>CM066037.1:151777391-152977391 GCA_033557465.1 Ichthyophis bannanicus
CCCTCTCAAGGACGGTCCTATTACCCTTGCATGAGTATGCACAAGGCGAAGCCATCGTCCTTTTTGTTTGGTAAGACTTAAGTCAACCTCGCATGAGTATGAGTCAAGCTTTCAATCCTGCTATGTTGTTATCAGTTGGTCTTGATCCCCTGATCATGACTGTTTAGAAATTATGGACACTGTATTCTCAAGCCGCCTGGATTGGACTGATGTCCCTATGGAGAACCCTGAACAGACTTTCTTTGTGGCTGAAGGCAATTTCATCATCAATGGACATTGTTGTGCTAGATATGCAGTGGTGACCCCTGATTTGATAGTTGAGTCCTCAGCCCTGGCCCCAGAATCTTCACCACAGAAAGCTGAACTGATAGTCCTCACTAGAGCACTAACAATAGGAAAAGAGCCCTGTCTAAATGTGTACCCAGATTCCAAGTATGCCCTTACAACCTTGCATGCATATGGGGCCCTGTACAAAGAATGAGGGTGGATAACCTTAGGAAGCAAGTCCATTAAGTATAGCCCCAAGATATTGATATTAACAGATACATACTGCCTATAGATCTCAGAATTTAGGAAAAGTAGAATGTATGAATAGAACCCTGAAATCTCAGTTGTCCAAACTTTGCCAAGAGGTTTACCTGAAGTGGCCCCAGGTTCTTCCCATAGCCCTTCTTAGGATATACTTAGCCCCTGCTAAGTCTTTAGGAGTTTCCCTTTTTTGAGATTCTGTATGGGCAACCCCTGCCTATTGTATAGGAAATAAAAGGAGATATGAGACAGATAGGATCTGAAATTATTAGACATGAACTATTGGTTTTAAGTTCTGTTTTGCAGGAGTCTTCATACCTGAGTACAAAATCGATTACCCATCAATTTGCCTGCACCCCTGCATCCTTTCAAGCCTGGAGTCTCGGTGTGGATCAAAGAGTGGAGAAAGATACTGTTAGGCCTGCATTGGAGGGGACCCTATGTTGTCATCTTGTCAACTCCAACTGCAGTAAAAGTCGCAGAATTTGAACCTTGGATCCATCATAATCAAGTGAAGCCAGCAGCTGCTCTTGAACCTGATCACTGGACTACTGTATAGCATCCTGAGACTCCATTGCACCTCACCCTACGACAACAACCACGGACCTAAGACTTATTGGTCCCTCAGAAACTGCACTATTTCAAGACTGTTTGTTTATCTGAAAGTAAGCTTCGCATCTGGAAAAAAAAAAAAACTGCAATCATCAGAAAGAGACTGTGTTGTGTTAAGAAATTGAATCTTCTAAGAGACTGTGTTTAAATACTCTGGAAAGACTGTTTTGATCTTCTAAAGAGTGAACTGCTCTAAAGAAGCAATAATAGCCTAAGAGACTATGCTATGATATCTTAAGAAATTGAGACATCCCAGAGGACAGTGATACTTTGGAATCTACAGCCCTACTCCTGCCAAAACGCTGGTAGGTCTACGTACGGCAGAAGCTTGAGGATCTACAATCAACCCTACATCTGAAGCCGACAGTTCCACCAATTTTCCAGAGACTATGCCCATTATGAATTATTATTATTGCTTTATTCTGGCAACAGTTTTGGAGTGCTTTGAAATGACTTTTGCCTTATCTCCCTGGGCAGCCTGTATAAGTACAACATGAACTGGACCGAAGGTCACTCAGACCTTGTTTTATCATTCTTCCTATACTTGCATTGGTATACTCTCCAATCCAAAAGTTGTTCTAGATCTTGACTTTCTACAAGGCTATGCAAGCCACCGTTGCAATTCCTCATACCACCACCAGAACTTGTTTCTTGAACTTGCTGGAGCAATAGCATCTAGTCTCCACACTTCTGACTGTTTCTATTGTGGAGGAACTAAGATGGGAGATCAGTGGCCCTGGGAGACGCAAGAACTGAACTATTCTATCCTATACAATCAGACTGATTTACATAATACTACTAGTGAGTGGGTATTGGCCCACCCCATTGTTGACAGTTTGTGTTTTGTTTGGACTGGACCACAATCTACTATGAAGGATGGACAGCTGGTCTGTCTAAATCAGAAGCTTTACGACAGCACAACAAAGATGCAACTGAACCTTCTAATCCTTTAGTTCTTTTTCCCACTCTTGCCAAACTATGGACTTTGACTATCTGCCTGTTGCTCCCTTGTTTCTTGCCACTTTGCTTGCGAATGATAACTTCAGTTATTAATAACACTGTAGAGCATAAGGCAGCTACAAAGATACTAGCTATGTGAACTTACTACCCTATACCACAGAGTGATACCTTTACCTAGTAGTATGTGATTTGATTCTCACACCTTATTAACATGCGGGTGAGAATAATCAAAGGGGGGAATGTGGTAGGCGACGGCCTATGATCCATGCTAATTGAACTAAGCAGACAGGCCTAAGCAGCTTGACCTGTAACTGAAGCCTGTAGTTAGGCCCAGAGGAATGAAAACCCCCCTGAATGATGACACCATAGAATTGAAACTTAACTCAGCTTAACTGAACATAGCTAAGCAGAAACGAAACACTTAGAAAAGACAGAAAACAGCTCTAATTGGTACTGATAAGAGAGCACAGCTTCTATAGAATTAATTAACTCTGCAAAAAGCAAGGTTACAGTGCCCTGCTTCCCATATGTTTTAACAAGCTAAGCGACCTTGGAGGAGAGATGTAACAAGTTAGAGACACTGACCATTGTAATTGGGACTAGAAGGGGGGCAACCAGGTGCTGAGCCCAGACCAGAGTCCCGATTGGGTAGCCATATCAGTACCAGGACCAATAGATGGGTGAGAGGGGTTACTGGGACCAATGAAAAGTTTGCCTATGTCTAGAATGGAGAAGAACGCTATAAAAGCTGTTGTTTTGCTAGAAACCATTGCTCAGCCATTTTGAAATTGCTTATTGCTTGAGCCATGTGCACATTAAACTGGCTTGGATCCTTGAAACGACTCCTGGTTTTATTTATTGCATGCTTATCTGCTGCTACACATCAAAAGTCTAGTACTGTTACTTTCTGTTTAGATCATTAATGTTGGCTTCCCTGGTGTTGACCCCCCCCCCCTCTTCACTGTTGAGCTGATTATTGTGCCCCCCCCCCCTTTTCTATTAAACAGCTTTGACCCGGTGAAAAGCGGGATATAAATGCAGATAAATAAATAAAAATAAATAAATTTTAATTTCCCCTCCACCTTCCTCTCAACTCCAATTGCCTCCATGAACCAGGTCTTCTCTCTGTTTTGACATCTGAATCCTTTTCCCAAATTATTTCTGATAGATTCTTCTTTTGAAAATGCGAGGGAGGTGGGGGATTGGTATAGGTGTGGATGGTAGAGAAGTAAAGTGGCCTTCAGAGTCACTTCTGATTATTTTCTTACTCCTTTGCTCTCTACAGGTTCTTCAATCTGTCTAGGGTCCCTTTTAGTCCTACTATCAAAGGTCACCAGTCTCCTGGATTCAAGTATATTTCATAAAGTAAGTCCACATACTACCGTAATTACTACAAAATACCAATCAGTTCATATGTGAATAATGGGCTCGATATTTGAAAGGCACTTCCCCTGATGATCTCTCAGCAATCGACCTTGCATGCAATGCCCTGAACCCACGCACACCAAGCTGGTTACTAGGCGACTTCAACCTGCCAGCCCTGCAAGACACTCAAGCCTCTGCCTTCCTCGAGGCAATCAAGGAACTAGGCTACAAGCAACTAGTCAACTAACCTACCCACATGAAAGGAAACAACTTGGACCTGATATTCGCCCCACTGGCAGCCATTGACCTAACCCACAGCCCCATACTGTCCGTTACCACAGTCCCCTGGTCAGACCGCAAATTAATCAGATTCCAAATACCCGTGCAGAACAACTGCCACATAAGCTCCAGAAGTCTTGCCGGCACCCAAGAGCACCTCTGCGAAGATTCCGACCCTTCGACAAAGAAGCTATCTTGAGTAAAACCCTCCCGCCCCTCTCCCCGACAGCGCAGGATCTTGACAAATTGATCTCATGCTGGGATAATAGCCTCAGCGCCATTGCTCAACTTCCACCCTCAGACAAACCCCCAAGGAAACGAGCTGCCTCACCCTGGTACTCCACGGAACTACGAACATCACTCCTCCGCCTAAGGAAGCTAGAAAGACGCTGGCGGCGGTCACGCTCCACAGCTGACCTGACGGAGTATAACCTGCACCTGAAGAAGCACCGTGAAGCAGTGACAGAAAAGATGAGGCAATTCCACACTGACACCCTGAAACAATCACTAAACAAACCCCATGACCTGTTCAATCTTGTCAGTAATTTAACAAAAGAACCATCCCCTATCCAACAAAGCGAGATCCAACCCCAGGAATTCGCTGATTATTTGCAATCAAAGTTATGCCGGACCAGTAAGTCCACAACGTCCACCACCGCACATGAGTCACCCTATCCTACACCACTGACCACCTTCTCCACCCCCTCGAAGAAAGTCATCGAAGACACCATCGCTGCTATCAACACCACCACCGCACACACTGACCCCTGTCCTGCCTTCTGGATAAAGTCGCTACGCAGCGAATTTAGCCCATTCATAGCCAGAATCATGGAACTGTCGTTCTCAACAGGATCATTCCCACGAAGCCTCAAACACACATCTATCAGACCTCTGCTCAAAAACAAAAAAACTAGACCCCCAGAAGGTCGACTCATACAGGCCTATATCAAGCATACCACTACTCGCCAAGATAATTGAAAAAGAAGTCCAACGCCAAATACAGGGTCACATCGACACCGCTGCTCCGCTGGACCCCTGCAACATGGATTCAGGGATTCACACGGTGTTGAAACACTCCTCACTACCCTTTTCAATAACATAATCACTGGAGTCAACAACAACCGCCAGGGGTTTGCCCTCATCTTTATGGATATAGCCGCTGCATTCGACTCAGTAAGCCACGAGCTCCTCCTGGTACGACTTAAGGAGAAGGGTATTCATGACGCAGCCCTAAGCTGGTGCGAATCATACCTTTCTGACAGATGGCAGCACGGTAAGATCCGGTGCTTCAACATCAGAACCTTTCCACCAGTGGCAGGGTGTACTGCAGGGATCCTCCCTCTCTGCCCTAATGTTCAACATATACATGCAGCCCATCTGCACCCTCATCCAATCTTTCAACCTCAACTGCCTGATATATGCCGACGATGTACTGCTCTACATGCCATTCACAACCGACCAGCCGGACCTCTCCCCACTGCAAACTGCTTTGACGCCATATCAAACTGGCTCCAAACACAAAACCTTTGAATACAGCACAAGAAGACAGAAGTCCTCTTCATCACGAGGAACCAAAGTTTCACCCCTCCAACCTCCTTAAAGGTGAAAGAAGCAGAACTAACTACCAAATCCACAATCCGTTACCTAGGAGTCACTCTAGACCAACGCCTGGACATGAAGGCCCACATAAGCAATACAGTAAGAGCAGTTTACCACAAGATCTGGACACTCAGGCACCTACGCTCCCTGCTTGAGCCTGACGACTTCCGGAGATCTTCCAAGCGCTGGTGATCCTGCACTTCGACTACGCGAATGCAACTCTACAAGGGCTCCCACAATCCACTCTTAATCCACTCCAGCCAGCAATGAACACTGCAGCCGGAGTTCTCTATGGTGCTTCCAGAAAGGATCACGTGACACCCATCCTGAGACATCTCCACTGGCTCCCCATCCATGGCAGACTCTTGTTTAAATCCCTACTATTGACCTTCAAGGCCATCAACAGACTCTCCTCTACCTCCCTCGCAGAGCTTATTCAGCCTACGCCCTCCAACAGATCAAGAAGGTCCGCAGCAATCAACACACTGATAATCCTGAATGAAACAACCCAATGCACGCAGGCAACAACAAACAGGGCTTTTAGTTTCTACGCGCCCAGATGCTGGAATGCCCTTCCACCTAACATACCTAGACAAGATTCTCAATTGCAGAGGCATAACTGTATTCAAAGATTCAACTTGTCTAAGCCATGGCATTTTCAATAACGTCATATGGATCTGAAAACTGGACAGTGAAGAAGAAAGACAATAAGAAAATCAATGCCTTTGAATTATGTTGCTGGGGAAGAATACTATGTATACCATAGACTGCTTGAAGGACAATCAGTTGGTACTAGAGGAGATCAAACCTGCTTTCTTTAGAAGCTCAAATGACAAGACTTTGACTTTCATACTTTGGACACATCCTTAGAGAAAGACATCAGGCTTGGCAAGGATGAAGGTCAGTGCAAAATAGGAAGACCAGCAATGTAATGGATCAATATAATAACAGCAGTTATGGACGCTACCGTCACTTGGTTTGCAGCTTGCCGTGCTGTGAGGGCTTGTGTGCATCAGTGATGCTGAGAGCTAAACTATCGGTAGTTTAACTACTGGCAGGGTCTCCCAAGATGGACAGGTCTCAGCTGAGGTGCCAGACCAAGACAAACCACCCATCTGGGCAGCAGCAGAATGGCGGAGGATCACATTTTTGTGACAACGGCAACAACACCAAACTTAAACTGCACAGAAGAAAAGCCCAGCAATCTACTTCTGTATCTTGCTATGAAAACCCAATGGACAGTTACAACAAAACAAATTGTGCTATAGTGCTGGAAGATGAGACCCCCAGGTTGGAAGGCACTCAACTAGCTACTGGGGAAGAGCTGAAGAATTTTCAGGGTAAAGCCAGCATTTATGATGTGGTTGGATCAAAGCCCTCAGGACGTCTGACTGCTGATGTAGCTGCGCATGAAATGAGAGTCTGAAGTTGTAAAGATGTCTTACACATTGGAACATAGAACGTACAAAGCATGAATCAAGGGAAGTTGGAGGTGGACAAGAATGAAATGTAACGTGTACAACTTGATCTATTGGGTGTCAGCGAACTGAAATGGACTGGCATCAAGCACTTTGCATTAGATGATCACATGGTCTACTATGCTGGAAATGAAAGGCAAAGAAGAAATGGTGTTGCATTTATAATAAAGAAGAAACTTGCAAGAACTGTAATGAAATACAATGCAGTCAGTGAATGCTTAATCTCTATTCGTCTACGAGGAATGCCTATCAACATAACTATAATTCAAGTATATGCCCCAACAACAGCTGCAGAAGAGAATGAAATTGAAGAGTTTTATGAACAAGTACAAGCTGAAATTGACAGAACATGCAAACAGGATATCCTGATAGTCATGGGTGACTGGAACGCAAAAGTTGGCAACAAAGAAGAAGGCAAAGTAGTTGTAAAATATGGACTTGGCAACAGAAATGAAACTGGAGAAAGACTGATAGAATTCTGCAAGACCAACGATCTATTCATCTCAAACACCTTCTTCCAGCAACACAAGCGGCGACTGTACACATGGACTTCACCCAATGGATTGTATGAAAATCAAATTGACTACATCTGTGGAAGTCAACGATGGAAAAGCTCTATAACATCAACAAAGACAAAACATGGAGCTGACTGTGGTACAGATCATCAACTACTAGTATGCAAACTCAAGCTATAGTTGAAAAAGAGCAAACTACTCATTAATGCAGTAAAATATGACCTTGAGAATATACCACTGGAATTTAAAGACTGCCTACAAAATCGATTTGCTGCTTTAGATACAAATGACAGAGCTCCAGAAGAGTTATGGAATGACATCAAGAACGTTGTGTTGGAAGAAAGTGAGAAGTCTCTACAAAAGGTGAAAAAGAAAATACGGCCAAAATGGATGACGGAAGAAACTCTGAAAATTGCCCAGAAACGCAGAGAAGCTAAAGCTAGAGGAGAAAGAAAGACAATCACAGAACTCAACAGAGATTTCCAACATGCAGCAAGACAGGACAAGGAAAAGTACTACAACAACGCATGCAAGGAAATAGAAGCAGAAACTATTAGAGGAAGAACAAGATAGGCTTTCCTAAAGCTACGAGAGTTAAAGAAAAAGTTCCAGCCTCGAATTGGAATGTTACTAGATGCTCAAGGTTCTATGTTGAATAATGCTGAGAAGATCAAGAAAAGGTGGAAGGAATATAGAGTTTTTATATGATAAAGATCAAGTGGACCAACAGCCGTTTCAACCTGTACCTTATGATCGGGAACCATTGGTGATGAAAGAAGAAGTTGAAGCAGCATTGAAAGCCTTATCAAACAACAAAGCACCAGGCATTGATAGCATTCCCATAGAAGTATTACAGCAATCTGATTCAGCTGTTACCGTACTTACAAAGCTCTGCCAAGAAATATGGAAGACAACATCATGGCCAACTGACTGGAAAAGATCTGTGTTTATACCAATACTAAAGAAAGGTGATCCAACTGACTGTGGAAATTATCGCACAATTCCTCTGATCCCATATGCCAGCAAGATACTACTGAAGATTATTCAAAAGAGACTACAACCATACCTGGAGCAAGAACTACCTGAAATTCAAGCAGGGTTCAGGAAAGGGCAAGGAACGAGAGACATCATTGCGGATGTGAGATGGATCCTTGAAAAGACTAAAGAATACCAAAAGGATATCTATTTGTGCTTTATCAACTATAGCAAGGCTTTTGACTGTGTAAACCATGAGAAACTCTGGGCCACATTAAGAAGCATGGATATACCAGAACACCTGATTGTACTCTTGCACAATCTGTACACTGATCAAGAAGCAACAGTTCAAACGGAACAAGGCGAAACAGAATGGTTTCAAATAAGTAAAGGTGTAAGACAAGGCTGCATACTTTCCCCCTACCTATTTAATTTATATGCAGAACAAATCATCAGAGAAGCAGGATTGTATGAAGACAACAGAGGTGTAAAGATTGGTGGAGGACTCATCAACAACCTTCGCTATGCTGATGATACCACACTACTGGCTGAAAATTAATATGATCTGAAACATTTGCTTCTCATAAAGAACATAGTCTCAAAATTGGCCTGCACCTTAATGTAAAGAGGACAAAGATCATGACAACTGGCATAATCAACAGGTTCATCGTTGAAGGAGAAGAAATTGAAATCGTGAACAACTTTAACCTACTTGGATCAACTATCAATAAAGAAGCAACAAGTAGTCAAGAAATCAGACGACGCATTGCTCTTGGCAGAATGGCTATGAAAGACCTAGATAAGATTCTCAAGAGCAGAGATGTCTCTCTCCATACAAAGATTTGATTTGTTCAAGCCATGGTATTTTCAATAACATCATATGGATGTGAAAGCTGGACAGTGAAAAAGATAGACAGGAAGAAAATTGATGCCTTTGAATTATGGTGCTAGCGGTGAATATTGTGTATACCATGGACTGCCCGAAGAACAAACCAGTCGGTACTAGAGGAGATCAAATCTAAGCTTTCTTTAAAGCTCAGATGACAAGACTTCGACTTTCATACTTTGGACACATCATGCGAAGAGAGAGCTCATTAGAGAAAGACATCATGTTTGGCAAGATAGAAGGTCAATGCAAAAGAGGAAGTCCAGCAATAAAATGGATCGATACAATAATAGCAGCTATGGGTACCAGTCTGTCAACAATGAGCCGCCTGACTGAAGACAAACACAATTTAGGATAGCTATCCAGAGGGTCACCATGAGTCGACTCCGACTCGACGGCACTTAACAACAACAACAATGGATGCTACTCTATCAACAATTTACTGTCCGACTGAAGACCGAACAGTTTAGGATAGCTTTCACCATGAGCTGACATTGACTTGACAACACTTAACAACAACAAAAACAACAACATTGAATGGATGAACATTAAATAGTGAATAGAAGTCAGCATATCATGCTATTTTTGTATGCATCGACTAGAACCTCGTTGCATGTGAAGTCCCTTCATTTAGATCCGTGCACCGACTGGTTTACCATATACAACTTGCTATTTTGAACAACTGCCAATTAGTCTTCAAGGGATATAATCAACAAAATCATGAATAAGGTGGAAGGAGTAAATTAGAAACAGTTGTTTACCTATTCAAATAATACTATGACTGTGCAAATTAATATGTGATACATTTAAAACAAATTGAAGAAATTAGTGTTTTTACTCAACACAGTATTAAAGCTGTGGAATTGTTGCTGGAGAATGTGGTAAAAGAAGTTGGCATAGCGCCTGATGTTTGAATTTCATTTACAGTTTTTTCAGTAGTAGCTCAAGATGGGTTTAAAAGGATTTAGGCAAATTCCTGGAGGAAAAGTCCCAAACCATTCTTAGCTATGTAGATTTGAGCAAGCCACAGGGACTGAGCAACAGGAACTTGATCTACTCCTTGAGATTCTGCTCAGTATTTGTGGTGTGGATTAGACACTGTTGGAGATGGGATACTGCGCTTGATGGATCTTTGATCTGTCCTAGTATGGCACATCATCTGTTCTTTTTCTTACCTTACACCTGTTTTTTCTTAATCTCATTGTGCATGCTAAGCTTTATTATATAAGTAACACCAACAAAATTCTATACACATAAATAGCCAAAGTAATCTGCTGCAAAACATCAGTCCAAATACTTTCCATCTAACAACACGAAACTCCATTCTTGTTGCTTATAGGGAGCTTCTATGGCTTTTGATGAAAAGATGGCTGCGGCGTCTTTTTATTTTCCCAGGCTCCTCCCCAAGGAGATAAGATTTAAAGAGACAAAACATTCTCCCAAACTTCAAACCCAATTCTCCACAAAACGCAAAGTAATGTTTACCAGTCAATTTGTTGGTTAAGGCCAAAAGGTTGTACAGTGTTGAGGGTAGAAATCTAAAATTGCTCTTTATAATTCTACTGCAGTTCACCATGGAAGCTCCCAAAAAGCAGCAAGATTGGAGTTCCGCATTGTTTGATGGAATTTATTTGGACTGAGGTTTTGTAGTGGACTACTTTGGCTAAGATGAGTGTTATTCCATTATCAATGTTATCCTGAAGCAGAACTTAACTTTGCCGGTTCAAAATGTGATCGTCATGTTGGTCATTCACATTAATCATTTTTAAATTTTTTGCATGATCACTTAAAGGAAATATAAAGGACTGAGAACAGCTTATATATAGCCACTTTTTTGACATAGTCCAACAACAATCATTTTTACAGAAAAGTGGGCTTTATGTGTATGGGATTTTGTTAGCATCATGTCTGGAAGTGTGATCCTATACCAATCCACTGTGTGAATTGAATCTCTATTACATAGCTCCTTAAGTCTGTAATGACTGGGCATATTGGACAATACTTCAGAGGATCCCAACAATGGCAAGGTTCTCCCGGTATCTGTAATATAAGATAAGTGCAACCAATGTTTGCTATCTAAAATTGGGAGCATTTTCAGTTTAAGGACTTGTCCATCATGATCTTACAAGCACAATCATTCAACCTTTTCAAAAACTGCTAAAGTCTGACTGTTTTTTCTATGCTACACTCTGTGAGGAGAGGGACCTAGTTTGTAACAACTGCGGTGATGGTTACCATAGGGTTCAGCCCATACTAAGAGCCCACAGTAACCCCTGCCACATGCTAAGAATAGCACGTTAGAAATCCTGCACTAACTGTTGTTAGTGCTTCAGGGCACTGTCAGGGTGGAGAGAGGGCATGTTGGCCAGTGACAGCTAATACATGGGAGGTTGCTGCACACTAGCTGTGATGACTGCCTATAGCACAGCTGTGCTTAACATCAGTCCAATAATACAGGCACTAAAAGAAACCTCACGGTGGCAGGCACATGGCAACGTGTGTAAGACTCCAACACTCCCCAATCCCCCATATGCAAACCTCTAATTTATTTATTTAACAGGTTTTGTATACTGCTTTATCATTTCAGTCAAAGTGGTTTACATTGTAACTTAAACTTGGTAATGTACATTAAACAGGGACATTGATAACTTGGATTATTTTGAGGCAAAGGAGGTTTAAGTGACTTGCCTAAGACCTCAAGGCATGTTTGTGGGAATCAAACTCTGGTCTCTTGGTTCTCAAGAAAGTGCTCTAACCATTAGGCTACTCTGCCAAGCAATTCCACCCCCCCCCCCAATCCCCATGGCAGTATGAACAAGATTCCAACAACTCTCCCCAACCCCCCGCCCCTCCCCATCTCCCATGGCAACATATGCAGAACACAAACACTCCCTAATTCAACCTCCCTCCTCCTAACAACTCCACCCCAATCCGTGTTAAACTGTCTCCTCCCCCCCCCCCCCCCCCCAAGCATCAATCCCCCGTTCCTACCCTTCTGGACACTTATCAAGAGGGTCTCCCTAGTGTCTAGTGGATGGAGCAGGAGCAGTCCCCCTTTAGGTTTGTGCCGTTGCTGCCCAGGTTGAAAAAGGCAGATTTGACCCTTAGTGGTAATCTCTCGGTCCTCCCAGCCGTGGGTCCTGTGTTACAGGCATCCACTGATAGCAAAGGTGCATCTGTTGTATCTGCCAGTGCACCTAATGTGGGACCGATGCAGTAAGTATCTGCCCTGTGCAGTAAATGCAGGGCAGATGCTAGGAACACTCCCTGTTTTTACTGTACAGGGTTTGCACTTACCACACCTTAATGTTTGCTCTTAACGTTTTCAAACACTAGTAAAAGGGCCCCATTATGATAATGCAACTTTGATACTGCTATTTGAAACTGCAACACTGTATTTAATTGAACAGAACTTTTTATAAAATGCTATATAAATAACAATACCAACAACTGCCTGTTCTTCATATAAACAACATGAAGACCTTTACCCTTCTTCTGCCATCTGGGACAATTGTGCACTTAGGCAGTGAAATGAGATGTCAGGTTCTGACCTTAGTGAGACCCTCTCTCTTTAAATAAACAATACTGGTTCTCCTGTAATATTATACTCCATCATATTCCCAGTAACAATAACAATGCGGTAACCAGTCAGATGGCTTATTATAATGAAATATAAACAAAGAGAAAGAACATTGGGGTATTCCAGAGTCAGCTCAAACTGAGTTTTATTTTATTTTCTCATCTGACGAGTAAGGGCGAACAGTTAGAGTTTGCCACATATAGCACCTGCAGAGGAGAGAGGCCAAAGGACTGTATAGACCTTATTTATGAAAAACTCCATCCTTCTCCTTTTTGAATACATTTGGATTTTTTAACCATTTCACCAATAAATGTTCTTCAGAATTCAGACTGGCTAGCCACTTCTGTCACTTATCTCTACTAGATGTACACAGCATTGTCCTACCTGCCCTTCTAACTATTGACCCATTTCCCTCCTCCCCTTTGTTTCTAAACTACTTGAACGTGCGGTTCACCAATGCTGCCTTGACTTTCTCTCCTCTCAAGCCCTCCTGAATCCCTTACAATCTGGCTTTCATCCTTTACAATCTACTGAAACGACTCTCCAGTGACTTGTTTCTGGCAAAATCCAAGGGCCTTTACTCAGTCCTCATCCTTCTTGACCTCTCTGCTGCTTTTGACACTGTTGACCACAACCTTCTCCTTGATACTCTGTCCTCGCTTGGTTTTAAGGACTCTGTACTATCCTGATTCTCTTATTTCTCCCATAACTCTTTCAGTGTTTGTTCTGGTGGATCCTCCTCTGCTGTTATCCTGCTCTCAGTTGGTATACCCCAAGGATCTGCCTTGGATCCACTCCTTTTCTCTTTCTATACCTATTCCCTTGGTGCACTCATCTCTTCCCATGGCTTTCAGTACCATCTTTATGCTGATGACTCCCAGATCTACCTTTCTACACCTGAAATCTCTCCGGCGATCCAGATCCAGATCTCTGCCTGCCTTTCTGACATTACTGCTTGGATGTCTCACCGCCGTTTGAAATTGAACATGGCCAAAACTGAGCTTCTTATTTTTCCTCCTAAAACTTCCTCTCCTCTTCCTTCTTTCTCAGTCTCCGTAGATAACTCTCTACTCCTCCCTCTTTCTTTGGCTCGCAACCATGGGGGTTGCCTTTTATTCTTCTCTCTCCTTCTCCACACACATCCATCTGATAGCTAAGACCTGCCGTTTCTTTCTCTATAACTTCAACAAAATCCACCCATTCCTTTCTGAACACACTCTAAGACACTTATCCACTCCTTAATCACCTCCCGTCTTGACTATTGTAACCTACTCCTTGCTGCTCTCCCGCTGAATCATCTCTCTCCCCTTCAATCTGTTCAATACTCTGCTGCGCAGTTAATCTTCCATCAGCCTCGTCATGCTCATATTACCCTTCTTCTCAAGTCACTTCATTAGCTCCCTATCAGCTTCTGCATCCATTTCAAACTTCTCTTGTTGACTTATATGTACATTCACTCTGCAGCTCCTAACTACCTTTCCTCTCTTATACCTCCGTATACCCCTCCTCGGAAACTCTACTCTTCAGGCAAATTGCTTCTATCTGTGCCCTTCTCTTCTATTGCTAACTCCAGACTTCGCTTCTTTCTTCTTGATGCTCCTTATGCCTGGAACAAACTGCTTGAGTCTGTATGTCAGGCGCCCTCTCTGGCCCTTTTCAAATCCAGGCTGAAAACCCACCTTTTTGCTGCTGCTTTCGGATCTTGACTCATCTGATCTTCTTTGCATTTCCTTACCATTCCCCCTAGATGTATCCCTGTCTACACCTACTGTGTTGCCTGTCTTGACGAGATTGTAAGCTCTGATGAGCAGGGACTGTCTCTTACATGTCTGTGTAGTGCTATACAAATCTCAATAGTAGTAGTAGTAGTGTTATACCGATATACATAACAGACACTGCCTGCTCTGTGGAGCTTATAACTAATTAAGGCACACAGATAAGACAAGAAAAAGGTTTTAGGAAATGTATTTAAACACATTTAAACACGGTTAAAATTGACAAGGATATGATCAGGCAAAGCCCAGGTTTAAGCACAAAGAAATCAGATTTGAAGCCTTCTGCACTATTTAAAAAAAACAAAAACACATAAAGGCACCTGAAACTAACATCAGTGATATTGAAGTGTTTATGTCGCTGCTCACCCTTAAAAGGGGAAGACTAATTAACTTCAGAGTCAGTTTTGGGCATGCACTCCCACCCAACTTTCCAACTCTACGGGATAGTAGCATTTCGGGCAGGAAGTGAAAGTACAATATTGATTCACCACCTGTGGATCACTATATAACATTGAGACCAAAGCAAATCACCCTGTGGATTGGATATGCTGAACTGCTACTATCTTGAATGAAATATGAAACATGGACTTCAAATTTCTAGAATTTTGATTATGTGCCTATGCAGCGCTGCCTAGACCTTGTTGCGCTATATAAATGATCATAATAGGAGAGGCTAAAAAGGTTAGGGCTCTTTGGCCTGGAGGAGAGACGGCTGAGGGGAGATATGATGGAGGTCTATGGATTAATGAATGGAGTGGAACGGTTAAATGTGTATCGATTGTTTACACCATCAAGGTGTTTAAAGACTAGGGGACACGCAATGAAGCTACAGTGTAATTCATATAAGACTAATAAGAGAAAATATTTTTTCACTCAACACGTAATCAAACTCTGGAATTAGTTACTGGAGGATGTAGTAAAAGATGTTAGTGTATCTGAATTTAAAAAAAGATTTGGACAAGTTCCTGGAGGAAAGGTCCATAAACCATTATTAAGAGGGACCCAGGATATCAATGCTTGACCCAGTACAAGCATTGAGGAACCTGTGTCTTTTGGGGAGACTGTTAGGTACATATGACCTAGATTGGCCACTGTGGAACAGGATACTGGGCTTGATGGACCTTGGTCTGACCCATCCACTGCAGGAGTGGAAGATTAGCCTACTGGTAAGAGCAGTGGGTTGAGAACCAGGGAAGCACAAATTCAAATCCCATTTCTGTTCCTTGAGACCTTGTATAAGTCACTTAACCTTTCTTTGCCTCAGGTATTTAAGGCACTTGATTGTGTAAGGCCCACAATGTCTAGTAGTTTAGCACAAGCTGTTCTTTCTAGCTCACAGGGCTCCTTGGACCCCTCACCGCATGTTTAGAGCAGGGATATTAACTTCAGGCCAATGCTTTTTGAATGTCCCTGTATCAGGCTTTCTGAAGTGATGTATGGGAATATGTTTGTGATGTTTTCCTCCTAAACTCCCCAATAACACTCCAGACTGTGATATTTTGTTCTTTATGTTCAGAAAATGTGGAGGCCCATTCTAATCTGGGCAGATCCGGCCCGTCCGGATGTCCAGAATCCGGACAGGCTGGATATGCACCAATTCTGCACCCGCAAGAGATAGACATTCCCACGGGAGCAGAATCGGGGCACTTGGACAGGCTGGATGGGCCCCAATTTAGCCCCACTGCATGTATGGCTCCTACTTCATCCAACCCTCACAATGCTCTTGCATGAAGCCTCGGTGCCACGGTGCCCCGTTGCCATGGCACCAGGATGCCATGCAAGAGCCCTGATTCTCTACACCAGATTAAAAGTGCTGTTCCCCTCTGCCCAACCCCCAGAGGGGCCTGCCAAGGCTGGGGTTGGCTGAGGGGAACCTCCCGCTGCCACTCACCATCCTTCCTGGGTCTGCCATTGCAGATCTCCTCCGGCGGGGCGACTTATTCCACCCTCAGAGGTGGAATAAGTTCCCCGTGCATCCGTGCACCCCGGACGTACAGGGCCGTGACCAGAATTTGTTCTGTATGTCCGGGGTCAGAGGCCCGCCTCCGCTGCGCCCACACTCCTCCTCCAGCCCACCCCCTCCCACCAGTACCGTACATATAGCAGATGAAAATCTAGTTATAAGGAAATTATACTTTCACTAGCCAGCATTGGCCCATTTGTGTGTTCTTCCGTCCCCACCTTCTCCTTCTCCTGGGGCTGTCCTCTGCAGTTCGTGGGTAGATGTGCATGTATCATTTAACCAAATGAATACTTTTACTCATTAACCACAGACAGATCAAACAATTTTTAAAGTCCCTATTTCCGTGGGTAACATTTTTTATCTTAAAGAAGGAGTTTTTTGTGGAAGGCACATACAGTAGACACAAATGTGGCACCTATTTTATAAAAGTAACATATGCTACTAGATGCCTTTATAAAACATACCTCCCTGAAAGTTCTCGCACAAATTTACATCTACTCTGGAGCAAGAGTAACTTTACTACCTAAATTTGCATGGATTATCTGCATATGTCCCAGCTCTGCCCAGTCTCCGTTCTCAGGAACATCTTATTCATATAACACATAAAGAGGCAAGGTCTATGGCAGCACTTAACACACTTTAACTTTTGTTAATTTGCATTAACCTTTAGTAAACATGCCCCAAAAGTAAACATTGTGCATTGGTAGGACATACTTTTGTGCATGTATATCCCTGGGCAGTTTTATAAGTGCCTATTTATGCTTATAAAACAGTGTTTTATGTGCATAAAAGTTTATAAAATTACTCCAAGGGGAATGTTTACTAAGCAGTCTTAACGTGCGCCCGGCGATAGTGTGCAGGCTGCCATAAAAGGAGTGGGCGTGTCAGTCTTATCGCAGCAAAACGGGATTATCGCGCGATAACGTGCGCTGCACACATTATCGTGCGAGAAGCCGCTAAGCACTTTAACGCGCGATAATCATAATTAGGCGCGCTGATGTGCAAATAGAGGAGCAGAGGTGTAGCACAATGGTTAATACACTGACTGGTGATACAGGGGTCATGAGTTTGATCCCCCAGTACACCCAATGCATAAGGCTGGCTGAGGCATCACCCCTTACATTTAAGTAGTGCTCTATGAGGCCTTTTATGTCTAGTTTTAGTATTGCTTCCAGCAAACACACCCTCACAGTGCCGTAACCTAAGGTGCTACATAAGGCACCCTATAAGGCACTCCAGAGGGCACATTAGAAAGTGCACTGTCCACCAAGGCACCCTACAATGTCCCCTATAGGGCACCCTATAAGGTACCTTATGGGGCGCCTTATGAGGCACCTTATGGTTACAGTACTGCGGGTGTTTTTGCTGGCAGCACTAATGTGCATTAAAAATATACATTGCCTCAGACAGCCCTATCAGGTAGGCCCACTGTGGTTTCAAACCCATGACCACTGGCTCCACAGGCAGTGAAGTAACCAGTGGGCTACAGTTCTACAGCTGCTAACAGACCCCTGGCTGGCTACAGAAGGACTGCACGTCACCACATAACCATTCTGCTGTGGTTACCAGAATAGGGTCAACCCACCCGTACCCATGATGCACAGCACATGCAAAGCAGCGGTCTACAGATGATCACAAGATGGGGTATGCACCCCACAGCGCCAAGCCTGGTAGGGGGAACTGACCGAGTGCACCCCCACAGCACCTCAGCCTGGTAGGGGGTCAGACGGTGTGTGTTAGTGGCACAGAGTAGCTACAGACCGTCACATTGTGTGGGTATTCCGCACACCCTGATGATGAGGTGGGGCGACCAGTACCAGGTCCGCAGCACCTTCCATGGCTGAATGAGGCTATGTCACAGGTACCCATGAGAGAGAGAGAGAGAGTGTGAGTGTGAGTGAGTGTGCGTGCGTGTGTGCAT
Source organism: Ichthyophis bannanicus (assembly GCA_033557465.1). Taxonomy (NCBI): domain Eukaryota; kingdom Metazoa; phylum Chordata; class Amphibia; order Gymnophiona; family Ichthyophiidae; genus Ichthyophis; species Ichthyophis bannanicus. The sequence goes on from CM066037.1 coordinate 151,795,828, forward strand.
GCGTGCACACGCAAGTGCAAGTGGCAGTTCCTACAGACCCACCTAGGATACATTCGTGTCCATCTGTAGATGTCACTCAGGTCTAGCCCTTATGGGCTATGATGCACCCAGAATAGTGCCTATTCTGTTTTGGTGCATGGTAACATGATATAAGTGAAGGGGGGTGTTTGGACCCATAGGTAGATTCTGTACCACCACCCAACCCACCCTCTGTGGCTCACAGTGGAAGACAGGAATCCCCCACCAACAGATCCACATTCTACCTCCCTGCAACAGTGGTAGTAGAAGGGGGGCCATCAACCCCAGTCATGCTGGGGAACAGACACTCTACAGGGCAGCCAATGCAGAGCTGTACACATCCCTAGGGCAATGGCAGGGAGACAGTAGGCCTTCAAATGCTCAGCTGCCCCCACCACCATCTGACATTCACCAGCAGCAAGCACAGTGAGTCACCAGCCACTGCACCCTGCAAGGTGTTCCAGCCATACACATATAACTCTAGACAGTCTGCTAGATAGTCCACAGTGCATGATCCTGGAAGAGATGTGTGCACCCAAACGTTGGGATGTGAGCACATCCACCAAGCAGATAGGTCAGTGATTAGGTCCCAGAGAAGAGAACCCATATATTTCACTGAGGAGAAATACAATATAGCACTATGGGGGAGCCTAGCCATGCCGTGGTCACTGACAGTCAGGGTAAGGGTGACCTCCCAGCAGGACATGCTGTGGCCACCCTGTCGGTGCAGGTCATGGCCGGGCACTACAATGTCCAAGCCATTGCCCTATGCCCTGTGCTGATGCATCCAGGTCAGGCTACCCTGTCCAGGCTATACCCACAGTACCTTGCTCCTCATTATGCACATTGGCAGGCCAATACTGAGAACAATGCTAGCAGAGTGGGCTGAGGAAGGTGTTAGCAGCCACCACACACTGGATAGCCAGACACACACTCCCCACACCTATGCCAGCATTGTGCAACTATAGAGGTGTTTGGCAGCCCTGGCCACCGCACCAGTCCTGGGCACAGTGCAGGCATGGCTATGGTATGCAATACTGTTGGGGTCACTCTGTCAGACACCAGACCTGAGGCACACTCCACAGACATCAGAAAGGTTGCTCTGATGCAGCTCAATCAGCCAATTGTGCTTAACGTAGGAATTGCTATCTGCCAGTTATCATAGCAACCTTTTGATAGCTGTGTACAGTTTTCCCAGGTTTAGGGTGTCATTGCTAAGGTATGCAAATGCTAGTATTGGGAGATGCACGCAGGGCCCAACATCCTGCCTCTCCAGGAGGCTTCGGATAATGGAGCCTGTGTGTGTGGGTGTGTCTGCCCCTGTTGGCCGCTGCTCTAGGGCAGAGGTTCCCAACTCCAGTCCTGGAGAACCAAACACTGTTCGGGTTTTCATCCTGTCCCTAATGAATATGCATGAGATACATCTGCATACCATGGGGGCGGTGCATAGAAATGCAGCATAGCCATATTTATTAGAGGCAGCATGGAACCTGAATGGTGTTTGGCCCTCCAGGACTGCATTTGGGAGACTCTGCTCTAGGTAATGCGCATGTTTATGGTGTCTGTGCTCTGTAGGGTAAAATGTAGGTGTTTTGGGCATGTCTACGTCATCTGCAATAAAGGTTCTGTCTGTATTAGCACATTTTAGTAGTGGGTAATATATGGGGGCTGGGTTGGCAGGAACCACAGCTGGGACTTGAACCTGTGACCTTCTGCTCCTGAACACACTGGCTGTGTGCACTGCACCACCATGTTGCCACAGAGACAGTGCATTCCCTGGGGATACCATGACTGTTCGTCAGACAGGGCCTGTCTGTTGCAGTGCATGGCACCCACCTACACAGGGCTAGGCCACGGTCTGCTCTGGGCAGCTGCCACTGCCCCCTCCACAACCAGTACCCCTCTGCCACCCTGCTGACATGCTCTTCTGCTGGTGGTGCTGGTGGAGCGCAGTCTCAGGCCATCCAGTGTGTGGGTAGGCGGCTGCCTATGGTGCGGGTTCTGGGGTAGGGGTGCCTGCATAGCTGTCCACGCTTTCCCCCAGCACCGCCTGCCAATGTTCTGTGCCCTTGGGGGTACCTGCTGGGTACTATCCCCTGTGACACTGTGGGAAGCACACTCGTGCCCATGTTGGGCCCTCATCAGTTGCTGTCTGGCTGCACTACTGTTTCAGCATTCCTATGGGCCACCTAGGCATCACCCTAGTCCGCATTGTGGCCTGCAGTCTTCTGTGTCCCCTTTTCCAGCATCTGTCCAGTTGCCCATTCTGACACGCCCGCCCTGCTGTTGCGGAACATGTGCACGCCATAGGACACCTGCCCAATGGAGAGGGAAAACCCTGCTCAGCGCAATTTCACTGTGGGCTCATTCACCTTGTATGGGGACGGAGCATAGACCCTTCCAAAATTCGTATCTTTTTTTGGAGCTTTCTCGGGAGTGATTTTGATGTTTCCCATTAAAATCACTACTGGCCAGCGTGGTTATGTTTTTATTACATTTTCTGCTGGTCATTTTCATTGTTTATTTGCCCTTTTGTTCCGTGCACATGTATCACACTTATCACTTTTTGTAGGTTTCCCTGGTTTTGCTGTACATTGCTGACGGAAATGGTTTCTTTTCCCTTTAAATCAGCTCTAACGCCAGGGTTTCACTGGCGTTAGTTTTCAGCCTCGAATTTCACAGTGGTAGTGTGCAGGGAGCCTCTCCCCTCCCACTCTCTGCCCATTGACCCTATCTCTCCGCCCCTGGGGAGCCTTACTCCACCCTCCGGGAGCCTTTCTCCACCCTCAGCGCTCATTTGCACCGCTGCGCGCGTTATCGCGCGCTAAGGTACCTCTGCGCCCAATAAAGCACCATTATTGCGCGATAAGGTACCTTATCGCGTGATAAAGTGGCAAAGCGCACATTAAGACGGTTTAGTAAACATACCCCCAAATGTTGCGTGCTTAAATCACGCAGGATGTCAGCTGTAGAAGGGATTTTAGTTTGCACTCAGGGACCTCTGACTTGTTGTTCAATGCTTCAACATCTACTCCCCAGTGCAGAACACCTCTCAGAATTCTTTCTCAGATTTTCTAAAAATTTATATTAATTTCTTTAGAGTTCTAATTACTAAGCTGTAATAAAATATGCTATTTTACTGCACTAAATTTACTATGAGATTGACTACTACTACTACATTAACCTGCAGTACCTCAATACCCTTATTTGGCAGTCTGACCCCATAGCAGTATTGCTGCTAAGGTTCGGAAGCCACTATTTTGAGGCCAGGAACAACCAGGGCAAGAACATTAGGGATCTCTCCTGCCTCCTTTCCCTAGGGGAGACCCCAGATAAGTGCTGTGGGAGCACAGACAGTGTAGCTGCATTTTTTAAGGAGGATTGGGAATGGGGATATTCCCAAAGGGGATCAAGGATGGAGGTACTTTTTAAAGCAGTAGCCCCTTTAAGCTTTTCTCCAGAGGCACCAGGCCATCAGTTAGCGGCCTGATGCTGTCAAGGAGGAAAGACAACCATACCTCTTAAGGTGGTATTATCTTTCCATGAGTAATGTTATTTGTACAATTGTTCCTTGTAAACTATTCTACAATTGTTTCTTGTAAACTGGCTTGTGCAGTAGTTAAAATGTTATATGTAAACCGCTTTGATTATCATGACAAAGCGGTATATAAAAACCAATAAATAAATAAATGCAGCTTACTAGGATTTATGCAAGCTGCATTATTCATTTTGCATAATAATGATCTACTTTGCATGCATGAAGAAACATAAAAACATATGGCAGAAAGAGACCACATGGCCTATTTAGTCTGCCCTTCCATATCAACTACAATAGTCCTGTTTTTCTCCTTTAGAGATCTTTTGTGTTGGTCCCAGGCTTTCTTGAATTCAGATACTGTACTTGTCTCTACTACCTCCACAGAGAGACTATTCCATGTATCTACCACCTTTTCTGTAAAGAAATATTTCCACATATTACTCCTGAGTCTATCTCCTTTCACCCTCATCCTATGTCTCCTTGTAGCAGAGCTTGCTTTCAATCGAAAGAGGCTCTCCTCTTCTGCATTTATGCCACGGAAGTATTTAAACGTCTTTATCATATCTGTTCTATCCCGCCTTTCCTCTAACATATATATATATATATCTTAAGAACTTTAAATCTGTCATCATATTCTTTATAATAAACCCAACTAACCATTTTAGTAGCCACCCTCTGCACCAACTCCATCCTGTTTAAAGGTGCGGTCTCCAGAACTGCACAAAATACTTCAAATGAGGTCATACCAGAGACTTATACAAGGCACTATCACCTCCTTTTTTCTGATGGCCATTCCTCTCCCTGTGCACCTAAGCATCCTTCTGGCTTTCGCCGTTGCCTTTTCTACCTCTTTAGCCACTTTAAGATCATCAGAAATAATCATGCCCAGCTCCCGCTCTTCTTTCATGAACAGAAGTACTTTGCCCGCTCCACTGTACAGCTCCCTTGAATTTTTGCAGCCCAAATGCATGACCCTGCATTTTTTAGCATTAAATCTCATCTGCCAAATTCTCGACCATTCTTCAAGCTTAACTAGATCCCTCTTCATGTTTACTCCTTCTTGGATGTCTAATCTACTGCAGATATTGGTATCATCCACAAAGAGGCAAACTTTACCCGACAGTCCTTCTGCAATATTACTAAAAAAAATCACACCAAGGACAGATCCCTGTGGCACACCACTGGTAACCTCCTTCTCCTCAGGAATGAGCTCCATTTACCTGTATCCTTTGTCGCCTCTCACTCAACCAATTTCTAACCCTATCAGACACTTTAGGGTTTATTCCTAAGGTGCTTAGTTGCTTACATAAAAACATAAGATATGCCATACTGGGTCAGACCAAGGTCCATCAAGCCCAGTATCCTGTTTCCAACAGTGGCCAATCTAGGTCATATGTACCTAGCAGTTTCCCCAAAAGACACAGGTTCCACATTGCTTGTATTAGGTCAAGCATTGACATCCTGGGTCCCTTTATAATCCTGGTTTATCGACCTTTCCTCCAGGAACTCCTCCAAATCTTTTTTAAACCTAGCTACACTAACAGCCTTTACTACATCCTCCGGTAACAAATTCCAGAGTTTGATTACACGTTGAGTGAAAAAATATTTTCTCTTATTAGTCTTAAATTTACCCTGTAGCTTCATTGCATGTCCCCTAGTCTTTCTATATTCTGATAATGTAAACAATCGATCTACGTTTACACGTTCCACTCCGTTCATTAATTTATAGACCTCTATCATATCTCCCCTCAGCCGTCTCTTTTCCAGCTTAAAGAGCCCTAATATATTTAGCCTTTCTTCATAGGGGTATCCTTCCATCCCCTTTACCATTTTGGTAGCTCTTCTCTGAACCTTTTCTAATAACGCTATATCCTTTTTAAGATATGGCAACCAGAATTGCACACAATATTCAAGGTGCGGTCTCACCATGGAACGATATAGAGGCATTATAATATCCTTTGTTTTATTTTTCATTCCTTTCCTTATGATACCTAGCATTCTATTTGCTCTCTTGGCTGCCGCTGCACACTGGGCGGAGGGTTTTAACATGTTATTCACAATGACGCCTAAATCATTTTCCTGGGTGGTGGTTCCTAATGTGGAACCTTGCATCGTGTAACCATAGCTTGGGTTGTTCTTCCCTAGGTGCATATCTTTGCACTTGTCCACATTAAATTTCATCTGCCATTTTGATGCCCAGTCTTACAATTTATCAAGATCCTCTTTCAATTTTCCACAATCCTCATGGGTTTTAACAACTTTAAATAGTTTTTTGTCATCTGCAAATTTGATAACCTCACTCGTTATTCCCTTTTCCAGATCATTTATGAATATGTCAAAAATCAGCAGTCCCAGCACAGATCCCTGGGGTACACCACTATTCACCTTTCTCCATTGGGAAAATTGGCCATTGAGCTCTACCCTCTGCTTTCTATCTTTTAACCAGTTCCTGATCCACAATAGTACACTGCCTCCTATCCCATGACACTTTAGTTTTGCCAAAGGACTCTTATGAGGGACCTTGTCAAAGGCTTTCTGAAAGTCCAAATAACTATATCAACCAACTGACCTTTGTCTACCTGTTTATTCACAGCTTCAAAAAAACATAACAGATTAGTAAGACAAGATCTTCCTTGTCTAAAGCCATGTTGGCTGTCTCCCATTAAGCCATGACTATCTACATGTTCAGCAATTTTGTTCTTTATGATGGTTTTTACCATTTTTCCCAGTACTGATGTCAGGCTCACCGGTCTGTAGTTTCCTGGATCACCCCTGGAACCCTTTTTAAAAATTGGCTTTACGTTTACCATCCTCCATTCTTCAGATATTACAGATGATTTTAATGATAGCTCACAGATTACTAATAGCAGGTCTGCAATCTCATATTTCAGTTCTTTCAACACCCTTGGATTTATATCATCAGGTCCAGGTGATTTGCTACTCTTCAGTTTATCAAATAGTTGTAATACTTCTTCCCGATGTATTGATATTCCTTCAATTCTTCTGCACCTTTAAATAGCACTTCAGTCGTGGGTAACATCCCTACATCTTCCTCAGTAAAGACCAAAGCAAAGAATTCATTCAGTCTCTCCACTGTCGCCTTGTCGCCTGTTAGTGCCCCTTTAACCCCTCTATCATCTAATGGACCAACTGACTCACAGGGTTTTTGCTACAAATGTACTTGAAAAGGTCTTTATTACGCGTTTTTGCTTCCGCAGCAAGCTTCTTCTCAAATTCTACCTTTGCCTACGATATCAATGCCTTGCATTTAACTTGCCAGTGCTTGTGCTGTTTCCAGTTTTCGTCATTTGGCTCTTTTTTCCATTTCCTGAAAGATGTTTTTTTGGAGTGGAGGAGTGGCCTAGTGGTTGGGGCAAGGTACTTCAGGCCAGAAGGTCGGGGGTTCAAATCCCATTAGAGGACAGCAACCTTGGGCCGGAAGGACTGGGGTTTCTAGTCCCACAAGTGCTCCTTGTGGTCTTGGGCAAGCCACTTAACCCTCCATAGCCCATGTTCCCTGTAAAATAGTTCTCTCCAAGTTATAATGCCCTGTTCAATGTAATTTCAGTTTGTTCAATGTAAACCGCACTGATGCAGAATAGCGCGGTATATAAGAGAATGTAAATAAAATAAAATAAACAACAGTGTCTCTGACCTCACCTTTAAACCATGCTGGCAGTTTTTTGGACTTCCTTCCACTTTTCTTAAAGTGTGGAATACAGCTGGTCTGGGCTTCCAAGATAGTATTTTTCAACAACACCCAAGCTTGATGTAAGTCTTTAACCTTTGCAACTGCTCCTTTTAGTTTTTTCTTAATTATTTTCCTCATTTTATCATAGTCTCCCTTTCGAAAGTTAAAAGGTAGTACTGTGGATTTCCTTACCTTACCTCCTTTACTAATTAAATCAAACGCGATCTTGCTATGATCACTATTGCCAAGTGGCCCCAACACCCTTATCTCTTGCACCAGATCTGGTGTTCCACTAAGGACTAGGTCCAATATGGCTTCCCCTCTGGTTGGAGTCCAACTGGGAGCAAAACGTCATGTCAGAAACAGTCCACAGTAGAAGAACGTGATATGTCCAAGGATAGGAACAAAATAAATATGTTTAAAAAGAGGCTTTTATTACAATACCAATGGATGCTGCCCACCCGACACAGGCCGTGTTTCGTTTATTAAAACTTCGTCGGCGCTTTTGAAGGTATTCATTACTCCGGTGACATTGCCATTAAGTGTGCAGCCTGGTTGGACTTGTTACATAATTTTGTGCTTAAGAAGAGACTCTACATAACTTTGGCCAATGTGAGAATTGCTATTGCCCTTTACCCCTGATGAAGTTTTAATAAACGAAACACGGCCTGTGTCGGGTGGGCAGCATCCATTGGTATTGTAATAAAAGCCTCTTTTTAAACATATTTATTTTGTTCCTATCCTTGGACATATCACGTTCTTCCCCTCTGGTTGGTTCATGAACCAGCTGCTCCAAGAAGCAGTCATTTATTTCATCTAGGAACTTTATCTCCCTAGCATGTCCTGCCGTGACACTGACCCAGTCGATACCGGGGTAATTGAAATCACCCATTATTATTACTGTGCTGTTACATTTGTTAGCTTCCTTGATTTCTTTGAGCATTTCATCATCCATTTGTTCATTCTGGCCAGGCGGTCGATAGTACACCCCCACTGCCATTGCCTTCCCCTTCTTACATGGAATTTCAATCCATAGAGATTCTACAGCAAATTGAGTTACCTGCAAAACTTTAATCCTTTCTGACTCAATGCCCTCTCTAACATAGAGCGCAACCCCTCCACCAATTTGTCAGCTCTATCTTTACGATATTTTACACATGGGATCATGCCATTATAAGTCATTTGTGTGAAACAGTGTCAAAGGCTTTACTGATATCTAAGTGTACCACATCTAGGGCTCTCCCTCGATCCAATTCCCTGGTCACCCAATGAAAGAAATCAATCAGATTTGTCTGACAAGACTTGCCTCTGTTAAACCCATGCTGCCTTGGATCCTGCAATCATTGGACTCCAGAAACGTCATTATTATCTCTTTTAGCAGCTTTTCCAATAATTTACTCACCACAGAGGTTATACTAACCGGCCTGTAGTTTTCAACCCCATCCTTACTTACGCTTTTGTGTAAAGGGACCACATGTACTTTTTTCCAGTCCTCTGCATCGCATTTTCAGCTAGCATGCATTAAGGACAAGTAACACATATGTAGCAAATAATGTGCATTATTCCATTAAGGCACCTATATAAATATGGCCCTTAACTTGCTAGGCCCCTTTCTCGATGTTGCAGATAAGTATATATTAGATTAGGGAGGAGTGGCCTAGTGGTTAGGACAAGGTACTTCAGGCCGGAGGGCCGGGGGTTCAAGTCCCACCTGGGGACAGCAATTTCAGACCGGAGGGACTGGGATTTCTAGTCCTATAGGCACTCCTTGTGGTCTTGGGCAAGCCACTTAACCCTCCATTGCCCATGTTCCCTGTAAATATTAGCGTATGTGTGTCATATCCCCTCGTGTTAAATGTATCTCCCAATTGACCGCTTTGACCCGGTGAAAAGCGGGATATAAATACAGCTAAATAAATAAATAGCAAGATCAGCAGTACTTGATTTAAACTTAACAGGCAATATGATTATGGTCCCTATGCCAACTTCTGAAAATATGACTGTACATACAGTAGTTCACTAACTGCCAGAATCTTTTCCAAATATCTTGGTACATTTCTCCATTTCTGTGCCCATTCTTGGAGGCTGCTCAGTTGAACTGTGACTTGATACAGGATCCTGGGATTACAGAAATGACTGAAGAGTGTGTTAACTATGATTGATGACTCTACTGCTAAATTTTGATTAATGCTTCTATTTATGCTCCTGCCTTCTGCACAGTACCAATTAGCTGATACCACTATCTAGCTATAAATATTCTTAGTGTTGGTCCTCACCTTGATAGTGGTCAATGATTAGTGTTATCTAAATGCATGAATAATTGAGAGGTTAGGCTGCATTACATGCCTGCCTTGTCTTGTTTCCTTTTGGAATTTCAAGAACATACTTAGAACTCAACACTGTGCTTCAATTGTCCTTGAATTACCAGCAGAAGAAAAAAAGCTTGTTAGCAGAGCCAGCAAGATACACACACTTACAAATTCTCACAGGCACTAGACAGTGGAAGAAGACTTGCTGATTGCTCATTGGCTGACTTAAAATACCATTCTGGGATGTGGAATTAGCGAAATCAAATCTTGCAGTTGTAAATGGGGTGGTTAGCACAGGCAGCAATACAATGAAACTGACTTCTGCCATCTGGTCTATGTAATGGATTAAGTAAAAGTGATATGTGGAAAGTGACAGTGTTGTATAAATTATCTAATGAGCTAATAAAAAGCTCAGATTGAAGGAGGTTTAAATTACAAACAAGTAATCATTGGTGGTGACAGTTTCTGTAGGTTACCAATGAGGACAAATGAACCTTACTTCAAATGCTCTATTTTAGACTTGTGGGGAATAGTTTTATAACAAATTGCCTAGGTTGGAAATTCAAGTAGGCACATATTTTGAGACTGTGTTATAAAGACACACAGACACTTCCATGGGAGCAGGATAGTCGGCGATATTCAGCTTCTATCCATATAGTTATGCGGCTTTATTTAGGACTACGGTATACATACATTCATCAGCATTGTGTTTACAGGTAGCACTGAATATATATAACACATTTAAGTACTGTGGCTAGCATTTAAAAAAAAACACCAACCATGGAGTTTAAATATTGACCCGATAGTGCCTGTTTTACTGTGATATATGCATGGCATTCCCAGAGGCAGGGAGATGGAGCAGGGATAGGTTTGGCACTTGTGTGTGAAGTTTGCAAAATACATGCATATGTGCCTGTTATTACTAGCATATACAGGCATACAATTGTGCCTGTCTTGGGGTAATTTTATACCTTTCTCATAAGATAATAAGAACATAAGATATGCCATACTGGATCAGACCAAGGTCCATCAAGCCCAGTATCCCGTTTCCAACAGTGGCCAATCTAGGTCATACGTACCTAGCAGTTTCCCCAAAAGACACAGGTTCCACAATGCTTGTACTGGGTCAAGCATTGATATCCTGGGTCCCTTCTTAATAATGGTTTATGGACCTTTCCTCCAGGAACTCATCCAAACTTTTTTTAAACCCAGCTACACTAACAGCCTTTACTACATCCTCCGGTAACAAATTCCAGAGTTTGATTACACGTTGAGTGAAAAAATATTTTCTTTTATTAGTCTTAAATAGTTTACCCTGTAGCTTTATTGCATGTCCCCTAGTCTTTCTATATTCTGATAATGTAAACAATTGATCTACGTTTACCCGTTCCACTCCGTCCATTAATTTATAGACTTCTATCATATCTCCCCTCAGCCGTCTCTTTTACAGGTTAAAGAGCCCTAACCTTTTTAGCCTTTCTTCATAGGGGTATCCTTCCATCCCGTTTACCATTTTGGTGGCTCTTCTCTGAACCTTTTCTAATAACGCTATATCCTTTTTAAAATACAGTGACCAGAACAGCACACAATACTCAAGGTGCAGTCGCACCATGGAACGATAGAGGCATTATAATATCCTTTGTTTTAATTTCCATTCCTTTCCTTATGATACCTAGCATTCTATTTGCTCTCTTGGCCACCACTGCACACTGGGCTGAGGGGTTTAACATGTTATCCACAATGATGCCTAAATCTTTTTCCTGGGTGGTGGTTCCTAATGTGGAACCTTGCATCGTGTAACCATAGTTTGGGTTGTTCTTCCCTAGGTGCATAACTTTGCATTCTAAATAAAATACACATGTGCGCCCGATATTAGAATAGTGCTGCATGTCTAAATCCACCAGTAGACTTGTCAATGTATATAGTTGGTCCTAGGAACCATTATTAAACCATTATTAAAGAGGACTCAGGAAATCTCTGAGGTAATTTTTTTTAAAGAAAATAGGGGCATACTAACTAGGTGCAGCATATGCATCTGTGGGCTTTTCCAGCCTACATGACTTTCAAATGGACTAATTTTGAGTAGCCTATTTGTAAAGCACATGGTACCGTTACTGCATATATTTGTAATCAATTGGAAAATTAGCTAGCAACAAGTCGATGGGTTAAATGTACCCACATACTTTGAATCTGATATATGTATGGGCATAAATGGGGGTGATAAGGAGGGTACATCCATTTAAAAATTCTATGTATGTGTGCTGTTTTATTATTTTATTCCCCCTGACCTAAACACACCCCCAGGGAAGCTTCTTTTCAACCCATCTTAGAATATGTGTGCTATAGCAGCACACATGTACTTTTATTTGGACCAAAGAGGGCGATTTTCAGACAGGCCAATTTAACTGGTTAAATCATATTTACTCATATAAATGGCTTTGAAAATGTCCCTTACAATGGAAGGCAGTCTTTTGATAATGCAGCCCTATATGTTAATGATTGGTGTCTGTGCTCAAGAAATTTTACACATGGGATCATGCCATTGTAGAACCTAACCTTGGAATGATTTTTTTTTTCATTTTAATGTGCTGTTCAGAAAATAATAATAGAAAACAATGTTCTATGAATAGAATTTGCAAAAATGAATAAGGATAGTTCAGCTATTACACATTTCATCTAAGGGAGTCATTTTGGAAGCTCTATGCATGATTTGTACATCTGAAAATGTCCATTCAGACATGCCAATCACAACCATGTCCCAAAAGCCATTTTAGAGAGATCTGAATTTCCATGTATCCAACATGCTCATATCTATGTCACATGGAGGCATGGCGGAGGCATGTTTGGGGCATTCTAAATAAAATACACGTGTGCGCCCGATATTAGAATGGTGCTGCATGTCTAAATCCACCAGTAGACATGTCAATGTATATAGTTGGTCCTAGGAACCATTATTAAACTATTATTAAAGAGGACTCAGGAAATCCACTGCTTGCCTCTAGACAACAGGGCCAGCCCGTCCATTGTGCGAGAATGTTATTCTCACTGGGCGCGAACTTCATTCTCTCACAGATGGACAGCTTCAGAGGGAACTGGGGAAGCCCGTGTGAGGCCCCGGCTCCCTCTGCACAGCCGCCAGTGTGAAGAGTGTTTTCCTTCAAATTGGCGGCTGTTTCTTTGAAGCGCACGAGTGCCGGGAAATGACTTTTAACCTTTCCCAGCATCAACGCACTTCACTGAATTAGTCGCCAGCATGAGGGAAAACACTCTTCATGCTGGTGGCTGTGCAGAGGGAGCTGGGGCCTCACACAGGCTTTCCCGGCTCCCTCTGAAGCCCCTTAGACGGCTGCGAGGCTCTTCGGTGGGTGAGGGGGGGTGCTAGGACTGGAAATGGGCTGTGATGGGGGGAAACCTGGACTGAAAATGGGCTGTGATCGGAGAGTAAACTGGGACTGGAAATGGGCTGTGATTGGGGGGGCTAGGACTGGAAATGGGCTGTGATGGGAGGGGAAGCTGGGACTGGAAATGGACTGATGGGGGGGAGCTTGGACTAGACATGAGCTGATGGGGACTGGAATAGGACTGGAAATGGGCTGTAATGGGGGGAAACATGGACTGGAAATGGGCTGTGATAGGAGGGTAAGCTGGGACTGGAAATGGGCTGTGATGGGGGAGGCTAGGACTGGAAATGGGCTATGATGGGAGGGTAAGCTGGGACTGGAAATGGACTGTGAAGGGGGGGGCTAGGACTGGAAATAGGCTGATGGGAGAAGCTTAGACTGGAAATGGGCTGATGGGGGGAAGCTTGGACTGGAAATGGACTGTGATGGGAGGGTAAGCTGGGACTGGAAATGGGCTGTGATTGGGGGGGGCTAGGACTGGAAATGGGCTGTGATGGGGGGGTTAGGACTGGAAATGGGCTGATGGGGGAAGCTTAGACTGGAAATGGGCTGATGGGGGGAGCTTGGACTGGAAATGGGCTGATGGGGAATAGGACTGGAAATGGGCTGATGGGGGCTGGAATAGGACTGGAAGTGGGCTGATGGGAGCTGGAATAGGGCTGGAAATGGGCTGATGGGGGGCTGGAATGGGATTGGAAAGGAGCATATGGGGGCTAGGACTGGAAAAGGGCTAATGTGGGGGCATGGAAGAATGGGACTAGAAGGGAGCAGATGCTGGGTGGATCTAGAACTAGAAGGGAGCTGATTTTGGTGGAGGAATAGAAGGGGATGGGGAATGAGGATGGAGAGGGGAAAAGATATTTTATGTGGAAGGGAAGAAAAATCTATGACTGGCCAGGTATTGGGAGAGTAAGAGGGGATTGAGAACGGAAGGGTGAAATTTGAGTGGATGATAAAGGAATAAAGAAAGAAATGGGGAAAAGAGCAAAAGGGGAAAGATCAGTATGTTAAAGCAGATATAGAGAGAGAATGGAAAAAATCTAGAAGAGAGAAGAACAAATGGACAGCTCGCAGAAGGCATGAAGAAACCAGAAGAAAGTGACTGGAGCAATTGCAACTGAAAAATAAAATGCCCAAACAAAAGGTAGAAAAATACTTTTTATTTTGAATTTATTAACTGGAATATGCCAGGTCTGGGAAATGTGTATTGCTAACGTCTTTGTGTTTTTGTTTAGTACAAGAGGCAATTAATTTATAGTTGTATTCCTATTCGTCTCTCCGGGCCAGTCCAGGGTACCATTGGGTGTTGTCAGTCTCCTTCAGCAGCTGAGGACTGAACTCCAAGTTCTTGCTGACAGGGTAAAGCCACTTCCCCCTGTGACAGCTCTCCAGTCTTCAGTCCTCAGCAGCTGAACAGGACATGGAAAGCTGACAGGGTCCCTCGACAGTGCAGCTGAACGCTTATTTAGCAGACTTTCTGAAGAGAATTAGTCCTAGCAGGGCTGTAGCCTCTCTCTTCTGTATTATTATTATTTATCTCTTCCCTTGCGCCTAATTTCAATTAAGCTAATTGAAAAAAAAACCAAAAAAAACGCACTAAGGACGAGGAGGAAGCAGGTCCGGGGCTGCCGGTTTCGGCAGCGTTCACAGGGGCAGAGCCTGTCTCCAAAAGTGACCGGATCCCTTTCTTGCAGAGGGATTGTGCCTGGGAGCCCCAAGTTTCACCCACCTTATGGTCTGCAGGAGAGATTCTGCGTTTCCCGCTAGCAGCGGGATCTGGGGGATCGGTGCTGTCAGGGCTGCTCTCAGGTCAGTTTTTCTTCTTTGTTTTGGCAGCCGGAGTCCCTGCGGCGTGTGTGTGTCGGTGTAGGTAGTTGTTTTGAGCAGTTGTTTGTCTGGGTTCTCCGACGGCGGTTTGAGTCGTCGGGTACAGTTTTCAGCACAGCGTTGTCTGCTGCAGATATGGAAGGCAAGATGGAGTCTCTGAAGCCTCAAAGCATGGCTGAACAGGCGGGAACGGCGGCCATTTTAGGGGAGAGCGCCATTTCTCCCGCGAGGCAGCATAAGCAGGGGAAGAGGAAAATGAAATCGGTTAAAGAAAATCCCTCTGATTTAAAGGAACAGTGCAAGTCTCCTGAAGCTCAGGAGTCGTTAGCTGCTTTGTTTTCCCCAGATTTTATTTTAGCTTTGCATAGGGCTTATACTTATTTATTTATTTATTTTATTTATTTACATTCTCTTATATACCGCGCTATTCTGCATCAGTGTGGTTTTATACGCTAAAGGTTTCCCAGGCCAACAGGGCTCCCTTGCCCCCTGGCCTTGGGGAAGGGGTTAAGCTAGGAGCATCTAAGTTGGATCCTGGAGAGGGTACCTCTCATTCAGGGGCAGGCGCTGTGACTGTCTTGGAGAGCTTAGGACAGCAGCTGCCTGAGTCTCATAAGAGGGATGAGACTGAGGTTTTTTCTGAGGCGAGTTTTGATCCTTGGTCGGGTGAGCTGGAGGATGGAGAGCTGGCTCCGGGCGAGGATCCCAATCTCTTTCGGGTCTTCCGAAAAGAGGAGTTGGGGGCGCTCATTGGCCAATCTTTGGCTGCCTTGAATATTCTCATACCTGCGATGGAACAGGAACCGCTGGAGGATCCTTTATTGCAAGGTTTTAAGACAGAGCAACGTTGTTTCCCGGTCCACCGGGTGATAAAGCAGATGATAGAGTCTGAGTGGGAGTGCCCAGAGGCTACTCTGAGGGGCAGTCGCGCTCTGGGTCACCTTTATCCAGCTCCCCAAGAAGAGAAGGATTTGTTGAAGATGCCTAAGGTGGACGCCCTGGTTTCGGCAGTGACGAAGAAGACCACAATTCCGGTGGAGGGCGGTGCAGCGCTTAAAGATCTGCAGGATCGTAAGCTGGAGGGGCTGATTAAACAAGCCTTTGATTCTTGTGCGCTAGCCCTACGGGCTTCCATTTGTGGAGCATATGTTTCTAGGGCTTCAATCTGATGGCTCCAGGGAGAGTCGCCTTCAGATACTTCTGAAGAGTCTTCCACAGAGGGAGCGAAGTTGGAATCGGCGGCAGCCTATATGGCGGATGCATTTTATGACTTGGTTCGTATCTTGGCGAAGTCCATGGCATCCTTGATTGGGGCTCGATGGTTCCTTTGGCTAAGGAACTGGTCGGCCGATGCGTCTTCAAAAGCCAGGCTCAGTAAGCTCCCTTATAAAGGCAAGCTGCTCTTTGGGGAGGCCTTGGAGAAAATTGTAAAGGATTTGGGGGATTCCAAAGGAGGTCGGTTGCCGGAGGATCGACCCAAGGCTTTTAGACAATCCTCCATGCAGCGGGGGCAAGGAAAGGAGTTTCATAGATTTAGAGGAGCGTGTTTTTCTCCCTATCCCAGAGGTCGTTTTGTTTCTAGGGCTCAACCCTTTCGAGGGAGCAGAGGTTTTGGTAGAGGTTTTTTCAATGCCCAGCAAGCCTCTGCAAAAAAGTCGCAATGAAGGTCAGCTGGTCCAGGTGGAGATACCGGTAGGGGGTCGCTTACAAGGGTTTCTCTCTGCCTGGACCGTGATAACTTCCGACCAATGGGTGCTGGAGATTATCCGAGACGGTTACACGCTGGAGTTCGCACGGCCACTTCACGACGCCTTCTTAGTGTCCCCTTGTGGACTCGGAACCAAAAGGCAGACGGTAGAGGACACGCTGCTACATTTAGTGCAGCTGCAGGCGGTTGTACCGGTTCCTCCAGACCAGTTAGGATCAGGTCGATACTCGATTTATTTTGTAGTTCCCAAAAAGGAGGGATCCTTTCGGCCGATTTTGGACCTCAAATACTTGAACCGGGCTTTGAGAGTTCCTCATTTTCGGATGGAAACTCTAAGATCAGTGATTCGTTCCATACGTCCTGGGGAGATGCTCTCCTCGATAGATCTCACAGAAGCTTATCTGCATATCCCGATCAGGCTGGATCATCAGCGTTTTTTAAGATTTGCGATTCCCTCCGGCCATTTTCAGTTCCGAGCGTTACCTTTCGGCTTGGCGACGGCTCCGCGTACATTTACGAAGGTGATGGTGGTCATCGCCGCAGCCTTGCAGATGGAAGGGATTTAGGTTCATCCTTATCTAGACAATTAGTTAATCAGGGCAAGTTCTCGGCAGGAGTCGGTCGAGGCTACCTCACGAGTGGTGCAACTCATGGAATAGCTCAGTTGGGTAATCAACCGTACGAAGAGTCAGCTGCAGCCGCAGTCCTGGCTGGTGTATCTGGGAGCAGAGTTCGACACAGAGCGCGGATTGGTCTTCTTGCCGGAGAGCAGAGTGCTAAAGATATTGGCTCAAGTGAAGGCGTTTCTGCGGCTCCAGGCCCCCTCGGTGTGGAGGTATTTGCAGCTCTTGGGGTCCATGGCGGCGGCCTTGAATCTGGTGCCCTGGGCCAGGGCACACATGCGGCCCTTGCAGCAGGCGTTGCTGTCCAGATGGTCTCCGCAACTTCATCCCTTATCGAGCAAGCTGTTCTGCCCGGATGTGGTGCGCCCAGTCAGTAATACGTGGTTTAGATTGGAAGGATACTTTTATTCAACAGTTCAACAACCTGAGAGCCCGACACAGGCCGTGTTTCATTTTCACTTCCTCAGGGGATTCAGGTGTGCTGCATATTGTCGTGAGGGCTACCCTGGTGGCTAGTAGAGGTCAGGGTAGGTCAGACACAAAAATTATAAAGTTGAGATTGGCAAGTATTCCAAAGGCCCAATTGACTTTTTGTCCTAGTAGTTTCCTTGATAACAATCTTCAATGAAAACAACTGCTCAGAGTGGTGGGAAAAATAAAGGCTTTTTATTTCCCTTCTTCGCAATGGTTCAAATGATTGAAATACAACTATAAAGCAAAACGTCCTTACTTCAGGTGAGGAAAAGAAAAAACTCAGGTTTAAAGCAAAAACTGTTACTTTCACAGGACTGGTGCTATTTACACAAAACAAGAATGTTCAATTCAGCAAGTCACACAGCTCACAAGCCTGGCAAGGATTCTAGGCTTCCTGTAACACAGTATGTACAATCCATTTCTGGATCTGAAATATCCCCTGCTAGTTCCACTTGCATTGGCTCCTCTTCTGAAGCCTCTGAATCTGTGTCCCTGGTTTCAGGTAAAATATATTCAGGCTTTTTATACAGTTCCTGTATCACTTCCCAATGTTCTAGGCTAAGCCTAGGGCGTCGGCCATGTGCTGTTTTATACTGAAAAGATTCCTCTTTATTCAAAGGTTTTATAGCAGCTCTATATAAACATTTTTCATTCAGAACTTTCTTCTTAGGTAAACATTTTTCATACCTTGTATCGTAGGAACCTTCAGACAAACGGTTTTCTTCTACTGCCTGTCTTCTCCATACAGCAGCTTTCTGAAATCTTTTTCCAGGAAAGTATGGTTTACCTTGTGAGGTTGGAGTCCCTTCTCCAAGTGAAGGTCTGGGCCTGTACCAGCTTAGCTTCTGGCTTGCCTGTGCAGCACGGCTTAGGTTCTCCGGCTGTCTCGCATTTGACTTTAGACTACAGTTGCAGCAATGCTTTCACCTCTCTGGACAAACAGCTCGCACTCTTGTTTGAGCTGAGACCTTCCCAGGTCCTTCATTAGCTCCAGAGAAATCACCTTCCACTCGGGGTGGTTTGCTAGCGGTAGAGTAATCAGGTTTCCATTCTAACCTCTTTCTCTCTGCGCTGCAAGTGATCCTTCCCTTGCTTCTGCTGGACTTGCCTCCTTGGCCTGCTTCTCTTTCTCCACTGCTGCCCTTCTCTCTCTCCTTCCTGCCGACCTCCTTGCCATCCTGTCTCCTGCCCAACTCCTTCCTGCCGAACTGTCTCCAGTCTTCTCCACTCTCCTTAAGAAGCACTCCTGCCTTCGAGGATTGGAAGCTGGCTGGCATTACCTTGTGACTAGTGGGGCGTGGCTCCTCAGTATCTCTGAAGTCACTCTGGCTCCCTCTAGCTGGTTCCTCCGAATAATGCAGCTTGTGCACATCTTTTTCTCCATTTAAAACATTTTCTTTTCTTTCAAGAGGGTCTGCTGCATGACAATATATATGAACACAAACAACATAATATATACAAATAAAATAATGTCATGAATGTAAAAACTAATAAAGAATAAGAGCATAAAATAACCATAATTAAATCCTTCTATAAACAGAAGTATTGAAAGGTGTAAAAACACATATAACTAATATAAAACATTCACACACTGTATATAACCAAACAGTTAAGAATTAATAAATACTAAAACAAACTATAAAACCCTTTTCCATGGACATAATAAAAACATCAAGGTTAACCCATAATAAATAACTAAAATAATGAAATATAAAACCATAAATACATAAATAATTAAAAGACTGTTGCATTATAATTACCATTATAAATACTAATATCACATTTATACTAGACTTATAAAAACAAGGGGAAAGTATATGACACTCAAATTGTCTTAAATGTCTGTACACATGTGAACCTAACAAAGAAACTCATGATGAAATTATGAACTATAAGGGCCATAAAATCACCACTATAATATTTTGAATACGTGTCTAAAATCATTGACAAGCATCATACCCGTTCTTACGATCATACCCGTTCTTACGCTCAGAAACCTCGGCTCAAACTCAATTCTTTATAAGAGCCGACCGGACGTGTTCTCTATGATTAAAAATATATAAAAAATTCATCATTATAGCATTTTATCCAAACCACAATATAGTAAAAAAACCCTCATTTTTATAAGTCTAGTATAAATGTGATATTAGTATTTATAATGGTATTTTTACACACTCACTTCCTGCTCCTATCAGTCTATCATATATGTGATAGTAATACGGTTTTAGTGGTTACACATAGGGGGATGTTTACTAAAACCCGGAAATGTGCGCGCCGCAAAATAGCACACGGAAACGCGGCACTGAAACGCTAATAAACGCGTTTAAACGCCCCGCACACGTGCGTGTCACCCCCGCAAAGGTGCGCGGCACACTAACGGGCCCCGTACAAGTGCGGGCCCGCAAATGTCCGATAGAGGCGTGGAACGGCTAAAGGAGGGCGGAGGAAGGCTCCGGAGGGGCGGAGGGACAGGGTCAATGGGTGGAGAGTGGGAGGGGAGAGGCTCCCCGCACAGTATCGGGCCCGAATTTGCATGTAAAAACTACCGCGAGGGTTTGCATTTAAAGGGAAGAGAAACCATTTACGTCAGCAATGTATAGGAAAACCGGGGAAACCAGCAAAACGTGAGCAGTGTGATACATGTGCACAGCACAAAAGTGCAAATAAAAATAGAAAATGACCACAACAGAACTATTAAAAATAGTAATTCAGCTGGGGAACAGTTATAGTGATGGGAAAATACAGAAAACACACCCAGCAAAGCTCCAGAAAAAAGAAATGAATTTTGGAAGGGTTTATGGAGCGGAGACTCTTCCAAAAAACATTTCCTTTTGTGGAGCTTTCCTGGGAGTGTTTGCTATGGTTGCCAATTAATATCACTGTTGCCCAGCATGGTGATATTTTGTCCCCCATTTCCCGTGGTCATTTCCGGGGTTTATGTGCATGTTTGTCACCAGACAGGGTGCATATGCCCACAGTAAATTTGCATAGAGCAGGGTTTGTGACTCCATCCTGCCAGCCTTACTACCTCCAGGGGCTGCACTGTCTATGTGGCCATAGTGTGGTGCAGCGGACAGAGTCAGTACCTCTAGGGCCAGAGGTTCAAAGCCCAGCTGGGGCACTTTCCAGCCCAGTCCCTATATTTTACCTACCACTAAACACAGATAGCGCAGACACCCCTGTATTGCAGGGGACATAAGCATGGGGAAAACACCCATATTTTACCCAACAACGCACACACACCACAACAATGGGCATTACCCACAGCCAAGTACCCCAAATGCAGTCCCGTACTGCCACATTCCAATCAGGTCACCTGCCTTTTATGGGAGAAGCTCATGCCAGCTTGTTGGCGGACGAGTACATGTGGTGCAGGGGGCAGTGGCTGCTAGCGACAGAAGACAGAGGCCTAGCCATGTGCAGGCTGGCACAGTCCACAGCAACACAGGCCCTGCCGGATCCACAGTCATGGACTATCCAGGGAATTCAGCCAAGCTGTGGCTACACGGTGGTGCAGTGCACACAGACAGTGCATACAAGAACAGAAGGTCACAGGTTCAAAGACCAGCTGGGGCTACCTGAAATCCTGCCCACATATTTTCCCCACAAATAAACAGTGACAGTAAGGACACACCTTTCGTGATGAGGACATATGCAATGGTACTACGTCTATCTTTTACCCCACTGAGCACAGACACCATGAACAGGGGCAGAACCTACAGCAGAATCCCCCAAATGCAGTCCTGGTGGGCCACACACCAGTCAGGTTCCATGCTGCCACTCATACAAATGCCTGTGCTGTATATCTATGCACGGCATGTAGATGTAGCTCATGCATATTCATGAGGGACAGCAGGAAGACCCAAACAGTGTGATGCAAAACTGGGCTGGAGTGGGGAAGCGCTGCCGTAAAGCAGCAGCCAACAGGGGCAGACACACCCACATCCACACCCACAGGCCCCATTGGCCAATGTCTCCTGTAGAGGCATAACATTGGACCCTGCGTGCATCTCCCAATACCAGCACCTGCATACCTTAGCAATGTCACCCTACACCTGAGGTACACAGCTCTGAAACGTTTGCTAAGAGTACAGGCTGATATATATCCCTACGTTACGCACATACTGCTAGTTGACCCCATCCGAACAATCTGTTTGGTGTCTGCGGTGCGTGCTCCAGGCCTGGCCTCTGATGGTGTTCACCACCCTGGGGAGTGACCACCAGCAGTACTGCGTACCATATCCATGCATGTGCCGTGCCCAGGACCGGTGTGGTGGCCAAGGCTAATCACCCCCTCAATAGTAGCACAATGCTGGCATAGGTGTGGGAGTGTGTGTCTGTCTATACAGTGTGTGTTGGCTGCAAACACCTTCCCCAACCCACACTGCCAGCACTACTGCCAGTATTGGCCTGCCAATGTGCATAATGAGCAGCAAGGTACCATGGGTATAGGTCAGACATGGTGGGCTGGCCAGGATGCATCTGCACAGGGCATAGGGCACTGGCTGTGACATTGTAGTGCCAGGCCACCACCTACACAGACAGGGTGACCTCTGTATGTGCTGCTGGGGGAGCACTCTCACCCTGAGTGTACAGTGATGACAGCATGGCTAGGCACCCCCATAGTGCTGTATTGTGTTTCTCTCTCTTGTGATATATATGGGTTTCCTGTTGGGGCCTCCTCACAGAACTCTCTGCTTGTGTGTGCTGCCACCCCAGTTTTGGGTGCATGCATTTCCATCAGGGCTAACCAGCAGACTGTTCACAGCTGGTATGTGTCTTGATGGAGTGCCTTGCAGGGTGCAGTGGCTGATGGCTTGCTGCAGGTGAATATCAGATAGTGCTGGGGTGCATCTTTGGATATCCAGGCCTGAAGTCTGACTGATATTGTGTTATGGATGTGTGTGGAGCTGCTTGGAATGCCCTGTAGGGTGTCTGTTCCCCAGCAGGACTGGGGTTTGATGGTCTGCTCTACTGCCGTGGGCAGGTGCGTGGCGGCCCTGTTTGCCGCTTGGGGGGGGGGGGGGTCGGTCCATGGGGGTTTCCATTAACTGAGACAGACAGACAGAGATATCCAACATGTTTCTGCAGCACCTTCCTATCTCACAGGTTAGTACTGTTTTGGAGCTCTGTCATGGCCTCATCCAACCATGGCTGGTGTTGTGGACCTGGTCCTGGCCGCCACATCACACCCTCAGGGTGAGCACAGTACCCGCACAATGTGACGGTGTGTAGCTACTCTTTGCTGGTAGTCCACCCGCTCAGGACCCCCTACCAGGCCGAGGTGCTGTGTGGGTGCACATGGACAATTCCCCCTACCAGGCCGGGTAGCTGTTGGGGTGCATTCCCCATCTTGTGTGCATCTGTGGACAGCTGATTTGCATGTGCAGTGCATCATGGGTACGGGTGGCCTAACCCTATCCTGTCTACAACAGCAGACTGTCTGTGGGGTGACGTGCAGGCTCTCTGCAGCCAGCCAGGGGCTTGCTGTCAGCTATAGAGCTGTAGCCCAATGGTTACGTCACTCCCTATACAGCCAGAGGTCATGGGTTCATACCCACAGTGGGGCCCTTTGATAGGGCTGTCCACAGCTTTATTTTTATTTACTGTACATATGTCTATGCCGGCAAACTCACACACAGCTTACTATACCCATTAGGTGCCTCTGAGGGTGCTTTATAGGGCGCCCTATAGGCCACCTTATGGTTGCCATCCATATAGGGTGCACTATACATTATCCTGTGTCGCAACATACATGGTGCCCTATAGGGTACATTCTAGGGTGCCTTGGCGGACAGTGCACTGTAACATGTGCCTTACGGGCATCCGTATGTTAACACACTGTGAGAGAGGGTTTACTAGTGGTGGGAAATAAAATATAAATGGAAGGCCTCCTACAGCACTCCTCACCATGATACATACTGCCCCAGCCAGCCTTGTTCACTGGGCACTGTGAGGGGTTGAACCCCTGGCCCCTGCACCATTGGTCAGTGTCTTAACCATTGTGCTGTGGCTCTGTTCCTGTGTTTGTGCATCCGCGCGCAGCCTTGTAGCCATCAGCACGCCATCTTGTGACGCACTAAATTAACAGCGCGCCGCCTTATGCCGCACAACATGGAAATGCCCCTAAAATAATGCCTCAGCCAGCTGTCTTCAATGGGCACTGTGGGGAATTGAACCCATGATCCCTGCATGAGTGGTCAGTGTCTTAACCATTGTGCTATGGCTCCGTTTCTGTTATTTGCACATCAGCGCGCCACTTATCCCTCCGCCTTCTGCCCACCGGCTCGCCGCCTTCTGTTGCCCACATTTATCAGCGCACCGCCTTCTGCCGCCCAAACTTAACAATGCACCGCCATCTGCCGCCCACACTAAACAGTGCGCCGCCTCATGCCGTAATAAAAATAACAGTGCGCCGCCTTCTGCTGCCCAAAATTAATATGCCTCCTAACCACTTTTGCCCATAAATGTTGGTGCCTCAGCTGGTCTTTTTTGTTGAGCGCAATGGGGTTTTGAACCCCTGGCCCTTGCACCATTGGTCGGTGTCTTCACCATTGTACTACGGCTCTGTTGTTTGGTTTTGCAGCAGCGCCCCATTTAGCCTTCCCACGCGCTAATGTGGGCCCCGCACATTAGCGCGACGCACACACGTACGGTCCAGTTTTTTGCTTTTTTCTGCCTGGCCCGCCCACTCCTTATATGGCACCAGCACACTAGCGGGAACCCGCACAGCAACGGTGTTTAGTAAACATGCCCCATAGTGTAATGTTTTTCCATTAGTAGTTTTACACACCCTTTCAATATTTTTCAAATATATTTTTACTGTATATCTAAATATGGTTATTTATTTAATGTTTTAGTATTTATTAATTCTTAACTGTTTGTTTATATACAGTGTGTGAATGTTTTATATTAGTTATATGTGTTTTTACACCTTTCAATACTTCTGTTTATATAAGGATTTAATCATGAATGGTTATTTTATGCTCTTATTCTTTATTAGTTTTTACATTCATGACATTTTATATGTTTTTATCATTATTTTATTTGTATATATTATGTTGTTTGTGTTCATATATATGCAGCACACCTTAATCCCCTGAGGAAGTGAAAACGAAACACGGCCTGTGTCGGGCTCTCAGGTTGTTGAATTGTTGAATAAAAGTATCCTTCCAATCTAAACCACGTATTACTGACTGGGTGTCTTTTGAGCGACGTGGTGTGGTGCTCCTTTGGTAGACCGGATGTGGTGCGCGACAGTCTCAGTTGGTGGCTAGATCCGGGACATCTCCAGGCAGGAGTTCCGTTGGAGCTTCCGGATTGGATGTTAGTGACGACAGACGCCAGTTTATCAGGCTGGGGAGCTCATTGTCAAGCTCAGGTGACTCAAGGGCTCTGGACCCAGGAGGAGGCTGCGTTTTCAATCAACCTGTTGGAACTCAGAGCGGTTCAACTGGCTCTTCTCGCATTCGCTCCGTTCCTCGCAGGGAGAGCGGTACAGGTCTTCTCCGACAATGCGGTGGCGGTCTCGTACATCAATCGCCAGGGGGGCACGGGCAGTGCTCTGTTGCTGGTGGAGAGTTAATTGTTGATGCTCTGGGCGGAAGACCATCTCGCGGCCTTGTCGGCGGCACATGTGGGTGGACAGGACAATGTTCAGGCCGACTATCTCAGTCGCAATCTTCTCGATCCCGGAGAGTGGGAGTTGAACGCAGCAATTTTTCACAACATCACCTTACGCTGGGGGCGGCCGGTGATGGATCTCATGGCCATGCGCAACAATGCAAAAGCGTTGCGGTTTTTCAGCAGACGCAGAGAACACATGTCCGAGGGTCTGGATGGTCTGGTTCAACCTTGGCCATTGAGCAAGCTTCTGTATGTTTTTCCTCCGTGGCCGATGATCGGTCGGATCGTTCAGCGAATTGCGGGCCACAGGGGAACGGTGATTCTCATTGCCCCGGATTGGCCCAGAAGGCCTTGGTATGCGGACCTGAAGCAACTTCTAGTAGATTCCCCTTGGAGATTGCCGGCTCGGTGCAATCTGCTGAGTCAGGGTCCCGTTCTCATGCCGCAGGTGGATCGCTTCTTGCTTACGGCTTGGCTCTTGAAAGGGCACGGTTGAGATGCAAGGGGTATTCGTCATCGGTGGTGGACACGATATTGCGGTCAAGGAGATCATCGACGTCTTTAGCATATGTTCGCATATGGCGCGTGTTTGAATCTTGGTGTATGCCACGTGGTGTTCCTCCATTTTTGGCGGCCTTGCCTGAGATTTTGTCCTTTCTTCAGGAAGGCTTGCAGAAAGGGTTGACTCTTAGTACCTTAAGAGTTCAGGTAGCGGCCTTAGCGTGCTATAGGGGAGTGGTGCAAGGCAGGAGATTGTCGTCGCATTCGGACGTGGTGCATTTTCTCAGGGCAGTGAAGCTTCTCAGGCTGCCGGTGCGGTCGGTGGTTCCGGCTTGGGATTTGTATCTGGTGTTGGAGGCTCTAACTCGGCCTCCTTTTGAAGCAGGCTAGCAGGGCGGCTTGAGAGAGTTATCGTGGAAAACCGCCTTTCTGGTGGCCTTGTGTTCGGCGCGGAGGATTTCCGATCTACAGGCTCTTTCTTGCAGGGAGCCGTACCTTCAATTTTTGGCGGAGAGAGTGCTCCTACGGCCAGCGCCTTCGTTTTTACCCAAGGTGGTATCTTCGTTCCACCTTAATCAGTCAGTGGCTCTTCCCACCTTCGCCTATCTGCCAGGGTCGCGGATGGATAGATCTTTGCGGAAGTTGGATCTGAGGCGAGTCTTGAAGAGGTACCTCAGAGCCACGTGATCTTTTAGGAAGTCGGACAGGTTGTTTGTTCTGTTTGGAGGTCCTCGGAAGGGGCACACGGCTACTAAAGCGTCGATTGCCCGATGGGTGAAGCAGGCTGTGGTAGCCGCTTATGAAGCGGAAGGTAAGTCGCCTCCCGTTGGCCTCAAGGCTCATTCTACGCGGGGACAAGCGACTTCTTGGGCAGAGTTGGCCTTGGTTCCGCTGCTGGATATTTTCAGGGCTGCGACATGGTCGTCGCTGCATACGTTAACGAAACATTATAGGTTGGATGTTCAGGCCAGGGAGGATGTGAAAGTAGGGGCCTCTGCTGTTGTAGCGGGGCTCGCGGGTCCCTCCCAAATTTAGGCACTGCTTTGGTACTGCCCAATGGTACCCTGGACTGGCCCGGAGAGACGAATAGGAAGGAGAAATTACACCTTACCTGCTAATTGTCTTTCCTTGAGTTCTCTCCGAGCCAGCCCAGGGCCCACCCAATTTTGTTTTTTCGCAGGGTTCGCAGGAGGTCATCTTGGTTGTGCCTCATCCGCAGGTTCGAAGAGACTAGCTTTACTCTGGTGAATGTGATGTTTGGGGCTCCGTTTGGGCTATTTGGAGGCTCCTTTTTAAGAAAAAGAGAAAAAAAAAACAAAAAAAATAAAACTAAAAAGGTCACTTTGTCAAACTCATTGGGCTGAGATAATGCAAAATACAGAGGAAGAGCTGTGTTCTATCCCGCACTGGCGCAGTAGCGTTGGCACGGGAGGTGCATTTGATAGGGGAGTTATTCCCAAAGTTAAGTTTTCTTGTTGGTTTTTGTGGGTTTTTCCATTTTTTTCGGTAGTCATTTTGAAATTCCGTGGTTACACTGCTTTGCTAGAAAAGACTGGAGAGCTGTCACAGGGGGGAGTGGCTATACCTTGTCAGCAAGAACTTGGAGTTCAGTCCTCAGCTGCTGAAGGGGATTGACAACACCCAATGGTACCCTGGACTGGCCCGGAGAGAACTCAAGGAAAGACAATTAGCAGGTAAGGTCTAATTTCTCCTTTCTCTAGTGTTGTTGTACATTCCAAGGTTGGCTTTTGGGGTTCCCAATTAAATTATTATCTTCCTATTTCTAAATTGTGATCCCTTGTTCTTTGTGTGGTGTGCATGTGTAACCGAGCTGAGGTATTCTGTTCATATAGTTTCTATTTGACAGTCCAACTTGTTCTCTTTCCCCCAGTGAGATGTATTGGTTTAATATTTACAGTGTTGCCTTTTTGATAGGTAGGGTTTGGTGCTTTTTGAGTTCTGGTAGTGCTGTTATGATAGGGTGGGTTTTAAATGGTCAGTGTTTATAATACTTCCTAATGGGCCTGGCGGTTGACACTGGAATATAGTAATTTAGAAATCTGGTATCTTTCTTTATCCAGACACTCATTAAGAGGCATGTTTGCTAAAAGTGCATTATGCAAATGGGGCTCCTTATGCAAATAAGGCCCTGCAATGAATCTCCGCACATGGCCCCACACCCCCTTGGGCCGCCCCTGCTGGACAAGCATTATGGAACCTGTGTGCCTCTTTGTGAACCTGTCAGGTACTTATGACCTGGATTGGCCACTACTTGAAAAAAGATACTGGGCTTTATGGACCTTGGTCTGACCCAGTATGGCATTTCTTATGTTCTTAGGAAGAAATAGCCATCTGAAAATTGCTCATTTTGGCAACCTAACAACTATATGGAGAAGATGAGAATGCCTTCTCATTCTTCGAATAATTTTTGTTCCTTCAATAAAGCATGCCAGTAAATAGAGGGGCCTTCTTCCTAGCTGTTGCATGGCTGCACATCCCCATTTGCAAAATGGTAAGCTGGAATGTGTATGTGGTGAGAGATACATGTGCCCGATACAGAATACCATCATGGACATGTCTATGTTGCTGGACCTGCGGCCACCCATATCGGACATGTGCACGTTTTCGACAATTACCTCAAAACTTGCAAACACCTTCTTCAGCTTCAAGCAAACTTTGGGCCCCCAGACATGTGAGGACCCAGGTCAATGGCCCTGACTGCATACCTCTAATGTTGACCCTACCTGTAGGTTATCTGAAATAAAATATTTCTATTTTCCTACTATAAAGTGAATGTTTGCATTATTTGTAATTCTAGAATATGTTACGAAGACTTTTGTATATTATCACAGATTAATTAGGGGCCTTTTACTAAAGTGAAGTATTTTTTTGCCCTCAACATGCATTTTGCGTCAAAACCAACATGTTAGGCATCACCACACCATAGGAATTTTCAGGGCCATGGCCAGCATCTGCCCAGTATTTACCATGCAAGCAAGCCCATTAGTGTGCATTTTGTCCATTGGCAATTACTGCAAGTGCACCTAAAACCACATAAGGAGATGGCAGTAAGTGCATCCACACTAACTGCAACATTGTGGGTTGTGGGGCTACACGACCTGCCTCTCCCTATACATCCTGTGCATCAGGACGGGGAGGTCTGGCAAGGGGCGAGATCAGGGCGGAGCAGGGGCGGGCGGGCCTGGCAGCACGTACAGGGCCGTTTCAGGTCATGCCCTGTACATGCTGCCAGACCTGCTGGGACATGCTGTTTATTCTACCTCAGAGGTGGTAAAGCAGCACAATTTGCCAGATCGGGGTAGGGGAGCCACCCCAGGGGCTGGGGCCTGGTGCGGGAGGACCCCGCCACCCAATCCAGGCTGCGGGAGGCCAGCCATGAGTCGGGTGGTGGGGATTTGGGGAGCCAGAGCCACAGATGCCAGGGGCGCCTGTGGGGAGGACGTCCCTGCAGGTGGAGGCGGCACGCCAGGCCATCCTCGGGGCCAATTCTTGCTCCCGTGGGAAGGTTTTATTCTTGCAGATCAGAATCAGGTCTTAACAACCCCATCTTCAGTGGGGACGTCTGGACAGCCCGGACGGCCCCCTCCTGGAATGGAGCTCTTCAGGGCCAGCCTGTCCATTGAGCAAGAATGTTTTTTTGCACAGGGCCCCGCGTTTCAGGGGGCCCCGCGCAAAGAACATTCTGCTTTTTTTCAAAATTAAATTTAAAAAAAAAAGCTGGCTGCTACCGCTGCCACCGCGGCAGCGGCAGAATGGAGTGTCCTGCGGGGCCCCCTCTGCCCGGCTGAGTCCCTCCCTCCCTCCCTATGCGATGGCTGAGCCCCTCTGTGCTGGCTTTCAGATTCGCGAAGGGAGAGTGTCTCCCTCGCATCTCTGTTAAGCCTGCAGGGGCAGATGGGAACCGCAGGGGCTGATGGGAAATTTCCGAGGGGCAAGGACATGCATCCTGATTAGGTGTTAGCAGTTCTTGAACCTGAGGGGGTTACAGAGTTCAGCAATACTACTGTGCTCAAGTACAGTTCCCCTAAAACAGCAAAAATGAAATTAAACTTGCTTTAAAAAATATACACAAAACCCTTTTAAGAGCTCCCAGTCAGAGAGCTAGCAATGTAACAAAAAAAACCAAAGAAACCCTGAAATCCCTACTTACTGTTTGATGTGTGGAGCCCTGGTTAAGAAAGCCTCAAAGGGCAGGGCAAAGCAGCCTTTTTATGCAGGCTTCAATTGCACTCAGGAAACAGGCCCACTAACCCCTGATTAGGTGTTAGCAGTTCCTGAACCTGAGGGGGTTACAGAGTTCAGCAATACTACTGTGCTCAAGTACAGTTCCCCTAAAACAGCAAAAATGAAATTAAACTTGCTTTAAAAAATATACACAAAACCCTTTTAAGAGCTCCCAGTCAGAGAGCTAGCAATGTAACAAAAAAACCCAAAGAAACCCTCAAATCCCTACTTACTGTTTGATGTGTGGAGCCCTGGTTAAGAAAGCCTCAAAGGGCAGGGCAAAGCAGCCTTTTTATGCAGGCTTCAATTGCACTCAGGAAACAGGCCCACTAACCCCTGATTAGGTGTTAGCAGTTCCTGAACCTGAGGGGGTTACAGAGTTCAGCAATACTACTGTGCTCAAGTACAGTTCCCCTAAAACAGCAAAAATGAAATTAAACTTGCTTTAAAAAATATACACAAAACCCTTTTAAGAGCTCCCAGTCAGAGAGCTAGCAATGTAACAAAAAAACCCAAAGAAACCCTCAAATCCCTACTTACTGTTTGATGTGTGGAGCCCTGGTTAAGAAAGCCTCAAAGGGCAGGGCAAAGCAGCCTTTTTATGCAGGCTTCAATTGCACTCAGGAAACAGGCCCACTAACCCCTGATTAGGTGTTAGCAGTTCCTGAACCTGAGGGGGTTACAGAGTTCAGCAATACTACTGTGCTCAAGTACAGTTCCCCTAAAACAGCAAAAATGAAATTAAACTTGCTTTAAAAAATATACACAAAACCCTTTTAAGAGCTCCCAGTCAGAGAGCTAGCAATGTAACAAAAAAAACCAAAGAAACCCTCAAATCCCTACTTACTGTTTGATGTGTGGAGCCCTGGTTAAGAAAGCCTCAAAGGGCAGGGCAAAGCAGCCTTTTTATGCAGGCTTCAATTGCACTCAGGAAACAGGCCCACTAACCCCTGATTAGGTGTTAGCAGTTCCTGAACCTGAGGGGGTTACAGAGTTCAGCAATACTACTGTGCTCAAGTACAGTTCCCCTAAAACAGCAAAAATGAAATTAACCTTGCTTTAAAAAATATACACAAACCCCTTTTAAGAGCTCCCAGTCAGAGAGCTAGCAATGTAACAAAAAAAACCAAAGAAACCCTCAAATCCCTACTTACTGTTTGATGTGTGGAGCCCTGGTTAAGAAAGCCTCAAAGGGCAGGGCAAAGCAGCCTTTTTATGCAGGCTTCAATTGCACTCAGGAAACAGGCCCACTAACCCCTGATTAGGTGTTAGCAGTTCCTGAACCTGAGGGGGTTACAGAGTTCAGCAATACTACTGTGCTCAAGTACAGTTCCCCTAAAACAGCAAAAATGAAATTAAACTTGCTTTAAAAAATATACACAAAACCCTTTTAAGAGCTCCCAGTCAGAGAGCTAGCAATGTAACAAAAAAAACCAAAGAAACCCTCAAATCCCTACTTACTGTTTGATGTGTGGAGCCCTGGTTAAGAAAGCCTCAAAGGGCAGGGCAAAGCAGCCTTTTTATGCAGGCTTCAATTGCACTCAGGAAACAGGCCCACTAACCCCTGATTAGGTGTTAGCAGTTCCTGAACCTGAGGGGGTTACAGAGTTCAGCAATACTACTGTGCTCAAGTACAGTTCCCCTAAAACAGCAAAAATGAAATTAAACTTGCTTTAAAAAATATACACAAAACCCTTTTAAGAGCTCCCAGTCAGAGAGCTAGCAATGTAACAAAAAAAACCAAAGAAACCCTCAAATCCCTACTTACTGTTTGATGTGTGGAGCCCTGGTTAAGAAAGCCTCAAAGGGCAGGGCAAAGCAGCCTTTTTATGCAGGCTTCAATTGCACTCAGGAAACAGGCCCACTAACCCCTGATTAGGTGTTAGCAGTTCCTGAACCTGAGGGGGTTACAGAGTTCAGCAATACTACTGTGCTCAAGTACAGTTCCCCTAAAACAGCAAAAATGAAATTAACCTTGCTTTAAAAAATATACACAAAACCCTTTTAAGAGCTCCCAGTCAGAGAGCTAGCAATGTAACAAAAAAAACCAAAGAAACCCTCAAATCCCTACTTACTGTTTGATGTGTGGAGCCCTGGTTAAGAAAGCCTCAAAGGGCAGTGCAAAGCAGCCTTTTTATGCAGGCTTCAATTGCACTCAGGAAACAGGCCCACTAACCCCTGATTAGGTGTTAGCAGTTCCTGAACCTGAGGGGGTTACAGAGTTCAGCAATACTACTGTGCTCAAGTACAGTTCCCCTAAAACAGCAAAAATGAAATTAAACTTGCTTTAAAAAATATACACAAAACCCTTTTAAGAGCTCCCAGTCAGAGAGCTAGCAATGTAACAAAAAAAACCAAAGAAACCCTCAAATCCCTACTTACTGTTTGATGTGTGGAGCCCTGGTTAAGAAAGCCTCAAAGGGCAGGGCAAAGCAGCCTTTTTATGCAGGCTTCAATTGCACTCAGGAAACAGGCCCACTAACCCCTGATTAGGTGTTAGCAGTTCCTGAACCTGAGGGGGTTACAGAGTTCAGCAATACTACTGTGCTCAAGTACAGTTCCCCTAAAACAGCAAAAATGAAATTAAACTTGCTTTAAAAAATATACACAAAACCCTTTTAAGAGCTCCCAGTCAGAGAGCTAGCAATGTAACAAAAAAACCCAAAGAAACCCTCAAATCCCTACTTACTGTTTGATGTTTGACTTTTGCTTCGGTCCCCACTGTGAGCAAGCACCTTGACGCCATATACAGGGTCCAATGCGGCCCGGGGTTCCGGAAGACCCAGCTTCCACACACCTCCATGGTAGTGGAATCGGCAATACGGAAGCAAAAGAGCCCGAAGTCACACTCTTCGGTCCCCCTGGGCAGGGAGTCGAGAGCCCTCGATGCCCTGGGGCACAAAGTCTATCAAGGGTCCATGCTCACATGCCGCATCCAAGAATACCAATTGTATATGGGCATTTTCCTGCGTGACCTCACCAAGGAGCTCAGCAGGTTCTCCGCAGGTCTCAGGGGTGAACCATTTCTCAGGTTCCAAACCTTCCTAAGGTCCATTGCCGAGTGCTCGAAGTACCTCTCCTGTGCTGCATATGATGGATTTGGAGTCCTCTGCACGAGTGGCTGCAGCTGGCATTGGGGCCCGACGCCAGCCGTGGCTCCAGTCCTTGGACTTGGAGCAGTGGGTCCAGGAGAAGCTCTTGGATGTCCCCTGCCTTGGCGAAAAACTGTTTGGTAAGCTCATGGAGGATAAGGCCGCTGAGATAGAAATGGAGTTTGTGACTCAGACCCGCCTCTCGTGTAAGACCTCCTCTCTCCCTCGGAAGAAGCAGCAAACCAAGTAGCCATTCTTCCAAAGAAAGGGGCTCCCCTACCGGGGTTGCCCATCCTTCCCGCCCACCCCTGCGCCATCTTCCAGCATACAGGGGAAGGAAGGAGCTCATGGCCACCGCAACCCTAAAGGGCCCAAGGCCCAACCATCGGTGCCACCTCAACCCACTCAGGGCTTTTGATGCCAACGGCACAGCCTCTCGCCCCTCGGCAGCACTCCTGCTGGTGAGGGGGACGCCTGTCCCTCTTTTCGCCCCTCAGTGGGCGTTGATCATGTCGGACACCTGGGTCCTCCGAGTAGTCCGAGATGGATATCATCTTCACCTGGACAGGCTCCCTCCTCCCTTCTCCCAAGCAGGAACCTACTTGGCTTCCTTCGCACCAGACTTACTTGCAGTGGGAGCTGTCCAATCTCCTTGCCCAGCGGGCAGTCTAGAGGGTACCGCTGCACCTTTAAGGCCGTGGGTTCTACTCCTGCTACTTCCTCGTTCTGAAAAAGAGAGGGGCCTACGTCCCATCCTCGACCTCAGGAACCCAAACAAGTTTCTGGTGCGGGAGAAGTTCAAAATGTTATCGCTTGGCATCCTGCTGCCCTTCCTTAAGCATGGTGATTGGCTATGCTTGAATCTCAAGGACGCTTATGCCCACATCCTAGTCCACCCCCAGCACAGGCAATACCTGCTCTTCAGGGTGCAGGGGGAGCACTACCAATACAGGGTACTCCCCTTCAGGCTCGCATCTGCGCTGCGGGTTTTCACAAAGTGTCTCTCCGTGACCGCCACCTTCCTTAGGTGCAGGGAATACCCATCTTCCCCTACCTCGATGATTGGCTTGTAACGGGGACCTCGGCCGGCGAAGCCCACCTGGTGGCATTGCGCACAATCCTTCTCCTCGAATGCCTCAGTTTTTTGGTCAACTACCCCAAGTTCCACCTTGAACCGGTACAGACCTTGGAGTTCATAGGCGCATGCCTCGACATGGAGTGAGCAACCATTTTCCTGCCCATCGGCCATGCAGTCCACCTCTGATCCATGGCAGCCGAGGTCCATAACAGGGCTCGGATTACGGCACAGGCCATGTTCCGCCTCCTAAGACACATGGCCTCCACTGTCCATGTGGTCCCCCATGCCCGCATGCACATGCGGGCAGCCCAGTGGTGCCTCAGGCGCAATGGAGCCAAGCCTCTGGCCACCTCAGAAAACCTATCCGGGTCTCCCACAGTCTCCACAACTCCCTGGATTGGTGACGGAGCCCACAAAGCCTCCTTCGGGGAATGCCCTTCCAGACCCCACAGCACAAGCTCGTCCTGATGACAGATGCATCCCTGCTGGGTTGGGGAGCCCACTGCGGTGCATTGTGCACCCAGGGGCAGTGGTCACCCAAGGAGTCTCAGAGCAGATCAACCTGCTCGAGCTTCAGATGGTCCGGTGGGCCCTGAGGGCCTTCAAGGGCCATCTGAGGGGGAAGTCGGTGCTAGTGCAGACCGATCACTGGGTAGCCATGTTCTACATAAACATGGAGGGGGGAATAGAATCCCGCCTCCTCTGTCGGGAGGCGATCCTCCTTTGCTCCTTTGGTTTTGCCAGGGGATGACCCTCCAAGCGGTCTACCTCCCAGGCCAGGAGAATGTCCTCGCAGACAAACTCAGCAGGATCCTCCACCCTCATGAGTGGCACCTGGATCCGGAGGTCACCGGCCTCTTGTTCCATCGGTGGGGTGGAACCCATACATGGACCTGTTCGCCAGCCCAGTGAACGCACAGCTTCCCTGCTTCTGCGGCCCGGTTCCACACCCAAGCAGGGTGGTCCCGGATGTGTTCCTGTTAAGCTGGACCTCCGGGCTTCTTTACGCTTTCACTCCCACTCCTCTCATTGCGAGGACCCTCCACAAGGTTCAGCAGGAATGAGCTTCAGTGATCCTCATGGCTCCTTCGTGGCCTCGACAGCTTTGGTTCCCGCTTCTGCTCCGGCTCTCATCCGAGCCTCCAATCCCCCTGGGCTGTGCCACGGACCTGTTAACGCAGGAGGAAGGTCAGCTGCTCCACCCAAACCTAGCCTTGCTGTCCCTTATAGCCTGGCTGCTGAACGGGTCTCTTTAGCCTCGCATCAAGGAAGGACTCGATGAGACGGGCATATGCCTTTAAGTGGTGACGCTTCTCGGTCTGGTGCTCCGAGCTCCAGATCGACCCGTTCTTCTGCTCTGCCCGGTGGAATCTCCAGTACCTCCTCCACCTCTCAAAAGGAGGGTTGAAATCCAACTCGGTCAAGGTACACCTGAGTGCCATTTCAGTGAACCACCTCCCCGTCGAGGGGAAACCCCTCTCGGGGCAGCCCTTGGTCTCCCGCTTCATGCGAGGACTCTTGCTTTCCAAGCCTCCCATCCGGCCTCCTCTGGCGAAGTGGGACCTCAATGTGGTGCTTATGCAGCTTATACGATCACTCTTCGAGCCGATGGCGATGTGCTCACTTCAGCACCTCTCCTGGAAGGTGGTCTTCCTAGTGGCTTTGACTTCAGCTTGCTGAGTCAACAAACTTCAGGCCCTCATGGCTGAGGCTCCATATACCAGGTTCTATGGGAACAGGGTGGTCCTCCATACCCATCCTAAGTTCCTACCGAAGGTGGTCTCGGAATTTCATATCATTCATGAAATAGTCTTACTGACCTTCTTCCCGAGACCGCATGCTGACCAGGCATCGGCGGTGTCGCATACACTCTCGCCTTCTACCCGCAGCGTTCCCAAGTTCATCGCAAGTCTGACTGGCTCTTTGTCACCTACGATCTCAATCGCCTGGGGCAGGCAGTCAAATGCACAATCTCCGTCTGGGTAGCGGACTGCATTGCCTTCCTCCAAGCAAAGGCAGGCGCCCCACTGGATTGACGGGTCACCACGCACGGCGTCTGGGCCAAGACGGCTTCGGTGGCTTCACTGCGCTCAGTGCCTCTAACGGACATCTGCCGGGCTACGACCTGGTCTTCAGTGAACTCCTTCGCTTCGCACTACTGCTTGGAGAGGAGTACCGTCGGGACAGCACCTTCAGCCAGGCTGTACTCCGTAATCTGTTTGGGTATAAGCAACTCCTGCCCTCCAACCCTTCTTCGACGGCTACCGAGAGCTTCGCCCCGGGGACCCGAAGACTTGGGCTCCTTCAGACATCGACTTCTGCTAACGGCCTCGCAGAGTAAAAAAATGATACAATTTGAGCCTCCTCTCTCCTGTTCCATGACAATAGCGGAGATCAAGGCATTTCTGAACAAGGCCATGGTGGTTCCAACTGGCCATCACACACCCAGTTCATAGAAAGGTGTTTAAAAATCACAACTGAAGCTGCTGGTCATGTGTACAATCAGGAGAGGAGGGAACATTATATTAGGGGTCAGATGGTCAGCAGGGGGCTCATGAGCCAAAACAAAAGCAAATAAGATATGGCTTCTTTGCTGGATTTTGTTAAATAACATTAAATTAACTGCATAAATGACATTTTAAAGACAATTATGTGGCTACAGGTATTGTTCAGACTATTGTACGTTCAAATAAATATTATTTAATTTCCACATATTTCAACTGTGATTTGATGTAGATAAGACCCACTTTAAGCAGTTTCTGCAGATAGTTTTAGATTCAGCATGCAAAACTGCATAATTTGGTCATTAGTAGTTTGTAAAGTTTGGAAAAATAAAAATCTACCCCTAAAATTGACATGCCCTACTTCTGGAGTCTTAAGGAAACCTGTGCCGTTGGATACTGCCTCTGTTCTCCAGGCACATAGGCTAGTGTTATCGTCTTTGCATAGTCAATTTGAAATTGGATTACAGTTTCCTGGCAAATGAGAGTCCGCACACTCTAGGAGTCTTTTCCTTGTCTTTTGTTATATTATTTGTTATGGGGGTCATTAAGTTCCCCAAATAGCGGGGATGGACGTCCATCCTCGCTATTCGCTCCCCTGCCGGCCCAGTCAAATGCCTCCCTGTACGAACAGCGTGTTTGTATGGGGAAGCCTAGATGGGGGTGGGAGAGGGCGTTTCTGAGGCAGAGCGAGGGCGGGCATGGGTGGGCCGTGACCCCAGATATACAGGACTGATTCTGAGGTCAGCCCTGTATGTCTGGGGCCGTGAACATAGACGGGGGACTTATTCCACCGCAGAGGTGGAATACGTCTCCCTGGATGTCGGGGGATCCTGCTGCTGAACCCGAAAAAAAGTTAGGGGATCAAGTAAGTTCCCCGCAGCCAGACTCTAGCCATAGGAGACCAAATCGAGGGTCAAGCTGCAGGGAAAGAAGGAAATTGGCAGAGGTCAGCATTCATTGCTCCATTCAGGAGCCATGGTGCCAGGACACCATGGCACTGCGACTCCATTCAGGAACCTGATTGAGATAGCCGGGAATGTGACGGGGCATGCAGGCTGATCAGAATTGGGGCCCGGCCTGCACATTCAGGCTGTAGAACCGGTTCTGATCCCGCGGGCATGTCTAAACCCGCAGGATCAGAATCGGGTGTACCTCTGGGCGTCCCATTTCTGATTGGCCACACAGGGGGCTGGATGGGCAGCTTAGAATGTGTCTCCACTTGTATAATGATTTATTTTATTGTAAATTGCTCTCTGCCTGGCAAAGGATGATATATCAAAAACTGAATAAAAGATAAACCATATCAAGACCTGGAGGCGAGTTCCCTAGAGCTCCACTGGAATCACAAAGTTCTGGGCCTCTCAGTGGTAAGAGTCTACAAAAGTGCAGATGTGAGGCATGGTTAGGCTGACCCAGGAGACATTCCCATGCAGTGTCCCTAGACTCCGCATCTAAAACATGTGAAGGGTCATGGCTGAGGCCATGCCCTGGACTAGGAGGTGACTTTGGGGGTCGAAACATGAAACCAACATCCACTTTGGCTTTCCCTTCTATCCTCCTGGGCTAATGAGTGTCTACGTCCCCCTCTCACTGTCCGCTTCATTCACCAGCTGGGCTTCATAATACCGTTCAGCAATTTCTAGGGCACTCTCCAGTGTAAGCTTAGGGTGCTGACGTAACCACTGTTCTCCAGGACCAAGCAGGAAGTCGGTCCTCATTTATGGGTTACATCGACACCGACGGAGCACACGCGGAGCAATTCTCCAGGACCAAGCAGGAAGTCAGTCCTCACATATGGGTGACGTCGGTGCTGACGGAGCCCCCGTGCGGAGCATTTCCCCAGCTTTCAAAGAAAGCCCTTGGGAATGCAGCATGCATACGCGGTCCCCTTCCCACCCAAGGGTGCCATCTTGCTCAGTCTTTCTTTTTCCACGGAGCCCAACGTACGTGAGTTCGTGTCACCCGGGAAAAGTTGATTTTTTTCTGCGATTTTCGCTTTGTCTTATCCAGTTCGACGCCGGTTCCCCTCCCCGCCTGGGTTCGGTACACCGGTATCGAGTCCGGAGTTTTGATTTTTGGTTTTTGTCCTTCGTGACTAGCGTTCGCGCTCTTTTTGTGTTTTCACTGGCAGCCCCGTCTTTTGACCTTGCAGGGGCCCTTTTTCCCCCGATGGATGCCAGGGGTTCAAAAAGTGTGATCGGTGCAAGAAACGTATGTCTCTCACCGACACACATGACTGCTGCCTCCGTTGCCTCGGGCCCGACCATGACCCGCTGGCCTGTGGCCCGTGCGGCAAAATGTCGAAGGTGCTTCAGAGCCGTCAGCATCAACGTGAGAGAATTTTCTCAGAGTCCGCATCCGGCCAGGCCCAGACTTCGTCAGAGGCCTCGACATCTCGGGAGTCTGACCCTGAGCGCCGTCGGGGTTCCTCTGAGAGGAGTCTCCCACCCGGAAGCTAAGGGCGGCATTGGTGGAGGCTCCTGGATCCTCAAGAGCCAGGTTCGTAGCCCTGACCGCCGCCCCAGGCTCTCAGAGTCGGAGAGGCCATCCAAGTTACCTCGTGTGGAGCCAGAGTCCCCAAGTCACCTAAGTGCAGTTGTCCTCGTGGACTCTCCTCCAGGAGAGCCAGCGTCGGGCCTGACACTGTCGGGGCCCGAGTCGGGGGCTGCTGAGTCTCCTGAGCTTGGACTCAGGTTGACGGCCTTGGAGAGCAGCTTGGCTGCCTTCATGGAACAGCAGCGGGTGCTGATCGCTGGTCTGACCGGTGCATCTGCCCCGACCACCGGGACCTCGACGTCCAAGTCGACCCCGGAGACCGAGCCGATCCTCGAGTCAATGAAGTCTCGAGTCGATCTTTGGTCAAGATGGAGGAGTGGCCTAGTGGTTGGGGCAAGGTACTTCAGGCTGGAAGGTCGGGGGTTCAAATCCCACTAGAGGACAGCAATCTTGGGCCTGAAGGACTGGGGTTTCTAGTCCCACAGGGGCTCCTTGTGGTCTTGGCAAGCCACTTAATCCTCCACAGCCCATGTTCCCTGTAAAATAGTTATCTCCAAGTTATAATGCCCTGTTCAATGTAATTTCAGTTTGTTCAATGTAAAACCTCACTGATGCAGAATAGCGTGGTATATAAGAGAATGTAAATAAATAATAAAAAAAAAAAAAAAGGATCCCCCTCGACCTCCTGTGCGGAGCCGAAGTCGTCGACACCAATACCCTTGGTGTCGGGGCAGGTGGCACCGAGGCCCACATGGCCAGAGCCGCTCGATTCCTCCTCGGAGGAGTTGGCGTGGGAGACGGAGGACGGATACCTTCCAGACGGATACCTTCCAGACCCGGTGCGTCCCTTCAGACACACTGGAGTCCGAGCCTCTGAGACAGTCCCCCCGGAAGATACCCGGTTCTCGGACTTCGTGAGGGACATGGCCAAAGCCTTGGCCTTCCCTGCAGAGGCCGAGGAGGAGCCTCGAGCTGAAGAGCTCGATGCCCTCCAGTATGACTTTCCTCCGAAGGAAGCCTTTACTGTACCAGTTCCTCCAATGCTGGAACAGCTGCTCTTCCGTATGTGGGAGGCACCGGCCTTGGCGCCGGTTCTGAGCAAACGGGTTGATTCCATTTATTGAGTCCGTAAATGCCCATGCGCGGCGTTTTTTGACATCCTGCAGAGAAAGGTTTTTGGGTTAACACTTGTGAAAGACAAATAACATAAGGAAGAGGCTCATACGCCCCTGAAGAAACG
Organism: Ichthyophis bannanicus; assembly: GCA_033557465.1. Taxonomy (NCBI): domain Eukaryota; kingdom Metazoa; phylum Chordata; class Amphibia; order Gymnophiona; family Ichthyophiidae; genus Ichthyophis; species Ichthyophis bannanicus. Next base: position 151,836,199 of record CM066037.1, read on the forward strand.
AACTTCAGTTTGTGAAACGCGACAGCGCTGAGTGTTGGCGTTGGGACCAAACACATTAAGATAAGCCTAACTTTATGTATTTGAATGCCGATGATTTGGAAATACATGCCTAAAACATTTGGATTGACAACACCAGGTTTTTATGACGGTTTTTCAGAAAAAGGGTCATTGATGTAAAAAAAAGGAGCAGTTACTGGCGAAACAGTCAATGCCAAAGCTCCCTGATATACTGAGACCCGGTTAACAAAAATAATTATATATAGTCTTTGGTGTTGAAACATGAAAGTTTATTAAATAACTTCTGGAGTTCTAGTAGGTACCATCAGAGTAATAAAATTTTTTTGATTGGCTTAGCTGTTATATTACTCACAAGTCATAAGACCATAGAAGATTGTTTCATCACAAAGATGTACAGAGTCCAGCATGGTCCTGGGTTTCGAAAGGCCAGCTTCCTCATACCTTCACAGTAGTGGAATCTGCGATGAGGAAACAGAAGAGCCCGAAGTCGCATTCTTTGGTTCCGTCCAGCAGAGAATCCTGTGCCCTCGATGCCCTCGGGTGTAAGGCTTACCAAGGATCAATTCTTCCAGGTTCAAGATGTTGTGCCTGGCTTTTAAAGCTATTCTTAAGATTGGCCCTATCTATTTGTCAAATTAAATTGCTTTGTTCAGAAACTCATTGCACGTTGACATTGCCTTCAGCCTCTGCTTTTCGACAAAAGAGAAAGATGTTTTTCGGGTGCAGTTCCAAAATTGTGAAATGAATTGCTTGTTACAATTAGGGGCATTGAGGATTATGTGCAATTTCAAAAAGTTTTAAAGACATGGTTATGGAATACATTTTTAAATTATACTTAATGTGAGTTGTTTAAATTTAATTTTGTAATCTGCTTTGTACATCTGCAGATTGTAAATACGAAACATATGGTAAGTGTTGCTATTAAATTAAATAAGATCCTAAATCTGCAACAGGAATTCATCTCTGATAACCCTACGTCATTCTCTCACCTAGGACATTCTTTCCCTCCTCCCCTTGGATGCCCTAGACCAGGGGTCTCAAACTCAAATTGCTTTGAGGGCCAAATGAGGACTTGTAGAGTAACCCGGGGGCCGCACAAGACGCAGGCCTCATTTGCATAAGGGCATCATTTGCATAAATATTTGCATAATGTTACCATACACTAACTTTTAGTAAACATGCCTCTTAATGAGTGTATGGATAAAGAAAGACTAAAAGATTTCTACATTACTATAAACCAGTGCCAACCGCCAGGCACATTAGGAACTACTAGAAACACTGCTCATTTAGAACCCATAGCAAACCTGCCGTGTCCTAACAGCACTACCAGGACTCACAAAGCACCATACCCTAACTATCAAAAGGCAACACTGCAAATATTAAATCAACACATTTCAGAGAATAACAATACATGACCTACTCGGGAAAGAGAACAAGTGGCAATGTCAAATAGGAATTACATAAACAGAATACCTCAGCTCAGTTACACATGCAGAACATACACCATCACCAAACAAGGAATCACAATTTAGAAACAGGAAGACAATTAAACTGGGAACCCCAAAAGCCAAACTTAGAATGTACAACACTGTAGAAATAAAACTATACATTGATTTCCTCTTGTATTAAATAAAGTGCAGACGTTAAAGATGCACATTTCCAAGAGCTGACATATTTCAGTTAATAAATTCAAAATAAAGAGATATTTTTCTACCTTTTGTGCATTTTTTTTTCAGTTGCAATTGTTTCATTCACTTTCTTCTGGTTTCTTTGTGTCTTCTGCTAACTCTCCATCGTCTGCTGTCCATTTGTCCTTTTCTTCTTTCCTAGTTTTTTTCCATTCTCTCTACATCTGCTTTAACATACTAATCATTCTCCTTTTGCTCTTTCCTCATTCCTATTTCATCCACTCAAATTTTACCCCTCCATCCTCAATCCCCACTTACTCTCCCAATACCCGGCCAATTGTAGATTTTTCTTCCCTCCCACACAAAATATATTTCCCCTCTCCATTTCACTCTCCCAGCCCCATCCCATTCTAATCGTCCCCCAACATCAACTCCCTTCTAGCTCCTGCCCCACCCAGCATCCGCTCCCTTCTAGTCCCCGCATCATCAGCCCATTTCCAGTCCTAGCTCCCTCCCCTCACAGCCCATTTCCTTTCCAAGCCCCCCTCCCCATCAGCCCATTTCCATTCCAAGCCCCCTTCCACTCAGCCCATTACCATTCCAAGACCCTGTCCCCATCAGCTATTTGCAGTTCAAGCTCCCCCTTCTACTCGGCCCATTTCCAGTCATAGCACCCCCCCCCCAGTCCATTACCAGTTCTAGCCCCCCCCCTAGCCCATTATCGGTCCTAAGCCCCCCAACAGCCCACTTCCAGGCCTAACCCTTCCATCGCCCTATGTTCATTCTTAGCCCCCCCATAACCCCATTTCAGTCTTAGCCCCCCAATCAGACCACCTCCAGTCCTAACCCCCATCTGTCCATTACCAGTCCTAACCCCCATCACCCCATTTTCAGTACTACCCCCCCCAGCCACACATCAAGTCCTGCTCCCCCCCCACATCAAGTCCTGCTCCCCCCATCAAGTCCTGCCCCCCCCACATCAAGTCCTGCTCCCCCCCACATCATGTCCTGCTCCCCCCCCCCCCGTCCGGCCCCCCCCCCACATCCCGTCCTGCTCCCCCCCCCCCCGTCCTGCTCCCCCCATCAAGTCCTGCTCCCTCCCTCCCTCCCCCCCCCCCCCGGGAAAATTAAACTTTAAAAAAACCCAGCTTCTGCTGCTGCTGCCGCCGCTGCCATGGCCGGCAATAGCAGCAATATCGCAAGTGCCGCGGGCTCCGCTCCCCCCCCCCCTTCCTTCCTTCCTTCCTTCCTGCTTGCCTGCCAGTTCTCCGCTTCGGCTTTGGCTTTCAGAGCCGCGAAGGGAGAGCTTCTCCCTCGTGACTCTGTTCAGCCCGCTGGGGCAGATGGGAAATTTCCCATCTGCCCCAGCGGGCTGAACAGAGTCGCGAGGGAGAAGCTCTCCCTTCGCGGCTCTGAAAGGCGAAGCCGAAGCGGAGAACTGGCAGGCAAGCAGGAAGGAAGGGGGGGGAGCGGAGCCCGCGGGACTTGCGATATTGCTGCTATTGCCGGCCACGGCAGCGGCGGCAGCAGCAGCAGAAGCCGGGGTGTTTTTTTTTTCCCCCTATGCATCGCGGGCCGCACAAAGGTCTCTCGCGGGCCGCATGCGGCCCGCGGGCCGCGTGTTTGAGACCCCTGCCCTAGACCCCCAAGCTGTTCACTCATGCTTGGGCTTCTTTCAACCTTATTCATATAGAATCCCTCATGAAATCCATTGCCACCTCTTCAAAAACCACTTGTGCCAAGGACCCCATTCCCTCTGCCTGGATCCCTGTTGCCTCTCTAGCTCTACTTCCATGAATTCTAACATTCCTCAACAAGAACTTAGCCACTGGTATCTTCACACAGTGTTAGAAAACTGCCCTGGTCTGTCCCTACTTGAAGAATCCCTCTCTGGTTGCCTCCAGCCTTTCACACTACAGCCCAGTCTCCAACCTTCCATTCTTGTCTAAGATCCTAGAAAAACTTGTTTTCATGCAGCTTGCAGACCATTTGGAAAAATTAACTTTCTCCACCCACAACAATCTGGATTCTGTGCTGGACACAGCATGGAAACAATCCTTCTTTCCATCCTCAGTGAAACATGTGAATCTATGGTTAAGGGTGATATTTCCCTGGCTATCTCTCTCGACCTCTCCTTAGCTTTTGATCTGGTTAGTCACTCCTTTTCTTCTCTCCCATCTGCATGCTGTTGGCCTTCACTGCCTTGTCCAGCAGTGGTCCCAGTCTTTTCTTTCTGGTCGCTCCTACTCTGTTACCTTTAAGTCCTCTAGAAGCATAGAAACATGATGTAGCAGCTGATAAGCATGCAATAAATAATACCAGGAGTCAGTTCAAAGATCCAAGCCAGTTTATTGTGCACAAGGCTCAGACAGGAAAACATCCAAAAAGGACTGAGCAATGGAGAACAGAAACAAATTCCTTATATACAATTTTCACAGTTTGATACGGGCAAACTTTCTATTGGTCTACTTCAAGGTCATTTCTAGCTCAGAGAATGTGAGAATGCAGAACACTTATCAAAAAGCAGTTTAAGGCACTTTAAGGCAGATTCTCAAACTTTCACTGACTTTGGTCTTTCTCAGCACTACTATTCTCAAGTGGGGGTGGGGACTCAGGCCTAGCTTACAGGCCTCTCATATGTTTTGCAGGCTATTATAGGCCATAGCCTACCACATTCCCCTCTTTGATTATTCTCACCCCCAAGTGAGAAAGGGTGAGAATTAAATCACATATTATACTTGCGTAAAAGCATCATTTTGGGTTTAGGGTAATATTGCCACATAGCTAATACTTTTGTAGCTGTTTTCCGTTCTACAGTGTCATCAACGGCTGCTGGCTTTACTTGACTGTGATGAATCCAGGGTTCGAGTTCTGCAACTTTAACTGCAGTTGGGGTTGATAGGATGACAACATAAGGTCCCTTCCAATGCGGTGTCAACGGTGTCTTTCTCCACTCTTTGATCCACACCGAGACTCCAGGCTTGAAAGGATGCAGAGGTTCTGTTAGATTGATGGGCAGCTGATCTTATACCCACGTATGAAGACTCTGCAAAACAGAACTTAAAGCCAATAGTTCTTGTCTAGTAATTTCAGATCCAATCTGTTTCATATCTCCTTTTATTCCTTGTACAATAGGCGGGGGTCGCCCATACAGAATCTCAAAAGGGGAAACTCCTAAAGACTTAGTAGGGGCTAAGCGTATCCTAAGAAGGGCTATAGGAAGAACCTGGGGGCCACTTCAGGTGAACTTCTTGACGAAGTTTAGATAACTGAGATTTCAGGGTTCTATTCATACGTTCTACTTTTCCTAAATTCTAATGTCTGTAGGCAGTATGCATCTGATAATGTTAATATCTCGGGGCCATATTTAATGGACTTGCCTCCTGAGGTTATCAACCCTCATTCTTTGTACAAGGCCCCATGTGCATGCAAGGTTGTAAGGCATATTCAGAATCTGTGTACACATTTAGACGGAGCCCTTTTCCTATTATCAGTGCTCTAGTGAGAGCTATCAGTTCAGCTCTCTGTGCTGAAGTCCCCGGGGCCAGAGCTGAGGACTCAACTACCATGTCCAGGGTCACTACTGCATAGCCAGCACAACGATGTCCATTGATGATGAGACTACTTCCATCCACAAAGAAAGTCCTTTCTGGGTTTTCCAAAGGAACATCATTCAAATCCGGGCGACTTGAGAATACAGTGTCCATAATTTCCAGACAATCATGATCGGGGGGGCCAGGACCAATTGGTAACAACGTAGCAGAATTCAAAGCTTGACTGACCATCAATTGCAATCGTGGATTCTCACACAGCATACTTTGATACTTCAACATTCGCGAATTTGTGAGCCAGAAGTTTATTTATTTATTTATTTTTATTTATTTAATTCGTTTATATACCGCGCTCTTCAACATCAGTGCGGTTTACATGGAACATGAGGTATTTACGGTGGGGGTTACCACCGTGATACATATAACAGGTAGCTTAACTTGGATAACAGTATTAACTATTTACATTTGTAATGATAACAGAATGATATCCATACTTATATACAATACATGAGGGAGGTTGCATGTGGTCGGGGCTACATTGTGAGCGGTGGAGTTGGTGTGCGTTCCTCAGGGTAGCATTTGAGGAAGAGATAGTGTTTCTATGCTCTCCTGAATTTAGTTAGTTCCGGGATTGCTCGGATGTCGGGTGGAAGAGCGTTCCAGCTTCTGGGAGCATAGAGACTGAAAGCCCTGTTTATGGTTGTCTGAGTACAGTGGACCGTCTGGTTCTATTTGGGGGGGTAATGTGAGTGAGGTCAGTGAGAGAGGAGGGGGCGAGTCCATTGATGGTTTTGAATGCTAGTAGTAGGGTCTTGAAGGTGATTCTGCTGTGGATTGGGAGCCAGTGGAGACTTTTGAGGATGGGTGTTATATGGTCCCTCCTGGAGGCGCCATGTAGGACTCTGGCTGCAGCGTTCATAGCGAGTTGGAGCGGGCTCAGAGTGGATTGTGGGAGTCCTTGGAGAATTGCGTTGGCGTAGTCGAGATGTGGGATGGTTAGTGCTTGGAAGATTGTTCTGAAATCGGCTGGTTGAAGGAGGGGACGTAGATGTTTGAGTGTCCTGATCTTATGGTACGTTGATTTTACTATGTTGCCCACGTGTGTCTTCATACCCAGTCTTTGATCCAATGTGACACCCAGATAGCGGATTGAGGGTTTGGTTTGCAGTTCTATATTTCCAATTTTTAGGCAGGTTGGAGGGGAAAAGTTGGGGTTTCTGGAGATGAACAGCACTTCAGTCTTTTTGTGCTGTATTTGAAGATTCTGGTTTAGAAGCCATTTTTCTACTGAGCTAAAACAGTTAGTTAGTGGGGTGAGGTCAGTTTGGTCGGTCTGGAATGGCATGTACATGAGAACGTCATCAGCATAAATCATGCATTCGACGTTGAATGATCGTATGAGGTCGCAAATTGGCTGCATATAGATGTTGAACATTAAGGCTGAGAGGGAGGATCCTTGCAGAATGCCCTGTTTCTGGTGGAACGGTTCTGAGGTGGAGAATCCCGTCTGCACATGTTGCCATCTATCGGACAGGTATGACTTACACCAGGTTAGTGCTAGGTCACAGATGCCCTTCTCTTTGAGCCGGCTCAGGAGGCTTTCGTGACATACTGAGTCAAACGCTGCAGCTATGTCCAGGAATATCAGGGCAACTCCATGACGGATGTTGTCTATTGCGAAAAGTATATTGTTAAAGAGGGTGGTAAGTAGCATCTCAACACTGTGGGATTCTCTGAATCCATGTTGGCAGTGGTCTAACGGAGAGGTATTGTTGATATGTTGTTGAATCTGGTATAGGACATCTTTTTCGAATATCTTTGCCAGTAGTGGAATGCTGGCAATGGGTCTATACGATTCTACTTTCTTGGGGTCCAATTTGTTGTTCTCTAGCAGGGGTCTGATGGATGTGTGCTTGAGATTCAGTGGGAAATAGCCTGATGTGAAAGATGCGTCAAAGATTCTAGCTATGAATGGACTAAATTCTGTCCGTAGTTCCTTTATCCAGAAGGCAGGACAGGGGTCGGTCTGCGCGGTAGTGGTGTTGATTGCAGAGATGGTGTCGATGATTTGCTCATTGGATGGGGTGGTGAACATTGCTAATGTCGCTGCTTTTGATGGTTCCACGGTGCAAGAGGGAGGGTCAGTCTTGTCTGTCTGGCATAGTTTTGATTGTAGGAAGTCCGCGTAGTCCTGGGCGTGAATCTCAGGTGTTTGTTCGGAACCAGGTTCTTTCGTTAGGTTCTTGACGAGGTTAAATAGGTCGTGTGGTTCCCTTTGTGCTCCATAAGGGTCAAAACAGAGTGGGGTACGTTGACTTGAAGATTCTGTCCCAAAGTGAGCTTGTCGGCTTCACTCACTAAGAGGGCTGTGGCTGCAACGGCTCTTGAACAAGGGGGCCAGCCTTTTGCAACTGTATCCAACTGTTTTGATAAATAGGCCACTGGCCGTTGCCAAGATCCGAGAGATTGAGTCAACACTCCCAAAGCATTTCCTTGTGACTCATGAACATAGAGGCAAAAAGGTTTCCGGACATCTGGTAGGCCCAGGGCTGGCAGTCTTTAAAGATCGAAATGCTGCATCCTGTTCAGGTCCCCATTCCTCTCCCTTCCTTTGATGACTTGATACAATGGCTTTGCCAACAGCGCGAAGTTGGGTATCCATATTCGACAATAACCTGCAGCCCCCAGAAAAGCTCTCACTTGCCTCCTGGTGGTCAGAGAAGAGCCACCAAAATGGTAAAGGGGATGGAAGGATACTCCTATGAAGAAAGGCTAAAAAGGTTAGGGCTCTTTAACCTGGAAAAGAGACGGCTGAGGGGAGATATGATAGAAGTCTATAAATTAATGAACGGAGTGGAACAGGTAAACGTAGATCGATTGTTTACGTTATCAGAATATAGAAAGACTAGGGGACATGCAATGAAGCTACAGGGTAAACTATTTAAGACTAATAAAAGAAAATATTTTTTTCACTCAACGTGTAATCAAACTCTGGAATTTGTTACCGGAGGATGTAGTAAAGGCTGTTAGTGTAGCTGGGTTTAAAAAAGGTTTGGACAAGTTCCTGGAGGAAAGGTCCATAAACCATTATTAAGAAGTGACCGAAGATATCAATGCTTGACCCAGTACAAGCATTGTGGAACTTGTGTCTCTTGGGGAAACTGCTAGGTACATATGACCTAGATTGGCCACTGTTGGAAACAGAATACTGGGCTTGATGGACCTTGGTCTGACCCAGTATGGCATATCTTATGTTCTTATGTAATACTACATACAGCTTCTTTGTGTTCTGGTCCCAGGCATCGGATTCCGCTAGACAATTGGAATCCTAGATATTTAACTTCAGTTTGGCACAGTTGAGCCTTGGCCCTTGAGACCTTGTATCCAGCTTCGTTCAGAAGGTGCAAGAGATCACTGGTGGCTTGTAAACATTCACTTTCTGAGTTGGTGGCTATTAGCAGGTCATCCACATACTGGAGAAGAACCCTTTTCAATGGGTTCACCGGGTAGCTTGAGAGATCTTGATTTAGAGCAGCACTGAAGAGGGTAGGTGAATTTTTGAATCTTTGGGGTAATCGAGTCCAGGTGAGTTGGCACCGCCTTCCTGTTGTAGGATCTTGCCATTCAAAGGCAAACAAAAGTTGACTGGTGGGGGCTAGGCATATGCAAAAGAAAGCATCCTTCAGGTCCAGGAAAGTGAAATGAGTAGCCTCAGCGGGGATCAGACCCAAGAGAGTATTAAGGATTTGGTACCACTGGGTGTATAGTTACAACTGCAGCATTCACTCGCCTCAGATCCTGTACTGGGCGGTAATCTCCCGTTCCTGGTTTCTTGACTGGGAGAAAGGGGGTGTTCCAAGGTGATTGGCATTCTTTAAGAAGTCCATACTTCAACAGTTTCATCAGATGGCAGTGAATACCTTCAATGGCTGGTCGAGGAAGAGGATACTGCTTCACATGCACTGGTTCCGCTCCTGGCTTGAGGGTGACAATGATGGGGGCTATGTTCTTCGCTATGCCAGGTGGATTATCCTCCGTCTATACTTCAGGCGGAGCCAAAAGATTGGTGGGTATACAGGAACTAGCTGGCTTGGTTGGAGATACATTATAGAACCGCTACTCTTCTTCTCGGGGGACAGTCAGCACCATCAATCCAGCAGGCTTTGAGTTTACAGTCATTTGCATTTCTCCCCCTTCAGCAAAGGATATTTGCGCCTGGAGCTTAGCAAGCATATCTCGGCCCAAGAGTGGAATAGGGCATTCAGGCATATACAGGAACTGGTGCGTTATTTTCTGCCCCCCTAGTTCATACATGCGGTTCTGCAGAAAAGGCTTAGTGGCCCTAGCTCCAGTGGCCCCAACAATGGTGACAGATCGAGAGGACAAAGGGGCCACTGGCTTTGCCACCACTGAATGTTCTGCTCCTGTATCCACCATAAAGTCCATATATTGGTCCCCTATTTTCAAACTGACCATAGGCTCCTGGGGACCCAGGGTGAACTTGGAGCCCGGTCTGGCCTAGTCTTCATCCATGCCATAGCCCTCTGCAACTGCCACTCCCTCAATAGCTTCTTCCCTCTCTTGCTGGAACTGTGCTCGGTTTATTCCTCCACAACTCTGGAATCAACCTCCTGTTCTCCAGGTACTCCCTCCTCCCCTCCGGGGGGTGGAGTCCAGATGCGGGCATTCATTTTTCCAATGTCCTTCTTCTCTGCAATGGGTGCATTGATTCGCACCCAGTGGGGGCCAACTACTTCCACGGCCCCTTCCACGTCCTCTGCTCCTTCGGTTAGGAAAACCTCCTCCACATCGTTCAACTAAAGCGGCAGCAAGAAGATCTGCTTTCTTCTTCATTTTACGTTCACTTTCTCTGTAACGCTCATTTTCATGATTCACAAATACTTTCTGAGCAACTTCCATTACCTGTGCTGTATTCATGCCCACAAATCCATCCATTTTCTGTAATTTTCATTTTATATCTCTCTGGGACTGAATGACAAAGGCTGCATTCACCATACGCAAATTCTCCTGGGCTGCTGGATCATATGGGGTATATAGTCTATAGGCTTCAGACAATCGCTCATGAAAGGCCGCTGGGCTCTCATCCAGACCCTGGACGACTTCTGACACTTTTCCGATATTCATAGCTTTCTGGCTTCCCCTCCTCAGGCCCTGGAACAAGGCCTGGCAAAATCGAGTTAGGGCCGCAGCCCCCCCCCCCTTCCATCATTCGGATCCCATCTAGGATCTTCATTTGGGAAAGCTGCGGCGGCTGCTTGCAGAAGATTCAGATCTGCTCCATCTACAGGGTTCTCTTCTAGCCAGCGGATAGTCGCTTGCACGATTCGCGCTCGCTCCTCAGTAGTAAAGAGAGTGGACAGGAGCTGATGGCAATCAGTCCAGGTAGGCTGATGAGTTTGCATTATAGTAGACATTAATTCTGTCAATTCTTGGGGCTTTGCAGTATAGGAGGCATAGTGCGTTTTCCAGTTCAGTAAATCAGTAGAGGAGAAAGGCACATAAACAAGGCTGGTCGGCCCTACCAGACCTGGCCTTCGGTATTAAGGGTGGGTAGGCCCTGGACCTGGCGCAGTGGTATAACGTGACCATTCTTTTTACTGGTAGTTGTACTTCTGAAGGCATACGGCAATCGGGACTGTTGGGGTTCCACTTCATGTTCTTGGGCGCTGGCTGTGAGTGACCCTGAACTGGCAAATGAATCCCTGCTTGTAGTGTCATCGGTGGACTGTGGCCCACTCGGAGTACTTTGAACTGAGCCAGGGCTTCCAGCCGGGGAGGGGAATGCCCCGGGAGCTGTTGAGAGGACACCCGGGGTAAAACTGCAGGAATAGGTTCCTCTTGGACAGGCTCTACCTGGAATAGTGGCGGAGCCGAGGGGACTGGCCTATAGAGGAATGTCTGGGGACTCTGGGGCTGAATAGTCAGGCAGTTTCTTTTCCCCAGGCTTCTGGGCCCCTTGGGTAGTTGCTACAAATATCCTACACTGTTCCTCATAACACCACTTTAACCAGGAGGGGTTTTTTTTTCTCACAATCATTTAACCAGAAGTCTATATAAGGGAACTAGTCAGGATGTTCTTTTCGTGCAAGCTGGTGAACTAAGGATATGATACTAACATCAAAAGGTACCACCAGAGGCCATGATGAAACCAGTACTGTAATGTATAAATGGTATGATTCTATGATATTTGGATTTGTATGTTTTGTTACCATGTTTCCTTTATTCAATTTTGGAATTGAATGTATTTTCAAAATTTAATAAAATCTATTAATCAAAAAAAAAAAAAACAACAACAAAAAAAAAAAAACAGTACTGACTACTCCCTATCACAAAGCATTTCTAATCGGGACAGAGACATTTCTATTCCATAGTCTCCAGCGAATCCCTTGTTAAAATTCCTAGTCATACATTGCAACGGAATTTGCGTGGACTCCGACCCCCCCCCCCCCATGATGACGCACTTAACAGACAGAGGGGGCGGGCAGTCAGGCTCAGAACTATACAACAATGTTCCTCTGGGTGCACGTATCATAAAATATGGCTCCGAACATGACGGCCACATATCTGTTACGTATGACTAGAATAAAAATACTTGGCATGAAACTAACTACCAGCAGTCATCAGCACTAAGCTGAACAATGTCTCTGCAAAGAAATTACTTTAAATCTTACAGTTCAGAAAGCAGATATTCAAAGGACATGAAACGGATACTGAATATCTGGAATGCATATACTCCCCTTTTCTTATCTTTTTTTTAAACAATAAGTATGTCCTCTATGAGGTGCTTGCCACAGTATATAAAATCTCGTTTTACTTTTAATTTTGCTCAATAGCATACCCAGTCAAAACCAAATATATATATCAAAAATAAAATTCAAGCACGATTAACTCCTCATTCACTCAGGATTTAAATCATTTTCAAGTCGTGATCTGGTAACTACTGGCTCGGGATGCTTCATAGTCCTGTCAGGGCTCTTAACCTCTACTTCGAAGGTCAAAGGAAAAACAAAAGCAGTTTCCTTAATTTCTCTATCATTTCTGTTTGGACCATAAAAGACAAGTAGGGCTGAGATATAACAAGAACAGTTGAGGAGCTCGAAAGGGGTTAATAAGAACTTAACCCTTTCCAGGCTGAGCCCAAAACTGCCGGGATCCAAAATTCTGACTAAATATTCCTACCAAATGATATATAATACATGACCATAGCAGAAGGTACCAGCCCTACAGAACATCACTATTAGAACATATTGAATAAGACAGGTACAATTTTCCTGAAATAAGCACAAATTAACCCAGCTGGATTAATAAATGAAAGTAAGCCTTCAAAGGGTTAAAGGATACTAAAACATTCCTTTCTACGGGCTGTGTGAAAGACACACCCCATCTCTCTCTGCTTGCTAAAGACTCACGCTGTGCTGGAAAAAAAAACTGAAACAGCTTAAAAGCTGCGCTTAGAAGAGACTCCTGAGTGGTTGTCTTTTTTTTTCAGTACTATTCCTTAATTGGTAAACTGTTTCATGAATTACCCAACAGAATAATCTTACATTATACCAGAAGGGAAACCAGCGGTTTCAACAGATAACAAACCCAAATACAAACAACAGACAATAAGAGAGACAAACACCAAACACTTCCTCCTTTTTGCGACCTGGGCGCGGTCGCCTGGCCAGGAACTGCGCTACTCAGGAGTCCGCTCTCACTTGGTCTGTCATTCCAGACCTCTCACTCACACACACAGACAAGCATGCTTAGCAACGTTTTCCCAAATTCCCAAGGCCTTACTGACTAACGAAACCAAAGGGTCGGTGGCTTCTGCGGCGCTACCACTTAGCGGGGCATACTAGGACCGCCCGTGAGAGGTGATCAGGCTCTCATTATAATTTTTTTCGAGAGCTGTTTTGGTTATTCCACATAATCTTTATGTTTTTTGGTGCGCTGAATCCGAAAATGACCTCCATTTTGTCATAGGACATCACGTTTCCTGACAATTTAGATAACTATGTTAAATAAGGCAATACCTCAAAATAAATGGAAATAGACTTATAAAATTAAAGTTTTATTACAATATTTTCATTAAAATCCTTTTTTGAACTGAAATGAGCTCACCTACACACACTAAACGTGATTCTTCTTCCTTGTGAGGCTCCTCTTGGTGCATTTACGCTTGTGAGTAGCATCTGGAATGTCTCTTTGAAGCATCCAACAGTAGTCTGCCATCATTGTAATGCTCCATTTTCCCTGGTATCTCCTTGCCATCTCTTTAATGTCTTGGTGGAATCGTTCACCTTGTTCCTCACTCAACAGCTCCCAAATTTTCAGGAAAGTAGAAAAAGGTGGGACTGGAGGAAATGCACTTTCAAACTCATCAGGCAACCTAAAGCTTGAAATGCTTTCAGCATTCGTCTGACGATCTTTTTGTAGTGAGGATCTTTGTTATTGCCTAAAAATTTCTGTACGACTTCTTTAAATGCAATCCACCCTGCTTTTTGAGGATCCGTCATGATACTGACAAACTCTTGATCAACTATAAGCCTTCTAATGTCTGGTCCGACGAACACATCTTCCTTCAATTTTGCCTCCGACAGGCCTGGAAACTTGGTGACCAAGTATTTGAAGCATTCATCATCTCTTGGAAGTGATTTTATGAATTGCTTCATCAATCCCAATTTTATGTGGAGAGGTAGTAGAAGAACTTTATGGGAAGGTATCAAAGTTTCTCGGAGGACATTTTTTTCACCGACTGTTAGCACCCTCGGCTGCCAACTCTTCTTGGTCCAGTGATTTTGTCGGACTCGACTGTCCCATAGACAGAGAAAACAAGGATATTTGGTATACCCAGCTTGTTGCCCGAGCAGCATGCACAAGACCTTCAAGTCCCCACACACTTGCCAACCATGGTCTTCATATTTAAGTTTACGAAGAACCAATTCCAAGTTCTCGTAGGTTTCCTTCAAGTGTACGGAATGACTTACAGGTATGGAAGCGTAAAAACCGTTGTGGAGTAAAACTGCTTTGAGATTTCTTTTTGAAGAATCTATAAAAAGACGCCATTGCTCTGAATCATATTGGATTTTAAATTGACCCATTAGACCTTCGACATCGATGCAATAAACCAACTTGTCTTCCTGGGCAAAGTAAGGAACGAACTCCTTTTCACGATGTCTGAACCATGAAGATGACACTCCTGGCAACAATAAATTCCTGCTTTTCAGCCTTGATCCGAGTAACTCAGCAGCATCTTTCGGAAGATTCAAGTCTTTTACCAAATCATTCATCTCCTCCTGAGAAAACAATTTTAAATAAATAAATAAATAAAACAATTTTGGTCTTGTATCATCTTCAAAGTCAGAACTTGATTTGTCATCTAGTTCAGGTATGACTTCACTTTCATCGGAGCTAGATATCTCTTCCAAGGTAGCAGGGGGCTTGGGTACTGGTATATCTGTGCCATGGTGGATGGGACGAATTGCCCAGTGAAGATTGGGGTATGAAATGGAATGCTTCCATTTGGAATTAAACCCTTTCACATTGCATGAACAAAAGTAACAGTCGTCACTATGGTTCTTTTGCTCTCGCCATACCATAGGAATCCCATAACAGAAAGATTTTTTCTTACCCTTGAACCAGTTTCGGAGGTCCTCAACACACCGTTTGCACACTTTATGAGGCGCCCAGACTTTATCTTGATCTCCAATTTTTAGTCCAAAGTATGCAAAGTATACTTTTTTCACAAAGTCTGTAATATTCTGCTGTTGCTTTAACACTGGATATTCACCACAGATGAAACAGAAACTGTCTGGCGAAATAATACACTTTCGCGGAGCCATAACATAACGGTTGAAGAATGACGAGCTAACATGAATTGCGATGAAAAAGTGTGAATAGCCTAGAACCAAGAACCTGATGATGATTCGTGCACAAGTGTGGCATGCAGGAGAGAGCAGCTCTGTGTCTGTACACGAGATGTCACAGTGCTGGCCACGCCCCCCTGCACTGACCGGAGCTGCTGCTATCTGCCCTGTGTCTCCCTCCCACTGGATTCTTCAGGAAAGATTAACCCCTTCTACCATTAGAAGCACGGACTTAAAACTTGCTTAGCTTATGTATATATTGCTGACCATCAGATTTACAGTGCTATATTTTTTTTTACATAACTCGGACAACCCCTTTAAGGTTTTTTTGGCATTTTATATCTTAAATGCACTTATGTGAATTAATTAATAGTAATTTTAATTAATTAATAGTAATTTGAAAAAATTGATAAATTTGAAGACAATTTTGCATGTTGTGGCAAATCATGATGTCTAGGAGTTTTTTCAATATTTTATTTGTTTTCAGCATACCAAAATACATGGAAATTAGATGAAAATAATCAAACAGCTTTTTAGTCGCAGACCTGTGTTATTATTTTACCATACCATATTCCCAAACCTGACTATCTGAGTAGTACAGAAAACTTCTACTCACCGGATCCGGTTCCCGATACCAAACCAGTACGTGGGTTGGATCCTGGACTCCCCTTGGGTTCGGAGGTGTTGGCCAGCCAGAACCAGCAACCTGTGGAGGCAAGGAGGAGTCCTCTCTGATACAAGAGGACCGGTGGTGCCAGAGGCTCTCCTGCGATCAGTCAGGTGCGGCTCCAGCCGGACCAAACCTTTTGAGGCGAGAAGTCATGGTATATTCACTTGAATACCATCACACTACTCACACATTCCCGGCCAACGCACCAGAATATGTAGCAGCTGATAAGCATGCAATAAATTATACCAGGAGTCAGTTCAAAGATCCAAGCCAGTTTATTGTGCACAAGGCTCAGACAGGAAAACATCCAAAAAGGACTGAGCAATGGAGAACAGAAACAAATTCCTTATATACAATTTTCACAGTTTGATACGGGCAAACTTTCTATTGGTCCCAACGCCCCCTGTACCTGTCCAATCGGGGACCCTCTCTGGGCATAGCTCCCTGCTCCCCCTGCTCAGACTATCCTCACAAAGGCACAGTCTTAGACATAGATACATCTCTACTTCAAGGTCATTTCTAGCTCAGAGAATGTGAGAATGCAGAACACTTATCAAAAAGCAGTTTAAGGCAGTTTAAGGCAGATTCTCAAACTTTTACTGACTTTGGTCTTTCTCAGCACTACTATTCTCAAGTGGGGGTGGGGACTCAGGCCTAGCTTACAGGCCTCTCATACGTTTTGCAGGCTATTATAGGCCATAGCCTATGTGGCGCTGCACCCTATCTAGGCGGTTGCCTATAAAAGAGTACTGCGTGCCAACTGTTCTTGTTAAACTGACTTATTACCAGAGCAAATGCTGCTGGGAATTTTTAGTTGTGGTCCGAGTAGTTTTAGGCCATTCACAGGAAATTTATTAATTTTCTTTTGTATCATCAGACTTTAGCAAAGTAAATCTTCTTTAGAACATGAACAAGGTATAACAGAAACAATAATGAACTCAAGTAGCTTTCTTCAGCATACAGGACTAATGCTTCAAACAGTGTTAAGCAAAACACATTTGTAATCCTTTCCTTTTGCTTTCAGCATTCAAAAACCTCAGAGCATTTATCACAGTTCTGAATTTTCTCTTTGGCTAGCAATTCAGCTTTTCCCCTTATGAAACATAAGCTGTTGAGCAATCCATTAGAGACTCTGTATCCTGCTCCAATCCAGTTAACTCTATCTCCATGTCTTCAGTTTCACCCTGAAACAGCTCTGGATCTTTATTTGCACAATCAGGTTTCAATCGTTGCATTAACTTAAACATTTCATCCTAGGGATTCCCTTTTCGCCCTTCAGGCTTCCTATATGAGCTGCACGGCTTTGTATTTCTGGGCAAGACACTCACAGGTTTCTGCTGTCTTCCCTGGCTTCTAGGAACAGACTTTCTCTCAGACTTTCTAGAAGGATAAATCTCTCCTTCTGAATTCTCAGCAGCCTCACTGCTATCTGAACTGTATTCTACAATTCTCCCAGAGTTTTGGGTTCCTACCTTCACAAGGGCTTGCAAACTCTGTACAGCTGTCTCTGGTAGAAGAGCTGCTGTTAGAATCCCTTCTGTGCCAAAGCTCAGACTTTCTCTGCCATTCTCCAGAGCCTCTGGTCAGACTCCTCAGTCTCTCTCCTAGACTGTCCAATCTGCCAGGACTCTCTTGGCTTTGGCTTCTTGCCTCTCTGCCGTGACTCCCGTGTCTGCCTTGTCCAAGACTCCCGTCTTGACTCTGCTCCTTCTGTTCCTTCCTCTGCTTCTCTCCCTCTGCCTTTGATCCTGAGAGCTTAAATGTTTTAGTGTGAGACCCGTTTCCTTGCCCCATCCCCCCAGGTGTTTCTCATTTGCACTCTGTGTTGCCATGGAGGCAGGGTGTGGTCTGTACTCAGCACTCTCAATCATGTGGCTTTGCTCTCTAGGTGCTGATTTAAATTAATGCCTGCCTGAGCCATGCTTTAGCTCAGAAGAAAAAGTTTTAAAACCAGCCCTTTTTCTATGCTTGTCAGAAGCCTCATTACCACACCTACCACAATGATGGCAGAAAAAGACCACATGGCCTTTTATGCCCTTCCATATCAACTACAATAGTCTCTTTTTTCCTTCAGAGATCTTGTGTTCATCCCATGCTTTTTTGAATTCAGATACTGTCCTTGTCTCTACTGCCTCCACTGGGAGACTATTCCACGCATCTACCACTCTTTCCATAAAGAAATATTTCAGCATATTACTCCTATGTTTACCACCTTTCACCCTCATTCTATGTACCCTCACAGCGGTGCTTTCAATCGAAAGAGGCTTTCCTCGTGTGCATTTATGCCACAGAGGAATTTAAACGTCTCTATCATATCTCCTCTATCCCGCCTTTCCTCTGAAGTATACATATAAGATCTTTAAGTCTG
Source organism: Ichthyophis bannanicus (assembly GCA_033557465.1). Classification (NCBI taxonomy): domain Eukaryota; kingdom Metazoa; phylum Chordata; class Amphibia; order Gymnophiona; family Ichthyophiidae; genus Ichthyophis; species Ichthyophis bannanicus. The sequence goes on from CM066037.1 coordinate 151,854,306, forward strand.
TCTTCATATTCTTTATAACAAAGACCACTGCCCATTTTAGTAGCCATTCTCTGCACTAACTCCATCCTGTTTATATCCTTTCGAAGGTGTGGCCTCCAGAGTTGCACACAATACTCCAAATGAGGCCGCACCAGAGACTTATACAGAGGCACTATCACCTCCTTTTTTCTGCTGGCCATTCCTCTCCCTATGCACCCAAGCAACCTTTTGGCTTTCACTGTCACCTTTTCTACCTGTTTAGCCACTTTAAAATCATCAGAAACAATCAGGTCCAGGTCCTGCTCTTCTTTCATGGACAGAAGTACTTTGCCCCCTACAGTGTACCACTCCTTTGGGTTTTTGCAGCCCAAGTGCATGACCCTGCATTTGTTAACATTAAATCTCAGCTGCCAAATCCTTAACCATTCCTCAAGCTTAGCTACTGTAGATCCCTCCTTATGTTATCTACTCCTTCCCGGGTTTCTACTCTATTGCAGATTTTGGTGTCATTCGCAGAGCTTACCTGACAGCCCTTCTGCATTATCACTAACAAAGATGTTAAAAAGAATTGGACCAAGGACAGATCCCTGTGGCACACCACTGGTAACTTCCTTCTCCTCAGAGTGAGTTCCATTTATCTGTACCCTTTGCCACTTCCCACTCAACCAATTTCTAACCCAGTCAGTCACTCTAGGGTCCATCCCTAGGGTGCTCAGTTTATTAATAAGTCACCTGTGTGGAACGGTGTCAAAGGCTTTATTGAAATCGAAGTATACCACATTTAGGGCTCTCCCTTGGTCCAACTCCCTGGTCATCCAGTTAAAGAAATCAAGCAGATTTATCAGACAAGACCTGCCTCTAGTAAACCCATGCTGCCTCAGATCCTGCAATCCATTAGACTCCAGAAATCTCACTATCCTCTCTTTTAGTAGTGTTTCCAATAATTTACTCACCACAGAGGTTATACTAACTGGCCTGTAGTTTTCAACCTCATCCTTACTTCCACTTTTGTGTAAAGGGACCACATGTGCCTTTTTCCCGTCCTCTGGGAGCACTCTCAACTCTAAAGAAGCATTGAAAACGTCAGCTACTAGAACGTCCCCAAGATCCTTCAGTATTCTTGGATGAATCCCATCCGGTCCCATTGCTTTGCTACTTCTAGTTTAGCTAGTCCTCACAAACACAGTATTCTGAAAATCATTTAAGATCCCCGTCACTTCTGTTCCTTTTTGTCGGTGTTTTATGGGGACCTGCTCCTGGCCCTTCATCTGTGAACACAGAACAGAAATATTTGTTAAGCAATTCTGCTTTATCATCATTAGCTTCTACATATTCCCCTTCTTCACCCTTAAGTGACAATACCCACATTTGTCCTTCCTCTTCTCACTAACATATCTGAAAAATGTCTTATCCCTCCATTTTTTTGCATTGGCTATTTCTTTTTCTTTTTGTATCTTTGCTTCCCTAACTACCTTGCTAGCTTATCTAAGTTTTTCCAAATATGGATGATTGTCTTTCTTTCTCTGTGATCTCTTGTATTTTATGAAGGCCTCCCTCTTTTTCTTCACCTTTTCAACTACTTCTTTTTAGAACCATAGGGGCATCCTTTTCCTTTTACATTTATTTACTTTTCTAACAAAACGTTTGGTTGCTCTTAAAATATCCCCTTTTACTTTTTCCCACTGTTTTTCTACATCCTCCAGCTGTTCCCATCCTCCTAATAACTCCTTAAGTTATTGTCCCTTTTGGCAAAGTTAGTTTTCCTAAAGTCTAAGACCCTCGCTTTTGAATGGATTTTATCAGCCCTAGTCCTAATACTGAACCACACCATCTGGTGATCACTGAATGCAAGATGATTTCCCATTATAACAGACACACTTTCCCCATTGGTAAGCACCTTGTCTAGTATGGTCCCTTCACATGTGGGTTCTGTTATCAGCTGCCGGAATAGTTCTCCCTGTAGAGAATATAAGATCTCCTTACTGCTAGATGACACTGAAGCAGGGATGTGCCAATCAGCATCCTGCATATTGAAATCACCTATCAGTAGCACTTCTCCTTTCATGGCAACACTGCATATGTCTTATTAAATCTCCATCCACTTCTTCTCTCTGTGAGGGGGATCTGTCTATCAGTCCAATGCAAATGGATCTCCCTTGCCTTCTTTTTAATTTAAACCACAGTGCCTCCTTGATCCCTTTTAAGCCCTGTAATTCTATAGCTTTAATATTATTTTTTGCATATAGTGCCACTCCTCCTTCCCTTCTGCCTACCCTGTCCTTTCTGAATAAAGTATAGCCTGGTTTAATTACATCCCAGTCATGGTTGTCTGTGAACCATGTCTCCGGCACTGCCACTAAATCCAAGACAGACTTTTCCATTAAAGTCTGAACATCTGGGATCTTATTTCCCATGCTACGGGCATTTACACACACCACTTTCCAGATGTTGCCTCTTTTACCCATTTCTACAAGGTATTTAATCTTTCACTTACGTGGGGGCTTTCTTCACCCGTCCCCAACAAATCTAGTTTAAAACCCTCTTCAGTAGAGTAGTTTAGCCAGTCTACTGCTGAAGACACTTCAACCCCTCTTAGACAGATGGACACCATCTCTGCTCTGCAGCCCTTGGAACATCATCCCACTTCTACTCATTTCTCCCTGAATTGTGGTGTCCCCAAGGGTTCAGTTTTGCCCCCCCTTCTATTCAGCATTTTCCTTGGCCCCTTAGCTACTCTCATCCAACAACTTGGGGTCTCAGCGTATTATTACGCTGACGACATCCTATTACTGTTTCACACATATCCAACTTCTTCCGACCTCACTGTTGTGAATTCCTGTCTCTCCCAGGTTGCCTTGTACTTATGCACCAACCATCTGAAACTGAAGTCTTCTAAAACTTTATTTATGCCGGTCTCCCTAATTATCAGATTAAACATTTACAAACTGTGCAGGATGCAGCCATTTGAATATTACATCATCCTTCCAAATTCAACCATGTCGATTACCTCTTACATTCCAGATTCGATATGAACAAATTACCTTGGTTCACAAAACCCTACACACTGGCACTCCTTCTTAATTGTCTTCACGTATTATTCCTCATGCTACAATGCGGCTCCTTGGATCCATTTATGCCAATCATCTTCACCTTCCCTCCTCCTCGTGTGCCCGTTACGAATCAACCCATCACTCCACTTTTTATTTTCTGGGTCCCAGTCTTTGGAACTCGCTACTTGCTGATCTTTGCCTGGAACTATCCTTCTCTAGATTCAAGTCTTGTCTCAAGATTCGCCTGTTCCAGTTAGCTTTCAATCTATCCCCGCAGGCTGCTCAGGATTCTGCCTCCCCTCCCACTTGCTCCTGACTATTTCTTTCCCCCTCCTTCCTTTGTAATTCTCTTATATTTCTCTTCTTCACCTTTACTATGATTTTATTGGCATTCTTTTCTCTCTGTCTGGATTGTTTTGATGTACATCACTCTATTACGAAGGGTGGTTAGCACGTTTTAATAAACCATAAATGCTATTACAGAAGTCTGGCCCTGACAAAACAAGGGTCTGAATTGCTATATGCAACTGATAGTAAACAAAAAATAGCACAGCCTGCATAGAAAACATACTTTAAAATATGCAGACTGGCCTACCAGAGAGACTTGATCTTGTTTGTAGCAAGAGTGATGGCCAGCTGGACCCCAAGATGACAAATAGAAGATGTAATAGATCGTTTGCCAAAGTACCATCACTAAAATCCATGTAGAGAGGGGCAGTCTTGCAACGCATCCCTAACACCTCAGTCTTCCTTACATTCAAATTTAACTTATTTTGACATATCCCAACAAATCTAGGGCACAGGAGAGATTGCTTTCTGCCTCCAGAAGAATATTCTCTATAGGGATGACCAACAAAATATCATCAGTACACAATCTAACAAGCATACCACGATCTGACAGAAATTAACCCAAGGTTGCAAATAAATATTAAGAAGGGTGGGTCTCCGAGCCTGAGAGATTATACTCCCCATTTAATCTGATAATGATAGAAGAGAAAGGACAAGGCCTGTACAAACCAGATCCCTAAGATGCTGAAGCAAAATTTCATGACAGATACTCTCAAAGGCAGCAGTTATATCAAGAGATAAATCTCAGCTTTTGAAATCTTAAGTTTCTGTTATATACGGCAAATCCAAAGACTTCATTCATTTTTTGAAGAACTTGCCTGTGTTGCCAAGTTACCCAGTTCCAGGCAGGGGCAGCCCAAGGGTGATGCGGGGCCAGTGCGGAGACTCATTGCATGACCTCTGGATCTCATTTACATAAATTTATTTTATTTTAAAATGTATATGTTGCCCATTCTAAAATTTTAGGCGACTTTCAAATGAGCCCTTCACAAGCCTCTTTTCTGGCAATGACTTAGGGGCATGTTTACTAAATATTAATGTTTACTAATTAATGTTTACTAATATTAATTTATTTCTATTGGCCACTGTGCCAATAGAAATAAATGGGTGTTTCTGCACTTAACACACATTAACATTTGTGAATGTGCACTAACATTTAGTAAACATACCTCTTAATGAATGTCTGAATACCATTTGCATGGGCAGTGAGGATAAATAAATACTACAGATTTCTACATTACTATACTCCAACTGCCAGGCACATTAGGAAGTCCTATAAACACTGTCCATTTAGAACCCAGAGCAAACCTGCCATATCATAACAGCACTACCAGGACTACAAAGCACCAAACCCTACTTATCAAAGTCAAAATTGTAAATATTAAACCAATACATCACAGAGAATACCAATACATCTCCTACTGGGGAAAGAACAGAAGTGGGACTTTGTCACATAGAAACTACATGAACAGAATACCGCAGCTCAGTTACACATGCAAAACATAGACCATCACCAAACATAGAACAAGTGATCACAATTTAGAAATATGAAGACAATAATTAGACTGGAAACCCCAAAAGCCAAACTTGGTATGTACAACTCTGGCGAAATAAAACTATAAATTAATTTTCTCTTGTACTAAACACAACACAAAGATGTTAGTGATGCACATTTCCTAGAGCTGACATATTCCAGTTAATAAATTCAAAATAAAAAAGTATTTTTCTACCTTTTGTTGTTTGGGCATTTTATTTTTCAGTTGCAATTGCTCCAGTCAGTTTCTTCTGGTTTCTTCGTGTCTTCTGCTAACTCTCCATTGTCTCCTGTCTATTTGTCCTTTCTTCTCTCTTCTAGTTTTTTCCATTCTCTCTCTACATCTGCTCTAACATACTGATCTTTCCCCTTTTGCTCTTTCCTCCATTTCTTTCTTTCTTTATTCCTTTTTCATCCACTCAAATTTCACCCTTCCATCCTCAATCCCCACTTACTCTCCCAATACCCGGCCAATTGTAGATTTTTCTTCCCTTCCACACAAAAATATATTTCCTCCTTTCCATCCTCACTCTTCCAGTTTTTTTTTCTCTTGCCATCCCATTCCCTTCTAGTCCTCCCCCATCAGCTTAAATGGGGGTATTTCCTGTTTCACAAGAGATAGGAAATGCCTTTATTTATCTCCACACAGCTTGCCGGCAAGCAGAACTTTAACAGAGCCATGGGAAAGAAGGAAAACACCATTCTTTCTCGCGGCTCTGCAGAGGTGAGCCAAGGCGCCGGGTTTTGGGCCTCCCTAGCTCCCTTTGAAGCCAGTCTGTCAGGCGCAGGGCCTCCAAAGGCACATGGCTATGTGTGGACAACATTCCCATACAATGGATGGGCCGTCCTGGTTCCAGGAGTGAGATTTTAAGCCAATCCTGGATGTCCAACAATCTCATTCTGATGCATTATGGGATCAGCAGCACTGATTCCAAATGGTAAAATCAGGAACAACAAATACTATACTGCATTGCAATGAAAATTTAAAACCAGCACTCGCAAAAACCCTCACCCCTGGAACTGGTAACGGCAACTCTGCATCTCGCTTGGATTATTGCAACTTCTATGCTGTGCTATCATTAAAAATGCTTGAGATGGTTCAAAATACTGCCGCTCAACTGTTGATTGACACAAAATATTCAGATAGGATCACTCCACTTCTAAAAGAGCTACACTGGCTGCCAATTAAATATCTTTTCCCATTTAAAATTTTGCTGTTAGTTTTTAAGACCTTTACGGATTGTACCTATTGTAGCCAAAAAAAACTCGATCCTATTCAGTTTCTACAGTCTTTAAAATGATACATCTCTTGTGGTTGCATCCACGTCTGGGCTAAGACTTATTGGAACGTGAGACAGGACCTTTTCCATGGAACTCTGTACTGAAGTAGGCTAGCATGAGCGTTATCATATTTTTAGAAAACTTACACCCCATATCAGATATATGGATAAACTAAAACTTGAAGAAAAAGAAATCTCAAAATAAATCTACAGACTCACAGGATGGTAGGTTGAGTGAAGTTTGACTGGGACCTTCTCAGACCCCAAGTCAGCAGCTTCCTGCTCCTCAGCGTCTTTCTATTGCTATACAAGGAAGGAAAAAAAACACTGACAGGTGAAGAAAATGATCCAAAGGGGGAAAAAAACAGAAGAGAACAAAATGAGCATGTGATATAGTAATAAAAATGTAACCAATAATATCAAACTGTGTAGCAAATGTAGCCCTGGGGTCTCCTTTGCTGTAGATATGGTTTCTGGATAGACTGGAGCAAACGTTCCACATCCTGTACCTCTAGAGCCATGTTGGGTGGAAAAAGAGAGGGTGGAAAGGTCCTGTCTCTGAATTCTTCTATGACAGTCTCTCACTCTCTCTCACAGTCAGTCCCCCTGAAAGCACACAACTCCAGTCCAAGTGGCTGTTCAAATAAAAGGGATTTTATTAAGAAAATTCTCTACTGCAGTACAAATGCAAAGAAACAAGACAATAACTCCTAGATTCTGCAGTGGAGGAATAGCTTAATGGTTAGAGCAGTGGGCTAGAACCAGGGGAAATATGATTCAAATCCTACTACAGATCCTTGGGAAAGTCACTTAACCTTCTCTTGCTTCAGAAACAAACTTAGCTTGTAAGCCCTCTAGGGACAGGAAAATGCCTACTGTCCCTGAATGTAACTCACCTTGAACTTCTGAGAAAGAGTGTCAGTGAAATCCAATTCCCCTTTCACTAGATCCGTATTATTATTATTTACAATAAACTCCAGTCTTCTCTCCCACAAGAAGAATCGAGATACCTCCTCCACTTCGACGTTTATGTTTTCTCAGCAAACTAGTAGCCAGACTCCTTACCAGTATTTTTCTTTTTTCTCTCATCTTCTGATTGGCTCCGCAATCTTTGCGCTTCTGTAGCTTATCAAGTATTCCTTAGGGAACTGTGGAAGCCCAAACACTCCCCTTAAGTCCCGACGTGCCCGAGAAAGGGGAGGAAAAAAGGCACCAGTCCCTTCTCTAACAAGGGTTTTTTTTTTTTTTTATTCATTAGACACCTCTCCTTTAAAACATTGTCATAACATGTTCCTCCCACCATCACTCATAGCTGGTAGAAGCAGTTCGGTCTGCGATGCTACTGATAGTAAGAGATATCCATTGTCCCCTTGGCACCATGAGAAACAGAAAAGTAAGCCTTACAACCAAGAACATGTGCACAGGCACATCACTGGCTGGCAAAATCAATTTAACACCCCCAACAGCAAGTCTTGGAAAATATACACACAATGGCTAATTTTTCTCATGACAGCCCTGCATCAGGAAATGAAAAATAAAGACAATTTGTGTTAGCAATAGAAAAGTCATTTACACTCAATGCACAATACAGATATAATAATCATAATCTTATAACATACTTTCAGCCATGCACATACAAAGCATACAGGCATTCCTAACACAGACAAGACCCAGCTGTTGTGACAGTATGAAACATTACCACATCATATTAACAGGCTTCCAAAACCCACTGAGTAAGGGCCATGTTGGTGTTTTGGAGTATATTTAAATGACATAACTAACATCATGGTTTCAGTATGTTCACTGTGTTTGCTCTGCCCTTTTCCATCAGCAAATTGACTCTTTATATCAAAAGAATAGTAAGAGCTGTGCATCTTATAACAAAGTTGATAATTTAATATGCAGTCCTGAGTTTAGACTACCTAAAAATTGATACAAGCTGCCACATTCTGTCTTTTTTATAGAATGAGATTCATTTTATTTGGCAAACTCGACAAAATAATTTTCTGCCTGCGAAATTTCTGTCCTGTATTTCAATGAATCATGAACATAATTATTTTTTTTTCAGAGCTAGTATTTACAAGTGAATTGCAGTAGATTTTACAAACAAAAGTACAGTATAACAAGAAAAATAAATTTCCTATCTTTAAGTTTAAACAAATGTTCCATGAGAAGAAAACCTGAAAGCAAGCCTCATTTCATTTTAGAAGTAGAATGTGAAAAGCCTTCCCCTAAGGAAGTACAAAAGCCTACAAGTAGATCCATGGGATCATGAAATTTTAGGAAATTAGTGTTTTTGACACCTGCTGGGAAAGACTTCCTTATCCAGCTGTGAGAGGACATCACAGGAACAAGCAGTGGCCTAAATCATATGACCTGTTAGTGACCCATGACAGAGCCACTCAAGACAATTAACTGGAAAACTGATGAGCTTACAGTTGTTTGTTTAAGGGAACAAAATTGTTCTAATTTTCCTTGTTTGGCATTTCACTTTTGGGTGAATAAGGGGTTGCTTTGAAACCACAGGTGATGTGGCACATTAAACCTGGATTTCAACAACAGCCTGTGTGAGCAGATGGATAAACTATCAATCATTTGCATGTAGGTGGAAAATTTTTGTTTAAACCATTAACACTCCCAAGTGTAAAACTACCTGTATTAAACATAGAAAAATCTGTTTCCGTGCTGTGATTTGATATTGAGAAACGCCATAAGAAGATAAGCTTTTTAACAGTACTGAAAATCTCTTGTCACCAGTAACAAATGATATAGAGAAAGCAACACTTTCAGACTCTTCTCAGGAAATATGGTTTTCACATTTTAAATTCTAGAATATTCAAAAGATTTGATTCACAAAATTACAGACATATAAATATCTTTGGAAGCATTATTAGTTACAGGCTTCACTGTAATTGTTTGCCAACATCTTGATAGGCATCCCTCATGCAATAGAAACTCGAGGTTTTGGTTAAAAATAGAGGTTAGCAGTGGATGGGTTCAAAAGTGCTGAGATCAATGCTGTGTAAAAATGCACAAAAAGAATTCAGTAATTTATACAGTTTATATTCACTAAGCTTAAAATTAGGTCCCACTTTGCTTTTGTTTTATGTTGTTTCCTAATAATTACTGTATTAAATCCCACCTGCTATCCACAACATATGCTCTGTTGAACTATATGGGTCCAAAATGGGGACACAGACTAAACAAAGTCCAGCTGCAAATTCTACCAGCAGAGAAAAAAGTGAAAGTTATGAGATTTAAAAAAGTAAGACCATTTTTTTAACCTGAATGGTGGGGGAGCTTAGAGAACAAATTGGAATCACTGTTAGGAAGAAATGTGAGATTATAAGACACATTTAGTCCTTTTTTTCTCTTCCTCTTTTCTTGTAGTCTCCCATTTTGCCAAAATGGACTACACCCATTTATACCTCTGCTCTATAAATGGATGATTTTCATCCTATTGATCTATGACCACCAGCAGTTTATCTCAGGCTGCCAAAAATAATGTATTTGTGCCAAGCTGGAGGGTATTCATGCTTTGCCATAAGAGATTTATTCCTCTACATATGTGCATGTTTCCCTGGGTTGCAGTCCCAGGACAATATTGAGTGTAACACATAACTCTAACTTGTCATTTCAGTAAATTCAGCATTACTGGGATATGGTTTAGAGGAAAAACACCTTTAAAAATGTGTGGGTCAAAGGTAACCCTCCAAACGAAGCCAGAAAGTAGTCCGTAATCAATACCTATTCTGGGGTAGGGGGGAGGTTTAAACATTATCCTGACACTGCGAAAGTTGGTCTCAGAAGACAGTAGGCAAGAATAGGACACTAATGACTGCTTAATGAGCCACATGGGACCAGTTTGGCTGCCAATCAAAGAATTTATTATTGGGCTCATTTAAACATATACCAGCCTCCTTATATTGCTGCATACATGCAAAACTGCTTTTATCATGCTGGTCACTGTAGGAAAAGGCAGAGCAAAGCAACTGAATATGCTCACATGAATAATTTCATTGAAAACTAAAAACATGCAGAGTGGTGACTAGAGGGGTCAGACGTCCGGGGTGCATATCCAAACCCCTGTAGCTGCCTGGACCCGATTCCTGGTCCAGAGCTCCCCGCACATTCAAGGCCGCTGTGCGGGGAGTGCTGGATGGGGGCAGGCAGGGCAAGGAGCAGGGCATGCCCGAGGCAGGACCCTGACGTGGATGTACAGGGCCAATTCCGGCCGCGGCCCTGTATTCCCAGGCTGTATGACATGGACGGGTGACTTATTCTACCTCGTGGATAGAATAAGTCAACCCAAGTTTGGCAATCTGCGGCTGCGGACTCCCCTAAAAGGTAGGGTAGGTACAGGAGATTCCCCACAGCCCGAACCCGGCCGGTCCGTCCGGGGGTTAGGCTGCAGGGAAAGCACACTATTCTGGGTCCCGGGGTGAGCGTGGCTACTGCATGGCGTCCCAGTGCCATGATGATGGGCTTAAAATCTCACTCTTGGAACCAGGGCTGGCCCATCCATTGTACGGGAACGTTGTCCGCACATGGCTCCGTGCCTCGGGAGGCCTCGCGACTGACGACCTGCTTCAGAGCTAAGGAGGCCCGAAGTCTGGCGCCTTGGCTCATCTCACAAAAGCACGAATCCACGTGCAACGAACAAACCCAGTCAAAAATGTGGATAGCACAGGAAGAATACTTTTATTAAACCACTTTCAGCCAGTGGCCTGACACATAGTGAAACACGGCCTGTGTCGAGCGTTTTAGAAATATATATCCCGTCTTGAACTTTCAAGCCACATATACAGCACAGCCAAATTTAGCCCCTGATGAAGACATAGCGAAACACGGCCTGTGTGGGGCCATTGGCTGAACGTAGTTTAATAAAAATATTCTTCCTGTGCTATCCATGTTTTTGACTGGCCTTGGCTCATCTCTGCAGAGCCACGAGAAAGAGTTGGACAGGGAGAGAGAGGGGTGTCCATGGTCCTGAATTGGGGCACGTCCTACCCATCCAGGACCTGTGCACCCGATTCTGTTCCCATGGGATCAGAATCAAGTGCAGATCCAGCCCGTCGAGATTTGAGACATCTGGACGGGCCAGATATGCCTCATTCAGCATCGGGCTCCATGTGTCAGTTGTCACGCCACATCCTTTACATATTTTCTGAACAATTTTTAAAATAAATTTAACAAACTGCTTTGTCAATCTATGCAGGATTAAACTATGGAATTTATAATGTAAGTATCCACAAGGGACCTTGCCAGCCACTCGACAGACCCACCCCCATCCTCCAACTGCCCTCCCACCAACACCCCTCCATCCCTCCAAATAAATACAACACAACCAAGCACCTGAAAGAAAGCAATTGCTTGCAGCTTTAGTAATGCCAAACATTAGAAAATTCTTTACAAGATGAACCCACACCAAGTCCAACATTATAACTAAGGAAAAATGTCAAAGTTTTGTCTCTGGGTTGAAGAACTGCTATGTCACTAGCTAGATAGCTCGACATCACCCTTCCCCCCCTCTCCCCCCCCCCCACAAGACCACCTCCCTCCCTCCCTCATCTAGTAATATGGTGAGGATGAAAAGAGTTATTACTAGATGAGGACAAATCCTGGGCGTTTGCCCATGCAATTGGACAGATGCCTGTCCAACTTGCCACCAGGCTACCACCAGCTAGTGGTGGTCCAGGGTATCCAGGAGCAAAGAAAGTCTTGAATGACCAATTGGCTCAGGACAACTGATCCAAATGCCACCTAGCTGCAATTTTTGTTCTTAAAAGCCACATCATGTAATCATGGATTTATTTGATTCCTTCTTTCATATGTAGCTCTCTTGTACAAGTTAGTTTCCTCTTTTGTGTCCGTGCTTTTCCTCTTAAGTTGGTCACTCTCTTTCCTTCTAAAACATGTAGTTTGGTTTTTTACCTTACCTCTATGATATTTAACCTTTATGCTTGCTTCATATTATGGATTGCGTTCGCTTTTAACATTTTATATATTCTTTTATATTCACTGCTTTATTTATATTGCTCTTATGATTCTTATAATTTCTTTGTGGGCCATGTATGTTGTATATTTTAATGGTTTTTATTTTATTATTAATTTTGTTTCTATTAGCTTTACACCTGAGGTTTTACCCCTGACGATGACCAGAGCAGAAACACGGCCATGTCGGGTACTACAAATAAAGGCTTTTAGCTCTTCACTTCACTCATGATGGAATTTTTGGACATGAGAGAAGATCCAAATGGTGGTGTTGTGGACAGCTAATCATTTCAGTTCATAGGTATAGAGGCCTGCATAAAATGTGCTACAATAGTTGAGGTATGAAATGAGGAGCAAGACGATGGTGGTTTGGTCAGCGATGTCTAGAAAGGGATGGATAGCACCCAATGAACTGTTCACTACTCTGCTAATTTAGTTGGTGAAGATGAGCGATGAGCTCAGTATCAAGCAGGACTCCTGGGTATTTGAACATAGGTGCAAATGTAATAGAAGAACCATTGAGGAGGGGCACAATGACTGGGGAGGTGGACGTTCCAGTGAGTTATATAGCTATGGTCTTTTTCATAATTAGTTTTAGACCATTATCATCCAGCCACCCTGCAACCCAGGTTAAGCATAGGTTTATAGAAGTGAGGCCTGGGAAGTGGGGGTCAGTGTAGTACACAAGAAGGATGCCATCTATATAGTAATAAGTGTTGATACCAACTTTCTGGACCAGGGTTGCCAGGGGGGCTAAGAAATTTTTGAAAAGTCTGAGGACAAGGACAAAGCCCTATGGGATGCCGCACATGTATGCAGTATAATAGAAGAGGAGGTACCTATAGAGACGAAGAAGGATCAGCCAGATAGAAATAAGTTGAACCAGGAAAGGACTTGGTCATAGAGACCAATATTGTAAAGGTGAAAGAGAAAAATGTGTGGCCCATGAGGTTAAGGCAAAGGAGAGAACTAGGGAGATGGGAAAGGCAATCTTGCCTTTGTCCAGAAAACTATAGATTTCACTGAGGAGGGATGTGAGGATTCTCTGTGTTGTGAGTGTGTGCTCGACATGGTTAGAAAGCTGGGAGGTTTGGTGAGTTTAAATATAAATGGCAGATTAGAGATGGGGTGATAGCTAGATGGATCCAGGTGATCATAGTTCAATTTTTTCAGGACTGGATGAATGAGTACTTTCTTCCATGTATCAGTTACGGTCCAAGAGGAGAGGCTGTGGTTGATGACAATGCATGTGACACCTGGTGATAGCCCCCACCCCCAGAAGTTGATTATTGCCCCCCCCCCCCACACTCAATGTTGCACCGCTTTGACCCGGAGAAAGGCGGGATATAAATACAGTTAAATAAATAAATAAATAAATGTGTTGGGAGCAGTCTTAGAGATTTCTGCCCAATCCAGTTAGAAGGAAAAAGGTCTATGGAACAAGTTGTCTTCCATGAGAACATGAAGGTTTTGGATAAAGAGAAGTCTATGACCAGAGCAAAGGAGGATCACGTATGGGTCAGGACAATAGGGGATGTTTTGTTGATGTTTGATTTCATGGGGGGTTTAGTGGAGGAAGAACCATGAAGTTGAGGAGGGGGTAGTTTTCAGGGTGGAAAGTTGAAGTGTAGCTGAGAAAAACTTCTTTGGGAAGTGAGAGAAATTATTGATAATGGAAATGTAGTAGCTTTTTTTCGCCAGAATGATCATCAAATGATAGAAGAGATGGCATGCTCTAAAGGTGGCATGGGTTTCAGGGGAGCTGTGCTTTCTCTATTGTCTTTCTGCTCCTATTCTGCTGCTTCAGTGAGTAGAAACCATCATGGTACCAGAGGTGATGTTGCTTGGGTTGGTAGTGACAAGGTTTCTCTGGTGCAATTGTGTTGAAGATTGTGGCTAAGTTGCTGTGTGAGAGGTTGGCCTGCTTATTTACAGAGGGTGTGTTAAATTCAAAAGGGAAATAGAGTCAGCAGGTGGAAATAGTGAGAGGGAATTATGGGAGATTAGCCTACGAGGAGGAATGGAAGTGGAAGTGTTACCATCTGGATGGGAAGGAAGTGACGGTCATGTAATAGATAAGTCAAATATAATCAAGAAGTGATCCATCCGGGCACGGCTGTCCTGTGGAGATCAATGAGACAGGAGGATGAGTGTTATTCAGTTAGGATTAGGTCAAGTGTGTGAACATAAGAACATAAGATATGCCATACTGGGTCAGACCAAGGTCTATCAGGCCCAGTATCCTATTTCCAACAGTGGCCAATCTAGGTCATAAGTACCAAAAGACACAGGTTCCACAATGCTTGTATTGGGTCAAGCAGTGATATCTTGAGTCCCTTTTAATAATGGTTTATGGACCTTTCCTCCAGGAACTTGTCCAAACCTATTTTAAACCCAGCTACACTAATAGATTTTACTACATCCTCCGGTAACAAATTCCAGAGTTTGATTACACGTTGAGTGAAAAAATATTTTCTCTTATTAATCTTAAATAGGTTACCCTGTAGCTTCATTGCATGTCCCCTAATCTTTCTATATTCTGATGACATAAACAATCAATCTACATTTACCTGTTCCACTCCATTCATTAATTTATATACCTCTATCATATCTCTCCTCAGCCGTCTCTTTTCCAGGTTGAAGAGCCCTAACCTTTTTAGCCTCTCTTCATAGAGGTAGCCTTCCATCCCCTTTACCATTTTGGTGGCTCTTATCTGTACCTTTTCTAATAATGCTATATCCTTTTTAAGATATGGCGACCAGAATTGCACACAATATTCAAGTTGCGGTCGCACTATGGAACAATACAGAGGCATTATAATATCCTTCATTTTATTTTCCATTCCTTTCCTTATGATACCTAGCATTCTATTTGCTCTCTTGGCTGCCACTGCACACGGGGCGGAGGGTTTTAACATGTTATCCAAGATGACGCCTAAATCTTTTTACTGGATGGTGGTTCCTAATGTAAAACCTTGCATTGTGTAACCATAGTTTGGGTTGTTCTTTCCTAGGTGCATAACTTTGCACTTGTCCACATTAAATTTCATCTGCCATTTGGATGCCCAGTCTTCCAATTTATCAAGATCCTCTTGCAATTTTCCACAATCCTCATGGGTTTTAACAATTTTAAATAGTTTTGTGTTATCTGCAAATTTGATAACCTCACTCGTTATTCCCATTTGCAGGTCATTTATGAATATGTTAAAAAGCAGCAGACCCACAAAGATTCCTGGGGTACTCCACTATTTACCTTTCTCCACTGGGAAAATTGGCCATTTTGCCCTACCCTCTGCTTTCTATCTTTCAACCAGTTCCTGATCCACAATAGTACACTGCCTCCTATCCCATGACTTTGTAGTTTTGCGAAAAGTCTCTGATGAGGGACCTTGTCAAAGACTTTCTAAAATTCTAGATACACTATATCAACCGACTCATCTTTGTCTACCTGTTTATTCACACCTTCAAAAAAACAACAGATAGTAAGACAAGATCTTCCTTGTCTAAAGCCATATTGGTTGTGTCCCATTAGGCCCTGAATATCTACATGTTCAGTAATTTTGTTCTCTATGATGGTTTCTACCATTTTTCCCAGTACTGACGTCAGGCTTACCGGTCTGTAGTTTCCCGGATCACCCCTGGAACTCTTTTTAAAAATTGGCGTTACATAGACCATCATCCAATTTTCAGATATTACAGATGATTTAATGATAGTTCACAGATTACTAATAGCAGATCTGCAATCTCATATTTCAGTTCTTTCAACACCCTTGGATGTATACTATCCAGTCCAGGTGATTTGCTACACTTCAGTTTATCAAATAGTTGTAATACATCTTTCCGGTGTATCGATATTTCTTTCATTTCTTCCACAGTGTCACCTTTAAATACCACTTCAGTCATGGGTAACATACCTACATCTTCTTCAGTAAAGACCAAAGCAAAGAATTCATTCATTCTCTCCGCTATGGCTTTGTCCCCTCTTAGTGCCCCTTTTACTCCTCTGTAATCTAATTGTCCAACTGACTGTCTCACAGGTATTTTGCTACGAATGTACTTGAAAAAGTCTTTATTACGCATTTTTGCTTCCACAGCAAGCTTCTTCTCAAATTCTCTCTTTGCCTAACTTATCAATGCCTTGCATTTAACTTGCCAGTTCTTGTGCTGTTTCCAATTTTCGTCATTTGGCTCTTTTTTCCATTTTCTGAAAGTTGCTTTTTTGGCAACAGCCTCTCTGACCTCACTTTTAAACCATGCTGGCAGTTTTTTGGACTTCCTTCCAATTTTCTTAAAGCATAGAATACAGCTGGTCTGGGCTTCCAAGATGGTATTTTTAAACAACACACTTGCTTGATGTAAATCTTTAATCTTTGCAACTGCTCCTTTAAATTTTTTCTTAACTGTTTTCCTCATTTTATCATAGTCTCCCTTTTGAAAGTTAAAAGGTAGTACTGTGGATTTCCTTACCATCCTTCCTCCATTTATTAAATCAAACTCGATCATCACTATTGCCAAGTGGCCCCAACACCCTTATCTCTTGCACCAGATCTGGTGTTCCACTAAGGACTAGGTCCAAAATGGCTTCCCCTCTGGTTGGTTCATGAACCAGCTGCTCCAAGAAGCAGTCATTTATTTCATCTAGAAACTTTATCTCCCTAGCATTTCCTGCCGTGACACTGACCCAGTCAATACCGGGATAATTGAAATCACCCATTATTATTACTGTACTGTAACTTTTGTTAGCTTCCCAGATTTCTTTGAGCATTTCATCATCCATTTGTTCATTCTGGCCAGGCGGTCGATAGTACACCTCCACTGCCTTCGCTTTCCCCTTTTTACATGGAATCTCCATCAATAGAGATTCTTCAGCAAATTTTTGTTTCCTGCAAAACTTTAATCCTTTGTGACTCAATGCCGTCTCTAACATAGAGCGCAAACCCTCCACCAATTTGATCAGTTCTGTCATTACGATATAGTTTCTACCCAGGTATCACAGTGTCCCACTGGTTGTCCCCCTTCCACCATGTCTCTGAGATACCAATCATATCTAACCTCTCATTTAATGCTATATGTTCTAACTCTCCCATCTTATTTTTTAGATTTCTAGCATTTGCATACAAGCATTTTAGACACTGTATGAAAGTGTGGCTTGCAATGTGGGTGGGGAAAAAAATATGTTGCAGGAGACCATGGTCAGAGAGAAATGTTGCAAAAGATGTGTCGCAGGACCTGGAAAATGTATCAAAATGAATGCTGAAGTTGCCAGGAATATACATCTGAGAAAAAGAAATTTAGTTCTGAGACAGATTGCTGAAGAGAGTCCCATGCTGCCAAATCCAATGGGGGAGGACAAAAAAGGAGAAGGAGATAAGGTCCATGATTAAGATTTACTTTAACCAGAAGAGACTCTGGGTATCATAGAGAGTCAGGGACCAGGTTAACTACGGGTAGTGAGTTGTTGTAAATCAGAGCCACACCACCACTCTGTCAGGATACACAGGAAAAAGAAAAAGCAGAGTTGCCAGAGGGGAGGCAACGGATAAAGGAGTCATCGCCTTCCCTTAGTCAGGTTTCAGTGCAGCATAAGATGTCCAGAGCATTAGCAGAGATAAGGTTCATGATCAGTTTGGATTTGGTTTCAGAGATCTGTAAGGGGGATTCAGTTCGAGGCCTAGAGAAGGTGAACTGCAGATAGCAAGAGACAGGGTGTAAAGACTGAGAGGGGTACAGTAAATAAGGTTACTCACCTGCCTGAAGCACCAAGGATGAAAGTGCTATTGGTGGCAATGGCGCCAGAAAACTTGAATGGCAGACATGTCTACAAAAGAAGCTGTGCTGACAGAGGTGCAAGGTAATGAGAGGATAATTAATGGAAGCCAGACAAAGTAAATTAGGGCCATGGGCATCATATCCCCGAAGCATAAGAGTCACCCCAACGAGCATGACCTGCTCCATGGGTGTGCATGACGTGCAAGATGCTACCATAGACTGTTTTAAAGCACTTCCTGCTGATGTCACCTGGTGCACCAAGTCAGGTGGGCAGAATGAGCATGGATGGTGATGTGTGGAGTCAGGGACCAGGACAGCAGCAGCAGGGCCTGTAGAGGGAAAGACAGCGTGACACAGACACTAGTTCAGAGCAGTTCCAGACACCTCTGTAGTCAGGGAGTAGGACAGCAGCAGAGCACTGCAACAGGTGGGTGAGGTAAGCACAGAAGGTGATCAAAGGAGTCAGGGCCAGAACAACTGTAGCAGTGCCTGTAGTGCCAGCAGAGGTGGGTGAGGCAAGAACAGATGGCAAACAAGATAGAAGCAGCAGTGCCTATAGAGGGAGAGACATAACATAAGATAAAGAGGCTAGTACATTGTCGGTAACAGATGGGGCCAGCAGATGCTGAGAGGCCTTAGGCCTTATGAAGTCACTTACTCTTCTCATGCTCCACTCCCACAGCGTTCAGCTTATAGTCGCAAACCAGAAAAAGTTTGAGTGTCCATAAAAACAAATAGTACAGACAGAAAAAATGCAAAGTTGTGTAGCTAGTGGCTGTTGTACTTATGCTGTTCTGAAGGGTGAAGGGGGCTGTTGAAGAAATTATCACAGCAGTTAAGCACTAACCCACAGCAACAGAAGAAGGCAGAAGCCACTGATGAGACGGCTGTGATAACTGTAGGAGGAGTTGAATGACAACAGAGAGACAGCTGTGGGAGCAGCGGAAGCAGAGCTGCTGCAGCCATACAAAATGCAGGGGAGGCGAGCTGTAGTAGAGGCAGTTATTTATTTATTTATTTACATTCTCTTATATACCGCGCTATTCTGCATCAGTGCGGTTTACATTGAACAAACTGAAATTACATTGAACAGGGCATTATAACTTGGAGATAACTATTTTACAGGGAACATGGGCAATGGAGGGTTAAGTGGCTTGCCCAAGACCACAAGGAGCACCTGTGGGACTAGAAACCCCAGTCTTTCCGGCCCAAGGTTGCTGTCCTCTAGTGGGATTTGAACCCCCGACCTTCCGGCCTGAAGTACCTTGCCCCAAACACTAGGCCACTCCACTCCACTCCAGTTGACAGCAAGACATGCGCAGTGACAGCTGCAGCATCAATGGAGCAAGTGAAGTGCCATAGGAGCTGTGCCGCATGGCTCTCATGGCAGCCAGACCCAACCTGGGAGAAAGGACCCTAAGAGGGTGATCAGATCTGTAGATATAAGATGCTGTGTTGAACCTGCAACTGCTAGAACTGAGCTGGGCAAGTGAGCCAACTGCCAAGGTGATCAGGGAGTCCACTGGGGAAGTCCAGTTTGGAGATGGAAAACAAATCCAGTGTGAGTGATACCAGGTCAAGTGAGAGGATGTTCTACAAGGAAGAGAGAATGGCCAGAACTGCAGAAGTGCCCTAAGCCAGTCAGTGGGAACAAATCCAGCCTGAGAGATGCTGCAACATGAGTGAATGCAGAGTCAGGAGCCAAACTAAACCCAAAGTGACTGTATCTAGCTGCATGAGTGAGAGATAGAGAGAGGACTGCGACACCAAAAAGGGACCAAAAGCCAGTTGCTGAAGGAAGTAGCTGACAGAAGCTGTGAGAGATCTAAGAACCGAGGGAAGCCAGCTCCAACACAATGCTCTTGAGCAGCCTCTGTGCACATGAGAGGAGTGCCTACTACTACTACTACTATTAATCATTTATACAAGGCATATGCAGCGCTGTACAAACATATAAAGAAGACAGTCCCTGCTCGTAGAGCTTACAATCTAATCAAGACAGACAGCACAATACAAAGAAAGAAGGGGGCTTCAAATGGGGGAGGAGACACAAGGAAAACAAAGGATTAGGATCCAAATGCAGCCTCAAAGAGGCAAACCTTTAGCATGGATTTGAATTCGGGGAGAGAAGAAACTTGACATAAAGATAAAGTTTGTTCCATGCATAAGGAGCAGCAAGGTGAAAAGATCAAAGTCTGGAGTTTGCAGAAGGAGAAAAGGGCATAGAGAGAAGAAGCCAGAGGAGGAGCGGAGCTTATGAGAGGTGTAGGAGAGAGAAGAGAGGAAAGGTAATGAGGAGCAGTGGAGTGAATGCATTTATATGTTAGAAGGAGAAGTTTGAATTGGATATGGAAATGTAAGGGGAGCCAGTGAAGTGATTTTAGAAAAGGGATTATATGAGTGTATCAGGGCTAGTGAAAGATTAGCCCGCAGCAGAGTTCTGGGTAGATGACACTGAGGGAGACCAGCAAGGAGGAGGTTGCAATGGTCAAGACGGGAGGTGACCAAAGAGTAGGCAAGAGCCTTAATAGTGTGTTCAGAGAGGAAGGGATGAATTTTGTTAATGTGGTAGGGAAAGAAACAAGAGGTTTTAGCTATATGTTGAATATGTGTGGAGAAGGAAAGGGAGGAATCAAAGATGACCCCAAGGTTGCTGGCCAAGGAAACAGGAAGAAGAAGAGTGTTGTCAACAGTGACAGAGAAAGGAGGAAGGGGGAGGAGGGTTTAGGGGCAAAAATAAGAAGTTCCGTTTTAGCCATATTCAATTTTAGGCAGCGGTGAGACATCCAGGCAAAGATGTCAAATAAGCAAGTAGAGATATGAGTTTGAAGCGAAGAAGAGGTGTCAGGTGTAGATAGATAGATTTGAGAGTCATCAAAATAAAAATGATACTGAAAGACATGGGAAGAGATGAGGGCACCAAGGGACTGGGTATAGAGAGAGAAAAGGAGAGGGCGCAGGACAGACCCTTGAGGTACACTTCATTGCCTGGTTCTCTTCTTTTATTCTGATACCATTTTGATGCTTTTCTGCTTAATATCCCCATTTTTCTTTTTTCTTTGTTTTCAATTGGTTTTTATGTTTTTCCCCTCCTATGTTCACTGAATTTCTGTGAAACATGTGTTCTTGTTAATTAATTGTAAATGACCTAAATTTTATAAAAACAGCAGTTGCCTAGCCAGCCAAGTGAATTTTCAGCTATAACCCAGTCAGCTAAGCTGTAACTGAAAATGTATTTTAACTTAGCAGGCTAAAAGCCAGTTAATGCTCCCAGGCTGTTTTTAAAATTGGCCTCCTCATGCACAACGCATAGCTCTATGTTGGCCAAAGAGATTCTATGGCATGTTCCAGTTAGCCTTTTTAATGGTTCTGTTATGAACTGAAAGGCGCATTTTCCTTAGCCCATACCTGTTATTGGTATTATCTGCCCCATTGCTGGAGCTCTGCTTACATACTCCGTAGGCTATTTAATAGTGAGCTGATTAATGTCCTACACAACATCACAAATATTGTACTGTGTGACTTATAGTCAGAATGTAAGACATTTTAATGTAACTAGGTCCCACGTTTTCCCTCTCTGTCTCGCTCTCTCTCTTCTTTTCTTTTCCTCTCTGTTTTCCTGGGTACATTGTGATCAGGCTCAAGTCTCGCTAGAACTGGAATTAAGGTTTACAAGAACTAGATGTAATCAGCCTCTCACAAAGGTTTGGAAAGAGTAACAGCTGTTACAGCCAGTCTTGCAAACTGGGAGTTAGGGAAGAAAGGTTACTATGTGATTATGCAAACAACTCGAAGTTCAGTGAAACAAGTTTGAGTCAGTTCTAAAACAATGCTAGCTTTTTTGCTGTTATTTTTAACCTATTTAAAAAAAAAACAAGCTAGCATGCATAGTATGATCTCAGAAGCAGATATATCCACAGTGACTAAAATAAATGGCACTTACGTCCTGGGCTTTACAGTATTTTTGTTCTTGGCTGCTCCACCCTTCAGTGATGCAATGGACGATGATTATGTCTCCTGAGAGTCTTGTTTGCATATATTAAAACTTGAGCAAAGAAAAACAGATTCCACTCCCCTCCCAGCATTCTCTCAGTAGCACAGAAGATGGCAGCAGAATCTGGAAACAAGGAATGGTGTTTCTTTTCATAGACACCATCAGCAAATCTTTCAAAGTTTTTTCAGGATCTGCTGTGATAAAAATATATAAAATGACAGGTCTTGAGGGGTAAATCTGTTTCAAATGGTTTCCAAAACTATGTAGTGGACATATGAACTTATTTTGTGAAATGATTCACCCAACATCTAACAATTCTCATGCTTATGCTTCTCCTTCCACCTCCACTTCCACTTCGGCCTCATTCTTTTCACAATAATGTTTTTTAATTTGTTCCTTCTTCTCAACTTCTGTTAAACTTTCGCTTTCAGCTTGTGTACCTCACAATATACCTTTGTCTCTTTTAATATCTACATGGCTGCCTGCTTCTGCCCCCATGCAAAAGAAAGTGGAATGAGAGGGATGGAAGCAGAAACAGCACAGAAGCACTGGAGGTGATGATAACCGCTATGGTGCCATTTTAAAAGCATTGCCGCCACTGCACATCCTGGGAAGGGGCGGCAGCAGGGACAATGGGGGTGGGGGCAGGAGCAGGGGGACTCTAGGAATGAGGTTCACTCAGGGTACCTCATATCCTTACATCAGTTCTGGTTGCCCTCTGCATCTAACTGGTTCCAATCCTGTCTTTCCTTTTCTCAACACAGATCACGAATAAGTAGCTGCAAACTTGCTGTGTGTCCACTTTTTACAGTTGTATATCTGAGCACAATTTTATAAGGGTCATTTTCTGCATGTAAAACATTTTTTTACATACAGAAGATACTTTATAGAATTGCCCTATTTTGGCTAAGATCAAATGTAAGGTCTGAGTGCCATCTAAGCCTTCTGGTGCCATCTAAGCCTTCTGGTGCCATCTGTCTTTTGGTGGAGACTAAGAACCTGTATAAATTGTAAAAGTAGAGGGGGATTAATGGCCTACCAACCGACCCACTGAGTAAACATAACTGTGGGACTCTGGTCCAACCAAGAGGAACAAATCTTCTGTAAAAAAAATAAATAAATAAATAAAAAATTCTGTTTTAGAGTCATAGTAAATAAGGAATTCTCTCTCTTAGCATCAGGACCAGACCCAGTGTCAGTTTAAGATGTTGGTACCTTAGGTAAGCCTTAAGCTTTACACCCCCCTCCCTGCTCTTTACCACTGCCCCCCCCCCTCAGATGTTGCCAACAGAGTGGCTAGACTGGCCGTGCTTGGCACACTACTACTGAATATGTCTCAAAGACTTTCAGCATTTATTACTGTATTTAAAGTAGTGTTGTTACCATACTAGTTCATTTAACACAGAAAGGAAGGTCAACAATATTTATTGATCTTTGTTTCTATATATCACACTAAACAGTCACTACCTTAAAAAATCAAAGATGAAGTATGCAGATCAAACAGATAAACAAAATATAAATCAAAGGAAAATGGCGGCAGACGCTCTCTGACTTACCTCTGTGGAGTGCCGTGCATTTGCTGGGGTTTTTTGTTGTCTTGTCTCTGTTTTTTCTGATCCTGTATTCTGCCCGTAAACGGAAGGTGAAACTGGCAGTGGAGTCGAAGACTATCGGGCCCATGGACTTGTTTGTGTGGCCCATTGTTGAGGAGAGAGCTCCATATGGCCTGCTGGGTATGGCAGAGATGGAAGGAGACCCTTCGCCTACCATTGGGCCTGATGTTTCTCGGAGCCTGGAGTGTCAAGCCCCTCCAGAGCAGCCAGAACCAAATGCCATCAATGCTATAACCAGGGAGTTATTGCACGAGGAATCATGCGGTCTTTCCCCTTTGATGTTGCAGCTGCCCTGTCCCAGAAGTGTTGACCGAGTGGCAGGGCTTCTTACCAGTGTGCCTGGAAAGATTGGAGCTATGGAGGAGCGGTCTGCTCGGCTACATCATGAGGAAACTGGTTTCCTGCCTCCTTTGGATCTGCAAAAAAGCAAAGTCACACAGAACCAAAATGTGAAGTCTAATGTACACATCCCAACTACAGACAAAGGGACAAAAAAATCAAACATTAACCAGCCTCTGAGATAAATGGGCAGGTCTCAGTAAGGGGGGGAAGGAGTATGCACTTGCGAACTGATAACGTGGGGAGGACTTGTCGGCCTATCAGAATTCCCTTGGCCAAACATAAATCCAGATTGTATAATAGTGTTTTGACAGCTCCCATTGTTCAACTTTATTTAGATTATGGGCATATGTGGTCTGATTTGTGCTGGTTGGTGATCAACGTGATTGAGGATTTACAAGCTGGTCAAGCTGATTGCCGCCTAGCTCGTCTAGAACAGAAATGGATATTTAGATTAAAACCCGTTCAACCGATTAGCCTTAATGATTCTGTTGAGTGGCTATTAGCAGTTTAATTTCAATCTTAACCTTGTAGCTCATTCATTCTTTATGAGTATTCACGTGGCTCCTTCCTTGTGATTTGGGGGTAGCTGATTGGTTTAGTTGTTGTGATGCCATTCATTCCTTTGTTTAAAGTCTTTTGTTGGTGGACAGCCATTTTTGGAAAGGGATTAGTTTTCCTGCTAATTTAGTGTCCTGAAGCAGCCTTAGGAGTAATAGGCGAAACTCGAGTTGACATTCTTTTGCTATTTTAATAGCATATTGAGCAGGATGTATGCCTCCCGAGATTTGGTATCTTGTCAGCTGTTTGCAATCAAGAGCCTTGGTGTCCTCTTCATTGGGCTTTGTTTTTTCCAGCTAAGTTTATTGTTCTTTTAAATGCATTTAAAAATTCAAAAATTTGGTTGGAGGCCTATGATTGAGATTGTGAGGCTAGTTAAACTGTGGGGTTGTCGCGTTATTAGTTCGCAAGTGCATACCCCTTCCCCCCCTGCCCATTTATCTCGGAGGCTGGTTAATGTTTGATTTTTTTGTCCCTTTGCTACAGTGGGATGTGTACATTAGACTTCACAGTTTGGTTCTGTATGATTTTGCTTATTATTAGTGCATGAACCATTTCGAGTTTGGTATAACTTGTAGCGTTATGATTGGTACTCCTTTGGATCTGCAGCATCTGGATTCTGTTCGGAGAGATCCTGGCATCAGTGTTTGGTTGGTGTTGGTAAGTCTTCGGGAGTTTACTTTAGAAACTTTGTGGGAAGCATTGTTTAAACTGGAACAGTCCCTTTCTTCTCATCTCCAGATTATCTCAATGCAGTTTGTGTAGACTGGTCAAAAGATTGAGGCACATGAAACTCTACTGGATAATCTTAAAGGTAACAATTGCTTCTGTGGAAGTTCGACTGGATCAGTTCCAAGATACTGTTTTGACAGTTATGAAGGACTCTGAGATTATAGGAGTGGAGGAGTGGCCTAGTGGTTGGGGCAAGGTACTTCGGGCCGGAAGGTCGGGGGTTCAAATCCCACTAGAGGACAGCAACCTTGGGCTGGAAGGACTGGGGTTTCTAGTCCCACAGGTGCTCCTTGTGGTCTTGGGCAAGCCACTTAACCCTCCATAGCCCATTTTCCCTGTAAAATAGTTCTCTGTGTGCTGTGCTTTCCTGTCTAATCAATGTGTTTATACCTCAAAAATTTCCTGTCATGATTTGACAATTTCCAATCTGTAATCAAAACCGCTGCTGATCGCTGGAAGTAGCGGTATACAAATGTATAATAAATAAATAAATAAAATACATAGGAAGCTTGAATCTCTTGAAACTCTTCCAGAAGTAGGAATTTAGGATTCTTCTATTTTGGCTCTGGAACTGTTTAAGAAGTTTATGATCTCAGCTTTGAAGATACCTGTTGAATCTTTGCCTCCGATAAATAAAACATTTTACTTGCCTACTGCTAAGGTTAAAATTGAGGAGGGCCCTAACCAATCCTCAGTCTTGATTTGTGATAGTTTAGATTTAACAGTCTTTTTAGAAAGGTCTGAATCTGAACCTAGCTTGACCACTACTTTGTTGGTCACCTTGGCTTTAGACACAGACAAAGATTGGCGCCTAAAAATGTAGTTTTGTTCTTCCAACAAGGTGTTTATGGATTGCCATATCAGGCTTCTCCCAGATATTTCTAGAGCTACACAGAAAAGACGGAAGCAATTTTTATTACTTAAAGCTGGGGTGCTTCAGTTGGGTGGGTTAT
This sequence comes from Ichthyophis bannanicus, assembly GCA_033557465.1. NCBI lineage: Eukaryota > Metazoa > Chordata > Amphibia > Gymnophiona > Ichthyophiidae > Ichthyophis > Ichthyophis bannanicus. The sequence goes on from CM066037.1 coordinate 151,880,452, forward strand.
TTTTTTTGCATTGTCCCTGTGAATGTTTAGCTAATTGTCTGGGTCCAACTTTCTTTTTCTTGACCTGTAGCACCTGTCCAACTTTATTTCTTCTAAGGTGGCTGCTGCTCAGTCGGCCCCTATGGATGCCCCTAACATTAGCCCTGCTTTGGAGTAAGGCTTCACCCAATGGAATATACAAAAATCAAATTGACTACATCTGTGGAAGTCAACAACGGAACAATTCTATAACATAACAAAAGACAAAACCTGGAGCTGACTGTGGTACAGATCACCAACTACTAGTATTCAAACTCAAGCTAAAGTTGTAAAAGAGCAAGCCACTCATGAATATAGCAAAATATGACCTTGAGAATATACCATCAGAATTTAAAGACTGCCTGCAAAATCGATTTGCTGCTTTAGATACAAATGACAGAGCTCCAGAAGAATTATGGGATGACATCAAGAAAGTTTTATTGGGAGAAAGTGAGAAGTCTCTACAAAAGGTGAAAAAGCAAAAACAGACAAAATGGATGACAGAATGAACTCTGAAAATTACCCAGAAATGCAGAGAAACTGAAGCCAGAGGAGAAAGAGACACTCACAGAACTCAGAGATTTCCATCGTGCAGCAAGACAAGACAAAGAGAAGTACCACAATGACACATGCAAGGAAATAGAAGCAGAAACTATTAGAGGAAGAACAAGATCGGCTTTCCTAAAGCTATGGGAGTTAAAGAAAAAATTCCGGTCTTGAAATGGAATGCTAAAAGATGCTCAAGGATCCATATTGAATGATGCTGAGAAGATCAAGAAAAGGTAAAAAGCATATAGAGTCATTATAACATAAAGATCAAGTGGACTAACAGCCATTTCAACCTGTACCTTAAGATTAGGAACCATTGGTGATGAAAAAAGAAGTCAAAGCAGCATTGAAAGCCTTATCAATCTGATGAAACTGTTACCATACTTACAGGGCTCTGCCAGGAAATTTCGAAGACAACATCATGGTCAAATGACTGGAAAATATTTGTGTTTATACCAATACTAAAGCAAGGTGATCCAACTGACTATGGAAATTATCGCACAATCGCTCTGATCCCACAAGCCAGCAAGATTCTACTCAAGATTATTCAGCAGAGACTACAGCAATACTAGAACCAGAACTGCCTAAAGAGCAAGCAGGAAAGGGCAAGGAGCGAGAGACATCACAGATGTGAGATGGATCCTTGAAAAGACAAAAGAATACCAAAATGATATCTGTATGTGTTTTATTGACTACAGCAAGGCTTTTGACTGTGTAAACCATGAGAAACTCTGGGCCACATTAAGAAGAATGGGTATACCAGAACACCTGATCAAACTGTTGCTTCTTGGTCAATGTAAAGGTTGTGCAAAAGAACTAATGGAAAAAGGAGAAACAGAATGGTTTAAAATCAGCAAAGGTGTATGACAAGACTGCATACTTTCCCCCTACCTGTTTAATTTTTATGCAGGACAAACCATCAGAGAAGCAGGGTTGTATGAACACAACTGAGGTATGAAGATTGGTGGAAAACTCATCAACAACCGTCGCTATGCTGCTGATACCACATTACTGGCTGAAAGTGAAGACGATCTGAAACATTTGCTTCTCAAATCAAAGGAACATAGTCTTAAAATGGGCCTGCACCTTAATGTAAAGAAAACAAAGATCCTGAAAACTGGCAAAATCAATAAGTTCATTGTTGATGGAGAAGAAATTGAAATAGTGGACAACTTTAAGCTACTTTGATCAACTATCAATAAAGAAACAAGCAGCCAAGAAATCTGACGCATTGTTCTTGGCAGAATGGCTATGAAGGACCTAGACAAGATTCTCAAGAGCAGAGATGTCTCTCTCCATACAAAGATTTGATTTGTTCAAGCCATGGTATTTTCAATAATGTCATATGGATGCGAAAGTTGGACAGTTGAAAAAGATAGACAGGAAAAAATTGATGCCTTTGAATTATGGTGCTGGCAAAGAATACTGTATATACCATGGACTGCCCAAAGAACAAACCAGTCAGAATTAGTAGAGATCAAACCTAAGCTTTCTTTAGAAACTCAGACAAGAAGACTTTGACTTTCATACTTTGGACACATCATGCAAAGAGAGAGATCATTAGAGAAAGCCATCATGCTTTGCAAGATACAAAGTCAAAGCAAATGAGGAAGGCCAGCAATGAGAAGGATCAATGCAATAACAGCGGTTATGGGTGCCACTCTCAACAATGAGCTCCCTGACTGAAGACTTAATGCAGTTTAGGACAACTATTCAGAGGATCGTCATGAGTCAACACTGACTCGACGGCACTTAACAACAACAATATACATGAGAAAAAGTAGACGCACCAAAAGATAGCACCTACTTTTATGCAGGGTTCTAGAACACATACAAGGAAGTAAAGAGAGAGGTAAAGAGGGAGACCATGCTTTATATGCTAATCCAGGTTGAAAACTCACCTCTTTGAGGCCTCTTTTGGATCCTCATCTGCTTAGTCTCCTATACTTTTCCTTATCATTCCCCTAGGTGTATTCTTGTCCTCAGCTGTTGTGTTGTCTGTCTTGACTAGATTGTAAGCTCTAATGAGCAGGGACCATCTTTTACGTGTGTCTCTATAGCTCTGCATACGCCTTGTAGCACTATACAAATGATCAGTAGTGGTAGTAGTAATTCGATAGGAAATAGGGAGCCAATAGTGGGATCTCAGTAGTGAGGTGACATGGTCAGATGTTTTGGAGTATGTGAGAAGCTTAATGACAACATTTGAGATAGGTTGGAGTCATTTGATGGAATAGAGAGGAAGCCCATTGAAGAGAGAATTGTCATCATCTAATGTGCTGAATTACCATAGAGAGTAGTAATGTGGTGAGAGCAGGCTTGTCCAAATAAGGATGAAGGGCTGTAATGGTGCGAAGAGTTGAAAAATAGGATTTTACTGTATCTGAGATTTGATGGGTAAAGTTTAGCCGGGTATCGAAAGTGAAACCTAGGATTTTTAGGGTGGGAGGTAAAGCTGTCTAAAGTGGATGCAGGTACTATGGGATTAGCCCTATCGGTGACCCACATGGCTTTGCATTTGTCTGGATTCAGCTTCAGCCGTTAGACTAAGAGCCACTGGGAGATGGCTGAGGGACAGCAGTTGAATGTCTGTAGGTTCACAGTATGGGGATCCAAATAAGCTATGAGCTGGATGTCATCTACGAAGAAGTGGGCCAATATGCCGATTGTATAGACAGTGCCAAGAGGGCTAGGAAGATATTAAAAAGAATAGGTGATAGAATTGACTCCTGAAGTACCCCGCAGAGGAGATTCCTTACCGTGGAAGACTGATCTACTGTAGACTGCAAAGGTACAATTGGTCAGAAATTATGAAAACCAGGCAAAAACAGTGTTGGTGATGCCAATATCTATAAGCTGCTAGAGCAGAAGATCATGATCAACTAGATCAAATGCCACCAATAAGTCTAATGAGACTATAAGCACCACATGACCAGAGTCAAGAAACTTGTGTAGTTCACTAAGCATTAAAGTAAGACATGTTTTTGTGCTATGATAGGGCCTAAACCCAGATTGGTGAGGATGTAGTATGTTTCTTTTCTCTACAAAATCTCTGAGTTGGAAAAAGACAATTTTTTCAACTACCTTCACGAGGAAAGGAAGTGTCAAAACAGGCTTGTAATTTTTGGGATGACTGATGGCAGTAGAACCCTTCTTGAGGATTTGTCCTAACAGGGTTATTCAACTTGGGTTAACTGCGGAAACTATATACAAGCTCTAGGCTAAGGCAGTTTACAGTTGTAGGTGACTATATACATAGTCATATCTAGCATATAAGGGTGCAGGGGTTGAAGTTTTGATTTCAAGAATGCTGAGAGTAGAGGATCCAAAACAGATGTAGTAGGACAAAGTTAGTAAAGATATTCTGCAAGTATAGAAGCTTCACAGGGTGGAAAGATGACCATAGTCGTGTGGAGATATGCAAACACATCATTTCCATTTAAACCATAGCATGCCCTTAACGCCACAAAGGCTAAAACTGTACCATTCTCCACCAACACATGTTCCACCTGCTCAATTCCACAATCTCTTCACCTCTGGATAACATCACTCTCAATTCCTGGCCAGGAAATCAGTATTTCCATACTATGGCAAATAAATTGAACATCTACTCCCAAACCTTCTGTACTATGAAATATAGCAAGAGGCCCCAGAGATGCCTAATGGGGTCAGTGATACTCACTGTTCCCTCTAAGCTGTGCGCGTGTGCGCGTGCACACACCTCGCCGAGCGAGCGCACATACTTTACAACAGAGCGCACAAAAATTACGGTTCTGATTCTGATACAAAACACGGACATCTTAAAATTTAAAAGTTGTGATTGTAATTATTAGAAATTTTCCGCTTCATTTAGTAATTGTCTATTTTCATTTAATTTGATTAAAATCAATGTGGTGTACATACTGTATTCTAATGTGTAGTGAAATTTTAAAGTATATAACTCCGAGTGTCGTTCTGTGGCGCACAAAAATTTAACCTTCCTTCAAAAGCTGCACAGCTGATATTTTATGCGCACACAGCCTACAGAAAATTAGAGGGAACATTGGTGATACTTGTATGCAAAAAATATTTTAGTGCAAAGGGTCTAACTGATGCTTGCTTATATTCTAATGGAGCTTAGTCAGCAGTATCAAAAAGCCAATCCTTAAGATGTTTCATGCCACATGCCATATTATATTTGTCCAAATGGGGATGGCCCATATCTCCTCTTTGCCACGACTGATGAAGAATCCCTATATGCAACCTAGATTGCTGGCCTTTCCACAGAAACGTCACAAGATGGTCATTTAGGTTGCACAAATCCTTCCTAGTTAAAAGCAACAGAAGCATCTGCAACATATACAACCATTTAGGAAATACTACCATTTTATACAATTCTATCCGTGCTCCCAGAGACAAGAGGAGATCTTGTCATTTCTGAAGACACATTGTCATTTCATAAATTAATGAAGAAATGTTCACTCATAACCAGGACCAGCACAAGGAAATGAGGTGCCCTAGGTACGCCTCATCTCTTGCAACCCTCCTTCCCCCCGCCCCCGCCCCCACACACGGCCCCCAATGTGGCTGCTGTCACTCCTCTCTGGGATATACAATGGCGGCAATGATCACAAACAGCCCTGTGGTGCTTACCTTTAAGCTTCAGCGCTGTGGGGCTGTTTGCTTCTTCCCCCTCTCCAATGCCCAATACAGAAACAAGTAAAGCGCCGTGGGGCTGTTTGGGGCCATTGCCGCCATTATATGTATTGGAGAGGGGCGACAGCAGTGGCCATGTTCGCATAATGATAGTACCGGCCCTGCTTGTAACCCAGAAGTAGCTCTTGCAGTTTCCCCCAACTATTTCTGAAATTAACTAGTCACAAGCTCCTAGTTACTATTAATATGCATTAATGATGAAATAATGCATGTTAATGTTAGCACACCTTAATAACTAGATCCCTTAGGCTGTTAAGGCACATAGCCACATATGTTACACCTATTTTATAAAGGCAACATTTGTGCCTGTGTGCCTTTATAAAATTATCCCAGGGAAAGAAGGGGCACCCATTTATACTTTCTCTGAGGCGCGGTAATTGTGTGCATGTATGTGCCAGTAAGAATAGATGCATAGACACATATTTTAGAGAAGTAGGCATATATGCGAGTGCATTATAAAATACACACATAAATCCCAGTCGCAGCTCTGCACCTGTACTCCACCTCTGGAAGTGCTTACACAAAAATTGCATAAATATAGGTGCTATGGGTCTATTCTGTCCCATGAATAGCAGGGATAGATGTCCTGTCCATCCCCGCTATTCGTCCCTCTTGCAGTCCCCGACTAAGCCTCCCTGTAAGAACAAGGAGTTTGTATGAGGAGGCTTAGTTGGGGGCAGGAGGGGGTGGTGTGGACATGGAGTTAGGGTGGGCAGTGGGCATTCCATGGCCCCGGACATAGAGGCTGATTCTGAAGTCATCCCTGTATGTCTGGGGCCGGCAGACTGGACATGGAACTTATTCCACCTCAGAGATGGAATAAGTCCCCCTAGACATCAGGGGAGGGGAGGCCCAGCCGGGAGCAAAAAGGTGAGGGGGTGCAGGAGATTCCCTGAAGCCCGACCCTGGCCATGGGAGGCCAGATCGGGGGTCAGGCTGCGGGGAAAGATGAAAGTGGTCAGCAACTGAGGATCGCAGCTCCTGAATTGAGCTGCAGTACCATGGCAACCAGACACCATGGTACCACAGCTCCATTCAGGAGCCTGACTGAGTTAGCAAGGCAGGGGTCTGTACTTGCAGGCTGATGGGAAACAGGTCCTGACCTGCACATACAGGCCTAGACACGATTCTGATCCCGCGGGGGGCTAAATGTGCCCTGTGGGATCAGAATCGGGTCTATCTCCGTGCGTCTGGTTCTGACCGGACGCACAGAGGTGGGACACGCAGAATAGAATGCGCCTCCATGCTTTTCTGCACCTACTTTTTATTTGCATATACTTCTGGGAAATTTATAAGAGCCTGCTTAAGCATGAAAAATACTGTTCTACATGCTCAAGTCTCTTATAAAATAACCCCCTATTTTATTAATCTCCAAAAGAAGCAATTCAAAAAAATAAAATATGTTCAATGCAGTATCCTAAACTTGAGAAGAAAATTTTAGCACATGGTAGATTGTGTTATGTACTCTCTGTTTCTTTAAATTAAAAATTTTGCATGATGCTCACATCTGAACTGTAAACAGAGTGACAGAATTCTTTTGTATAAACAGTTTCAGATGCACCGATCTTCTATGATTATGTCAGTTGTTTACCATATCAAAAAACCACAGATACACTTATAAGTAAGGAAAGTCAGTATCTCTGCCAAACATTTGCACAACATTCATGCATAGTTCATATCCTTTAGTGCACCAAGTACTGCTGAGAAAGACAGTTTCTGAAATCATAATCGTTAACCGAGGCAGGCGGACCCAGTGCTTCGGGCCCTACCCTTTTCCCCCGCCCCCACCCAGCCCAACCCCCCCCCCCCCATACATAAGACATCACACCATAACTTCATGGAACACAACTGGTCGCAGCTTTATTAACCATCAACAATTACAACAAACCAACATCAAACTTCATAACCCTCCATTAGCGGAACCCGGCTGCACCAGCCATACCTTAGCAAAGTGCCTGCCACCGCTAATGCCATAACTTGCCTCCCGGCAAGTTGCCATGCCCCTCTCCCCGACTTCGCCATGCTATTAGCAAAAGTCGGCCGGGGTTTGACTGGGTCAGGGGCACCCCGCCCCCGCCCAAGTGTAGCCTGCTGCTCCAGACCCCGGAAACCTCCGGGATCCCGCACCCCCCCCCAAGCTGCAACACCCCATACCCAAACCGTCCGAAGACAGGGAGGGAGGGAGGGATGCCGGCACCCCAAAGCAGCCTCCGCTCCGACTGAGCACGTGGAGGCTGCCGGCCGGGAACTCACCCCCCCACCCCCCAACAACAACCACATTGATTGGCTCCCGCACGGCTGTGACCAACGGGAGCCAATCAAATCAAGCCCCGCACTCACGTGCCCCAACCCGGGCCGCGCGCAGGGTCCCCGCACTTGGCCGCGCGCCCGGTTAAAACCGGCCGCCGGGACCCTGCCCATGGCCTCGCAATAACCAAGGCAGGTGGACCCGGTGCTTCGGGCCCTACCCTTTTCCCCCACCCCCACCCAGCCCACCCCCCCCCATACATAAGACATCACACCATAACTTCATAGAACACAACTGGTCGCAGCTTTATTAACCATCAACAATTACAAAAAACCAACATCAAACTTCATAACCCCCCATTAGCGGAACCCGGCTGCACCAGCCATACCTTAGCAAAGTGCCCGCCACCGCTAATGCCATAACTTGCCTCCTGGCAAGTTGCCATGCCCCTCTCCCCCACTTCGCCATGCTATTAGCAAAGGTCGGCCGGGGTTTGACCGGGTCAGGGGCACCCCGCCCCCGCCCAAGTGTAGCCTGCTGCTCCGGACCCCGGAAACCTCCGGGATCCCGCCACCGGCACAGAACCCTGTTCACGTGCCGCCCCCCCCCAACCCCAAGCTGCGACCAGCGCTCATCACGGACCGACAAATATTCCAAGGCCTCTTGCCAGTCGTTAAGGAGCAGGTCCATACCGACTGGAGACAAATGAACCCCATCAGCCCGATAGAGCCCCGAACACCCAACTTCCACCCAGTCATGCAAGATCTGATAACCGCCCCTCTCACAGACCCATCGACCAATCTGTTGATTAATCTTCATCAGGCCCTGAGACCACCGTCGCTGGTCCCAGCAAGCCGGCCTTGGAATGATGTCCGACCACAGCAAAATAATACCCGGAAACATCCGAAGCACCACCCCCAAATCATCCTGCGCTGCCCAAATCAGCTGCCTGCAAGACCAGGACCCCAGGTCATTGCCCCCCAGATGCACAATCAGGGCTGCCGGCCGCCGCGACATCCTCCCGTGGCGCTGTAGCAAAGGCAGCAACTGCGACCAACGAAGTCCTTGCACACCCAGCCATGTCACAGCCACCACCGATGAGTCCAGTCCCAGATTAACTCCGATAGGCCGAGCAGCCGCACGCCGTCCCGCCCAGTGGACAAAAGAGTGGCCAGCAACCCAACAGTCACCAGGCGCGGCACCCCCATCTGCAAAATAAATAAACAATTAAATTTGCCGACCCACAACCCGAGCCCCTATAACCGCACATAGCCTTTAAACGCCTGAGAGCGCCACCTACCAATGCTCTGAATCACCTGCTCAGGCAACTCAGCCACCGCCGTGCTAGTGGCAGCCCCAATATGAAAGGAGGGTGGCGCAAACCGCTTAGGGTCCACCCCCACCGCACACAACGCCAGGCGCAGTACCGCCGTCACCTGAAAACGGGTTAAGACCCGCGCGTCTGCGTGCACGAAAAAACCACCCGCTAGACCCAGACGCACCGACAGATACTGCCTCACCGCCCGAACCGGGCAAGTCCCCGGGTCCCAGATCTCACCCAACAACACCCACAAACCCTTCCCCAGCTGATCCATCTTGGATCTCGCCAAAAGGATCCGTAACCGCCCCCCCTCAACCTGAACATGATGCGCCTGCAGCCCCCCAACACCCCCCCCCCCCCGCCCGGAGCCCGCAACCAACTCACCGATTCGAAAAGCCCCAAAAAAGGCAAGGCAAAACACCGCCCGAAACAAAGTAGCTTCGTACGCAGACGACGCCACTCGCGATAAGGCCCCACAGACCCTCACCAACAGCTCGTGCGTAATGGGCAACCTCGAGTCCCGCGGAGTAGGCTGAATGCGCTCCCAGCCCTGCAGCAGCCACCGCGACAGAACCCCCCCAGCAGGCGAGCCCCACCCCACCGCGCTCGCAAAAAAGTTAAACCCCGCTAAGTGCGCACGCACCGCCGATCGAGAGAATCCGGCGCCCTTGGCCTCCACAATATATTGACCAATCAAGCCCACCGGAACCCCTCCTGGCTGCCACCCATGAGCCATCAGAAACGCGACCACCCGGTCACAGCCCCCCTGATATGCAGACCAAGTCCCCGCTGACACCGAACTCTTCAGCAGATTTAGCATCTCCCTTGGCCAATGCTCCACAAGCTCTCTGGGACCACAGATCCATCCTTGTCCGCTTCTGGGGCCAAAGCCCGGAACCGCGCCCACTGAAAACGAGAAAGAGCATCAGCGATCTCGTTAGTGCACCCCGGTAAATGCCGAGCCTTCACCGACACATTCAACCGCAAACAGGCTAACACTACTTCCCGCATCAAGCCCGCCACCCGCAAGCACCTAGGTGAATATCGATTGACCACACTGACCACCGCCTCATTATCACACCACCAGAGCACCCTACGGTTTCGAAGCCGATCCAGCCATAATTCCAAAACCACACGAATCGGAAAGAGCTCCAAAAAGGTGATGTTCTTGGTCAACCCCGCAACATGCCACGATTCAGGCCATCTATCCACGCACCAGGCCCCACTGAAGTAGACTTCCAACCCCACCCCCCCGCCGCATCCGTGTACAACTGCAATGCATCACTGGACACCTCGGACTCCATCAAAACGGAAGTCCCATTGAATTCCTTCAAAAAACGACTCCACACCCTCAAACCTGCCCTCATCGCCCCCGTGACTCTAATCCAGTGGTGAGGCTTCCGCACTCCGGCCGTGGCACATGCCAGCCCACGTGAAAACACCCTTCCCATCGGAATCACTCTACACGCGAAATGTAAGGACCCCAACAGCGCCTGCAGCTCCTTCAAGGAAATCTTGGGGGATGCCAGCATGTTAGCCACCAAAATCCGCAAGCGGGCAATCTTATCCTGCGGCAAACACGCCACCATTTCCCCAGAATCCAACTCCACCCCCAAAAAGGTCAACCGCGTTGTCGGACCCTCCGTATTACTCTCCGCCAACGGTACACCGAACTCCCGCGCTAGCCACACAAACTCAGATAACAGCTCTTGACATTCCGCCGACTGAGCCGCACCCACAAATAAAAAATCGTCCAGGTAATGCACCACGTTCAGCAAGCCGGACCTCTGCACCAGCACCCACTGCAGGAAGGTACTAAACATCTCAAAATAAGCGCAAGAGACCGAACAGCCCATCGGCATGCACCTGTCAAAATAATACCCCCCTTGAAAGCAAAAGCCCAACAAATGAAAAGCAGACGGATGTACTGTTAATAAGCGAAACGCCGATTCGATGTCAACCTTCGCCATCAGAGCGGACCGACCAGCTGTCCTCACCATCAGAGCCGCCCGATCAAAGGACGCGTACCAGACCGTACAAAACTCACGGGGTATGTGATCATTGACGGAAGCCCCGATCGGACAAGACAAATTATGAATCAACCGGAACTTCCCCGGTTCCTTCTTGGGGACTATTCCCAATGGCGAGATCACCATGTCGGGAAACGGGGGCTCCTTGAATGGACCCGCCACTCTCCCCAACCGCAATTCCCCCAATAACTTATCCCGAACTACCGCAGCCCAACGTCGCACTGACGGAGAGTTCCGCGCACTCGGTGCCGACACCGCACCCCGCACCAGAATAACAAAACCGAACTGAAAACCAAATGACAGAATCACCGCCTCCTAGAATAGCGACTCAGCCACCCCCGTAAGGCCTCCACCTGAATCGGGGATGGCGCACGCCCATACCACTCACTGCCCCTTAGGCACGGGCCCGGCAACGCCGGCGGCACCTTTCTTAATGCACCTGGTGGCCGGGTGCAAACCCCCACACAAGGAACAGGCGTGCTGGAATTTACAGTCAGGAAATGGGCAGGTGGACCGGTTGAACCGCCAACACACGTCACTGCCCCCTGCTGCGCCCGCCTTCTGCTGCACACCGCCCGCCCCCGAGCAAAAGGAACACACAGCCCCCCCCCCACCGCCCCAACACTACCTTTCCCACCGCCCCCCACACCGGCACTAGACCTAGCCGACATTTGAGTCAGCCAAAGGTTAATGTCCTGCGTGCCCCAGGAAAGCGATCTACTCTCCTCCATCTTGTCCCTGAACTTTTCATCATAGTTCAGCCAAGCCCACCCGTCATGCGTCTGAGACGCCTCCAGGATGGAATCGGCGTATGCCAACAACATGCCATAATGCTCCGGTTCGTGGTGACCCCACACGCTGGCCAACCGCAGAAAGGATCGCTTCCAGTTCACCACATTATGTGGCACCTTCTTAACCCTACCAGCCTTCTCGTCCTCCTTCCTCTTCTTCCGACTCTCCCCTGAACGCTTCTTCCCCTCCAGCAAGTGGAAGATATCAATGTAGCGCTGCTTCCTAATCTTGTGAAGCAGCTTCCGCGGCACCCCCTCCCACAATTCTGGAAAAACCACCACTGACGAGGCTCCACCCCCCACACCGGAGCCCACCGCCCCCCCCCCCCCGCCATCCCCGTCCTTCCGACCCGGCTCCCCCCCCAGACTCTGCCGATGAAACACTCGAAGAGGAAGAAGACGAGGACGAGTCGGAGCTACGACGCCTCCGACAAGACCGCCTGCGCTTCTTACGCGAACCACCCCCTGCCTGCCCCTCCTGGAACCACACACCCCCCTTCGCCCGCACCCCCCAACAACTCACCAGGCTCACCAACAGCAGCCACCGAAGCCGTGGCCGTACCATCTGCAACCTGACTGGCCTCACCGCCGGCCCGCGCAATATCCAAGGGCCGTCCAGTCGATGACTCCGTCGCCGCTCCATACTGCGTTGCAGCACCCGCCACCGGATTCAACCAGCTCCCGCGTCCAGCGGCGCTCGACGTCCATGCTGGCTGCGCCATGACCTGCCCCTGCGGAGACAGAAAAGGAAAGACAGGGGGGGGAACTGCCAGCGACCAAGATTGAGGCCAAAGGCCACCCCAATCTGCCCGAGACATACCCTGCCCCCCACCCAACCACTTTTCCCACAGCGAAGGCCCCACCCGGCGGACCATATCCACTGGGACCATGAAGCCAACCTGCAGGCACGCCATAGCCACTGCCCCACTGGGCCTCATCCGGCCGCAACCCTCCCCCAGGCCCCTGCACTCCCAAAACACCCCCCGCCGCCCCCGCACCCCCTGGCGCACCCCCCAAACCCCTACCACCCCCCACATTCTCACCTCCCGAAGCCCCAACCGCCCCCCGAGGCCCCTCACCCGACCCCTGGGTTCCACTGGGGGATGGGTCACACCTCTCACCCCGTCACCCACCCCCGACTGCTGAACCCCTTTTGCCCCTTTACGCCCCCGCACAGCACCCCCCCCCCCCCCGGCAGCCCCACGACCCCTTTGCCCCCCCCCCGCAGGGATGGGCAAATCCCTGCCCGTCCCAATCCCCCCACCAGACCTTGAACCCCCTCGCCCCCTCACCCCAGCAGCACTCTCCGGGGCCAAACCCCCCTTTTTCGCCCGACCATGTGGTGCAGGCATCCCACCAGGCCCAACAACCCCCTCTGAGCAGGTCCTAACTCCCCCAAAATCCCTCCCCTCAAGAAGGCTCTCACACCCACCACAAACCTCAGCCTCCTGTGCCCTGCACTGCTGCCGGAGGCTTTATGGAGGTTATTAAGCTTTTTTTTTTTTTTAATATATGCCCGGAAAGGAGCCACCTAGAAAACCAAACCTGCCTCTGGGCGCCGCGATAATGCCCGACTCCAGGGACCCCGGCTGACCACTGACGCGCTCCACTGCTGCCACTGCTCTGCCGAAACCAACGATGCCGGCACCCTAAAGCAGCCTCCGCTCCGACTGAGCACGTGGAGGCTGCCGGCCGGGAACTCACCCCCCACCCCCCAGCAACAACCACATTGATTGGCTCCTGCATGGCTGCGACCGACAGGAGCCAATCAAATCAAACCCCGCACTCGCGCGCCCCAACCCGGGCCGCGCGCAGGGTCCCCGCACCGGGCCACGCGCCCGGTTAAAGCCGGCCGCCAGGACCCTGCCCGCGGCCTCGCAAAAGTAGTAACTGCACTGCATACCTCAAAGGAATGCGCAGCATAAAATTCACCAACAGTTCACTAGCAGTGGTGGGTGAATGACTGTGCATCTCTTAAGGTGAAAGAATATATTCCCCCCCCCCCCCAAATCCTGCTGAGTACCTTCATGTGGTGATCCTGTTGTACAGAACCTATACTAAATTTCAGCCAGGTGACACTACAATTGAAGTATGGTAGGAAAGGAAAAGGAAAATACATACTGGCTGCTTTGGGATTGTAGAATGGCCTCTTAAAGAGCCTGAAAAACTGCATGTGCAAACAAGAAAATTCCTCCATGCCCATGAAGAATTAGTGTCTGCCAAGACTGTATATCCATAGAGCTGAAGGAGAGCTACGCCTTATAGAAATTGATTACACAGAGCTACTAGCATAAGCCTCCAGGCCTACATAACAGCATCATCGGATCTAAATATTCAAAAAGTGCTGAAATATGAAAGTAAGTCCAGAATCTGTCTCCATTATCAAACTAGATGGAATGAGTGAGGATCAATAAGCACGCACAGAAAAGGAAGCAACAGAATCTGCAGAACAAGAGAAAAACTCTTCAAAGAATTAAATCAGCAAATGAGGAAAAACAGGTGTCAAATTCACAAATACAGTGGGAAATACAAAGGGGTATGTTTACTAAATGGCAGTAGCAGCTTCTGTGCAATATCAGAGTCACAGCCCCATTGATTTCAAAGTGTTACTCCAGGAATCCTTTGTCGATCAAGAATGGACACATGAATGGTTAAGGAGAGGTGAACTGAAACTGAAGGATAAGAGATTGTTAGTTGCAGCCCAGAACAGTAAATTACAGATTAAATGATTTATAGTGAGCATTGATAAAACTGCCAAAACAGACATGTCCATTCTGTAAGAAAGACCTGGATCCAGTGACTCACCTCATAGCTGGTTATGAAGTTCTGATAGTGGAAAATTTCTATACAGAAAAGCACAACAAAGTAGCACGCCTCATACATTGGAAACTCGGTAAACACTGCAACATCACTGTGCCTGAAAAGCACTGGGATCAGGACTCTAAGAGAATTACAGAGAATGAAGAGGTTATGATCCCCTGGGACATTTCCATTCCGATGGATAAGATGCAAGGAAACTCAACATAGTGATAAAGGAGAAAAACACCAGAATGGCATTGATAAGGAGGAATGACCAAGCGCAGGGGTCTCAAACACGCGGCCCGCGGGCCGCATGCGGCCCGCGAGACAACTTTGTGCGGCCCGAGACGGAGGAAAACAAAAAAAACCCCAAACCCTGGCTTCTGCCGTTGCCGCCGTGGCAGCGGCAGAAGCAATTGTCAAATTTTAAAAAAAACTGACTTCTGCTGCTCAAGCAGCAAAATCAGCTGTCCTGCGGCCCCTTCCCCTGTGCCCGGAGATCCGAGTCTGCTCTATCAGCGGCGTGCTTTTCAAGCCGCGAAGAGAGTATTCCCCTCTCGCGCGGTTTCAAGCCGCGCGAGAGGGGAATACTCTCCTCGCGGCTTGAAAAGCACGCCGCTGATAGAGCAGACTCGGATCTCCGGGCACAGGGGAAGGGGCCGCAGGACAGCTGATTTTGCTGCTTGAGCAGCAGAAGCCAGGTTTTATTTTAATTTACCGGGGGGGGGGGGGGGTGTATGAATGGAAATGGGGTATTGGCAGGGGGGGGTATGACTGGAAATGGGCTATTGGCAGGGGGGGGGTATGAGTGGAAATGGGCTATTGGCAGGGGGGGGGGTATGACTGGAACTGGGCTATTGGCAGGGGGGGGTATGACTGGACATGGGCTATTGGCAGGGGGGGGGTGATGACTGGAAGTGGGCTATTGGCAGGGGGGGGTTATGACTGGAGATGGGCTATTGGCAGGGGGGGGCTATTGGCAGGGGGGGGTTATGACTGGAAATGGGCTATTGGCAGGGGGGGTATATAGGCAGGGGGGGTTATGACTGGAAATGGGATATAGGCAGGGGGGGTTATGTCTGGAAGTGGGCTATTGTCAGTGGGGGGTTATGACTGGAGATGGGCTATTGGCAGGGGGGTTATGACTGGTAATGGGCTATGGTGGGGGCTAGGACTGGAAATGGGCAGGTGGGGGTTAGGAAGGACTGGAGGTGGGCTGATGGGGGGAGTTAGGACTGGTAATGAGCTATGGAAGGGCTGACTGAAATGGGGTAATGGGGGTTAGGGCTGGAAGTGGGCTATTGGCAGGGGGGTTATGACTGGTAATGGGCTATGGGGGGGGGGTAAGACTGAAAATGGGGTGATGGGGGGTAAAACTGGAAGTGCGCTATGGGGAGGTTAGGACTGGTAATGGGCTATGGGGGGTCTAGGACTGGTAATGGGCTGGGGGGGGGGTTGCTAGGACTGGAAATGGGCTGAGTGGAAGGGGGGCTTGAACTGCAAATGGCTGATGGGGAGGGGGGCTTGGAATGGAAATGGGCTGTGAGGGGAGGGAGCTAGGATTGGAAATGGGCTGATGGGGGGCTAGGATTGGAAATGGGCTGATGGTGAGGCTAGGATAGGACTGGAAATGGACTAATGGGGGGACTAGAAGGCAGCGGATGCTGGGTGGGGCTGGAACTAGAAGGGAGCTGATGTTGGGGGAGGATTAGAATGGGATGGAGCTGGGAAAGTGAAATGGAGAGGGGAAAAATATTTTGTCTGGGAGAGAAGACAAATCTACAATTGGCCAGGTATTGGGAGAGTAAGTGGGGATTGAGGATGGAGGGGTAAAATTTGAGTGGATGAAATAGGAATGAGGAAAGAGAAAAAGGAGAAAGATTAGTATGTTAAAGCAGATGTAGAGAGAGAATGGAAAAAAAACTAGGAGAGAAGAAAGGGCAAATGGACAGCAGACGATGGAGAGTTAGCAGAAGACATGAAGAAACCAGAAGAAAGTGGCTGGAACAATTGCAACTGAAAAAAATGCACAAAAGGTAGAAAAATATCTCTTTATTTTGAATTTATTAACTGGAATATGTCAGCTCTGGGAAATGTGCATCATTAATGTTTGCGCTTTGTTTAGTACAAGAGGAAATTAATTTATATTTTATTTCTACAGTGTTGTCGTACATTCCAAGTTTGGCTTTTGGGGTTCCCAGTTTAATTATTGTCTTCTTGTTTCTAAATCTTTTAGTCTTTCTTTATCCATACTCATTAAAGAGGCATGTTTACTAAAAGTTAGTGTATGGTAACATTATGCAAATATTTATGCAAATGAGGCCCCTTATGCAAATGAGGCCCCGCGTCTTATGCGGCCCCCGGGTTACTTTACAAGTCCTCATTTGGCCCTCAAAGCAATTTGAGTTTGAGACCCCTGACCTAGCGGGTGGAGGAGTAGCCTAGTGGTTAGGGCAGCAGCCTAGAGCCAGAAAGACCAGGATTCAAATCCCACTGGCCCTCCTTGTGGCTTTGGGCAACAAATCATTGCCTCAGGTACAAACTTAGATTGTGAGCCCTTTGGGGACAGGGAACTGCATAGTGTACCTGACTGTAACTTGCCCTGATATCCCCCTGGAAAGGCATAAGCTAAATATAAAAAAGAAATAAAATAGAGGTGTTGGTTCCAAGTGATTTTTCTGTGAATTGCATGGAGAGGAAGAAGATCCTGAAATACCAAGAAAATGTCACAGAAATATTTCCCATCATATTGGGAGCCACAGGCTTGATAAAGAAGAATTTCCAAGCACATCTTGACAAACTACCCATACCTGTTACACCTTACAAACTCCAGCAGGAAGCTCTTTTTGGCATGATGCAAGTACTACACTGAGCATTAGCAGTAAATTTGAGAAACTGAGATCATACTTCACATACCCTGAAGTGAATGACTGTCATGGTATGCACAAAACTAACCCTTTTGGAGAAACTGCCCTAAGATAAAAAATGATTCCTTTCTACTAAGGTGTTGTCCTACTTTAATTTCTTGCTGTCCACAAGAGCATTCTTTTGAAGTAGCTTGCCTGTAACTTTCCTTTGATGTCCAGCAAGAAAGGTAAAAATGAGTTTTACCTATAGTCAGTATTGCTTCTCCCTTGTTTGTTCTTTCGTCTGCATCCTCTCATGCTGCCTGCGGTATCTTTTATTCACAAATATTTATAGCCCTCTCTACTAAGCATTTTTCCCATAGACATGAAATGAGAGAAAATATTTAAGGGCTCATTCCATCCCGGACGTCCAGCCCCTTTGTACGTCCGGTCTGAGACGGACGTACAGAGGGGCTCGCAATTCTGATCCCGCAGGGCACGTCTAGCCCCGTGGGATCAGAATCGTGATCAATCATGTACGTGCAGGCCGGGACTGCGATTCAGTCTGGCCTGCACGTACATGACAAGCCCAACTAACTCAGTCAGGGCTTTTAAATGGACCCGCGATGCCAGCTGCCAGAAAAAAAGACTTAATCCCCACAGCCCGACCCCCAATCTGGCCTCCTAAGGCCAGGGTCGGGCTGCAGGGAATGTCCTCCGGCCCCCCCTGCCCCATCCACGCCATGGCATTAAAAAAAAAACATATGCAGGGAAGTTATTCCACCTCCGAGGTAGAATAACTTCCCCGCACATGTCACCAGCTCTAGACATACAGGGCGGCAAACATTAGAATCGGCCCTATAAGTCCAGGGCTGGCGATCGCCTACCGCCCGCCCAGACTCCACCCCCAAGCCGCCCCTTTCCCACCCAACTTCCCTGCACAACTGGTGGGGAGGTTAGATGCCAGCAGGGAAAGGCACGAATATCCACCACTTTTGAAAATACTGCTGCTGCCCACCTCCCCCTCCCAACATAGAATTGGTGGCAGTTGGGGGAAGGAGCGGAGGTGGCAGCAGCTGTGGAAGGCATCAGCTGGGGAGCACCATCAATGGGGGGGGGGGCAGCAAGGCCGGTGTTTCTGCTTAGGTAAGAAACCCTTGGGCCAGTCCTGAGTGGCATAAATACTGCCCAAGCGGCCCCTGCAATGGGTGGGGGCCAAGGTTACATGGGAGCCCACTCAGCCCAACAGTCCCTGGCCTGCAATACCAGTGGCAAGCATCATACTTACACATTCTCCCCACTGTGCAGCCAAAGTCTCGTGATACGTTACCCAAGACTTGGGCTCCACTTGAAGAGGAAATTTGAGGCAATAGCATTTGATCTCCAGGTAAAGGCTCCCTTTTTGCTGGAATATAGAAAAAACTTGTGAAACACATGTTCAAACCCCCACTTAGCAAAAAACTAAACTGCATGCAAGTAAATTGTGGGCCATTATCTAAGATCACTCAATCATGTTGGCCATAGCGTGTAAATTGTATTTTGCAACGTTTAATTGTGGCTCCAGCAGACATGTCTGGGAACAGCTGAATTTCCCAGAAGTCTGAATAGTGATCCACTATCAACAGGAACTCTTTTCCTGCAAAGTTAAATAAGTCCATGCTGACAGCCTGCCAAGACTGCACCGGTATGTCATGTGACATCATTGTTTCCTTCTGCTGCTTACCTGCATATTCATTGCAGGTGGAACAATTACTCTCAAAATCTTTGATCTCACTTCCATGTAAGGCCAATAAAGGGTAACATGAGCCAGTTGGTAACACACTTCGCCACCGATGTGACTTGCATGTATACATGTTAGCATCACTGACTGAAGTGATTTACTAAATAAAGGGAGGACAGCAAGGAAATCCAGAGCACTAGCTCTAAACTTTCAAAAAAGAGACTATGAGACAATGATGAAAATGTTTAAGAAAAAACTAAAAGAAGCAGCTGCAGAGATTAAAAGTTTCCATCAAGCCTTGGCATTGTTTGAAAATACTATCTTGGAAGCTCAGACCTGATATATAACACACTTTAAGAAAGGCAGGACAAAGGCCAAACAACTGCTGGCATGGTTTAAGAGTGAGCTCAGAGAGGTTGTTTCAGAATATGGAAAATGAAGCCAAAGGATGAAAAGAGGAAACATAAGCATTGGCAAGTTAGATGCATGGCATTGATAAGGCAAGCAAAGAGAGAATTTGAAAAGAAGCTTGCTGTGGAATCAAAAACTCATAATAAAAACTTTTTCAAGTACATTCGTAGCAAAAACCCTGTGAGAGTCAATTGAACCATTAGATAATAGAGAGGTAAAAGGTACACTAAGGGGTATGTTTACTAATTGGCGGTAACTGCTTCCGTGCGATGTCGGAGCTGCGGGGGGCTGCGGCTCTGATACTGCATGGAAGCCGCTACTGCCAATTAGTAAACATACCCCTAAGAGAGAACAATGCTGTGGCAGAGAGAGTGAATGAATTCTTTGCTTAGGTTTTTACTGAAGAAGATGTACAGAAGTTACCCATGCCAGAAATGATATTTAAGGGTGATGTTTTGGAGGAATTGAAACAAATCTGAATAAAACTGGAAGACGTGTTATAGCAATTTGATAAACTAAAGAGTAGCAAATCTGCACCGGATGGTATACAAAAAGCACTCAAAAATGAGACTTTAGACCTAATCTGCAAAATATCATTAAAATAATCTGTAGTATCTGAAGATGGGAGCATAGCCAACATAATGTCAGTTTTTAAAAAGAATTCATGGGATGATCCAGAAAACTACAGACTGTTGAGCCTAACCGGGCACAATGGTAGAAACCGTTATAAAGAACAAAATTACTGAACATATAGGTAGTCATGGTTTAATGGGACAAAGCCAACATGGATTTAGCCAAAGAAAGTCTTGTCTCACTAATCTGTTATATTTTTTTGAAGGTGTGAATAAACAGGTGAGCCGGTTGATATAGTGTATCTGGATTTTCAGAAAATCTATGACTACGTCCCTTATGAGAGACTCTTGATGAAATTAAAAAGTTATGGGATAGGAGGCAGTGTATTATTGTGTATTATAAACTGGTTTAAAGATATAAAATAATAGGGCTAAATGGGCAATTTTCTCAATGCAGAAAGGTGAATAGTGGAGTGTCCCAGGGATCTGTGATGGGCCTACTGTTTAACATATTTATAAATGAACCAGACATACAGAGGGCATTGCAATTCTGATCCCGTGGGGCACATCTAGCCCCACGGGACCAGAATCACAAATAGTCCTGTACATGCAGGCTGGGATTGCGATTCAGCCCAGCCTGCATGTACAGGATATGCCCGACTCAGTCAGGGCTTTACAATGGAGCCACGGCACCATGGCGTCCAGTTGCCATGGCACTGCAGCTCCATTGTAAAACTGTGATCCCCGGCCACCGGCTGCAGAGCTGGTTTCCCCACAGCCCGACCCCAATCTGGCCTCCTAAGCCAGGGTTGGGCTGTGGGGAATGTCTTCTCCCCCCCCCCCCCCCGCCCCATCTGCACTCCGGGCCTGCCAATCCATGTTGTCCAGGGAAGTTATCCCACCTCTGAGGTGGAATAACTTCCCCACACAAGTTATCGGCCCTGGAAGTACAAGGCTGACATTAGAATCGGCTCTTACTTCCAGGGCTGATCACCGACCACCCTAACTCCGCCCCGAATCGCCCCTTCCCCGCCCCCATCTAACTTCCTCATACAACTAGCAAGAAGTTAGACGCTGGTGGGGGGGTGGTCATGAATAGCGGGGATGGACATCCCGTTGAGACATCCATCCCCGCTATTCATGGGACAGAATAACTCCGTGAACGTCCAAATAGTAGATGAAATTTAATGTGGACAAGTGCAAAGTTATGTTCTTAGGGAAGAACAAACTAAATTACAATTGCATGATGCAAGGTTCCACACAAGGAATCACCACCACTAAGGAAAAGAATCTAGGCATCATTGTGGATAATACATTGAAACTCTCCGCCCAGTGTGCAGCCGGGGCCAAGAAAGCAAATAGAAAATTAGGAATCATAAGGAAAAAAAATGTAGAATAAAACTGAGGATATTATATAATGCCTCTGTATCGCTCCATGGTGCGACCACACCTTGACTTTTGTGTACAATTCTGGTCACCATATTTTTAAAAAAAATATAGCAAAGGTACAGAGAAGAGCAACCAAAATGATAAAGGGGACGGAAGGATACCTCCATGAAGAATGGCTTGAAAGCTTAGGGCTCTTCAGCTTTGAAAAGAGACAGCAGAGGGGAGATATAATAGAAGTCTATAAAATAATGAGTGGAAGGGAACAGGTAAATGTAGATTGGCTGTTTACCCCTTCAAAAAGTAGAAAGACTAGGGGACATACAATGACGCTACAATATAGCACATTTAAGACTATTAAGAGAAAATATTTTTTCACTCAACACGTAATCAAACTTTGAAATTCGTTGCCGGAAGTTATAGTAAAAGTTGTTAGTGTAGCTGAGTTTAAAAGTTTGGACAGGTTCTTGAAGGGTGACGTCTATAAACTATTATTAAAGTGGACTAGGAAAATCCACTACTTACCCTGGCATAAGCAATATGGAATCTGTCTACCTTTTGGGAACCTGATAGGTACTTGGTGACTTGGACTGGCCACTGTTAGAAATAGGAAACTAGGCTTGATGTCCTTTGGCCTGATCCAGTATGTCATTTCTTATGTTCTTATACAGGTAAGTAATTTACAAAACACTCCAACAATCCTTTCCAGATCCAGGCAACCTATGCAAAATTGAACTTGATGTGTTTGAATATCAAGAGGTAAATAGCAGCTGTAATTTTAAATGGATAACTATCTGTTTAAAATTGTACATTCAAAGAGGCATTTATATGTTTTTTCCATTGCTGAAAATGTGTAGCTTTAAACATATATCTCATATGTTCTCTGCTGAATATTGACCTCACAATGTATGACATTTCACTAGGCTTGTATAGTTCTGAAGAACCTGCATTTTTGTACTGGAAAAAAGAAACAGTACATTGTTGTACTCTTTTCTCTGTCTGCTTTTATAAAGAACTATTAAGCGATGCACTGTGGCTGTGGACAAGTACCTGCAAATAACAGGATCAAGGCAGGAGTACAAAGCTCTGCCCCACAATCTTAATACAGGTGCGAGAGACACAAACCAGGTGCCTAAAAAGCTTCTTTGTTGAAGCTGTCAGTAGGAGAAGCTGATTAATCTTATGCCCCATCCCTAAACTCCCTTTTAACCATGTCAAGACATCTCCTCACATCAGGAAGTCTACAATGACATGGCTATGTGCTAAGCTCAGTTAATGTTGTCCCAGGTTTAAACACTTCAGGTTGAAAGTGGATAATTGGTGGTAGTGGATTTTAAAAGCTCACACAGGTGCCTTTGAAAAGAGGTCAGAAGTCAAGTGCATCCCTCCTGTGAGTACTGGTGAGCCTTTCCTAAGGAGATCAAAATTCTTTTATATAAATCCCCAGGGCCTTGTAAGAACTGTTATTAATTTAGTTCTGTATGTTCCAAATAATAGAAAAACGATACCACATGTGTGTCTTGCTAGCAACCTGGGCATGTCCTTACTGTTTGCTCCACTAAAGGAAAATTCATAGAGCTTTTCATGTAGCACCCCTAGGTTGTTTATTAACTTATTCCATGCTTAGTCAATGCAGAAACAGGAAGAAGCCTGGGATGTGTTGTTTCCAGTGGAAAAGTGAAGAAATACTAAACTGCTTTATAGTTACAAAAAATTACTCTGTAACAATGAGCTTCATAACCTGTCTTCTTGTTCTAGAACTGTCTGCTACATTATGCAATGCCAAAGTTTTGTATTTGGAACTGATCAAAGACTGAACCACCAGGAACAGTGCCTCTCAACTTTTTGCTGCTAATTTTATCCTAATTCTATGCCCCCACCATTCTTATTATAATGACTCAAAATGTCTGCATCTATGAGGTGCTGCTAAGAACATCTGTGGACAGAGTCTGTGTATCTATATCTCATAACGATGACTGCAATGCTGTTGGCTTTGTTTCTTTTCAATAGGATCTTGTACTATTGCTATGCACTCATTTAAATAAATTTAAATTCACAAACCTGCTTTAGAGTAACAATATGGTTTTAATGTAAACTCAAAAGTCAGGGAGGGAACCCAGGAAATAAAATCTGTCATTCTTCCATACTGCCTTTGCATCACAATGGCAGCTTAAACTATTTTCTATTACACCAGAATAATTTTCAACCTTGATAGCCTTTAATGTTTTAACATAAATGCTAAATCAAAAGCTTCAGTTCCAGGACACTAGCAGATAGAAAATGCCCCTAGACAGCACCTGACCATTAATGTGCATACAAAAATTGTATGGGAGGAAAGGATCTTTTGATTGTTTGTACATGTAGCAGTAAACCAAGTTTCCATTCTGAGGTACTAAATTCATGACACCATATTTCGCAGCGTTGTAAGATGATGGTTGAGAAAATCATTTGTGCTATAGTGACAATGACAGTGTATTAAAGGCTAGATTGATACTGTATCCATGGTGATACTATACTGATATAAAGATCCTCACTAAGAATTAGTGTCTCTCCATATTGCTATCGATACTGATGTAGCCATCTTAAAAACATAGGCCATGTGGTCTTTTTCTGCCATCATGTTTCTATCTAGCCTGCCCTTCCATATCGACTACTACAAGAGTCTTAGTCACAACAGTAGGTATTCTTTAGTTCACTCTGCTAAGTCAGATCAGGAAGATTTCTTAGAGATTTTCTCCCTGGAAGACCCAGATCTATATGGCAGGAATCCCAAGCCTTCTAAGTCCAGGAGCTGGCATGACCGAGAAAAGCTACACTACTGACAGAATCTGGGAGCAGCTATGGGAGAGGGATCCGGGGAGGGAGAGCCTAGGGAAGAAACCCTTGGGATTAGTTCAGAGCTCAGTTGTAGTGACCACAATACAATTGTCACCTTCCCAGAGTAGGGGCTGAGGGAAGACACAGGGAGCTTCAAGTAGGCACAGTAAGAGGATGAGTCCCTTAAACATGCCCGAGGGCAGGTTTTGGAGGTGGATGGGGTTCTAGTGGATAGCGAAGAGTCCCCTTTAAGAACTTTTCCCTATTTTGTGCTAAAGGGAGATTTGTTATACAGAGCAGCCGAGGGTGCCTTAGAGGGCGAAGAGGTAGGGAACTATCATTGTTCTATCATCAGCAGGTGTTATCGTTGATCTATAGCCATTTATTAGAAGGACACCTGGGGGTGAAGAAAACACTAGAGTGTATGTTAGCCCAATTTTTCTGGCCTGCAGTCCATAAATAGGTGCAATTATATTGCCAGTTATGCCTCAGCTGCCAACTTCATAACCCAGCCAGAGTCCAACTTGTCTCTCTAGTGCCTATGCCTATTATTGAAAACTCATTTGAGTCGCCATGGACCTGGTAGGGCCCTTGGAGTGAACCACCTCAGGCAACAAGTATTTTTCAGTCATACTGCAGTACCGAATACCCAGAGGCTCTTGTTCTACGGAATATGAAGACTACTAGAAACATAGAAACATGACGGCATAAAAAGACCACATGGCCTATCCAGTCTGCCCTTAAATATCAACCACTACAACAGTCCCCTCTTTTCCTTTAGAGATCCTCTGTGTTTGTCCCATGCTTTTTTGAATTCAGATACTGTCCTCATCTCTAACCACCTCCACTGGGAGATTATTCCATGCAACCACCACTCTTTCCATAAAGACATATTTACATATATTACTCCTGAGTCTATCCCCTTTCACCCTCATCCTATGTCCCTTCATAGCAGAGCTTGCTTTTAATCAAAAGAGGATCTCCTGTGCATTTATGCCACGGAGGTATTTAAACATCTCAGTCATATCTCCTCTATCCCACCTTACCTCTAAACTATACATATTAAGATCTTTATGTCGGTCCTCATATGTTTTATAAAGACGACCATTAACCATTTTAGTAGCCATCCTCTTCATCGACTCCAATCTATTTATATCCTTTTGAAGGTGCGATCTCCAAAATTGCACACAATACTCCAAATGAGGTCGCAGCAAAGACTTATACAGAGGTACTTTTACCCCCTTTCTTCTGCTGGCCATTCCTCTACCTATGCACACAAGCATCCTTCTAGATTTTGCCGTTGCCTTTTTTACCTGTTTAGCTAGTTTAAGACTGTCAGACATAATCACGCCCAGGTCCTGCTCTTCTTTTGTGAACATAAGCACTTCACCTCCTACACTGTAGTGCTCCCTTGGATTTTTGCAGCCCAAATGCATGACTGCATTTTTTAGCATTAAATCTCAGCTGCCAAATTCTAGACCATTCTTCAAACTAAGCTAGATCCCTCCTCATGTTATCTACACCTTCCTGGGTGTCTACTCTATTGCAAATTCTGGTATCATCTGCAAAGAGGCAAACCTTAACTGGCAGCTCTTCTGTAATATCCTTAACAAAGACATTAAAAAGAATCGGACCAAGGAAGATTCATGCGGCACTCCACTGGTAACCTTCTCAGAGTGAGCACCATTTACCTATACCCTTTGTCACCTCCCACTAACCAAATTCTAACCAAAAGGATCCATCCCTAGGGTGCTCAGTTTGTTTATAAGTCGCCTGTGCAGAACGGTGTCAAAGGCTTTACTGAAATCTAAATACACCACATCTAGGGCACTCCCTCAGTCCAACCCCCTGGTCACCCAGTCAAATCAGATTTGTCTCACAAGATCTGTCTCTGGTAAATCCATGCTGCCTCGGATCTGGTAATCCATTGGACTTTAGAAACCACGTTATTTTCTTTCAGCAGCGTTTCCAATAATTTATTCACCACTTGTGTTAAACTAACCACCCTGTAGTTTTCAATCACATCCTTACTTCCGCTTTTGTATAAAGGTACTACATGTGCCTCTCTCCAGTCCTCTGGAACCACTCCCGACTCCAAAGAAGCATTGAAAAAGTCAGTCAGTGGAGCTGCTAGAATGTTCCCAAGTTCCTTCAGTATTCTCAGATGTATCCCATCCGGTCTCATTGCTTTGTCAACTTTTAGTTTAGCTAGTTCCTCATGAACACGGTCTTCTGAAAATTGTTCGAGATCCCCCTCACTTCTTTTCCTGTTTATGGGTGTTTTCTGAGGTCCTGCTCCTGGCCCTTTATCTGTGAACACAGAACAGAAATTTTTGTTAAGCAATTCCACTTTATCCTCATCAGCTTCTACATATTCCTCCCCTTCACCCTTTAGTCTGAAAATACCACTTTTGCCCTTCCTCCTCTCACTAATATATCTGAAAAATGTCTTGTCCCTCCCCCCCCCCCCCCCCATTTTATTGCAATGGCCATTTCTTCTTCTTTTTGTATCTTTACTTATTGACTACTTTGCCAGCCTCTCTAAGTTTTTCCAATTATAGATGCCCGTCTTCCTCTCTTTGTGATCTCTTGTATTTCATGAAGGCCTCCCTCTTTTTCTTCACCTTATCAACTTCTTCTTCTGAGAAACATAGCGGCCTCCTTTTCCTTTTACCTTTATTTACCATTCTAATAAAAAGTTTGGTTGCCCTTAAAATATCCCCTTTCAGTTTTGCCCAGTTTTTCTACATCACCCAGCTGTTCTCATCCAGCTAACAACTCCTTGAGGTATTGTCTCATCTTGGCAAAGTTAGTTTTCTAAAGCCTAAGACCCTCGCTTTTGAATGGATTTTATCAGTCCTAGTCCTAATACTGTACCTCACCATCTGGTGATCACTGGATGTGAGATGATTTCCCACTATAACATCAGAAACACTTTTACCATTGGTAAGCACCAAGTCCAGTATGGCCCCTTCATTTGTGGGTTCTGTTACCAGTTGCCTGAATTGCTCTTCCTGTAAAGAATCCAGGATCTCCTTGCTTCTAGATGACACCGCAGCAGGGATGCACCAATCAATATCCGGCATAGTGAAATCCCCTATCAGTAGCACTTCCCCTTTCTTAGGGAAAGTGCTACTACATAATCTCCGTCCACCACTTCTCCCTGTGAGGGAGGTCTGTATATCACACCAATGCAAATGGATTTCTCCTTCCCTCTTTCCGGTTTAACCCACAGTGCCTCCTCTCTCCTTTTTAAGCCCTGTATTTCCATAGCTTTAATATTATTTTTTTACATATAGTGCCACTCCTCTTCCCCTTCTTCCTACCCTGTCCTTTCTGAATAAAGTATAGCCTGGTATAATTACATCCCAGTCATGGTTGTCCATGAACCATGTCTCTGTAACCACTACTAAATGCAAGTCAGCCTCTCCTATCAAAGCCTAAACATCTGGGATCTTATTTCACGTGTTATGGACATTTATACACACCGCTTTACAATTGCAAATGCCCTCTGGGAAGTATTCTCATAAGTGAGAATACCCAATGAGATTCTCGCAGATCAAGGAACACCCTTTGTATCCAAGATGATAAAGCAACTGTGTGACTTGGTGAAGGTCAAGATGCTGCAAACATCAGTATATCACCCACAGATGGATGGCCTTGTCAAGAGACTCAATAAACTCTGAAACAGATGTTTAAAATTTCATGCAGGAGGACAGAAAGAATTAGAATATTCTCCTACCATAATTGATGTTTGCCATTTGTGAGATACCTCAGACTTCCATGGGGTTTTTGCCTTTTGAGTTCCTCTTCAGAAGATGGCCAAGAGGCATATTGATCAAAGATGGGGAAGGGAGCAGGCAGGTATGCTCCTCCCTGCTCTCCACCGCATGGCCAATCGGGCTGAAGAAACACCGGGCAGGCATCACTTTTAAAAGTAAGCTCTCCTAGGCGTGCCTGCGCCTAAGGGTCACGCCAAAGGACCCTTTGGCGTGGCCCTTAGGCAGGGCACTGTGGTTTGGCCACATCCTCCTCCCCTCCCCACTCCAGAAACTCCACTGATGACCTGGCCAGCTGCAACGGAACCATGAGAATCGTCACCATGTAAGCATCCTTTAATTGTATCCCATGTTGTAATGTAATGTTATGTTACCCATGTTGCCTGATATAATTGCAATGTAGTATAGTGTAATGTAATGCAATGTGTGTTTCTTGTCTTGATTAGATTGTAAGCTCCGATGAGCAGGGAATGTCACTCTTATATGTCTGTACAGCGCTGCGTAGGACTGGTAGCGCTTTATCAATGTTTATTATTATTATCATTATTATATTAGACATACTAAAGAAAACTTGGAAAAAAATCCCCATACCGGGCATAATTTGGTGGAATATATTATACAAATCAAGACCGACTGAGAAAAGCCGGAGAGGTGGCCAAACTCAGTCTGGAAAAAGCCCAAGCCAAGCATGCCAAGGGCTACAACCGGGTAGCCATGCACTGCACCTTCAAACCAAGAGACAGAGTTTTAGTCCTGGGTCTGCTCTTTTTCTCTCTCTATACCCAGTCCCTTGGTGCGCTTATCTCCTCCCATGGCTTTCAGCACCATCACTATGCCAATGACTCCCAAATCTACCTCTCTACGCCTGAAATCTCTCCGGTTATCCAGACCAGGATCTCTGCCTGCCTTTCCGACATTGCTGCCTGGATGTCTCACCACCGCCTGAAGCTGAACATGGCCAAGACTGAACTCCTTATCTTTCCCCCCAAAACCTCCCCTCCTCTTCCTCCTTTCTCAGTCTCTGTGGAAAACTCGGTAATCCTTCCTGTTTCCTCGGCCCGCAATCTGGGGGTTTTCTTTGACTCTTTTCTCTCTTTCTCTACACATATCCAGCTCGTAGTAAAGATCTGCCATTTCTTTCTCTACAATATCAGCAAAATCCGCCCCTTCCTTTCTGAGCATACTACTAAAACCCTTATTCGCTCATTAGTCAACTCTCGACTACTGCAACCTGCTCCTTGCTGGTCTCCCTCTGAGTCATCTCTTTCCCCTTCAATCTATTCAACATTCTGCTGCGTGACTAATCTTCCGCCAGCCTCGCTATACCCACATTACTCCTCTTCTCAAGTCACTTCACTGGCTCCCTGTCTGCTTTCGCATCCAGTTCAAACTTCTCCTCCTGACCTTTAAAGTGCATTCACTCTGCGGCTCCTCAGTACCTTTCATCTCTTATCTCTCCTTACAACCCCTCTCGGGAACTCCGCTCTTCTACCAAACTACTTTTGTCTATGCCCTTCACTCCTACTGCTTACTCCAGACTTTGCTCCTTTCACCTTGCTGCACCTTACGCCTGGAACAAGCTACCGGTGTCTGTACGCCAGGCACCCTCTCTAGCCCTCTTTAAATCCAGGTTGAAATCTCACCTCTTCACTGTTGCTTTCAGAACTTGACTTCTGTGTCGTGACTAGATTGTAAGTGCCGTGTTTTTGTCTTGACTAGATTGTTAGCTCTGTGTTTGTCTTGATTAGATTGTAAGCTCTGATGAGCAGGGACTGTCTCTTACATGTCTGTACAGCGCTGTGTACGACTGGTAGCGCTATATAAATGCTCAATAGTAGTAGTAGTAGTAGTAGTAGTAGTAGTCTTGCTGCCCTCATCCGAGAGCAAGTTACTTTGTAAATGAAAGGGTCCCTATGAAGTAGAAGAGAAAGTAGGGCCTGTTAATTACAAGATTGCCCAGCCAGATAAATGCCAAAATTTACCATATTAACCTATTGAAAAAGTGGACTCCAGTGACAGCTGTGGTGGTACAGGGAGATGATTTTGGGCCGGAAATGTCAGCCTCATTGGATCCAACTCAAGTCCTGATTGGAGACAAGGTCTCTCCTGCCCAGAGAAGAGATCTAGAAAGTTTGATCCACCATAACCTGAAGATCTTCTCCACCCTCCCAGAATGAACCCACCTCAGTTATCATGATATCATTACTGACCCTGTGGTGGTTATCTGGCAATGCTCTAGTGGATTCAGGAGGCCTGGCAACAGGCCGTCGCCAAGGAGCTGAAAGAGATGCTTAACCTGGGAGTTAAAGAAGAGTCTATGAGTAACTAGTCGTCCCCCATCATCTTTGTTCCTATATCCAATGGAAGCATCAGATTCTGCATTGACTTCCAAAGGGTCAATGCAGCTTCTAAATTGGAAGCTTATCTCATGCCCAGACTAAATAAGCAAATCGAGCGACTCGGTGGAACACACTTTATATCAACCGTGGACTTGACCAAGGAATACTGGCAGGTGCCCCTGACTCCAGCTGCCAAGGAGAGGACTCCTTTTTGATACTGCAAGCTCTATTCTAGTTTACAGTGTTTCCCTTTGGATTACATGGGGCTTCTGCCATGTTTCAATGCCTAGTTGACTGCCTGCAGAGACCACACAAGGCGTATGCAACTGCATACTTTGATGACATCATCATCTACAGCAGAGACTGTGCCACCCATTTAACGCAAATACAAACTACCCGTGTATAGAATGCTATCCGTTCCTCTCCAAAGGGATTATCAACAGTCCCTTTTAAGAGAGTCTATAACCCAGAGTTCAGGGCTTTGAGGGTGTGGCTCACATGAAGAGGTTAAGAACCCAGCAGGCTGTAGGAGGGAAAGAGGGCCCATGGAGCCAAAGGTCCTTCCAATCCAAGCCGTGCAAAGAAGTTCTGAGGTAGGAACTTTAACTGGGGCTGGAGGAAGGACCAAAAGAACCAGTTTGTGGAGGTTTACCAAGCTGGGACAGAATAAAAGTTGATTTTCTTTCCCCTGAACTGCTATCTGTACTGTGTTTTAGCTGTGTGGAGGTTTAACAAGCTGGAAAAAAATAAAAGCTGATTTTGTTTTCCCTGAACTGCTGCCTATTCTGTGTTTTTAAAAGAAAACCTCTTCGCACCACATGCCACATTACCACAATGCCTTTATTTGTCCGTGTAAAGCCAAATCAAAGAAAAAGATGTCTTTTAAATGATTCAATCCTACATAGTCACACAACAATGCAAACTCTTTCATAATTATTTTAAGGTATCATATATTCA
The DNA here is from genome assembly GCA_033557465.1 of Ichthyophis bannanicus. NCBI lineage: Eukaryota > Metazoa > Chordata > Amphibia > Gymnophiona > Ichthyophiidae > Ichthyophis > Ichthyophis bannanicus. Next base: position 151,911,730 of record CM066037.1, read on the forward strand.
GAGCTCAAATATCAAGAGTCCAGTTCTCCTGGCCATCAGTGGCTCAAATTATAATCATGTACCTCTTTTATTATTTGTGTGTGTCCACTGGTAGACATAGGCAGAACATCCTGCAAGATCAAGACATGACTTACAGAACATCATAGTCAGATTGCCATTGGCAGCCTTATATCTCTGCTTCTTGGATATTGTGTAGATTTAACACATTCTTTTGACCAGTTGCAATTGTTCATTATTAATCATGTACCTATTCCATACCATGGTGGTGACAGGATGACAAAGCTCACATTTTTGGAGCAATATTGAATATACAAATTAAGTTCAGTGAAACTCAATAGCCTTAATGGTGCCATTGAATGGGACTGCAATATAAATCAATTTAATTTTATATGAGATTGTGATGTTAGTATACTCTTGCTGCTTTCCTGGAAGAATTCATTCTTTAGTTCCTTTTCAAAGATTTTTTTGGACTCAACGTGTTTCACTTTGTTTTCAGGTGCAGCATTTTGAACAGGAAGCAAACATGGATACTACTATGAAATAACAGAGATTGCTTATGGCACTGTGATGTTCAATAGAATGCTGAAGGAAGACACTAGTTCCTGATGCAGGTCCTTCAAAACTGCAATACCCGGTTGGGCATAAGTTTTGGTGAGATGTATTAGCTCTATGTATCACGCATTCATTTCAGATAAGTTTTGGCTCATTTTTATAGTGTCTGCAATTTAACATCTTCAAGAGCTGTGGAATACATATTGAATTAATGGGGACCCATGAATGTATTTAAGTGCATATTAAAAAATTAACATGAGAAGAAAAAATCTGAAATGACAAAAATAATCGAGACCATGTGATATACGATTAATGGGACTGATGACAGAAGAAGTGACCACCATTGAGCTAATTTAGATGTATGGTGTATTTCTATTCTGATTATCCCCATTTATATATGGACAGTTTTATAAAATATATTGTAGGGCAGGAAGAGTAATGTCTCCTTCTTTAAGAGCTTTGAAGCATCAAATAGATTTCTGTATTTAGATTAGAAAATATTTTTAAGAACTGCACATGTGGAATTAGGCTAGGATCAAAGCTTATCATCCATTGTTTATTTATATGCTACAGTAAAACCAGTGGCACATCTTTAATTAAAATTGTTTTAATTTTCTATTTTAGACTGTTATGTTTGGAGTCTATTCTCATCTACTTGAGATGAGGCTAAAAGTATTGGTAGTTCAATTGCATCTTTTATGGAGAATGTTATAAATCTACTAAGTCCTTTTTTTGCTAATAAAGCAACATAAGTGTAATTGAACCAACTTTATCAGATACTTTTTTATAAGCTTTAATTTAAAAGCAGTCTGCCCTTGCAGTGGATTAAGCCCTTTGGTATTTTTTTTTAAATTATCTCCAGGAACAACAGGAATGTAGTCTTCACATATGGGTGGCGTCGGTACCGACGGAGCCCGCGCGGGAACTCTGCCCAGCGTCCAGTAGGAAAGCTTTTGGGAGCATCCCACTGTGCGTGCATAGCTGCCTTCTCGCCTTTCCAGCTCTCCCTCCTCAGTTCTTCATTTTCCAAGGAGCCCACAAGAAGCAATTCCTGTCACCGCAGAAAATTTGTTTTTTTCTTATTTTTTGTGCTCGCGTCTGCCTTCCTGTCAATGCTGGTACCGACCCTGTCAGTGCTCACTTTCTTTCTTTCTCTCTTTTCAAAAAATAAAATCCTTTTCTGAGGGAAGAATCTTTTCTCTTGGGGCACATCAATGCCATCTTAGGCTTAGACCTTTTTTCCCAAAATGGACAAACCAGCTAGCGGTTTTGTTCCAGATGTGGCAGTACAATTTCAGCCATGGACAACCATGAAAAATGCTTGGGACCGGATCATCAACCATCTGAATGTCCTCTCTGTAGGAAGATGACAAAGAGAGGCCTGCAGAACAGAGCTGCGAAACTCGGCACTCTCTTTGCCACCGATGCAATGTCGGTAGCATCAACGTCATCGAGAGCTTCATCTTCCTCCCAGCGATCTCAGGTATCGAAACCAGCTGGCCCTCCAAGGGTAGATCTCCTTCTAAGCATCGAGATGCCCTAGATGTTGCCCTGGAGGGGGACATACTGGCCAAACAACCCCAGCGGGAGGTCCTTGCCTCCAAAGCCTTAGTGGGGTCTTAGGATGCTTCCGAGACCTCTACCTCCGGAGAACTCTTGGTGCCATGCTCAGGGATCATGGCCCGCAACTCCGGTACAGATACCCAGGCATCGGCAACTCCATGGATCAATGTATCTTGGCTATTGAGCGGAGCTTAACGGCCTTACTAGCAGCCTCCATACCGGTAAAGCCTCTACAGTCGATTCCTCAGCCATCGTTACCGATGACGGTACTGAAAGTGCCTGCATCGACTTTTTTGCCACTTACCATGCTACAACCCATGCCAGCCCTTGATTCCATCTCCGGTACTGGGGTTCCCGCACCAAAACTTTCAGATACTGGCTTTGAGTGGTATCGAGTATGGGCGGAGCAGGAGCACCCTGCCCGTCGATACTTCGCGTCTTCTGACTTTGAATCGTCAGATGACGAATTGGCCGGTACATGGGAAATGAGAATTCTCCCAGAAAATCCATCTCCGTCCCCACAATGTCGCATGTCCCCTCCAGAGGACATGTCTTTCCAAGATTTTATCTGCAAAGTTGCTCGGGGCCTGTCCATAATGGTGACCGGAGAAGGAATCTAGGGCTGAGAAACTCAAAATTCTTCAATACCCAGCAGCCCCAAAGGAAGCTGCTACTCTCCCTATTCATTGAATACTTCACGACCTTATGCTTTGAATGTGGGAGATGCCTCTAACCATCTCTCCGCATACTCGAAGGCTCGATACAATGTACTGGGTACCGGAGTGCCCAGGCTTCCAGAAGACACAATTACCACACCATTCCATGGTGGTGGAATCGGCAATGTGTCAAATTAAAAGTGCTAAAATGCATTCCTCGAACCCTCCAGGCAGGGAATTGAAAACCCTCGATGCTTTTGGTCGTTGATGTTTTCAGGCCTCCATGTTATTGGCCAGAATTAGTTCCTACATACTCTACATGGGTATGTTCTTTAGGCAGGTGGCTAGGGATTTGGAGTTGATGGCTCCTCTTCTACCTGACAACAAGCGAGCTGATTATCTCACCCTTATGAAGCATGCCCAAAAATGTTTCCAAATTTGTTAACAGGGCAATTTTTGACTGTTTTGAATGCATCAGCAGAACTTCAGCTCTATGCTTGGTGCACACAGGATTGCTTGGCTCCAGGCCTCTGATCTTGAACAGTGGGTTCAAGACAAGCTGGGTAATATACCTTGCACAGGTGAAAACCTTTTTGGCAAAGACTGGCAGGCTAAAGCTTCACAGCTAGAATCTGAGAACACCACTCTTAATAGACTCTCTAGATCTACTGCCAACCCAGCTAAGAAAAAGGCATCGAAGAAACCCTTTTTCAATAAGAAAAATAAGTACTACCCTTCTTACACCCCTGCAGTGCACTGTCTCATCCATGCCCCCCCAAAAAGGGCAGCAACAACCAAAACAGCAATGAAAGGCTCAGACTCTCACGTCTCAGCCAACCCAGCAGACTCAACCTCCTCAGGGTCTTTGACTCCTTTCTGGAGAACATAGCCGTCCTGCCTCTGAAGATTCCAGATTCCATCCGCATTCCGGGCAGACTATGTCACTTTGCCCACAGGTGGCATCTTGTAACATCAGAACACTGGACTCTCTCCATAGTAAGGGAGGCGCACAAACTTCACTTCTGAAGTCTACCCCCCCCCCCTCCAGTCTCCTCCAAGAGAGTTCAGTTCTCAACCCCCTCTCACCACCCTGTTATTGCAGGAGGTCACCTCCCTTCTCTCATAGGGTGCAATAGAGGAAGTGCCATTCTCCCAGCAAGGTCTGGGCTTCTATTCTCCTTACTTCCTCATTCCAAAGAAGACAGGGGGATACAGGCCCATCCTGGACCTTAGAAAATGAACAAGTATCTACTTCTGGAGAAATTCAAGATGATCTCCCTAGGTACTCTTCTCTCCTATCTCCACAGTCAGGATTGGCTCTATTCTCTAGATCTATAGGACACATATACTCACATTCTTATCCATGCAGAACACAGAAGGTTCCTGCATTTCCTGTTTCAGGGGAAACATTATCAGTATAGAGTCCTACCTTTTGGCTTTGCCTCTGCCCCGAGAGTCTTTACAAAGTGCATGGCAGTTGTAGCTGCATTCCTGAGGACTCTAGGGATATTTGTCTTCCCTACTTAGATGACTGACTGATTTGAGCAAGCACATCTCTAGAAGCCAATCTTTCTCTGTGGTGGCAAAACTGTATTAGAGCCCATGGAAATAGATAAAAGACAAGCATTTACCTTCAAGCAAAGGGATGGCCCAGAGAGCAATAACTTTCAAAGTACAGCCAAAATGAAAAAAAACACACACGGGGCTGCTGAGCTCAGACCACACCCAAGCTCCAAGGCAACCAAGAGAGGTAATGAGAAGCACCTGGGGGAGGAGTTCGAGACTGTAGGGCAGCCCCACTCATTTAAGCCTCAGGGAACAGGAAGGAGAGAGACCACCAGGGAAACAGAGGACGAGGAGATCACGAGGGAACCAGAAGGAAAGGAATCTTTCAGGGAAGCTGAAAGAGAGAGGTGCTCCAAAGACAGCCTCAGAAGGGATTCCCATTGCAGCCAAAACACAGGAAACTACAGCCCTGAAGGAAGCCCGTGTTGTAGAGGAATTACAGCTGGCCCTGGATACAGGAGCGTTTGGCCTGAGGAAGCTGCAGAGCCTGTGGGGAGAGTTTCACTTCTGGAAGGGCCTGTGAAAAAAACTGTTGCTAGAAAGAAGGTGAGCACATTAGAAGCCTTGAACAGTTTATTGAAAGATAAGGATCTCCATAGCCCATCAAAAACCCCTGAACCTAGAGAGAGGTCTCACTGGGAAAAGGTTTTAAAATTGTTAGAAGAAATTAAGCCTACGTTCCCACAAGCTGATTCCAGTCAGGAGACAACAGATCCTGATTATGAGGGCATGCAGATAGATAATTATGACTCTGATAATGCCTCTACAGAATCTTAAATGGATTGCTCTTTTTGTATAAAGACAAAGTGAAGGGTTTAAACGTGGAAAGACCCAGAAGCTGTTATACCAGTATGTATAGAGTGCTGATAATGTTTGAAATGAAGTTGCTGGTGTTTTAAAGCAGCTAGAAAATATTCAAAGGCTTGATTTGAATGTTTAAGAAAGAACTATCTGAGTGGGCAGCAGCCAGAAGTAAAAGAAGCTTTAATTTGAATATTGCACAGTTTGGAAAAGCAGTTGTTTAAGCCAGAAGTAAAGGAACTATCAAGCTGCATTATGTAACAGCTGAAGAAGCAATTGCAACTTTTGTCACTATGAAGTTCGGGATCTGGAAATTCTTTTTTCTTTTGTGGGAGAAGTATCCTAATTTTGTTATGTGTTTTTGGTGCAAAGGAAGAGAAAAATAAAATTTTCCTGTGTTTTGCCTTCAACCCTCGGCCTATTCATCATTTCACACAACTACAAGCCCCAGAAGCCTCGGCTCTGGGAACCCATACTAAAAAGGGACATTAGGAGGTACGCCCCTGCCTATAGGCAACCGCCTAGGCAAGTGGGGGAGCCACATCTCTCACGTGCACTATGCAGGTTCTGCAACACTTGGGATTTGTAATAAATGTTCCAAAGTCCCATCTCGTGCCCTCTCAAACTCTAGAGTTTATAAGGGCTCTCCTAGACACTCAATAGTCAAGGGCTTTCTTGCCATAAGCCCGCTGTGCTCAACTCATCCAGCTTGCATCCCAAGCATGCCTCAAGACCTTTCTCACTGCTCGAGAAATGCTGCAACTCCTGGGCCATATGGCATCCACTGTACATGTGGTTCCATACGCTCATCTGCATATGAGTGCAGCTCAATGGACCCTGGCTTCCCAATGGTCTCAAGCATCTGGTCGTTTGGGAGACAGGATAATAACTTTGAATAATTTTGTGTCATCTGCAAATATGATTACCTCACTCATTATTCCCATTTCCAGGTCATTTAAAAATATGTTAAAAAGCAGTGGACCCAGCACAGATCCCTGGGGTACTCCACTATTCATCTTTCTCCATTGGGAAAATTGGCCATTTAGCCCTACCCTCTGCTTTCTATCTTTTAAGCAGTTCCTGATCAACAATAGTACACTGCCTTTTTAATTTTGCCAAGAGTCTCTCATGATGGACTTTTTCAAAGACTTTCTGAAAATCCAGATATACTGTATTGGCCAGTTCACCTTTGTCTACCTGTTTATTCACACCTTCAAAAAAATAAAACAGATTAGTAAGGCAAGACCTTCTTTGATTAAATCCATGTTGACTTTTTCCCATTAAACCGTGACTATCTACATGTTCAGTAAATTTGTTCTTTATAATGATTTCTACCATTTTGCCCGGTACTGATGTCAGGCTCACTGGTCTGTAGTTTCCCGGATCACCCCTGCAATCCTTTTTAAAAATTGGTGTTACATTGACCATTCGCCAGTCTTCAGGTATTACAGATGATTTTAATGATAGTTCACAGCTTACTAATAGTAAGTCTACAATCTCATAATTCAGTTCTTTCAGTACCCTCGGATATATACTATCTGGTCTAGGTGATTTACTACTCTTTAGTTTTATCAAATAGTTGCAATACATCTTCCCAGTTTATAGATATTTCTTTCAATTCTTCCCACATCACCTTCAAATACCATTTCAGTCATGGGAAACTTCCCTACATCTTCTTCAGTAAAGACCAAAGTAAAGAATTCTCTCCTCTCTGGCCTTGTCCCCATTAATGCTCCTTTTACCCCTCTATCATTTAATGGTCCAACTGACTCACAGATATTTTCCTATAAATGTACTTGAAAAAGTTTTTATTGTACATTTTTGCTTCCACAGCAAGCTTTCTTTCAAATTCTTTCTCTACCTGCCTTATCAATGTCTTGCATCTAACTTACTAGTGCTTATCTTGTTTCCAGTTTTTGTCATTTTTCCATTTCTTGAAAGATGCTTTTTTGGCTACAACAGACTCTCTGACCTCACCTTTAAACCATGCTGCCAGTTTTTTGAACTCCCTTCCACTTTTCTTAAAGCGTGGCATACAACTGGTCTGGACTTCCAGGATAGTATTTTTAAACGACACCCAAGCTTGATGAACATCTTTAACCTTTGCAGCTGCTCTGTTTAGTTTTTTCTTAACTATTTTCCTCATTTTATCATAGTCTCCCTTTTGAAAATTAAAAGGTAGTACTGTGGATTTCCTTGGCGTCCTTCCTCCATTTATTAAATCAAATGCAATCGTCCTATGATCACTATTGCCAAGTGGCCCCAACACCTTTATCTCTTGCACCAGATCTTGTGTTCCACTAAGGACTAGGTCCAAAATGACTTCCCCTCTAGTCAGTTCATGAACCAGCTGCTCCAAGAAGCAGTCATTTATTTCATCTAGAAATGTTATCTCTCTAGCATGTCCGGCCGTGACGCTGACCCAGTCAATACTGGGGTAATTAAAATCACCCATTATTATTACTTTGTTGTAATGTTTGATAGCTTCCATGATTTCTTTGAACATTTCAACATCCATTTGTTTATTCTGTCTAGGAGGTCGGTAGTAAACCCCCCACTGCCATCACCTTCCACTTTTTACATGGAATTTTAATTCATAGAGATTCTACAGTGTATTTTGTTTCCTGCAAAACTTTAATCCTGTGTGACTCAATGCCCTCTCTAACATAGAGTGCAACCCCTCCACCAATTTGATCTACTCTATCATTGTGATATAATTGGTACCCAGGTATCACAGTGTCCTACTAGTTGTACTCCTTCCACAAGATCTCTGAGATACCAATCATATCTAACCTCTCATTTAGTGCTATATATTCTAAACCTCCCATCTTATTTTTTAGACTTCTAGCATTTGCATACAACTACTACCTCTACTACTACTGAGCATTTGTATAGCGCTACCAGTTGTACGCAGCGCTACACAGACATGTAAGAGACAATCCCTGCTCATCAGAGCTTAAAATCTAGTTAAGACAAAACACAGAAGGTGTAAGCAGGGATAAAACAAGGGGAAAGAAAAAAGGAGATCAGGTGAGTCAGGATCCAAAAGCATTTTAGAAGTTGTATTTTATTCATATTAATCTGGTTATTGGTAGGCAGGAGTAATTTTCAGTCTTTAAGCTCTGTCTGCTCTGTACTTAAGGGCATTTGGGTTACTTTGTCTTTATTGGAACCTCTCTGTCAATATGCCCTAACTTCATTCTTTTGCTAGTATCCTTCAAGGATTCATTGTTCTGAACCATGCGCTCTTGGGCGACTGTCAGATTTCCCCTTTTATCTAGTTTAAAAGCTGCTCTATCTCTTTTTTTTTAAAGCTTAATGCCAGCAGCCTGGTTCCATCTCGGTGAAGGTGGAGCCCATTCCTTTGGAAAAGCCCCAGCTTTCCCCAGAATATTGCCCAGTTTCTAATAAATCCAAAACCCTCTTCCTTGCACCATTCTCTCATCCATGCATTGACACTCTGGAGCTCTGCCTGCCTTTTGGGTCCTGCGTGTGAAACGGGAAGCATTTCTGAGAATGCTACCCTGGAAGTTCTGGATTTCACCTTCCTACCTAAAAGCTTAAATTTGGTCTCCAGAACCTCTCTATCACAGTTTCCTATGTCATTGGTACAACATCTACCAAGACAGCAGACTCTTCCCTAGCGCTATCTAGAACCTTGTCTGGGTGCTGCGTGAAATCCTCTACTTTCACACCAGACAGGCATGTTACCAGGCGTGCCTCATGTCCACCAGCCACCCAGCTATCTACATGCCTAATGATCAAATCACCAACTATAACAGCTGTCCTAACCCTTCCCTCATGGGCACATGGCTCTGGAGAAACCTCCTCGGTGTGAGAGGGTTTTACATCATCTGAAGAATTATGGCCCCTTTTACTAAAGCCCATTAGCTGGTTAATGGGCATTTAATGCACAGTGACTGTCAATCAGGAACACTGGTGTGCGATAGTGTCTGCCACCACATGCTAAAATGCATGCTAATCAGCGATCGCATGATGGGGCGAGAAGGGGCGGAGAGCGGTATGGAAAGCGCATTATGTTCCCTATAAAATAGTTATCTCCAAGTTATAATGCCCTGTTCAATGTAAACTGCCTTGATATCATGAAAGGCGGTATATAAGAAATGTTAAGTAAATAAATAAATAAAATCACTGCTAGCGCTGGAGCAATTGCTGTGTGTTCAGCGGCAATGCAGATCTTAACATAGGTTTACCTAACAACTCCTTTATAGGAGTAATTATGTGAACCCGCCTTTGTGGATCACATGTTAGGAAAACCCATCGCACGTTAGGTACTGGGGATATACTGGACATGCCCCTGACATTTAACATGGAAGCTTTTCAATTAACATACCTGAGATTGGTGCGTTAATGGCAAATCCTTAGCAAACTTGTTTAAAAGGGGCACTTATTCACCATCTTCACTTGGGAAAAACTGTCATTTATGTGTAAAAATGAGATCCACATGTAAATAGTGATTTTAAAAGGGGCAAAATTTACATATGGATGTCCATAATATGCAGATATTCCCGGGGGCATGTCAGAAGCATGATTAAGGTGTGGCCTGAGCAGGTTAAAACTTTACACTTAGGGTCATGTTTCCTAAGCCGGGCTAATGGCTAGCATGCACATATTTGTAACTAGGTTCCATTGAATAGTATGTGATCTAGTTACAAATAGTGGGTACTAACCATTAGCCCAGCTTAGTAAATAGGCCCTTTATACTCCCCATTTCATGTAGGGAATGCACATGTATGACCAAAATTGTCCATGTTGGGATTTATAGCTGGCACATATAGATTTTTTTTAAAGTGCTCATTTCGGCCAGCCCTTTACCGGAAGGACTAAGGAATTATCCTTGTTAATCCCTGTTGTTTATTTACCCATTCCCACCCTCACCCCAAAATTCTAATTAAATATATATAGTGACCTCTGTAGTTAATTGGCAGTATTTATATGTAAAGGTTTGCAAAATGGCCCACTTACACATATAACTTGTGATAGATAAATTTATACGTGTACTGTCAGAACTTACATTGTTAAGTTCCTGAGTTTCCTCCATTGATTTTTCCCATTTGTAGATTTGTTAAATGGTTCCTACAGTTCCACAAATCAGCAGACGCACTTTCTCTCACTCCACCTTTGATGGAGCCTTTTCTGAAATATCACCATAATATGTATGTTCAGACCTCAATATCTCAATTCCATTCTCCACATATCAAATTTGCCGTTTTTTCTGTCTTACCCTCATCAATCTTGTCTGTTTCATGTCTTCCTTAATAACATAATGTTGTTGCTGTTAAGTCGATGCTGACTCCTGTGGTCTGCGTTGAAGGAGCACAGAAAAAGGCAGACACTGCAGGCAGCACTGGCAAGTTGAGATAAGCACTATGCTGTGTATTCTGAGCCACTGCCTGCAGGCCTCAGAGAGGGGCAGCAATGGTGGCAGGATGGAGGGGCCTGCCTAGGGCACCTCCAGTCCTTGCAACAGCCCTGTCCTGTGGATAGTTGTCCCTATCCAGTGGATTTTCTTTGCAAGGTGCAACTAGAAGTAGTTTGCCAGGCTTTATTTCTGCACAGCATGTCTGCAGCTTTTGGTATATCAAGATGGTCTCCCATCCAAGTACTAACCAGGCCTGACTCTGCTTAGCTTCTGAGATAGACTCACTCAGGATGACGTGGCTCTAGCTAACAACATCATATATATATGAAATATGGACAGAGGAACCACCATATTGAGCATTTTACAATTTTGATATCTGAATAAAGGAAGTGCATGAAATCCAAAAACAGATACCCACTCTCTGCAAAAGAAAAAGAATTTTTGAAAACATTTTGCGCCACATCGTTCCACAGGAAAATGCTACATTTAAGAACCAGAGAAATCTTACAGTACTTACTCCATAAGATTTTGCATGCACTTTTTTTTTTTCCCTTCTAGAAGTTGCAGGGAAAGACATCTTTGGTCAGAACATGCATTAACTCAAAATTGTGCAAGCAAACTAACTTTTACGCTTTCTGGTCTTGTTAAAATTTAATCTGGCCCATAAGGGCCAATTTATTAATATATGCTAACACTGCTCATTAGCGTATGCTAACGCAGCAGTCGATATATAAAATGATTTAAAGGCACATTTTAGACAGAACATGGAGATTAGAATTGAAACAACATCCAGGCCATCGCGATAGATATTTGCCAGTATTTTAGAAACAGCTCTGCTTAAACTAAAGTAAAATTCACTTACATGAGCCTGGGGAAGGCCAATTTTAAAATAATACATGGGTAAAAATGTGACAGTTGAAATTCTGGCAATCTACACGTCTCATTGCCACCACATTCAGAATAGAGACGTGTAAATATGCCAGCAGTAACACATGTGGTGGGGCCATTATGTAAAGGTAGTCATGCAGATGCTCTTAATTAATTGGAGAGGAAATGTTTATTTCATTTACGCTTTTGAGAGGAAAATTAAACTTTGAGGGACTAAGGAAGATATCCCCCTTATTCTCTCTGATAAAGCGAAGGCCAAACCAAGCACTTTCTCAAGACTTGTTTGTGCTGGGGAGCAGGTATAAATCTGGATGTGGGCAATTGTGGCTATGAATGTGCAGCCACCATATGAAATGGGAGATACTTAGGTGCTTTTTAGCTCTGACCATGGCAGACCCTGAAATGCCCCTGGGAAAACCTCCACGCAAAATGTTTAGAGATCAGATCCCTACCATGGAAACAGGTAAATTATGGCGTTTCTAAAATCACATTTCACATGTGAATGCGGCGTGCACATTTTTTGACTGCCACATGCACATTCAAAAATGCAAATAGGGCTTCTAAAGTAACTCCCTTAATGAATAAAACATTTCTCAGGAAATATGGGGGTTAGTGAACACTTAGCTTGGCTATACAGATCAAATGTTCAGCCAAAAGATACATTTAGGAGGAGGAATTTTAGAAGGCATTCTGGGAGCAAGGCTTAAAGATAAGCAGATAGCAGCACGGTCCATTTCATTTTCATTTATATTCTGAATTGTACATAAATGTTCTTAACAGACTTCTAATAAACATACATAAGATTAATGCGCACATCTTTATCCATTTAATAGGATCACATAAATAGCTGTCCTGATTCAAATGGATAGTGCAACAGGAAACAGACTTAAAAAGGGGAATTTTAGAAGGGGCGTCCAAGTGCAATCTAGGACCTCTAAGCCAAAACATCTGTCCAGGTGCAGACTTGATTTCACAAACATGGTTGTGCCTGATGTGGACATCTGTGGGGGCATCTAGATGGACATCTCAAAATGTAGGCATCTAAGATTTTATTTATTTAACCAGTTTTCTCTACTGCCTTATCCTTCAATCAAAGGGGCTTACATTATGTAATTACTACAAACAGGTACTGGATGTATTCCCTTGTCCCCAAAGAGCTCACTATCTAGGTGTACCTTTGGCAATGGAGGGTTAGGTGGCTTGCCCAAGGCCACAAGGAGTGCCTATAGGACTAGAAACCCCAATCACTCTGTCTTGGGATTGCTGTCACCAGGTGAGTCCCTGGCCCTCTGGCCTGAGGTATTGTGTCCTAACCACTAGGCCACTCCTGTCCCCAGCTTAATGATTAGTGTAGTGGGTTAGTAACAGGAAAGTGAGGGTTCAAATCCCTCTACTGCTGTCATTGAAATTGTGCTGAGTACTTGGGATGATGGAGTGCTATCTTCCCTACATCCTCTGGATGTTTTTCAGCGAAAATGAGCACTTTAACAATGCTTCTTCGTGCCTGGAGCAGGTATATCCAGACGTTTCTGAGATCAGGCAGTGAAGTTCAGGTTCATGTCCATACAGACATGGATATCCTCACACTGGAAATGTCCCCAGAGATGGCTTCTAAAATGGCTCTAGAGACATCTCTGTGCTTTGGACATCTCTATGCCTGCTTTCAGACATCCATAGCATGAATAGGTCTTCTAAAATTCCACCTAAAATATGCAGATACAGTAGCTTACTCAATATCATTAAACAGCAGCCATACTACTCAATATGGACCTCACAGTGTTTATCATTCATAGTAATGGCAGAGGCAGAGGTTAAAGTAGACCTTATCTAGGAACGTTATCACAATGACTTAAGTACACCTCCGCAAGGAATAGTTGCATTTTGTTCAAAATTCATTCTATTAGGTAATGAGCCATTTTGCATCTCATTACCTCATTAGTATAGCTTTTGCATTACAGCTGTTAATGTGTGCAAACTAGATTATACATGTTAGCAGAACTTGTAATGCATATTAATGCTGGTAAAGGTGTTAGTGCGCTTTAATGCATTAGACCTATGGAGGCCAATCCCAGAACATGCACGCCCGGCCCGCGGGCATATCCAAAGTGAAAATTTAAATTCTGCAGCCTCGGGGATAGATGCAGCCACAGGTCCAGAATCGGGGACATTGATGTCTTCAGCACGGCACGAACAAAGCACAATGGTATACGAGAGATGGGTATACCCAGCCAATGGTATGTCCCCGCGCTCACCGTATTCAGAAAAAATGGATGTATTTGTAGCTGCCCATTTCTGCAACTTACTTGTGAAAGGACATGCCTCCCCTGTAAAATGTGCAGCTCCTAAGCTGCTGCGTTTACTGACAGTGTCATGCTGATGCAAACTACACATGAAAGCTGATGATACAAATATGTAGATGCAGAGTAGACGTGGAGCCCGATCCAGAGAGAGGCATGTCCAGGCCAGCTGGATGACCTCAAGTAACACAAGCCCATTTGGACCTGATTCTGGACCGCAGGAGCAAAACATTCCCATGGTGGCCAGAATCAGGCTCAAGGACAGCCCAGTGTGCCTCTGCTGTCTGCAGAGACATCCTCCCCACAGGTGCCCCCCGACTCCCTTGGCTCTTTCCCCCCTTTCTCCACCACCCGACTCAAGGCTGGCCTGCCATGGCCTGGATTGGGTGGCAGGGACCCCCCGCCCTCCGCATCTGGCCCCAAAGGGGGATCCCGGGCCTCGATCATGCCAAAAGTGCTTTGAGGTGGAATAAGCAGCGTATCCCCATGGGCACGGCAGAACATGTAGGGCCGTGACCTGAATCATCCCTTTACATGCTGCTGGACTGGCCCACCTCTGCTGCGCCCTGCTCCTGCCCCCTCCTGCCTCCCGCCCCCGCCAGCTCTCCCCGTCCTGAGCATCAGGATGTATGGGGAGGTCCAGAAGGGGAATCGGGCCCGGATGACTTGTAGGGCTGCACATCCTGCTGGGGCGTGCAGACCCGCAACCCGCATTCTGGGATCAGGCACCATATCTCCTAGTCTGTTGCATGCCTATACCACTGCAAAGTAATCACATTGCACTCGAGGATAGTATAAAAGCAAGACAAGAATGATATGTTTGCAATGAGATGCATTGCATCACAACATACATTGCAGTAGGAGACCTTCGTAGTTATGCATGTTTTGGACATCTCTGGAAGATGTCTGTGCAAAGCTAAGTTTGGACCAGAACAAAGCAGAACAGGTGCTCCATAGCTAAATGCCAAAAACATATCCCTGTCACATATAAGGGATCCTCTGAATGAGAGCATTCAACAGTGCTAACACCACTCAGCCATGCCCAATGGCACCATAATCACTCTTTAGATATGTGCACATTTGTAGAGCTCAATGAAGGAGCTTTTGGGCATGTATTAGTGCTGTTTGCACTGTTGAATGCTCTCATTCTGAAGGTCCCATAGTGATGCCAGGGATATCATCTGACATTTAACTATGTAGAACCATTGCTGATATGTTCTGCCTGATCACACTGGCACCTGGTGGCGTAGCAGTCATCCCTACGGTCGACATACCGGCCAGCCAGTCATGTCCCTCTCAGGTAGGTGGATGGGCACACAAAATCCTCCGGTGCAACACGCAAACTCCATGCACATTCACACTCTCATGTTTAGTCTCAAAAAACATACCTCTGCAAAAATGGTATAACAGTGGAGTTTGGTGTCCCTGAATTTCATCCACAGTCACATACTTTAGGACATAGGAGTTGTTAGGGAATCCTGGATCTGCTCCCTTGGCACAGGCAACAATTGTCAGCATTACCCAAATAAAAACTAGTGCACTTCTAAATATGTCTGTGGGGGTATCTGTTACTGTTACTTTACCATACAACCATCCCTCACCACTGCTTTCCATTCTGTACAACTGCATCTATTGTATTCCGAGACTGCAAACACACCGTTACAGAACATTATTGTCACAACTATGCCTCTACATGGGCTGCATGGCAGAGCAAAGCAGAATATTTTCTAAGTCCTGCCCTTATTCCACATTTCCACAGGTCTAACTTGAATGTATGTAGGTAACACTGAAGAAGTACATGGGTCTTTCCTGGATACGCTTTATAAGTCTCTGTGGCTAGCGACTCCAACGTTCTGCGATCCCCATGCTAGCACTGTGTATAAGCAGGGTCGCATGGTATTGGAATACAGCTGTAAATGTTTTCATGAGAAAAACATCTATCTCTCACGTCTAACCAGCTTTTTTGTGTTATGGAATGACCCCCATAGTGGTTAGTGTTCTACAGAATCAAAAGTTTAATTTCTTGTCAGCAAATTAGTAAGGGGGCAATTTTATAAGGCATTTCTGCATATAAAAAAGTGTCTCATTTATTTATTATATTTAGTTTTAATGTATTTAAGATTTATAGTCCACTAGCAAAAAATGATCAAAGTGGACTCCAACGACATAACATTAAGAGGCCTTTTTACTAAAGGTGTGCACTTACAGTACTGCACGATTAGTGGCAATACCAACATGCAAATTAGTCCATCTGTTGTATGTTGTCAGGGGCTTGCCCAACAAGTTTCCAGAAGTTAGCACATGATTGCAAGTCCTAAAGTGTAGTGCAGTTAATGTGGGCACACCTAACAACACCCACAGATGTATAGTTATGTGTGATCGTACTAATTGACACATTGCCACTGAGTGCACAGCAGTTGTTCTCGATCTAGAGGCAATGTGCTCTCCATGCCACACCTCACTACTAATTCGGCCACTCTTTGCCCTAGCATGGGATGGCTGATTACCAGTGGCTAAACAGCAGGAGAAGGAGGTCTTCCGCAGAGGGTACAGTAAGAAAAAGTGGAAGCCAAGGACCACAGCCAAACACAGTAGGGGTATCCAAAAGACTTTATTAGCAGACCCAACTTGGCTTCCGCTTTTTCTTACAGATTACCAGTGGCTGTCAAGCACTGGCAAGCACACACTTTAGTGTTCATCGCTGTCAGGTACCACATGCTACAATGTGCTTTAACCTGTTAGTGGTGTTTAGTAAAAGGGCCTCTAAATCACATTGTTAAATAACAAGGACATAAGACAACCCAAACACACACACCCAAATCAGCAGACATTGCCTCCGCTAATACAATACCCAACATCCAAAAGGTTCCGTAAATACATGAGACTTCAAACGTCATTGAAATCAGGTGGTGTTCTGCTCCCCATGCAAGGAACCTGAAGTGTATTCCATAGCAATGAGCCCGCAACCAAAAATATATGTGCAGAAATCACCTTTTATAAAATTGCCCAGAATATAGGCACCTAAACCTATATGCATCCATCCTATTTACGCAAAGGTTTGTCGAAACTGGTCAGAGGCCTTCCTGAAGGTGGAGTTCAGAAGGGTTTCATCTCATGCTCATATTTCATAAAATATATGTGTTAGTGCATAAACTAAATCAGCAAATTTGTGCATGACCAATTGTAAATGACTGTGGGTACTTTCCATGGGGTAATTTTAAACCAGAAAAGATGCACGAGGATGTGCTATAATAATTAAAATAATATAATAGTTCCAGTTTATTAAACACTGACACCAATTAAGCTCATGATAATTTTACATGTACATCCAGTATATAAAAGCACATGTAATTCTTTTTTCTTTTTTTAGCTAGGAATTGATCCCCCACATAGGCGAAGGGGTTCACCTTCAGAGGTGGCAGCAAAAAAAATCACTGACTGTAGTATCTGGAAAGAGGGTTTTGGGATGGTACCAGCATAACCCAAGACATGCCAGACTGGCTTCAGGCCCATGCCGCTTCCCTCCCTCCCTGCCCCCTACCCCTTTCTCCCCCCCTTTCCACCTTCCCACAGTTAAAGGCCCGATCCATCATTTCTTTTCTTAATCTGCTTTATTAGTAGATCTTAAAAGGCTACAGCTTACGGATACAAAGTTGCTTTGAACATTAACGACAACAATAATCATAACAATAAGTGCACAATGTGTAAACAATGACCCTGGGCTAGCTAACATGGAGGTGTACCACCATCCCATGGCCAAGGTTGCAGTCCCGTTTTCACCTCCCCATCACCAACCACTCCATGTTGGTGCTCAGTTGGCCCCCCGCTCCCAGTAACCAAGGCCAGGCACCCCTGCCCCATAGTACCTGGTCCTCCTGGTACCTGGGCCCCCATTTCTCTTTCTGTGGTACCCCTCCGCTTCTCTATCGTTGAAGTCCCGCCTGCTGCGACAAACCACTCCCCTCCCCCCCAGGTGTGGAGGGTGGGGCCATGCCATCTGTCAGGAAAAGGAAGTGGTGACATTTGCTGCTTCCTTTTTATCCCAGCCCTTGCGTCCATCCCCTCTTCTGGCCTTCCTCCGGCTGCCCCTTTCTGGCCCTCCTCCATCCAGCAGCCGGGTTATGGGGCCACACTTTATTGGTGCTGGTCCCGCCAGAACCCAAGGCACGCTGGACTGGTTTTTGGCCCAAGCAACTTCCCTCCCTCCCTGCCCCCTCTCCTTCTCCCTCCGCTGTTTCCACCTTCCTGCAATTAAAGGCCCGATCCATCGTTTCTTTTCTTAAACTGCTTTATTAGTGGATCTTAAAAAGCCACAACTTGCGGATACAAAGTTGCTTTGAACATTAAACAACAACAATAATCATAATAATAGTAAACCATAGGTACACAATGAGTACAAATGAAGGGTACCACTGTCCCGACTGCCTGGTTCGGCAACCCTGGCCCGCTCCGTGGCCCACGTCACCACCCTGTTTTTACCTCCCTGCCACCAACCGCTTCGTGTTGGTGCCGAGGTGGTCGCCTGCTCCCAGTAACCGAGATTAGGCACCCCTGTCCCATGGTACTTGGCCCCCCGGTCACTGGGCACAAGCACCCCAGTATGGTACCTGGGCAACCATTTCTCTTTCAGTGGTTCCTCCCCTTCCTTCTCTATTGGTGAGGTCCTGCCACCAGGAGGGCCCAAGGCCCGATTCGCCCCATAGTGAATACTGAACCGATGGCCTGCCACAAGCCCTCGATGACCAGTTCTAAGTTGATATCGTTCAGGTGGACCACATCCTCCGAGTACACTGCCACCCCCAATCTCCAGTATGCTGCGATGTTCCACTATGACCTCTCTCACTGCTTGCACAAAAGTTCTGACATCCTTATTTAGCTTCCTTCTGCTTTTTTTGATACCCCTTGGGTGATCCACCCACCTCCACCTCTGCCGCGGGATGATGGGGGACCAGATGACCCCTGGCCCCAGCTCAGCGTATATCCAGGCCACATCCACCTTGATCCCAATGATTAGATTGATGCTCTTTCTGACACCAGATCATTATCTCCCAGGTGGAGGACTACAAAGTTCGGTGGGTGGCTGACCTGTCTCAGGTTGGTGAGAGCAGGCCTCAGCTGATCCCACC
The DNA here is from genome assembly GCA_033557465.1 of Ichthyophis bannanicus. NCBI lineage: Eukaryota > Metazoa > Chordata > Amphibia > Gymnophiona > Ichthyophiidae > Ichthyophis > Ichthyophis bannanicus. Next base: position 151,930,562 of record CM066037.1, read on the forward strand.
ACATCCCCCTTTGGTCCATCCACTATATACGGATGTTGTCAGGGTGGAAGCTGAGCTGCTCACCTTAGTGAGGTTCTACTGCTCTTCATCTCGCCCAGTAGACATAGGAGTGCCATACAATCCAAGCTGAGATCCCTCTGAGACCTTGTGGGCAAGAAGGAGAGCAGCATCAGAAAGTGTCAGTGGTGTTGAATGTACAGCTTACACCCATCTCCCGCTAGCCCATCTCCCAGCCTATATATGCCTTGCCCCCAAGGTTCAGCCCGTTCGCCGTGGTAGCCGCCCCAATTCTAAAGGAGTGTAGAGTCAGCCCACTGGTGAAGAACCACGCTTCCTTCATAGCCACAGCACCCAGAACTGATACTGCAAGAGGCAGGAGCCATCTCCATGATGGAGCAGGCCCCCCCCCCAATGGTGGGCGCACTCACAAATAGCACACATGGCCTTGACCAGGGAAAACTCCCGAACCGCAGTAGCATTCAGTCATGTAGCTTTCCCTCTCCCAAGCCGATCCATCTTTGACTGGGCCATGAACAAGCGCACCCTGTTTCCCACAACCATGGCATCACCCACACGGATGGCTGTACTGGCTGTGTCCACCCTGGACCAAGACAGAACCTCACTCATTGTGGAAGGCCCCAAAGAACATCAGCAGAACCACTAGCTGAAACAGTCCTCAAACCCGTCACTGGTGATAGGCACTGCCTACCGGATGACCCCGCCCAGCATGGGAAGGGAGATGGGCCGGCGACCATCAGGCCTCAGCGTAGCCTCCCTGGCCCAGCCATCCATCACCTTCCAGACTATTTACTCCTTCGTCACATCTCTATATCCTCCCAATTTGAGGAAGAAAGCCACTCCTGCCAGCACCAGTCTGGCCTGCCTCACCGACAGCCCTTCCACCTGTAAGTGCATCAGGAACTTGAGCAAGAGCCCAGTTGTCACCCCTTACTCGATGTTGGCTCCCTGCTGCTCCATGAATCTCTAAAGCCATCCCCAGGCGTACCCATAGATCTTCCATGTACTAGCCGGCAACAATGCTATCAGCAATCTGCTGGTGCTCCACATCCAAAAGTCCATATCTCTTTGGGCATGTGAGCTGCCTGGGGTGCAGCTTTCGGGATGAGCTGCCAGAATTGCTAGAGCTGGAAATGAGAACGTGTCAGCCAACTCATTGCTCTCCCCTGGGATGTGCCGGACCGTAATGAATGCATTCAGTTCCAGGCTCAGCAGTACCAACCTTCTATCCAACCTCATCACTCTCCCCACCCTCACTGTTTGCTTATTGATGGTGAACCCCACAGCAGCGTTATCCGAGAAGAAAATTATTCTCCTGTTAGCGAAAAGTCGCTTCCATATGACCATGGCTATGACAATGGGGAACATTTCAAGGAATGTAATGTCCTTGGTCATGCCATACTGGTGCCACTCTGCTGGACAGTGCTCCTGGCACTTCTGCCCCTTGAAATAAATCCCAAAACCCATGCCACCTGCTGCATCTGTGAATAGTTCCAGTTTCCTGTTACAGGTGGCTGGTGCTCTCCATATGTTCCTGCCATTGTAACACAACAGGAACTGCTGCCACATGGCCAAGTCCTCCCTCAGGGGTGCAGTGACCCTAATGGAGTGGTATTTTCAGCGGATACCCCTTGTAGCATCTGTGAGCTGCTGGATAGAAGCCCACCCCACAGGCAAAGTTTAGATGGCCCATCAGGGAATACATCTGCCCCAGCGTGACCTTTTTTGCAGCCACCGCCAACCGAACTGCAGCCTTAAAGGTCGACACCTTATCGGCTGGTAGGCGCTTCACCATTTCCATAGTGTCTATTTCTATCCTCCAAAAGGTTAGGCACTGTGCTGGCCCCTCCATATTGTTAGGGGCCAGTGGTACCCCCAGCTCCTCCACTTTCCTGCAGAAGGAACCCAGGAGGCACTGGCAACCCTGATTATCCCTTGCCATGAGCAGAAAGTCATCCAGGTAATGTATGATTCTGTCCTGGCGTAGCCCTTTCAAGGCCATGCCAGGAAAAGGAAGTGGCGGCCTTCACCCCTTCCTTTTATCCTGTCCCTTGCCCCCACCCCCTCTTCCTGTCTTCCCCCGGCTGTCCCTTTCTGGCCCTCCTCCATCTGGCAGCCGGGTTATTGGCCCGCACCTTATTGGTGACGGTCCCGCCAATATCTCGGAGGTTACTCTTACCGAAAACCATCTCTACACTCCACGTATTTGTTCCAACCCTCAAGGAAATTGTACTGATAAACCCATTCCTTCTTGGTGTCTTAAAAGAAAAGCAGGGATGACATATGGAAGTTTTATACTAAACCCACCTAATTTAGAAAGAGAATTGTCCGGAGTATACAAATAAGTGGAAGCCCCTGAAGCAGGGTGGTTTAGTTTGAATTCTCACCCCAAACACAGTGCTGTGTTAGGGAAGTTTACTACAGTATATAAGAGAGATTTGTGAGAATATATTATGGACTAATAGGATTTAATGCGTGTTTTCATTAAAGTAAAAAGGACTTATGTGAAGTAGTCCGCTCTTTTTAGTGGATGACTGAGCAAAGTCAGACAAAAAATTATTTATCTGATTTTCCTATATACGCCAAAGAAGGATCTTGTGTGTGATTATAATACAACTAAATCTTGAATATTTGGAGCCTTTATTTTCATTTCTTTCCATAAAACCAATGCTGAAATCTTCAGTAGATGACAATATGCCAATTTCGACAGAACATCTTGAACTATCCCCACTTATCAGGTGCTTTGACGCTGTCACAGACTGGCTAAATGCACAAATGCTTAAGTTAAATTTCAAAAAGACAGAAGCCCTCTTCGTAACCAGGAATCCGGCTTTTACTCCACCCCTGTCTATCAAGGTTCGCGACGCAGAGATCATATGCAAGACTACAATAAGATACCTAGGTGTAACGCTTGATCAGCAACTTAATATGAAGGCTCATATCAAAAACATAACAAAGTCGGTGTACCATAAAATCCGGACCCTCCGCAATCTGCATCAACTGTTAGAACCTGATGACTTCCGAACTGTCTTTCAGGCCCTAATAATGCCTCACTTTGACTATGCCAATGCGATCTTGTATGGTCTACCTAAGTGCACGACTAACCCCTTACAACTTGCAATGAATTCAGCTGCAAGAATCCTTCATGGAGCCTCAAGAAGTTCTCATATTACCCCAATACTAAAACAATTGCACTGGCTACCCATACAAGCCAGGATCTCATTCAAGATCCTAATTATGACCCATAAAGCCATCAATAAATACCCTGCTACTGCCATTACTGATCTAATTTCAATCACACCTCCCAATCGAGCAAGGAGATCGAATGCCGCAAATACTCTCATATTACCTAAGGCTAGCACGAAGTGTTCTCAATTCACTAGTTCCAGAGCCTTCTCCTTCTTTGCTCCATCCTGCTGGAACGCACTACCAGCAACTATCAGAACCATCAGTGAACTCTCCCAATTTAGGAAGGCACTGAAACGGCACCTCTTTCTTCATCACTACGATGATGCAGTCTTCTCCCCACACTCACCCACTCTCACATCTCAATGCAGCACCTCAAACTCATGCACGTCACATTCCCAGACTGATCACTCGCAATCACACCTTCCCCTCCAACCACCATGAGAAACTTATGCAGTGCCGCATAACTCATTATATTATTGCATAAAGTAGACTGTATTTATTCATCGTGTCTCCTTGTTAAGGGACTGGTTATTTATGCCCTATTTTATCTGTTATACCTGCTTAATGCATACCCAAGTTTAATTTTCCTGTTTAATGTATACCCAAGTTATTATACCTGTTTCACTGTAAGCACAAATCACGAAATTGAGATGTGCAACTCTTATGTTCATTGTAAACCGCACTGATGTCGAATAGCGCGGTATAAAAGAGACTGCAAATAAATAAAATAAATAAAATATGGTAATTCAGTATAGGAAATGAGAGTTGGGTGCACTTGTATCCTAACATAAGCTTTTACAGTAGGTTGCTAAGGCCATAGCACTGCATGATGCAGCCCAAGATATCTGAGTTCAGTGCCCTCATCCATCAGGGCCAATTGGACGAGGGTGCTGTGTAGGGAGTGTGCTCAAGCCCAAGAAAGAAGGGAACATGGCAGCATTGGTTATTGTGGTGTCATGTAATAGTGCATATCACAGGTTGTCCTACAGTCGCTGCTCCCTTAAGTCACCCGAGGGCAATGAGGGTAGAAGGTAGGGGAGTGGTAGAGACTGCTGGGGAGAAAAAAAGAAAAGCACCAAATATACTAAATTTACAGCAGTACATATGCATAGAAACCTAGAAAGAACAAAGCATGCATGATCTCCCTAAAGGATACACATTTGTTTTATTCTAGCTTTAGTACAATATAGGTTTTAGTTCAGTTTAATTAATTGCTGGTATGCTGATGTGTGAGTTCTAGTTTTTTATATGTAAAATTGCATATTTAAATGAATGGTGCTGCTGAGAATTGTCAATAGCAAATATTGGACGAGATTTACTAAAGTGCATTACCATATTAGCACATGCCAATGCAGTTGATATCAATTATTAGTAAATAAATCCCACTGGATAAAATAGGAACTATGAAAATAACACTTGTTAATATATTTTAGCATGTGGCAATTCGATAGCGCCTATTAGTCAGTCTAGTCCTCTGTGAATTATTAGACATGTTTTGTTTAAGCAATGGTATTTAAACGTCTCAGTCATATCACATCTATCCTGCCTTTCCTCTAAGGTGTACATATTAAAATCCTTAAGTTCATCCTCATATGCTTTATAATGAAGACCACTAACCATTTTAGTAGCCACCCTCTGTACCGACTCCAGCCTGTTTAAATCCTTTTAAAGATGCAGTCTCCAGAATTGCAAACAATACTCCAAATGAGGTCGCACCAAAGACTTATACAGAGGAACTATCACCTCCTTTCTTCTGCTGGCCATTCTTCTCCCTATGCACCCAAGCATCCTTCTAGCTTTTGCCGTCGCCTTTTCTACCTGTTTAGCTACTTTAAGATCATCAGACACAATCACACCTAGTCCCACTCTTCTTTAGTGGACAAAAGTACTTCTCCTGGGAATGGGAATAACGAGTGAGGTTATCAAATTTGCAGATGACATAAATCTATTCAAAGTTGTTAAAACCCATGGGAATTGTGGAAAATTGCAAGAGAATCTTGATAAATTGGAAGACTGGGCATCCAAATGGCAGATGAAATTTAATGTGGACAAGTGCAAAGCTATGCACCTAGGAAAAAACAACCCAAACTATGGTTACATGATGCAAGGTTCCACATTAGGAACCACCACCTAGGAAAAAGATTTAGGCGTCATCATGGATAACATTTTAAAATCCTCCAGCCAGTGTGCAGCGGTGGCCAAGAGAGCAAATAGAATGCTAGATATCATAAGGAAAGGAATGGAAAATAAAACAAAGGATATTATAATGCCTCTATATCGTTCCATGGTGAGACCGCACCTTGAATATTGTGTGCAATTCTGGTCACCATATCATAAAAAGGATATAGCGTTATTAGAAAAGGTACAGAGAAGAGTCATCAAAATGGTAAAGGGGATGGAAGGATACCTCTATGAAGCTAGGCTAATAAGGTTAGGGCTCTTCAACCTGGAAAAGAGATGGTTGAGGGGAGATATGACAGACGTCTATAAATTAATTAATGGAGTTGAACAGGTAAACGTAGATCAATTGTTTACATCATCAGAATATAGAAAGACTAGGGGACATGCAATGAAGCTACAGGGTAACCTATTTAAGACTAATAAGAGAAAATATTTTTTCACTCAACGTGTAATCAAACTCTGTAATTTGTTACCGGAGGATGTAGTAATAGCTGTTACTGTAGCTGGGTTTAAAAAAGGTTTGGACAAGTTCCTGGAAGAAAGGTCCATAAACCATTATTAAAAGGGACCCGGGATATCACTGCTTGACCCAATACAAGCATTGTGGAACCTGTGTCTTTTGGGGAAACTGCTAGGAACGTATGACCCAGATTGGCCACTGTTGGATATAGGATACTGGGATTGATGGACCTTGGTCTAACCCAGTATGGCATATCTTATGTTCTTATGTTCTTACCCTCTATACTATATTGCTCCCTTGGATTGCTGCAGCCCAAATGCATGACCTTGCATTTCTTAACATTAAATTTCAGCTGCCAAGTTCTGGACCATTCTTCAAGCTTAGCTAGATCCCTCCTCATGTTATCTACACCTTCCTGGGTGTCTACTCTATTGCAGATTTTGGTATCATCCGCAAGAAAGCAAACCTTACCTGACAGCCCTTTCGCTATATCACTAACAAAGATATTAAAAAGAATCGGACCAAGGACAGATCCCTGAGGCTCACAGCTGGTAACCTCCTTCCCCTCCGAGTGAACTCCATTTGCCTGTACCCTTTGTAGCCGAACACTCAACCAATTTCTAACCCAAGCAGTAACTTTAGGGTCCATCCCTAGAGTGCTCAGTGTTTTTTATAAGTCGCCTGTGAGGAATGGTGTCAAAGGCTTTACTGAAATCTAAATACACCACATCTAGGGCTCTCCCTCGTTCCACCTCCCTGCTCACCCAATCAAAGAAATCAATCAGATTTGTCTGACAAGACCTGCTTCTGGTGAATCCATGCTGCCTCAGATACTGTAATCCGCTGGACTCCAGAAACCTCACTATTTTCTCTTTCATCAACGCTTCCAATAATTTACTCACCACCAAAGTTAAACTAACCGGCCTGTAGTTTTCAACCACATCTTTACTTTTACTTTTATGTAAAGGGACCACACATGCCTCTCTCCAGTTCTTTGGCACCACTCTTGACTCTAATGAGGCATCGAAAAGGTCAGTCAGTAGAGCTGCTAGAACGTCCCCAACTTCCCTCAGTATTCTAGGGTGTATCCCATCTGGTCCCATCGCTTTGTCTACTTTAAGTTTATCTAGTTTCTCACGAACACTGTCTTCTGAAAATTGTTCAAGATGCCCCTCACTTCTGTTCCTGTTTGTGGGTGTTTCCTGAGGTCCTGCTCCTGTTGCTTCATCTGTGAACACAGAACAGAAATATTTGTTAAGCAATTCCGCTTTATCCTCATCAGCTTCTACATATTCCTCCCCTTCACCCTTGAGTCTGACAATACCACTTTTGCCCTTCCTCTTCTCACTAACATATCTGAAAAATGTCTTATCCCTCCATTTTATAGCATTGGTTATTTCCTTCTCTTTTTGAATCTTTGCTTTCCTGACTACTTTGCTAGCTTCTTTAAGTTTTTCCAAATATAGATGCATGTCTTCCACTCTCTGTGATCTCTTGTATTTCATGAAGGCCTCCCTCTTTTTCATCACCTTTTCAGCTACTTCTTTCGAAAACCATAGCGGTCTCCTTTTCCTTTTACCTTTATTTACCATTTTAACAATAAGGTTGGTTGCCCTTAAAATATCCCCTTTCAGTTTTGCCCACTGTTTTTCTACATCCCCCAGCTGTTCCCATCCCGCTAACGACTTCCTGAGGTATCTTGGCAAGTCTAAGACCCTCACCTTTGAATGGATTTTAACAGCCCTAGTCCTAATACTGAACCATACCATCTAGTGATCACTGGATGCAAAATGATCTCCCACTGTAACATCAGAAACACTTTCACCATTGGTAAGCACCTAGTCCAGTTTGGCCCCTTCACACGTGTGTTCTGTTACCAGTTGCCTGAATAGTTTTCCTTGTAGAGAATCCAGGATCTCCTTACTTCTAGATGATACTGCAGCAGGAATGTGCCAATCAACATCTGGCATATTGAAAACCCTATCAGTAGCACTTCCCCTTTCCTTGCAATGCTGCGTATGTCTTCAATTAATTCTCCGTCCTCCTCTTCCTCCTGTGAGGGAGGTCTATATATCATGCCAATGCAAATAGATTTCTCTTTCCCTCTTTCTAGTTTAACCCACAGTGTCTCCTCTCTCCCTTTGAGCTCTGTAGTTCTAAAGCTTTAATATCATTTTTTACATATAGTGCCACTCCTCCTCCCCTTCTTCCTACCCTGTCCTTTCTGAATAAAGTATAACCTGGTATAGTTATATCCCAGTCATGGTTTTCTGTGAACCATGTTTCTGTAACTGCCACTAAATCTAAGTCAGCCTCTCCCATTAAAGTTTCAACATCTGGGATCTTATTTCCCATGCTACGGGCATTTATACACACCACTTTCCATATGTTGTCCCTTTTTACTTATTTCCATAAAGGTATTTAATGTTTCACTTGCCAGAGGGCTTTCACTTACCTGGGGGCTTTCTTCACCCATCCCCAATGAATCTAGCTTAAAGCCTTCTTCAGTAGATTAGCCAACCTGCTACTGAAGACACGTCAACCTTTCATGGACAGATGGATGCCATCTTTGCTCTGCAGCCCTTGGAACAGCATCCCATGGTCCAGGAAACCAAAACGCTCTCGATGATACCATCCACGCAGCCTGTATTCATCTCCAGGATGCGAGCTTCTCTGCCTTGGCCTTTACCCTCAACAGGGAGGATTGAAGAGAACACCACCACCACTATCTGTTTCATCCTCTGTCCAGGGCAATGAAGTCACTTTTGATATGCTCAAAGGGATACCTAGCAGTATCATTTGTGCCAACATGGATTAACAACATTGAGTAATAGTCAATGGGCTTGATGAGTCTTGATAAACTCCCCATAACATATCAGATTTTGGCACCTGACAGACAGCATACCTCTCTGGACATCAAGTCTGGTCGGCAGATGGATGCCTCAGTATCCCTCAGAAGAGAGTCACCAACCACTACTACCCTTCGCTTCCTTGTGGACACTGATTCTGCAACTTTGGGGTGCTCGAGCTCTGGTTCTTCCCTGTCCAGGGATGCTTTCACCTCCTCCACCTCCAGGGCTGCATAATGGTTCTTCGGTTCAAGGGCTGAGAAGTTGGATTGATGATTCTGCAGGCCCTGGTGACTTGTGTCCAACCTTCATCATTCTGTAGGCTCCCATCTTCTCCTCTACTGGAGAGCTTGGATGTTGCAAGAAGCATCTCATCAATGTACTTTTCACTGAATGCTCCTCAGCCTTGCCACCTCCTCTCTGAGTTCCTACATTTGTTTCCTGAGAGCTTCTGCATGCAGGCACCCTGCACATGAAACTGGTCCCTCAACTGGCATGGGACCTCTGTCTGGACAGAGGCAGAAGCTGTAACAGGGGCAGCAGCTTTGGTGATATGATTTTTCCCAGCCATTGTTCAGTTGGTGGAGCTTAGGTATCTGTTAAAGCAAAAGAGAGAGAGACCTACCAAAGTATCAGCCAGTTTCCCAGCTGTCCTTTCAGAGAAAAAATAGTTAAATCTCTTTAGTGTGTTCAAAATGTGCTGTTCCAAGTCCCTGTGTGTAGTTTATTGGGGAGGTGCCCTATAAAGCAAGACTGCTCACTAGGGGTGGATGGTAGTTGGGGGGGGGAGGGGGTAGGGAGGGAACTAACACCCGATGAGGTGTCAGTAGCTTCAAAGGGCTGAGAAAGATACTAAATCAGAGTTTTAAACCTACCCCACTAAAGAAAATATTTCCCCTTTTAAACTAAAGCACCAAAAGGAATGTAACTTTGTTTTAAAAATGTACCAAACCCCTTTTAAGAGCCCCCAGGCAGAGAGCTAGTAATTTAAAAAGCCACAAACTCTTACCTTTGCATGAATTGTATAGCCCCTGTTAGGAATGCCTCAATAGTGTAAGGCTCTGAAGCCTTTTATGCAGGCCTCAGCTCCTCTCATTTCTTTCACAGGCTAATCAGGCCCACTAACTCCTGATGAGGTGTCAGTAGCTTCAAAGGACTGAGAAAGATACTAAAGCAGAGTTTTAAACTTACCCCACTAAAGAAAACATTTCTCTTATTAGTCTTAAATAGGTTACACTGTAGCTTCATTGCATGCCCCCTAGTCTTTCTATATTTTGATGGCGTAAGCAATCAGTCTACATTTACTCGTTCCACTCCATTCATTAATTTATAGACCTCTATCATATCTCCCCTCAGCCGTCTCGTTTCCAGGTTGAAGATCCCTAACATTTTTAGCCTCTCTTCATAGGGTTATCCTTCCATCTCCTTTGCCATTTTGGTGGCTGTCCTCTGTACCTTTTCTAATAATGCTATATCCTTTTTAAGATACGGTGACAAGAATTGCACACAATATTCAAGGTGCGATCGCACTATGGAATGATACAGAGGCATTATGATATCCTTGGATTTATTCTCCATCTTTTCCTTATGATTCCTAGCATTCTATTTGCTTTCTTGGCTGCCGCTGCACACTGGGCAGAAGGTTTCAACATGTTATCCACGATGGTACTAAATCTTTTTCCTGGGTGGTGATTCCTAATGTGGAATCTTGCATTGTACATATGATGTAAAATATGCATACATCATGGTCATACGCAAACTTGGGAAGGACCCAGTGCAGGCAAATTTCTACCACCCCATCTCACTATTAAACTTTGATTTAAAGATGTTTGCAAAAATTCTCGCAGATTGGCATTACTGCTCCCAGAGCTAATATATGAGTGCCAAATGGGCTTTATGAGAAGAATATGTCAGTGAGGAATCTATAAAAAATTTTAGCCTCACTGGTATGGATGCATCACCACCAGCAACCTTCTTTGATGGTGAGATTTGATGCTGAAAAGGCATTTGGCAGGGCAGGATGGTGATACCTCTTTGAAACCTTAAATATGTATGGTTTGGAGAAGGGATTTTTAAGGGGGGTCCAACTGCATTACTCTATCCTTAAGGCAGCAATGCTGGTGAACGAGGGGTTGACATAACAGTTTCTTCTACAATAGTGAATGAGGCAGGGCTGCCCTCTCTCTCCTCTCCTGTTAGTGTTGCCCTTGGATTCTCTGCTGCGTCATTTATATGTGTGGGAAGATATAGAAGGGTTGGTGCTGGGAGGAGAGCTATTCAAGCTATCTGCGATTGCGAATGACTTGCTTGTGCATTTGATTAACCCAAGGGTGTCACTGGGACCCTTGCTGGAGGAGTTTTGAGTTACAGCGGGCTTGAAATTGAACATGGCTAAGGTGGAAACTATGGATGGGTTAGGGAACTTGCAAGGGAGTTGGGCTGTCATGGAAACTTTAAATATCTGTGTATTTGGCTCCTGGCAGATCCAAAGCGACTTTATACTTTATACTTTAAACATGCAACAACCTTTGAATTTGTTGATAAGTAGGTTCCGTGAATGGAGACCACTCCATTATTATTGCGCAGAGTAGCAGCCTACCATTTGATATTGTTCCCTAAGATTCTCTGTGTGCTGCAGATTCTTCCAATAAGGCTTTTAAAATGTGATTGGTAAAATTGAGCAAGAGCTAATGAGGTTTGTGTGGAGTGGATGGAAGCTCTGGGTGGCACTCAGTAAGTTAAAGGTGTCATGGAACATTGGTGGCTGGGGGTTCCAGGACTTGCATGCTATATCCTGGCCTGCATACTGCAGCATTTGAGGGACTGATTTGGGTTTACCTTTGTGTTTATCCTCAGATGATTAGAAGAGACTTTGGTGTGCCCAAGTAGTTTACTGTCAGTGTTGCATGCTGATCAAAAGTCTTTGCCTGCACATATCAGGGGTAGTGTCTTGATCCATTCACTTAGAGCGGGATGGAGGCATATGTGGGAGACATGGAAAATTGACCCCTTATAACGTTTTTTTTTTTTTTACCAATACAGGGGAATGATCGCTTGCCACCTAATCTGGATTTGATGCCCTTCAAAGTTTGGGCAGACAAGGATTTATAGTTGATACAGCAGGTACTGGATGTGGAGGGGGGAATCCACACATTCCAAGAGATAAAGGATAGATTTGATCTGAAAAATAAACAATTTTTTGCATACTTACAACCCCAGCACTATGTAGTGTCTTTGGAAAAGAAATGTGTGAGGAAGAACTGCAGTGCTAAGATTCAGCAGTTTTTCAAATTTGCAGAAGGAATCCATTTCAATTTGCCATAGAAAACTGGAGTTATGCTGCCGGAGAGGCTAAATGGTCTGAGAAGCCGGGGAAGAGCTTGGCAGACAATTCATTGGATGAATGTGGTGGTGCCGATCCCAGCTTTGAAGAGTGCTTGGCTCTGGGAGATTCAAAATAAGGTTCTTAAGAGAGGTTATTTCTCTGCAGTCCAAGCATTCAAAGTTTGAATATGCTGAACTGGATGAATACCCCTGCTGTTTACAGGAAGGCACCAATTTAAGCCATAAGTTTTGTATGTGTAAGGGTTTTCGTGACTTTTGGGACCGCATACAGAGATATTTGGGTGATTTTCTCTTGGGCTTCTGCAGCTAGTATGATGATCTTTGCAGTTTTACAGGGTCATGCTGCATCTTCATAATTGGAACTGACATTTCAGCCACCATACTGTGGCTTTCTTTAGGGCAAAGTGGTTGAGCAGTGGATGTCTGTCTTTTTATATAGTAGTCCTCAAACTGGATTGATGGGATTGAGGCGAGAAATTTGAATTTGAATTTTGGAGGAAGAGTCCATTGGAGAGAGGCTGGAGACCTCTTTTTTCCCCCATAGATTGGAAGGTTATCTGGTGAGTTTAGATGCTGTCTCCATACAGTTTCTTTAAATGTTCTCTTGGCTTCCACAGCTAGTATGATGATTTTTGTAGTTTTCCGGATCATGCTGCATCTTTGTAACTGGAACCACCATTTCAGACACCATATTGTGACTTTCTTCAGGGTGAAGTGGTTAAGTAGTGGATGTCTGTTCTTTTATATAGTAGTCCTCAAATCGTATGGTGGGATTGGGGTTGGAAATTTGAATTAGAATTTCGGTGGGAAAGTCAGTTGGAGAGAGGCTGGAGACCTCCCTCCAGTGGACTTCCCCTCCAAAAGTCAATTTAAAAGAACAGACATCTTTGCATGCATGTGTGACTCTGAACCTTGAAACAGTCTCCGAGTGTGTGTGTGTGGCTTTCCCTTATAGGGACTGCTATATAAATAGAGTTTCCCTTTGAAAATCTAGGCTGGAGTGGAGAAGTCCACTGGTGCATATGTAAATGTGTACATACTAAGTGGAGGGATGTTTCAGTCTGTGGACCTAGGCAAATTCCATTGAAAACTGTCCTAATACATGCATCCACAACAAATACCTGACTACTTGATGGACAAACACATACACACCCCAGCCAATACCCTACCATAAACACCAATACCCACAACTTGCCTTAAGACCAGTGAATCCTGGGGCAATTTCTACATCCCAACTACAGAATAGATAGAACATATTATCGCCAATCTGAACACCACCACATCCAGATCTGATCCATGCCCAATGTCATGGATTAAAACAACCAGAAAGGAATTAAGTTTATTCATACAAAATATGACCCAAATATCTCTCACACAAGGCTATATACCTCAAGCACTAAAAGAAGTTACCATAAGACTGATCCTTGAAAACACTTCACTCAGTCCAAGGGACCAAGCAGCATACCACCCAATATCCAGCCTACCACTCATTGCTAAAATCATAGAACAAACAGTACATCAACAGTTACAAGACCGTGTGAAACTACATGTTCCATTGGACCCCCATCAACATGGTTGCAAACCTAACCATAGCATAGTGACCCTGCCGACCTCCCTCCTCAACAGTAACATAAGGAGCATTGCTGACATTAAGACTGGCATCATTCTTATCTTCTTAGACATATCTGCTGCCTTGGATATGGTCTCCCACTATATACTGCTCCAACGACTAAGAGGAATAGGCTGTTAGTGTAGCTGGGTTTAAAAAAGGTTTGGACAAGTTCCTGGAGGAAAGGTCCATAAGCCATTATTAAGAAGGGACCCAGGATATCAATGCTTGAACCAATACAAGCATTGTGGAACCTGTGTCCCTTGGGGAAACTGCTAGGTACGTATGACCTAGATTGGCCACTGTTGGAAACAGAATACTGGGCTTGATGGACCTTGGTCTGACCCAGTATGGCATATCTTATGTTCTTATGTTCTTATGACTCCAGAATTGCACCATCAAATGGTTCCAGTCATATCTAAACAACTGGCGGCTGCAAGTCAAGGATGGGCAAAATGAATACACACCGTTCACATCACTTCAGGGCATCCCACAAGGCTCTTCCATCTCCTCTTTACTGGTCAACTTATATACAAACTCATATACAGCCCATCTGCAACATTATAGAAAAACAGCATGCAGTACTGATTATACGCGGATGATATGATATACTCCAATACAGAAAATCATGATTACTCAAGCATAACCAAATGTTTAGAAGCAATGAATACATAACTCAATGAAGACAACTTGAAAATTAATTACAAAAAAATGGAGGCACTCCATATCACTAGAAACACAGCATTCATCCTCCCGCCTTCTATAAAACCCATACACAGAAACAGAACTGTAAAGAATGAAATGAAATACCTGGGAGTTACACTTGATCAAAATCTCAGTCTGCAATCATAGATAACTAAAAACACAAAGAAGGCATACCATAAAATGAAAATAATCCAAAACCTGAAAACACTGCTCAACCAAAATGACTTCCTTACAGTCTGCCAAGCTACCATATCACCAGTCCTGGACTATTGCAACGTAATATATCAAGGCCTTCCAAAGCATTCTATCCAACCACTACAAATTGCCCAAAACACAGCAGCCTGCATCATCACAGGATCAGCTAAACATGAGCACATTACACCTATATTGCATCAACTGCACTGGCTCCCTATACACTCATGTGCCAAGTTCAAGACACTTCTCACTACATTTAAAATATTACACCATATCTCAGCAGATGCTTGTCACCAAATATTCTGAATCCAGACCCAGGAGAACCAATAAAAATCAGATTGTCGCATCAAACACCCAAACCAAATCAAAACAAATTACCTGAAAGAGGGCCTTCTCCCTAGCTGCACCTGCTCTATGGAACTCCCTCCCACAGAACATCAGAGATACAAAAGACATTAAAGACTTCAGAAAACAGTTAAAAACTTTCCTATGTATTGAACAATAAACATAATACAGTAAAACACCTCAACATCCCACCATTTCATGCTACTGACCCCTCATTGATCTCCTACTTCCCTGCATCATGTTTACATCTCAGCTGAACCCCCATTGTATCCCTCATTAAGTTATTATGTATATAAGTTATCTTGTATCTAAGTTGATATCTGTTATCTGTTACAATGTAAACTGTTAATGAGTTGAAATGTAAACCACTTGGACTGAAGGAAAAGGTGGTATAAATAAATAAATAATACTGCCTCCATTCTGTCTATATCTTTTCAAAGGCACAAAGAAATCAAATTTTTTTTTTTTTTTGCTGCTCATTTGTGAATCTTTTGCCACCTAAACCTCTTTCAACGCTGAGCTTGATGGACTTTGGTCTGACTCAGTATGTCATTTCCTATGTTCTTATACCTCAGATACATTGCCCATAAATTTAACTTTGAGACGATCCACCCTTGGCACCTCCCTCCGTCCCTCTGATTAGAACCCTCATTCCCAAAATTCAAATCTCTACTCAAAATCCACTTGTTTTGCCTAACTTTTGACCTTCCATCTGATTCTTCCTGGTCTTTTTCTGTTTTATCTTCCCTTTCCCTGCTGTGTCTTATTCTTCAGTTTTCCCCTTGGCTGTTGTTGTCTTGTCTCTCTTTGCGTCATTTCCCTATAGCAGTTTGTCATTCCTTTCTTGTTTTCTTCTGAATTTTATGTTAATGTTATATTTTACTTGCTTTTTTATGTACACCACTCTGATGTCCCCACTGAGGGCGGTATATCAAGTTTTAATAAATGAAATCAAATGAAATGGTTTGTACTAGAGGCAATGAATGCTGAAAATGACTTGCCCAGCTTCTCTGGTTCTCAGCCAAATACTCCAACCCCAAGATCACTCACTCAAAGCATGTGTCTGCACAGTCCCCCTGCTCACTACCAACCTGCTGCTGCTATATCCAGAACTAGGTCCTTCAATTTTCCCTGAATAGATGAAGTGTGGCAGCCTGAAAGGGAGGCCTGGGGGCAGGGCAGGAAAAAAATGAATGTGACTGGGGTGGGGAGAGAGTGGGGAGAGAGTGGGTTTGATAAAAGAAACAAATGGAAGTTCATGTTAAGGGCCCACAAATGTATGTTTACCTAGGCTCCAATACAGTGTTAATCTGGTCCTGATGCTAACATGTGACAGCATGCCAAATACGTGCGCACATGGGTCTGTGCTAGGAGCAGCTATATTTGGCATACAGGGAAATTGTATCAGCACCCAGGGTTGCATGCACATACTTCCATGCATGTGCTGTTATGCTATCCTGTGCATACGTCCATGCATGTGCTGTTATGCTGTCCTGTGCATACAAGTTTTGAAATATTATTGATGTGCAGAATAACATTCTGGCACATGCACAGATGTATGCGCATGTAACTCTGAAGTGCTGATACACAATTTTTTCTAATACCAATTTTGTCAACAGCCCAGCAGTTCTTTGATGCCGAATACCTTCTCCTCGGCACCTCCTCTTCAAGGAAGCCAGAAAAATGTGCAGATCCTGAATGCTTGAAGAGAAGAAACAGAAATTCCCCATAGCGCTGACCACAGAACAACGAGCTAACCTTATACTTCTCCTCCGACCCTGTGTTAAAACCCCAGTGTTGCTCTTATCCTTCTGGTCATCTGCAGTCCTCTTTGCTCCTGTGCAGAGCACAGTAGCTAATTGCTTTATTACCATGGATTTAAATGTGCTGTGTGCTGATATCTATGCAAAGCTTTCTGCACAATAAGCATGTGCAAAAAACTTGTTTTCACGACTTCCGGTTGGCAATGAGCTGATCAGACAGGGGGAAGATCAGCTCCGGCCATCCCACCCCGAATATCGGCAACGTTTCATTACCTAAGTGACCAATTCAGAAAATCTTCACTGGCTACGGGCCGAGGAACTATCCGGCTAGCAACAAGGCAGGATCTATCGGCGAGAAGCAGGCGAATGGCAGCAAAACCGCAGCGCCGGGAGAAGCCGCGTGCCCCAGAGGCTAAGATGGCGGAGGGGACACCTAAGAGCCCTAAACCACCTGGCGAACAGAATCTGGTGGCGGAGGTCAGCGCCGCGGTGGTGGAGGTGTTGGATGTTAAATTCCAAAATTTGACAGCGCAGATCTCCACAATCAGCCAACGGCTCACCGAATTTACGGGGCGTCTCGAGCAGGCGGAGACCCGCATCTCCGATGTGGAAGATACACAGCAATCCTGGTCGGCAAATGTTGAGTCCCTGGAACGCCTGGTGAAGCAGCAAGGAGAAAAAATTGACGACCTCGAAAATCGAAGCCGTCGCAATAACCTCCGCTTTATTGGCATTGAGGAGAGTGTGAGTGACAATGCCCTGTCTGCTTACCTGTCGGCCTGGATAGAGAAGCTGCTCGACGGCAAGGGGGGAGGCCCCATTCGACTGGAACGCGTTCACCGCCTGGGCCCTAAACGAGACCAGGCCCGACGACCTCGTGCGGTTATCGCACGCTTCCTGGACTTCCAGCAAAAGGAGGCAGTGCTACGGGCCGCTCGTGGTCGCAGAGCTGCGGCTGGAGACTCGACGCCCATCCTGGTCTTTCAGGACTATTCCGCCCTGGTGAGCCAACAGAGGCGCGTTTTCACTCCCATCTGTGCACAGCTTCTAAACCAGGGAGTCCGTTTCTCCTTGCTCTACCCGGCGAGACTGCGCGTCGAGCACCAGGGACAGATCCGGTTCCTGCGGTCTGCGGAGGAGGCCCAATCTTTCTTGGACACACTGGCTGAGGCGGCAGGCACAGCTCGCTGAAAAGGAGAGACCCGGATGGTGGTGGTAGTGCCCACACTGCCGGATGAACCTTTGGCTTGCGGGGGGCTAAGAGAGGGCCCCGGAACAGGACTGAAGGTGAGAGTATCCTGGCTGCACCCGGTGGGTAACCACTGATGGGAGCCTGTAGCAGTATGGGCAATGTGCAAGCTGACAGAATGTTAGCTGGCCTGGGACTGTGGACCATGGACACATTTCGATACATTCAGATGCCTGATTCTTTTTGTTTCTTTGTTGCCTTTTTTTTTCACATAGTTCCATTTGTTACAATGCTTTAAATATAACTCTGTAGCCTGTATTGACTTTGCATTCCCTTTCCTATTGTATGGGGCTCACTGGCAGGCTAACGGAGTTCTGCCTAGGGGGGGGAAGGGGGGGTACTTGATGTTCCTCTACCCCGAGTTAAGAGGGGGAGGTTGTTAGTGGAGTCACTGTTATTGGGGCCCTGTATTTTGGGTTCCCACCCTCTGCTCTGCTGGAGCGAGGTGGGTGGAACGAGGCTTGGGGCCAAGGGGGGGGGGAGTGTTTTGGTGGCTCAAGGGTGCCTTAAGGGGTTGAAGCTACGGGGAGGGAATGGCAGACATTAGGTACAATGGGATCTGGGGGGAGTGGGTGGCGGGGTGGGGCCGAATGCCATAGAAAGTTAGTCTGGTCCCATGGGAGGTCCAGGCGGGAGTGTGGTAGGCGGAGATGGGGGTGAAGGGCAGGAGGGGAGGAGGGGGATGCAGGGGGGGAGGGGGGGGCTTCAGGGGGGGAGGGGAAGGTTCTTCACCGGGGATTTGTGGTGCTGCACCCTCAACATGCTGGAGAGAGGGGGGTCCCAGGCTGGGAGGACCTCCCTAATATATGTGCGTTTAGCTTTTTGGCGGATCTTTGACACTGTCTCATGCCTTTAAAGATTATTACCTGGAATGTGTGCGGTATGGGGAGTCCGATCAAGCGATATAAGGTGCTGCAGGCCCTTGCTCGCCAAAGATGCGACATCGCCCTCCTGCAGGAAACCCACCAGACAACCGAGGAACATGCTAAACTATGCCGTTCATGGGTGGGCCAAGTTTGGGGTTCTCCGGCACATGGGCGGAAGGGAGGTGTGGCGGTTTTGTTCCACAAGAGAGTTCGTTTTTCACTGGCCACCCTTGCAGCGGACGACATTGGCAGATATTTGCTTTTGCACGGTCACCTTGATGGAAAATTAATCACTATCGGTAACTTGTATGGGCCTAACACGTTTGACCCCACTTTTTTTGTGATTTGGCTTCCCGGATTGAACAGCTTCCCGATTGTACCCTGCTCATAGGGGGGAATTACAATGGCGTTCTGGATGTCGAGTTGGATACATCGACGACAGGGGAGAACCGAGACCGGATCCCCACGACCCGCATGTTGCAGAGATTTCGGAAACGGCTGGATTTGGTAGACCCCTGGCGCTTACTCCATCCCCTGGAGAGGGATTATACCCATCAATCCCGGGCACATGGTTCAAGTGCCCGTATTGACTACATACTGCTTTCGGGGGGAGCCATTGCCAGGGTGGGAGAGACTCAGATTGGCCCGGTGGAGATCTCCGATCATGCCTGGGTCTGGTTGGAACTACATTGAGGAAAAGCCTCATCCTCTGGGTGTCGGCTCTGGCGCTTCCCGCTCGATCTTTACCATGATGCTCAGTTCCACGGCTTCCTTCGCCAGCGATGGCACGAATTTTTGGACAACCATCGGTGCCATGAGGGGGACCCGGAACTGGTTTGGGAGACAGCAAAAGTGGTGCTACGTGGGGATATTATCGGCTTCGCGGCTCGCAAGCGCCGGACGATCGCTAACCGTATCGTACGCTTGGAAAGACAGGTGGTGAGTCTGCGCCGGCGCTGTGCTCGGGCCCCACTTGCAACGAATAAAAAACGTTTGTGGGAAGCTCAGGTGGCGTTAAATGAGCTAATACACCAGCGGGCCAAGAAATCCCACCTTTATTATCGTTACCAACTGTATTGTCACGGAGACAAAACGGGGCGGCTGCTTGCCCGTTGTCTGCGGGGACAGCGTGGCTCCCGCCTGGTGGCAGCCCTGCGCGATGAAACGGGGAGACTCCGCAGAGGAAACGAGGAAATTGCACAACTTTTTCGGACCTTCTTTCAGTCTCTGTACGAAGCCGAGAGTATGCCTCCGGCTGACCTCCGTGACTATTTGAGGGGCCTCGACCTCCCCCAGCTGACACTACACCAGCGTGAGTCCCTGGAACAGCCGTTGACGGCTCAGGAGGTCCAGGCGGTCATCACCTCAGCCTGTTGTTGCAAGTCGCCTGGTCCGGACGGCCTGGGAGCTGAGTTCTACAAGATCCTAGGAGACACTGTGACCCCAACATTGCTGGCGGTCTATGACCGTCGTATTGAGCAGGGGGCTTTCCGCTGGGGGACCAACCATGCTCATATTGTACTAATTCCCAAGCCGGGCAAAGACCCCTTAGAGGCTGGCTCCTATAGGCCCATTTCGTTGCTTAATTTTGACTTGAAAGTTTTAGCTAAGATTTTGGCCACTCGGCTGGCGGAGGTATTGAGTCACCTTGTGCACGTCTCTCAGGTGGGCTTTGTTAAGAGCCGCTACGCAGTGCGGAATCTGCGGAAAATTCTGGCCTCTTTGGAATGGGTACATCATCACCAATTATCTTCTTTGCTGATTAGTTTCGACGCCGAAAAGGCCTTCGATCGGGTGAACTGGGAATATCTCTGGGCACTCCTGCCTCAATATAGACTTGGTCCCCACTTCTGCCGGATGGTGCGAAGTCTCTATGCCCAGCCGACGGCGGGGGTGGTATGTAATGGCGTTGCTTCGGAAGCTTTTGACTTAGGACGCGGAACTCGACAGGGGTGCCCTCTTTCCCCCCTTCTTTTCGTCCTCTCTCTCGACCCCTTGATTAGGACTATCGAGGCCTCCAGAGAGATTCTCGGCGCACGCATTGGGCCACGGGAGTTCAAGCTCTCTGCCTTCGCCGACGATCTCCTTGTTCATCTCCTATCTCCGGAGCGGTCCTTGCGCTGTTTGATGCTGGAACTTGAAAGATTTGGCAAAGTGGCGGGATTGCGCATTAATAAGGAGAAATCGGAGGCCCTTGATGTGTTGGGCACCCTCCGGGGCGCATGGGCCGGAGAGTTCCCGCTCAAATGGGCATCAGGCGAGTTCCTATATCTGGGGATTGTCTTGCCCACCCACCCCGCCAGGCTGTATAGCCATAATCTCGACCGGATCCTGCGGAGATTGCAAACTCAGCTGCGGGCATGGGGGGCTCTCCCACTGTCCCTCTCCGGGAAGATAGCGGCGGTAAAGATGGTGGTCCTTCCCCGCCTCCTCTACTGGCTTCAGACCCTGCCAGTCTGGCTGCTCCGCAAAGATCTGCGCCGTATCGAGATCTGCTTTCACTCCTTTTTTTGGAAGGGGCGGAGAGCACGTATTCCGTGGTCCCGGCTGCTGGGCGGGTGGCGTGCGGGAGGGATGGGTTTCCCGGATCTGCGAGCTTATGCCCTGGCCTGCCAAGCGCGACATTTGGCAGACTGGTTTGGCGACACTGCTTACTACACACCCCGGCAGTTAGAGGAATGTTTTGTCGCCCCGCTTACTTTATTAGGGGTCCTGCATGCAGCCAATTCAGCGCTTCCCCGTTATATACGGCAGAGTGTGTTGATAACCCCGGCGAAACGGACCTGGCAATATCTTAACGTCCGATGGGGGGAATCATGGCAGACCTCTAGTTGGTTGCCATTGCGAGGGAATCTGTCCTTTTCCTCGGGCTCGGAGTCAAAACTTTCAAGATTGGCATGGCCGTGGAATCCAGCTTCTTGGCCATGTGATAGAACCCTCAGGAGCCTGCAAATCCTTCAGGACGTTGAGCCGGGAGTGGGATCTTTCCCCCCGGCACGCCTATGCTTATATTCAGGTAACCCACTATATATCTTCATTGCCGCGAACAGCGCTGTGTGCGGAGCGGGCTCAACGGATTCTGGATTTTTTTGGACTCGGGGGTGACACCCCGGTATCGGTATCTGTTTTTAAAGCCCGAGTGGCTGACCTGAACCCTCCTCCCGATTATCGGGAGGTAGAGTTGGCTTGGGAGGGGGAAACTGGCTTGCGAGGTACCGCCTGGTACGTTAAGAGCGGCGCTTTCTCGCATAGTTGACCTGGCTGGGGGGATGCGCTGGAGGGAGGTGCAGTTTAAGTGCCTCACTAGAGTTCATTTTTCCCCAAGACGGGCGCTGCGGAGCCGCCTTACTACAGATGGCAGCTGCCCCCGCTGCTTGGAGCCTTTGGCGACCCTCCTCCATATGTGGTGGGAGTGTCCATCCTTGCAGCCCTATTGGGTTAAAATCTCTTCCTTTTTGGAGGGGCTTCTTCGACAGCGTATCCGCTGGTCGGGCTCCCTTGTGGTGCTGGACTGCATACCCCCCCCCCCCCATGCCCGGGAAAGAAGGGGGAACGGCTCTTGGTCCGTAAGGCTTGTCTGGTGGGGAAGGCGCCGATACTTCGATTATGGAGGGACCCCCAGCCCCCCACCTTTGGGGAGTGGAGGAACAATTTCCACCAACTGATGCAAATGGAGCATCGCTGG
Organism: Ichthyophis bannanicus; assembly: GCA_033557465.1. Taxonomy (NCBI): domain Eukaryota; kingdom Metazoa; phylum Chordata; class Amphibia; order Gymnophiona; family Ichthyophiidae; genus Ichthyophis; species Ichthyophis bannanicus. The sequence continues at coordinate 151,953,021 of CM066037.1, forward strand.
GCGCGAGGCAGTGTCAAACGGTGGCCGGCCTTTATGGCAGTTTGGGAGCCCTACATTCTCCAACTGGGGCCCCGAAGTCGGAATGAGATTTTGCAATGCGGAAGCTGAGACACCGCAATGGAAAGCAAGGAAGATCGATCGAGAAGTGCAGTACCACTAGTCATATTGGGGGGGGGGGATGGTCGGGAGGGGTAGGTAATTTGGGGGGGGGAGGGCCTTGGGGGGGGTAAGGAGGGGGGGGGGAAACAACTGTGTTAAATGCCACCTTATATTCTTTCTGTATTGCCCGGGGGGGAGAGGATCAGAGTACACCCCGCCCTCCCGGGCCTCCATTGCTTGCCTTTGTGTGCTGTGTTGTACTGTTTTTTGGTGGATTATAAATAAACTATTATAAAAACACACAAAAAAAAAAAAAAAAAAAAAAACTTGTTTTCACACTGGGTGTCCAAAGGAGCACAAAAAACCTATGCCTGTCTAAAGCCAAGCTAACCTGGGTACAAAGCATAGTCTACTGTATTGCATTGGCCTCTAAGTGCCATTTTCAACGTGTTTTTCTGTTGTCATAATCCAATGACACACTGTCAAAAATCTTTTTCAGATTTGTTTTGTTCAAGCAATGCCTATTGAGGAGGGCCCTCCATCTGTCTGCCTTTCTGTCAGTTTGTCTGTTCATTCTTATGGATGTTTGTTTGTGTTGCGCAAAAACCCTCTGATTAGAGAAGAGCTGGAAGCAGAACTAAATGGAGTGGTGAAGATGTCAGGCCTCCACCATCTGAAGAGGAGCTGTACATTATGACAAAGTTGGTGCTGCAGGGACCCCAATCTCCACAGCAAAAAAAAAAAATTTAAAACCTATGGCAGCGCCATTTTTCTTGTGCCATCAGGGTCCCAACCCCTAGGAGTAAAAGGGGAGAGAAATAAAGAAAACAGTAGCTGCGGCAAGATGTGTGCAGGCTGCCACCGGAGGCCCATGAGTGGAAGAGGAAAGAGAGAGAGCACCAAGGCCACAGTAAGATGTGTGCAATCTGTCACCAGAAACCCAACCCAGCAATGAAATAAGAAACAAAACATAAGAACATAAGGTATGCCATATTGAGTCAGACCAAAAGTCTAACATCTCCAAACGTATATTGCAATTTACCTGTATATATGTGTACATAGTTACCCTGTTGTTATTACCTGTACATACACCCCTTGTTATATTGTGAAGCCAGTGCAGACCATCTGTGCTGGACGGTTATGTTTTAATGTAAACCGCGTTGATGCAGAAGAACGCGGTATATAAGAAAGTTAAATAAATAAATAACAAGCCCAGTATCCTGTTTCCAACAGTGGCCAACACATGTTGCTTGTCCCAAAGTTAAACAGTGGATTTCCCCAGTGCACTGTAAACAATGATTTATGAACTTTTCCTCCAGAAACTCATTCAACCCTCTTTTAAACCCAATTACAGTAACAGCTTTCACTACATCCTCTGTTAACGAATTTCAGAGTTTGATTACGCACTCCAGCCAAAGATGGTACTGGGAGAAAAGGGAATGGTAAGTGTAAGAATGAAGAGAGTGTGAGAGGGAGAGAGAATGCATATATACCTACAGCCAGAAAGCACTGGCTGATCATACTCTCACACACTGTCACCCCCCCCCCCCCCAGAGATCCCCAAATGTCCGTCATATACATTCTCTCCCCCCCCCCCCCCCAAAGAGGTCTTCTGGGCATCCTACACAAATATTTCCACAGATACACATCTACACTTTGTTCATGGACAAATATACAGGGTGGCCCAAAAAAAGTGAGAACATCTCATAGCATATAAGTAGTTTAAAAATTCAAAAAGGCAGATGTAAACGATTGACAAATTTAAAAAAAAGATGGCGACCGGAAATTGTCAAAATAAAGACGTTATATAGCTAAAAAAGGTAAATAAGTAAACTGTTTAAGCTTTTAATTTATGAGATGTTCTCACTTTTTGTTTGGGCCACCCTGTATACACCATACCACACACATACACACACACACACACACACACACAAGCAGTCGCTACATACACACCATATAGCCTCTGTACTCACCCACCCACACAGCCCCTATCACTCAATCAAGACACAGTCTTTTCATGCCAAATCACCCACACAGACAAGCATCAGAATGTAGGATGTCTGTGAATGTCACACTGTAAGCAGGCACTTTTCAACTTCTTTATTTTGATTATTGTATTATTTTAAAAAAACAACTTTTGTTTTAATGCATCCTACAAGTACCCAGTAAGAATAGGTAACATTTTCCAAACACTGTCTAAGTCAAATAACAAGTTGTTTTTTTTAACAGCCTTATAAGAAATAATGATGCTTGCAATCCCTTTTCAAATAAATTTGGCCAAGCTTTCTGTCGGCGCTTCATTTATCTTGGGTCTCTTTCATCTATTATCTTACTGTACACTGGTTTGTAGCCCATCAGCTGTATTCCTTTTGACAGAGAAGTCTTGTGACGTGTCAGATGTGTTAGTGTCAATGAAACCAAGGTGATGGGAAAAGGGTAACCTTCTCCCACTCTTACCAGAATTTTGCCACTTGCCCAAACCAAAAATAAAGACTTATATCCTTATATATCTACCAGACTTGCTGGAAGGAAATTGTTCCAGCGCTCTGATTCATATGCTGTAGGGAAGCCTTTAGACAACTGGTTTTCATAACTGAAGTTATTTTCCTGTCTTCAATTACTGCTCTTGAAAAGGAGACATCAGGAGAAGATATATTTTGTGTCCATTATTTGTGAGTTGGGAGGTTTTTAACACACTTTCCATCAGTGCTGCAGCATTAAGAACTTACTTGAGGTACTGAAAACCCAATTCACATGTGCAGGAACCAGTCTTTAAATTTTTATAAATGAAACATATGCCTATATGATACATTAAAAAAACCTAGACACATATATTATAAAATTGCATAGCTACATCATAGATAAATATATACTAATGATTTATTCTCTAAAAATATATCGATCTTTTTTAGATGTGGTAATTTCAATCCAATTGCCATTTAAGAATATTGAAACCGTGATCTACTTTTTCATCAAGAAATAATTTTGCCTAATTCTACAGGTTTTAAAGTGGAAAAAAGAATTTCTTTCCACTTCCTCCTAGTCATTGAAAAGTATGAGGATGTCAATATTTAAAAGGACTTACCCAGTTAGCAGAACCTGCTAATCAGATTAAGTCTCACCTAAGGAGATATTCAGCAGCACAATCTGGATAGTGCTGCTCAATATCTCCACAGACCACCACTATCTGAATAGTGCTGGAGCAATCTGGGGGTGAAGCCAGTGTGGTGACTTTAGTTATTTGGATAGCTATCCTAAGTGCTTTCCAGATAATGGCTGACTATTGCTGCTGTCTGGATAGTGCCAGCAACTTTTTCCTCTATTGTATCTGCATATTCAGCATCTGGAGTTAGCTGCTGAATATCAAGAGGCTTTTTTACCAATCTCCATGGGCTAAATCAGTGATTCTCAACCCAGTCCTCTGGTACCCCTAGTCCAGTTGTGTTTTCAGGATATCCACAATGAATATGCATGAGATAGATCTGCATACAGTGGAAGCAGTGCCATGAAGATCTTTCTCATGCATATTCATTGTGGATATCCTGAAAACCTGATTGGCCAGAGGACTGGATTGAGAACCACTGGGCTAAATATTACCCCCTAAGGTCCCGATTCTGACATGCGAATAGCGGGGATGGATGTCCTGGTTTGACATCCAGCCCTGCTATTCGCCGGGACTGAATGCTGCTTCAAGTGCTCCCCGCATGCACAGAGCCTCTGCGTGGGGAGCACTGGATGGGGGTGGGAGAGAGCAGAGAGAAGGCGGAGCGGGAGCGGGCTGTGGCACCTGGACGTACAAGGCCGATTCAGGTCATGGCCCTTTTATGTCCACCGATGGCAAGGGAGATGGGTTTATACCACCTCAGAGGTGATATAAGCCCCAGGTTTGGCAGCCAGAGGGCCACACAGCCCCACCACACAGCCAGTGGAGAAGCAGTTAAGTGTCTGCCACCTGATCCCGGCCCCTACCGAGGGTCAGATGGCAGGGAAATTATGTTAGTCACCGCAGTGGGCTTTCAGTGCTCCTGCTGGGCATTCTGGTGCCATGGCAATGGGTACACCAGCAGAAGCATAGGACGGGTTGGATGGGGTGCCAGTTGGACATCTTGTGCCAAGGAATAGGGGCAACGCTGGGCCATCTCCGTAGCCGACTCTGCAGTCACGGGAATGTCTGGTTCCCCACAGTGGCAGAATCAGGTCCACCTTGGGGCCGTCTATTTTCCAGCCATCCAGATGACCCGGATGTGTCCCTCACTGAATGGGGCTCATAGTGACCAAACAATCCACCCATGAGCTGTGCCAGACAATGAAGTCCATGCAGTTTGCACCAGAATTTGAATTTTGGAAGTGCTTTAACCTTTCTGGACCCACCAGACTATTAGGGATTCCCTCAGAGACCTTGCTGGTACCTATTCAAGTAGTGGCTGTTGACCAAAAGCCATTAGATGAAGTCCTAGTTACAGCAGTCACTTTTGAGGTGGAACTTACTGTGGACTGCCTTCATAAGGAAAATATAGCATTACACCTTACACCATGCCCTCCTTCACCTATCATTTAGGTTTACTCCCTGCTATACACATATAACCTGCCTATTGATTGGAAGCAGGGCCAACCCAACCACTAGGCAAACGAGGCAGCTGCCTAGGATGGCACCCTCTGAGGCACAGCAAAGATCAGGGCATTCAAAGTTAAAAATAGATTTTAGTAGTCAGGGGAGGGGGTATAAAAGTTAAGGTTTGCCTAGGGTGCCAGCACCTTGCATCAACTCTGGGGACAGCCCTGATTGGAAATCAGAAGATATTCTAGCCTGGAGTTCAGAGTTCAATACCACATATATTATGTATCCTGTAAGGGTGGCCACCATTATGATTCAGGGTCTGTTGTATGTTTATGCAGAATTTTCAGATGTATTCTGCAAAAAGGAACCAGAGAAATTACCCCCCTGAGACCATATTACTACTACTACTACTACTACTACTGATCATTTGTATAGTGCTACAAGGCATATGCAGCACTGTACAGAGACATGTAAAAGATGGTCCCTGCTCCTCAGTGCTTACAATCTAGTTAAGACAGACAACACAACAGCTGAGGATAAAGATACATCTAGGAGAATGTTAAGGAGACCCATAGGAGACTATGTGAGTCAGTATCCAAAAGCAGCCTCGAAGAGATGCGTTTTCATCCTGGATTTCAAGAGGCAGAGATGAAGCCTGACGTATAGACTCAGGTAGTTTGTTTCAGGCATGAGGAACATCAAAGTGAAAGGATGAAAGTCTGGACTTGGCAGTAGATGAGAGAGGCACAGATACTGTAGAAGCAATCTGCCAGAAGAGCAGAGTTCCTGAGGAGGGGTGTAGGGAGAGATAAGAGAGAAAAAGTAGTGAGGAGCAGCAGAATGAGTGCACTTATAGGTCAGTAGGAGAAGTTTGAACTGGATACGGAAGCAGATTAGGAGCCAATGAAATGACTTTAGAAGAGGGGGTTATTTGAACATATCGAGACTGAAAGGAAGATTAGCCTTGCAGCTAAGTTTTGAATAGACTGAAAGGAAGAGAGATGATTCAGAGGGAGACCAGCAAGGTGGAAGTTACAATAGTCTAGATGGGTGGTGACTAAATAATGGATAAGTGTCTTAGTAGTATGTTCAGAAAGGAAGCGGTGAATTTTGCTGATGTTGTGGAGAAAGAAACGACAAATTTTAACTATCAGATGCATGTGTGTGGAGAAGCAGAGGGAGGAATAGAAGACAACCCCAAGGTTGTGAACCGGGGAAACAGGGAGTAGCAGAGCATTATCCATAGAGAGTGAAAAAGGAGAGAGGGGAGGTTTGTTTAGGGGTAAAAATAAGAAGCTTGGTTTTGGTCATGTTTAATTTCAAATGGCGGTGAGACATCCAGGCAGCAATGTCAGATAGGCAGGCAGAGATCCTGGCCTGGATTGCCGGAGAGATTTCAGGTGTAGAGAGGTAGATCTTGGAGTCATCAGTGTAAAGATGGTACTGAAAGCCATGGGAAGAGATGAGTGCACCAAGAGACTGAGTGTAGAGAGAGAAAAGGAGTGGGCCCAAGACAGACATTTGGGATACACCAACTGAGAGAGCGGGATAGAGGTAGAAGAGGATCCACCAGCACAAACACTGAAAGTGCGATGAGAGAGGGAAAAAGAGAACCAGGATAGCGCAGAGCCCTTAAAACCAAACGAGGGCAAGGTATCAAGGAGAAGGTGGTGGTCAACAGTGTCAAAAGCAGCAGAAAGATCAAGGAGGATGAGGATCGAGTACAGACCCTTGGATTTTGCCAGGAACAGATCGCTGGAGACTTTGGCAAGAGCCATTTTAATAGAATGTAGAGGATGAAAGCCAGATTGCAATGGATCCAGAAGGGCTTGAGAGGAGTGAAAGTCAAAGCAATGGTGATAAAACACATATTCAAGTAGTTTAGAAATGAAAGGGAGATGGAAAATGGGTCGATAATTAGAAAAACAGGTAGGGCATAGTGAGGATTTCTTGAGGAGAGGTATGACCAGAGCATGCTTGAAGGCTGCAGGAACAGTTGCAGCGGAGAGCGATAGTTTGAGAATATGAGAGATGGAAGGGATGAGAGTGGAGGAGATGGCGCTTAGGAGACAGGTAGGAATAGGATCAGAAGAGCAGGTAGTGAGTTTGGAGGAGAAAAGAAGATGTGTAATTTCCTCCTCAGAGATCTTAGAAAAGGAAGAAAGGATGGCAGAGGTTGAGAGGAAGAGTTGGGAGTGAAGAGGGGAAAGAGGGGATGGATCAGAACTCATGGGGAATTGGAATGCAATCTTATGGACTTTGTCATGGAAGTAGTCGGCCAAGATTTGGGCAGAAAGAGAAGGAGGAGTCGGAGGTGGTGGCACCTTGAGGAGAGAGGTGAGAATTGAAAAGAGACAGCAAGGGGCAGAAGCAAGAGAGTTTTCTCATGTCAACATAATAGTCTTGTTTGGCAAGTTCTATGACTGTTTGGCAAGTTCTATGACTATCTGGAAAGAGGCAAGCATGAATTTGAAGTGTAGAAAGTCTGCAGGGGTGCAGGATTTGAGCCAAATGTGTTACTCAGCACGATGCCTACTGGGGCAATAGTTATTCTCTATTGGAACATGAGTCAAAAACTATGAGAGATTATATCAAGGGTAGTCATTGGATCCTCCATCTCCAGCAGATTCTCTTTTGTAGGGAAAAGGATGTGGGCTTGTATCAACTACAAAGGATTCAATAAATTCATGGTAAAGACACACAGGCTTGGAGGTGTAGCTTAGTGCTTAGAGCAACAGCCTAGTATGTAAGAGATCAGGGCTTACATAAGAGCATAAGAACATAAGATATGCCATACTGGGTCAGACCAAGGTCCATCAAGCCCAGTATTCTGTTTCCAACAGTGGCCAATCTAGGTCATACATACCTAGCAGTTTCCCCAAGGGACACAGGTTCCACAATGCTTGTATTGGTTCAAGCATTGATATCCTGGGTCCCTTCTTAATAATGATTTATGGACCTTTCCTCCAGGAACTTGTCCAAACCTTTTTTAAACCCAGCTACACTAACAGCCTTTACTACATCCTCCGGTAACAAATTCCAGAGTTTGATTACACGCTGAGTGAAAAAATATTTTCTTTTATTAGTCTTAAATAGTTTACCCTGTAACTTCATTGCATGTCCCCTAGTCTTTCTATATTCTGATAAGGTAAACAATTGATCTACGTTTACCCGTTCCACTCCGTTCATTAATTTATAGACTTCTATCATATCTCCCCTCAGCCGTCTCTTTTCCAGGTTAAAGAGCCCCAACCTTTTTAGCCTTTCTTCATAGGAGTAGCCTTCCATTCCCTTTACCATTTTGGTGGCTCTTCTCTGAACCTTTTCTAAAATCTCTATATCCTTTTTAAGATACGGCGACCAGAATTGCACACAATATTCAAGGTGCGGTCTCACCATGGAACGATATAGAGGCATTATAATATCTTTTGTTTTATTTTCCATTCCTTTCCTTATCATACCTAGCATTCTATTTGCTCTCTTGGCCGCCGCTGCACACTGGGCTGAGGGTTTTAACATGGTATCCACAATGACGCCTAAATCTTTTTCCTGGGTGGTGGTTCCTAATGTGGAACCTTGCATCATGTAACCATAGTTTGGGTTGTTCTTCCCTAGGTGCATAACCTTGCACTTCTCCACATTAAATTTCATCTGCCATTTTGATGCCCAGTCTTCCAATTTATCAAGATCCTCTTGCAATTTTCCACAATCCTCCTGGGTTTTAACAACTTTAAATAGTTTTGTGTCATCTGCAAATTTGATAACCTCACTCGTTATTCCACTATCCAGGTCATTTATGAATATGTCAAAAAGCAGCGGACCCAGCACAGATCCCTGGGGTACACCACTATTCACCTTTCTCCATTGGGAAAATTGGCCATTTAGCCCTCCCCTCTGCTTTCTATCTTTTAACCAGTTCCTGATCCACAATAGTACACTGCCTCCTATCCCATGACTCTTTAGTTTTGCCAAAAGTCTCTCATGAGGGACCTTGTCAAAGGCTTTCTGAAAGTCCAGATACACAATATCAACCGACTCACCTTTGTCCACCTGTTTATTCACTCCTTCAAAAAAACATAACAGATTAGTAAGACAAGATCTTCCTTGTCTAAAGCCATGTTGGCTGTCTCCCATTAGGTCGTGACTATCTACATGCTGAGTAATTTTATTCTTTATGATGGTTTCTACCATTTTTCCCAGTACTGATGTCAGGCTCACCGGTCTGTAGTTTCCCGGATCACCCCTCGAACCCTTTTTAAAAATTGGTGTTACATTGGCGATCCTCCAATCCTCAGGTATTAGAGATGATTTTAATGATAGTTCACAGATTACTGATAGCAGGTCTGCAATCTCAAATTTCAGTTCTTTCAACACCCTTGGATGTATACCATCCGGCCCAGGTGATTTGCTACTCTTCAGTTTATCTAATAGTTGTAAGACATCTTCCCGATGTATCGATATTTCCTTCAATTCTTCCACACCTTTAAATACCACTTCAGTCATGGGTAACATCCCTACATCTTCCTCAGTAAAGACCGAAGCAAAGAATTCATTCAGTCTCTCCGCTATCGCCTTGTCGCCTCTTAGTGCTCCTTTAACCCCTTTATCATCTAATGGACCAACTGACTCTCTCACAGGTTTTTTGCTACGAATGTACTTGAAAAGGTCTTTATTTCGCGTTTTTGCTTCCGCAGCAAGCTTCTTCTCAAATTCTCTCTTTGCCTGCCTTATCAATGCCTTGCATTTGACTTGCCAGTGCTTGTGCTGTTTCCAGGTTTCATCGTTTGGCTCTTTTTTCCATTTCCTGAAAGATGCTTTTTTGGCAACAACAGCCTCTCTGACCTCACCTTTAAACCATGCTGGCAGTTTTTTGGACTTCCTTCCACTTTTCTTAAAGCGTGGAATACAGCTGGTCTGGGCTTCCAAGATAGTATTTTTCAACAACACCCAAGCTTGATGTACGTCTTTAACCTTTGCAACTGCTCCTTTTAGTTTTTTCTTAACTGTTTTCCTCATTTTATCATAGTCTCCCTTTCGAAAATTAAAGGGTAGTACTGTGGATTTCCTTACTATCCCTCCTCCACTAATTAAATCAAAGGCGATCATGCTATGATCACTATTGCCAAGTGGCCCCAACACCCTTATCTGTTGCACTACATCTGGTGTTCCACTAAGGACTAGGTCTAATATTGCTTCCCCTCTGGTCGGTTCATGAACCAGCTGCTCCAAGAAGCAGTCATTTATTTCATCTAGGAACTTTATCTCCCTAGCATGTCCTGTTGTGACACTGACCCAGTCGATGCCGGGGTAATTGAAATCACCCATTATTATTACTGCACTGTAACTTTTGCTAGCTTCCTTGATTTCTTTGAGTATTTCATCATCCATTTGTTCATTCTGGCCAGGCGGACGATAGTACACCCCCACTGCCATCGCCTTCCCCTTTTTACATGGAATTTCAATCCATAGAGATTCTACAGCAAATTTTGTTTCTTGCAAAACTTTAATCCTTTCTGACTTAATTCCCACTGGTGCTTAATTCCCACTGGTGCTCCTAATGCCCTTGGGCAAGTCACTTTACACTCTGTTGCCTTAAAAGAAAGAGGCTGCTGGGTTTCCTGGAGGCAGCACTGACTTGAAAGTACTTAAAAAAGAACACTAGCCTCTTCCCTTAATATCAGAGGTTAGGGTGTCCAAATTTACACAAACATGGACCTGGTGGGGGCATACAATCTGATCTGTATTAGGAAGGGAGGCCAGATGAAGACAGCAATCAACACACAGGATGGGCATTATAACTGTGTAACACCCTGGCTATCTTCCATGACTTCATTAACAATGTTTTCTGAGACATATTGGACTAGTGTGTTGTAATATACCTGGATGACATTCTTATCTACTCCCAACCCTTACCCTTCATTGGCAGCATGTCAAGGACAACTCTCTAATAGATCTTTTAAGGTGCAGTTTAATGGGAAAGTTTTGAAGGGGTGCCATTGTTTTAATATTCATTTCAGTCCTTTAGCACAGCATATTAGCAGGTTAGGATTTTCCCCATATATTTATGCTGATGATGTTCATTTCTTTATAACAAAGAAATCCTTTCAAGATCTGTTGGACCAATTGAGATCAGGATTATGTGTTCTGAGGGAGTGATTACAGGAAAATAAATTGAGTTTGAATTTAGGAAAAACTGAAATTCCTATGGATGGGGAAGGCTATGATTCCAGATGATATTAAATTTGTTCAACCGGGGGAAAAGAAAGTGGATATATCCTTAAGTGCAAACTTTGGAAGTTATTATAGATTCTAATTTGACCCTTGAACCATATTTTTAATATATACAAAAGAAGACATAGAGGTATGTTTATTAAGCAGTGGAAGCAGCTTCCGTACGATATCAGAGCCGCGGCCCCATTGAATTCATAATGTCTTTCAATGGGGCCACGGCTCCAATATCGCACGGAAGCCGCTACCGCTGCTTACTAAACAAACCCCATGGTATAAATTGAAGCTGGTGAGGCAAATGCGATCAGTGTTAAGATCAAAAGATTTTCGGATAGTGATCCAGTCAGTAGTCCGGAGTCATCTGGACTGTTGTAATTCAATATTCTTGGGCATGTGCAAGCAGTTATCACAAAAATTGCAATGGATTCAAAATAATTTCTGCAAAGCTGATTACTCATAGTAGTTATAAGGAGAGAGTGACCCCTTTATTGTTAAACTTTTATGGCTGTCAATAGAAGCACAAGTCTTGTTTAAGGTTTTATGTGTAGCATTTAAAGCTATTCATAAAATAGGCCCAATTTACTTATCTGTTGACGCTTTGTTCTTTGGTAAAATCTTTACATTCTACGACTCATTCTACACTAGTATTGCCCTTGGCCTCTGCTTTTCAGTAGAAGAGAGTCAGAAATAGATGTTTTGGGGCGCAGTATCAAAATTGTGCAATGATTTACCTCTTGCGATTATGTTATATTTATATGTTATATTTACTTCTTGAGTATAATGTTCAATTTCGTAAAGTTTTAAAGACATGGTTATGGAGGACATTTTTTAATGATACCTGATTGTGTTGTTTGCAATCGGTTTTTGTATTCCACTTTGTACGTCTGTGGATTGTAAAAGCAGAATATAAGTAATGTTGTTAAATTAAAGCTAATTAAATCTATATGCAAAAATTGAGAAATGTCTGTTTAGGTGTTAGCAGGGCAACCTTCTTGGGATATATCTTACCAGTAAAAAGGTTAGAAATGAAGCCCAATGTGTGTCTGTCATTATGAAATGTCTCAACCACAAACTCTAAGAGCAGTACAATCTTTTTTGAGGGTTGCTAATTATTACAATTTATTAAGGAAATCTCTACAACAGCAGCACCCATTACTACCCTCATTCAAAAAGGAAAGCTGTTACAGATGAGCACATACAACCTAGACCTAGAGCCCCTAGTATTTCTCCTGGAGCTTGCCTAGTCGTGACAATACCAACGTAAAATAACAGAGGGGTAATCCTCAGCAGTGCAGTATGCATTTGAATTTAAACTCCAGCTGTGACATTTAAATTAACACATATATTCAGAGCCATTCCCTGTTTAGTTTAGGCTTGCTATTTAATAGGCCTAAACTAAATACATAATTATCCATATAGAGGATGAATATCACTACTTTATATAGTTTTAGGTTGTTACCCTCCTATTGTGCTGCAATGTGTGCCTTCTGAGGTAATAGAGGGATAAGTTAACTGCCCAAGGAATGCTAGGGGGAATCAAACCCTAATCTCTTAGTTACTAAGCCAGTGCTCTGGCCATTAGGCTACTTGTCCACATTACCCCTTCACTGTATAGATACTACCAGGGAGGTTAGATGCATTTCCATCCACTAATTAGGGAAGTTGGAAAGAATTATACAAAAAGGATGGAGAATTTCTGTCTGTCCATCTGTTTGTCTGGGGGCAAGATAACTGAAAAATGAATGGAATGGTATGAAATTTGAGATATGGGAAAAACTGGTAAAGACTCAGTGGGGGAATATTCAAAGGCATTTACATGGTTTGTGGACCTGCAAACTGCTGCTCACTGGGATTTTCATCTGCACAAGCCTGGCTAGTGTGGCAAATATCCTGGTTTGGGCTGCTAAATTTATTTATATAGTTTTGTATACCACCTTATCCTTCAATCAAAGAGGTCACAACACAATTGGGAGATACATTTTAACATGAGGGGATATGAGACACATACACTAATACTTACAGGGAACATGGGCTATGGAGGGTTAATTGGCTTGCCCAAGACCACAAGGAGCACCTGTGGGACCAGAAACCCCAGTCCTTCCGGCCCAAGGTTGCTGTCCTCTTGTGGGATTTGAACTGCTGACCTTTTGGCCTGAGGTAACTTGCCCCAACCACTAGGCCACTCCTCCCTATGCTAAATGCCCCAACGCTAAGCATCAGGGTGTCCCAGGGATGGAGCGGAGGCAACACCGTAGGTTAACTGGAGAGTGACAATATTCAGTTGCTGCCCAGCTACCCTAACCGGCTAAAATGAGGACATTTGAATGGTTAACTTTAGCCGGTTTTATAATCCAGCCAGTGACTGAATACCGCTGCTGATCAGATTGCAAGATCACAATCTGGGTAGCCCAGAAATTCAATGCCAGGGCTCATATATAGCCCCGGGATTGAATATCCAGGGCATAGTTAAAGCGGTGACAGCCAGCTGCTTTAACTGTGCTGGCTGCTGAAAATCCCTGCCCACCCCCCACCCCCCCACCACACACACACACACACTGAGTTCAAAAATGAGCTAAACTGGACCAGAGATTCAAGAGAAAAAAAGCCCCCTAGAAATGGCCCAATGCATTTCCATGGGAGAAGGAGTTCCAATTTCTATAGCATGGAAACTTACATAAAGTGAAATATATCATAAGGGAATTCCTGCTTTCAAAATCCCTCTCCCTGTTCTCTGCTCTCCCAACCCTTCAAATTGCCTCCACCTCCAAACAGAAGGCTAGAAATGCATCCTGTGTAACTAATGAATCTGGCGCACCCACCACCCAGCCATGTTCAGTAACTCACTCTTTTTGAGCTTCTTGGAAGCCCAGTGATGGTATCAGTGCCCCCTTATGTGCTTGCCCTCTGTGGGGCCGCACTGCTCGCACAGCCGTTGGTATGGCCCTGCTTCCAAAATATGCCCCCCCCCCCCCACAACTGCCCTACTATCTTGCACACTGCCCAGCCCTCAAAAAATACTCCCAAACAACTGCCCTACCACCCCACCAAATGCCCCAAACCGAAAATATACCCCTCACAACTTCCTCACTACCCTTCAAGCTGCCCCAACTCCCACAATTCTACCTCTACAACTGCTTCACCCATTGCAAACTGCTTCCACCCCAAAAAACAACCTTCTGCAACTGCCCAACCCCCCCCCCCCCCCAAAACAACCCTCCTGCAACTTCTCCACTGCCTTGCAAATGGTCCCTCAAAAGGAAATGCAACTGCCCCAATATCCTTCAGGCTGTCCTACCCATGTTTATTTAATATTTCTTATATGCTGCCTTTCATGATATCAAGGTGGTTTACATTGAGCAAACTGAAATTACATTGTACAGGGTGTTATAACTTGGAGATAACTATTTTACAGGGAACATGGGCAATGGAGGGTTAGGTGGCTTGCCCAAGGCTGCAAGGGGCACCTGTGGGAATTGGAAACCCCAGTCCTTCCAGCCCAGGGTTGCTGTTCTCTAGTGGGATTTGAGTCCCTGACCTTCTGGCCTGAGGTAACTTGCCTCAACCACTAGGCCACTCCTCCCTCCCTTGACCACTAGGCCACTCCTCCCTCAAATCTATCATATAACATGTCCCCTCATTGCTACCTCAATCCTTAAACCTAACCTCTGCAACTGACCCACAACTTTGCCAACTGTCTCCTGCATTTCTCCCACCTCCCCAAAAACCTCCCCACCACAAAAATCTATCATCCCACAATTACCCCATCACCTTGCCAGCTGCCCCATCCAGAAAAACCACCTCCTGCAACCACCCCACATCTGCAAACTGCCCTACCTCAATAAATATCCCTCTGCATCTGTCCCACCCTCAAAAACTCTCCTCATGGAACTGCCTCATCCACAAAAGCTCAACACTGCAACTGCTTCACCAGCCTGCAAATTATCCCAACAAAAACTACCTCTCTGTATCTATCCCCACTGCCCAAAACTATGTCCCTTTGAAACTCACCACCACCCCCAGCTACCCTCCCCCCATAGATACAACATACGCGCAGCATACACAGAACATACAACAGACACACACACACACATGAGCACCACACACATGGATACATAGATTAGAAATAATTCCCTAGCCATGATGTAATGTTTTTTAAATATATATTTCATTTTCTTTGATGTTATTTCTACTATGAATGCTGCTGACTGAATTGTACTGTTTTCTTATTGATTGCTATGTATACTTCCAACAAGTGTCATACCAAGGATGGGTGGGTGCTGCCTGCCCTGGGTACCGGCCAGTAGAGGGATATACCTCTACTGGGCCTATGGAGGCAGCATGGCAAACTTAAGATTAAGCTGGCTTGCTGTGGTGCCTCATGCTCCAGAGCCAGTCACTCTTCTCTCCCAGCCAAAGTCTCATGAATCGCGAGACTGTAGCTGAGAGAGTAAAGCGTCCAGCCCTGGAGTGCAAGGCACCGTGGCAAGCCAGCTTAATGGTAAGTTTGCCATGTTGCCTCCTTGGGTCTAGCCGGGAGTGGTGGTTGCATTGCGGCACGAGGGGGAAGCACTGTAGTGCACAGCATGGGGAGGCGCCTGCCCTGGATGCCAAGGAAACATCATTGCTTGCACCTAATATCTGTTGCCATGGGCAGAGCTAGATAAAGGTACTTACTTACTTACAATCTTTTATATACCGCGCTATTTGGTATCAGCGCGGTTTACATGGAACAAAATAACCAGAACAAACTATTCTTACAGAGAACAGGTATACAAACTTGGGTAACATGGGGAACTATATACAAAAATTATTTACTTACATTATTTACATTATGAAGCAGAAAGATGTTTGAGGCTTTTGAATGCCCTGCAACAGGGGATCCTCCAGGGTCCCTTCCTTCATGGGAACATTCTGTATGATGTTGAGTGCTGCCAAAGACTCTGCAATGAATACAAGGAGTTCTTTGTGCAAAAAAAAACCTTATTATGGAGGGATCCTCCCCTGGCGAGATTTCACCTCCTTCCAGCTCATCCCCAACATTCAGAAGGACCTTCCAAGAGGTTTTCAGAGTCCCCCAATACAACCGACCGACGGTCATCCCGTGTCTGCTTCAACCCTGAGGCACTTAGATGCAGGTTCTCTAAGCTCTTTGTCCACTGAAATTGGCCTATCCAAACTCTTTTTGGCTTCTGCTCCTTGAGGAGAATCCAGCACCAGGTCCTACTTCATGCAATAGGCCTGGTGAAGCAATAATACAAACTACAGAGAAAATGGCAGCCCTGAATGAGAAGCCATATCCCCAGGGTTAACTGACTTTGGTTGATGCTCCCCTGGTTGGCTAGGAGTCAGACCTTGGCCTCCCAGCCTCAGTCCAACTAGCCCTGTTATGTCCACATTTCCTGCCAAAACCGTGGGCTCCCACAGCTGTGGAGAAAACTGCCTGTGTCCTGAATACTGGCAAGCATGTGTCCTGAATACTGGCAAGCATGAACATACCTAGAGTCCAGAGTTTAAGGGGGGGGGGGGGGAGGCTCTGTCAGATGTGCTCTGTAGACAGGAGCTTAAGGTAAACAACTGTCTGGCTTTTTTTCAGAATTCTCTTGATTTTTACATCAATATCTGTAAGCTAGAAGGATGTCTCCATTGCCCATGTTCCCTGTAAGTATTAGTGTATGTGTCTCATATCCCCTCGTGTTAAATGTATCCCCCAACCGCTTTGACCTGGTGAAAAGCGGGATATAAATGCAGATAAATAAATAAAATAAATAAATGTCTCGACATTTTTCAAAGTTTAATACCTTTATCTGTAGTTCTCTAATCCTCCTCCCCCCCCCCCCCACCTTGTGTGAGCGATCCTGCACTTCCTGCTTCCAATGTAACTAGCAGCAAAAATAGTAGGCAAGATCTAGTCAGTGGGAAAACTATGGGGGCTACTTTTGGATCCTAACCCCTTTATTCTCATTTACCACCCATGTGTGTTATAACTATTTCCCCTTAGTTCTCCCTTAGTTCACTGTTTGTTACATTTATCTGTCTTATAAGAACATAAGATATGCCATACTGGGTCAGACCAAGGTCCATCAAGCCCAGTATTCTGTTTCCAACAGTGGCCAATCTAGGTCATATGTACCTAGCAGTTTCCCCAAGAGACACAAGTCTTGGATAGATTGTGAGCTCTTTTGAGCAAGAATATACTAATACACAGTAACATAGAAATTACAGAATTGCAGCTGTCAAACAACCCACTTCTCTCATCTCTTCTCCCAATCACAGACATAAATACACACAGACACACACACATACTAACATGACACACGCATGCAAGCATGCACAGGTATAGAACATACAAGCACACATATAGCGGCATACAAATATATGTGCATACATACAAACACATACATATATACTATCCCACAAAAATATAGATGCATACAACAGATAAACCTACAGTACCGAAATATGCACACATAAACATACAAACACATAGACAAAACACAAGACATACACATATAGGCAATGCAAATGCAAACAGACAGGTGCATGCATGCACACAGATAGAGTTGGAATGAATTCCATGAGCCATGTTCTGCATACTTTCTCTACTTGTTAATGTCTGTGGATAAGGAAGTTATACATTTACCATTCACATATACAATTTTTCCCAGGCCATTTGAGGGCACCAGGCAAAAATGGAACACACAAAATTCAACTGGACTGTGCAAAGAGATGTCTTTTCTGCTTTTGAGGTAGGCCAATGGGATCCAGAATTGAAGAGATAAATATTGTAAACAGCATCAATCTTAAATTTAGATGTAATCCACAGGCTCACATGCTGTAGATGAATAAGCTGTATTTTTAAGGTATAGATGAACTGCTTACAGTTTTACATATTTATATTTTTAATATATTTTTTATGAATTTTTCACTATATTTTGGTTGTTTGTATATTTTTGTCCTTATGATTTTGTGTAAATAACTCTGAAGTAGGCATTTGTATGCCAAAAACATGGTTGTATTGAGTCATTTTTAAGCAGGTTCTTAGTGCATTCATTTAAAGGCACATTTTAAAGAAGTCAAGGTTGGGGTTGTATTCAGTTCAGATGGTATTTTAGAAATGGCTCTGTGGGGAGGTTTCTGTGAGTGCAGTTTATGTTTATAGAACTTGAGGAACTGTTTATATTGGGGTTCTATCCCATCCTATATAGAACCCTAGACTTCAATGGTGTTATCTGAACTTCCACAGTTTGAGGGGTCATAGTGCCAACAGTATTTAGTGGTGGCAAAACCTAAGTTTATCACTGTGGAAGGAAGAGTTATGGATGATAGACATCCTCATGATAAATGTAACCCTCAAATTGTGCTGTCTTAATGTTGTTAAATACCCTCATGTTAAATGTTGTAAAGCACCCACATGTTAAATGTAACCCCAATTGTGATGTGATGTGATGTTACCACTTTGATTGTAGGATAAGGTGGAATACAAGTCTGTCTAAATAAATAAAATAAATAAATAGTAACTTTCTAAAAAATAAAAAAAAAGTACCAGGTTGGCGTAAACAATGGCCCCATCTTACATTCCAACTGCACCGAAGAAAAAGAAGCAAATTCAAACAGATTCCAGGTTGGTGGCCTTTCAGAAAATCATCTCCAATTAAAGGGAGAATCAGGTGGGGATCATACCAGTGGGGAAAAGAGATCCTTGAAGAGCTTGTAAGTAAGTGGTGGCACAAGTGAAGCCAGTATTTTTCACAGAGTGGGTGCAAATGTCAGTTTTCATTCAGGGCATAGTTAATTGTAGAGTCAGTCCTGCTAAAATATATTGGATAGTGATTACTATAAAGCAAGGTCTATTGATTGTATTAGAGGGACACTGAAGAGGCATACAGCACATGTAGGCTTAAATTTAGAAACAGAAACATGATGGCAGATAAAGACCATACGGCCTATCCAGTCTATCCTTTAAAAAAAAAGACAATGACCTGCCTGACTTCCACAGAGACTCCATAGGAGAAGAATGTTTTAATCCTCATCCCAGGAGCCTCCCTGAGTCACTCTTCAGTGCTTTAACCACTGGACCACAGCCTTCCCTAATTTCTATCCCTACATGGCATTTGCTGACCATTATATGGGAGGCTGGGATCTCCCTTTAGCTTGTCTGCTGCTGATCTAGAACTGATGTGGGACAACTGGCAGGTGGGGCGAGACAGGAAGGAGAGCAGATCGGCTGGGAGAAATCAAGACCTGATTTTCTGTTGTTGTGCCAGGGACATATTCCTGTTGTCATAGAGACAGGAATAAATTGGGGTCCGGCTGGTATACCTCAAATGATTTTTATTTTGATGGTACGCATACTACCATGCACTTTGGATGCCACATTCCTGCTTGCCTACCGAAATAGCAATCAAAGGCAGTTCCTGCTCAAGTACAATCCTCCTTGGACCCTACCAAGGTAATCAGAACAAGAGCAGAAAGATGGAAGTAATAAAAATGTAGTATCCCAATTTTATATTTTGGTCAAAGAAGGTTGCAAAAGCTATAGAAGAATATAAAAAATGTTCATTAAGAATAATGGGCCTGGTATTCAAAGGCATTTACATGGTTTACAGACCTGGAAACCGTGTAAATGCCACTTAGAGGGATATTCAGCGGCAGTACTACAGTTAGTGCCACTGAATATCCCCAATTATCGCTGCTACATACCCCGATGCTAACTGCTTAACATTGGGGCGTGTCATGGGAGTTACAGGGAATTCTGGGGGCGGCACCAGTCGCTAACCAGGCAGCAGTGATATTGCACCACTGCCCGGTTAGTTCCCGTGGATAAAAGATAGGTGCAGCAAAAGCTGGCCTATCTTTACCCATGGGAGTTAACTGGGCAACGGCTCAATATTGTTACTGCCCGATTAGCTTCTGCGGGCTTGTGGGCTGTGCGACCACCCCAGATATTCAATACCAAGGCCGCATATGATCCCAGCATTGAGTATCTGGGGTTAAACGTGGCAGCAACGGCTATGCGCCTTAGCAGTGCATAGCCATCCCAGAAGAATATCGGGCCCTGGGGAAAGGAGTCTGACACGTAGTGGTCAGACTTGTGGTCCACAACATCAGGTTCTGGAGGAAGCTACATTTTGTTGCCCCTGGTCACTGTAATGTTTTGACTAACTTGGGAGAGGCATATTAAAATTAGGGGGAAAATTCAGGGTAGTTTTGAATGGCACCATAGACTAATAAAGGCTGGTTTCAATTAAACTGGAAACCCAAAGAAGCAAGAAGAAAAATACTGGGCCAAAAAATAATGTAAAGTACTAATTAGTAGTGCCATATATATATAATTTTTTTTTTTTTATGGAAGAGGTTTTTCTGGCCAAATGCATTTCCTCATTGACTAAAAATACTCCTTCTGCAGGAAACCTCATCCGTGACTGTCATGAAGAGAATAATCATTGGGTGGGAACTAAAGCTCTCTCTCTTTTGGCAAATGTCACATGAGCCAGCACTCACCAAGCTGAACTGGAACTTAAACTGGGAATGTTTGCTTCATGATTCACAAAGATAGCAATGGGAAGAGTTACTGTTAAAACACTAAAAATAGCACAATGTTTAACTTGCTATCCACAGAGGCCTCATGCCAGAAAAAACAGTCCATTAACTGGGACATCATGATTAATTCACAGATTCTGTTTTAAAATTAATTCTGGGATTAATGCCGAACATGATGGCATATTACCCCTGGCAAAACAAACAAACACAGTCCAATCATCCTTCCATAGTATATTTCTTTCTGTAAAAAATGTAAATATCTTTTTCCTTTGATATTTTACAATTGTTCTTGAGCCTTCTGTGGCTAAGGTTACCAGATGTCCCCAATTTTCAGGGCTTGTTTCAGATTTTGAAATAGTGTCCTCGACTCTATGGTTTTAGTGGGGACAGAGGCAAAGGACTTTGCTTCTCCTGCAGGCCTCTCTGATGCAGACTTCTTAGAGATGTAAAATTATCTTATTTTCTGAAAAAAAGGGGGAGGAGTTAAGCATTTATAGGAGCTGGCATTGACTCAATGGTACTTAACAACAACATAGAAAATGTATTTATATGTATAAAATAAAGTTTAGCTCAGTGAAAATATCAGAATGGCCAAAATACCTCATTAGTAAAATCACAAAAGCAAAAAAAGTATGGGTAAACAAAATGTTTTATATAAATCTATTTCTAAAAAAATCTCAAGGAGACATCAAAGCAGACAGCAGAACACACCACTCTTTTCAAAGCCTGCTATCCTCCATTTCCTCATCTATTTCTTCCTCGTAAAATAGTTCAGTTTATTTTATTCTACAGTATGTCCACTTTAAATGTTTCTTCAATTCTTCAGTTCTTTACCATAGGCTGAAAAAACATAACCTTGACTAATAATCTCTCAGCTTTAACAAAGCACAGTCATCATAGCAAAGAAAACAGCGTAACCTATCTGAAACATTCGTTATCACCAAGTCCAGCACATCCCACTAGGTAGAATACGCAGTTGTCTAGAGTGTCAGGTCCTGGTGGGCAGACTGCCATTATTTTTTTGAACAGCAGTTTTGTGCCACTACTTTAGTGCCCACAGCAAGCCATGTGCTTTGGTGACTGCGCACAAAAATAATGCCGCTCCTTACCCCTTCCGATGCAACTTCCTATCAAAGGGGGGCTGGAACAGCAGGCCAAGAGTGCACACAGGCTCCAAAGTGCATGGCCTGCTGGGGAGCCAAAGCGGCAGCACAAAGTCACCACTTTTAAATCGGGGGAAGGGTCATACCACCAGGGCAGCAGCACAGTGGGGTCTCCTATCTGGGGCAGCAGAAATCCTTAGGCTGGCCCTGGTTATCACAGCTCGTTCTTCAATAAAAACAGCTCTCATTAACGCAATGCACAATTAAGCAGTGGAATCTGTTGCTGAACATGTGATCAAGGTGACTAATATACTGGAAGTCTAATAGAACATAATATACTGGAGGTTATATAAGGCTTAGACAAGTTACTGGAGGAAAAATCCATAAAAATTATTCTCCTTAGACAGGCAGGAGAAAAGTCCTCTTGTATGGGTGACCTCATCCAACGGAACCTCTGCTTGGGAGCATTCCCAGCTCCTTCTAGAAGCTTTTGGACACTCAGCACGTTTGCCTGCATCTTCTGCCTGCTGGTGTGGTGCCATCTTAGCCTCATTCTGTTTTCTTTCCATAAAGCCTGTCGGGTGCTAGGTCCAGCACATTGTGAGTACATTCAATCAGATGAAAAATTGTCATGTTTTTTGCTACTTTGCTTTTTCCTGTCGTTGCAGTAGAAGTATTTTTCTCTTAGTTTCCCTTAATTAGCATTTTTGAATGTTTAAAGTTTTCTTTAATTTTCCACAATGCCTCAGCCCCCTGAGGCACTAGAATTCCAGCTGCTGGCTTTACAATTTTTTCTCACCAATACTTTATTAATCCATAATCATTAAGGGAGACCAGGCCCGACACAGGCCGTGTTTCGAAAAACTCTTCTTCAGGGGTAGGCTCACCTTATACTTGAGAACTTGATAAGAATACGTCAATAAAACTAATTGTTTCACTGGAAGTGAAACAAACTTTCATAAATATTCACAAACCGCCACTACTACTATAACCAGGAGGGCAGTAATCCTTGTCAGCAATGAAAGCGCAGTTTATGAGCCAGACGCCAACACATGCGCACGAGGCCCAAACTGCGCATGCGTTGGCGTCTGGCTCATAAACTGCGCTTTCATTGCTGACAAGGTTTACTGCCCTCCTGGTTATAGTAGTAGTGGCGGTTTGTGAATATTTATGAAAGTTTGTTTCACTTCCAGTGAAACAATTAGTTTTATTGACGTATTCTTATCAAGTTCTCAAGTATAAGGTGAGCCTAACCCTGAAGAAGAGTTTTTCGAAACACGGCCTGTGTCGGGCCTGGTCTCCCTTAATGATTATGGATCAATAAAGTATTGGTGAGAATTCATACCTGCCTACGTTTTTGTACTGTTTGCTGGTTATCTGCGTGGCAGTGTGCTGTTTCGGCTTGGTGTTTACAATTTTTTCTGTCATTATTGAGTTGCTTCATTTCACTGCAGCTATTTTTCCGGACGACATGTCCCAAAAACTTGCCAGTGGGTTTATGAAGGATTCCAAGTGCTCGAGGACCATATCTGTCATGGACATGCATACTTGGGACCTGATCATGAGCCCTCTTCTTGTAAATTGTGTTTACATATGACAAAAAGAGGGCTGAAGTTATGAGAGAAGCAGCGCAACATCCTTTTTGGCGTTTCTAAGTCTGATCCATTGACATCGGCATTGGCAGCATCGGTCTCTATGGCTTCAAAGACTCACCGGATGCTGGCAGTGCATCGACATCAAGGAGCCCTTGAGACCACTCAGAGCAGAGCACCCATAGTTCGCTGAAGCATCAATCATCTTGTGATGTTCACCCATAGATGACAAAGGATTCATCTTCATTTTTATTGACACTGAAGGGCAAAGATGGCGAGCATTAGGTGGAGGTCTTGATTCTTCATTGTCTGAGCCCTCTGAGGCATGGTATCAAGAGCACTGAGGGTTTGCAAGAGTGCCCCTCTAAGCTACCCTGAATGGAGGAAAGCTCAATCTCCATGATTCCGGAAGGACAGCAGTGGCCTCCAGATAGTTGAGATCGGCCTACTGATGTAGCCTCTCAGGTTTCAGGAACATTGGCCAATGCTGCTGTAGGCCCAGCACCTATGAAGATGGCAACCCTGGAGAATTGCCTTCTGAGAGCTGTCAAGGAAAGAATAACGATGCTGTTCACCATGTAGTAGTTTTAGCACCTCGATGAATGTTGCATCAATGCTGCAGTCATCCAGCCTATCCTCAAAGCAAAAAGTGCTTGTGGGAGAAGCATTGGCATTGGGGCATTGAAGGGTCCTGACACCGGTGCATGCCCAGCCAATACCTCTCCAGTGTATTGGGGTCCAATGCGGTCCTGGTTCAAAGGAAGTCATTAGTGCATTAATGCTCTCGAAGGTGCTCCCACTCCCTACAGGGAAGTTTACCAGGCTGAAGCTCAGAAATACTTTGACTTCCTCTCTGAATCTGATTGAGAAGGTTGGGTCACAGATAAGGAGACTAAGGATCTGTCAGAGGATAGATCCCAGAACTCCCCTTTGATTCTTTTCCTCCCCATGAAAGACAAAAGTCTCCTCCTGAGGATATGACATTCCAGGATATGGCTAAGGCCATACCATTTTCTTTGGAGACTGAGAATGAGCCCAGAGAAGAAGAACTGGAGATCCTACAGTACACCCCAAGAAAGCAGTGACAGTGCCTGTTCACTGCATCCTTCAGAGGTTATAGATGAATATTTGCGAAGCCCTTCTCTCTGTACCTCCAATCTTAGAAAGCTTGACTCCATGTACTAAGTTCCAAAGGCTCCCAGATTCGAGAAGCCCCAGCTTCTGCACCATTCTTTAGCTGTCAAATCCTCCCTTAAAAGATCCAAAAGTTCCATGGCACATCCCTTGGCATCCCCAGGGAAAGAAGCTCACACATTGGATTCTTTTGGGAAGAAGATGTTTCAGAATTCCATTCTCGCTGCCCGCATGGCCTCATACCAGCTCTACATGGGCATGTTTTTGAAGGACATCATGTGTAGCCTTGATGATATGTCCCAGTTTCTTTCTCAAGAGAAACTGAAGCAGTATCATTCCCTAGTGACACATGACAAGGAGGACTGCTCGAAATTCATAGTCTGAGTGACCTATGACATTTTCAATGTGGTATTGAGAGCTTCTGCAGCAGGTATTGGTGCCCAGAGACTTGCCTGGCTCCAGGTCTCAAACATCCAGTCATCAATACAAGACAAGCTTGCTGATGTACTGTGCCATGGAGAGAATTTATTGGAGATAAAGTAAAAAAGAAAGCAGGCTTCATTGAAAAGCAGCACATCACTCTTCAAAATCTCTCAAGCCACATGTCTGAGCCAGCCTCCTACCAAAGGAGATATCAAAGTGGCACTATTCTCAGTCTAAGCAGATTCCTCAAGCACAGATGAAGTGAGAGAAGTCCCTGAAGGCCCAACCTGCTCCTCAACCAGAACCGGGGAAGAGGTTTTGATTGGTTCCTGCAGAGCATAGCACCTCTTCCTGTAGTCTCAGCAGAGGACTCTCCTGTAGGAGGGACGTTCACTCTCTTTGTCCAGAGGCGGCCTCTTGGAACTTCAGACGCTTGGGTCTTGAAAATTATCCAAAGAGGCTACAAATTGCATCTTTTTTATCTTCCTCCAAATTGCCCTCTGAGGGTTCTAGCCCTAAACCCTCAGCATCAGGAATGACTTCTGCAAGGAGTAACCACCCTTCAAAAAGATCTAGCGATCATGCTCATTCCACCAGAGCAAGAAGGGCAGGGATTTTATTTTAAGGTATTTCATGGTCACCAAGAAAATTGGGAGATACTGTCCCATCTTAGACCTAAGAGATCTGAACAAATATCTGGTCAAAGAAAAGTTCAGAATGATTTATCTAGGCACCCTACTCCCTTGTCTCCAAAAAGGGTATTGGCTATGCTCTCTGGCTCTAAAGGATGCATATACCCACATATAGATACATCTCAATCACAGGAATTATCTCAAATTTGTAGTAGGGCAATAACACTTCTAGAACCATGTTTTGCCTCTTGGCCTCACTTCTGCTCTTCAGGTCTTTACCAAATGCCTCACCATAGTAGCAATGTTTTTATGCAGATTGGCAGTGCACATTTTTCCTTACTTTGATGACTGGCTAATTGAAAGCACCACTCCGGATGGAGCTTTGGAATCAACACGGCTTACCATTTGGGTACTGGAACTGCTAGGATTCATAGTCAATTATCTGAATTCCCAATGTGGGTATATACATGTGGTGTATTTAGATTTCAGTAAAGTCTTTGACACCATTCCGCACAGGTGACTTATAAACAAACTGAGCACCCTATGGATGAATCCTAAAGTTACTGACTGGGTTAGAAATTGGTTGAGTGGGAGGCAACAAAGGGTACGGGTAAATGGAACTCACTTTGAGAAGAAAGAGATTACCAGTGGTGTGCCACAGGGATTTATCCTTGGTCTGATTCTGTTTAACATCTTTGTTATTTATTTATTTATTTAACATGTTTTGTATCCCGCCTTTTCCTTCAATCAAAGCGGTTAATACAGCACAGAGTTAAACAAAGGTGAGGGAAACATACATTGCATTATCATTACATCACAACAAAACACTAGGAGTACAAACAGGGAACACAATACATAACTTACATTACATTACCTTACATTAACTACAAACAGCATATCGCTGAACAGAATGAGCATATAGAATAAGCATATAGCAGCAGATAGTGGGTCCCGCACGGTCCACCGCCTAAGGGCCACGCCAAAGGGCCCTCTTGCGAGGCCCTCAGGCGCGGGCCCGCAAGGCACGGGCGCGCCATTGCTGAAGGGATTCTAAATGATTTGAAAAGTGCTCAGATTGGCTGCAGTTTTCTCTCACACACAGTTCCCAACTAAGTAGGCACAGCTGATTCTCACTCACTGCTCACAGGATCGTTGAAGCCTTTGCTGAAGGGATTCTAAATGATTTGAAAAATGCTCAGATTGGCTGCAGTTTTCTCTCACACACAGTTCCCAACTAAGTAGGCACAACTGATTCTCACTCACTGCTCACAGGATCGTTGAAGCCTTTGCTGAAGGGATTCTAAATGATTTGAAAAGTGCTCAGATTGGCTGCAGTTTTCTCTCACACACAGTTCCCAACTAAGTAGGCACAGCTGATTCTCACTCACTGCTCACAGGATCGTTGAAGCCTTTGCTGAAGGGATTCTAAATGATTTGAAAAATGCTCAGATTGGCTGCAGTTTTCTCTCACACACAGTTCCCAACTAAGTAGGCACAGCTGATTCTCACTCACTGCTCACAGGATCGTTGAAGCCTTTGCTGAAGGGATTCTAAATGATTTGAAAAGTGCTCAGATTGGCTGCAGTTTTCTCTCACACACAGTTCCCAACTAAGTAGGCACAGCTGATTCTCACTCACTGCTCACAGGATCGTTGAAGCCTTTGCTGAAGGGATTCTAAATGATTTGAAAAATGCTCAGATTGGCTGCAGTTTTCTCTCACACACAGTTCCCAACTAAGTAGGCACAACTGATTCTCACTCACTGCTCACAGGATCGTTGAAGCCTTTGCTGAAGGGATTCTAAATGATTTGAAAAGTGCTCAGATTGGCTGCAGTTTTCTCTCACACACAGTTCCCAACTAAGTAGGCACAGCTGATTCTCACTCACTGCTCACAGGATCGTTGAAGCCTTTGCTGAAGGGATTCTAAATGATTGAAAAATGATTGTTAGGATATTACAGAAGGACTGTTAAGTAAGGTTTGCTTGCTTGCAGACAATACTAAAATCTGCAATAGAGTAGACATACAGGAAGGAGTCAACAACATGAGGAGGGCTCTAGCTAAACTTGAAGAATGGTCTAGAATATGACAGCTGAAATTTAATGCTAAAAAATGCAGGGTCATGCATTTAGGCTGCAAAAATCCAGAGGAGCTGTACAGTTTAGGGGGTGAGGTACTTCTGTCCACAAAAGAGGAGTGGGACCTGGGCGTAATTGTGTCTGACGATCTTAAAGTAGCTAAACAGGTAAAAAAGGCGACTGTGAAAGCCAGAAGGATGCTTGGGTGTATAGGGAGAGGAATGGCCAGCAGAAAGAAGGAGGTGATAATGCCTCTTTATAAGTCTCTAATACGACCTCATGTGGAGTATCGTGTGCAGTTCTAGAGACCGCACCTTCAGAAGGATATAGGCAGGTTGGATTTGGTGCAGAGGGTGGCTACTAAAATGGTTAGTGGTCTTCATTTTGAAGCATATGAGGACAGACGTAAAGATCTTAATATGTATACTTTAGAAGAAAGGCGGGATAGGGGTGATATGATAGAAACATTTAAATACCTCCGTGGCATAAATGCACAGGAGGATCTCTTTCAATTGAAGGCAAGAATTGGGAGACAGCCAACATGGCTTTAGATAAGGAAGATCTTGTCTTACTAATCTGTTATGTTTTTTTGAAGGTGTAAATAAACAGGTAGACAAAGGTGAGTCAGTTGATATAGTGTATCTGGACTTTCAGAAAGTCTTTGATAAGGTCCCTCATCAGAAACTTTTGGCAAAACTAAAAAGGCATGGGATAGGAAGCAATGTGCTATTGTCGATCAGGAACAGGTTAAAAGATAGAAAGCAGAGGGTAGAGCTAAATGGCCAATTTTCCCAGTGGAGAAAGGTGAATAGTGGAGTACCCCAGGGATCTGTGCTGGGTCCGCTGCTTTTTGACATATTCATAAATGACCTAGAAATGGGAATAACAAGTGAGGTTATCAAATTTGCAGATGACATGAAACTATTTAAAGTTGTTAAAACCCATCAGGACTGTGGAAAATTGCAAGAGGATCTTGATAAATTGGAAGACTGGACATCCAAATGGCAGATGAAATTTAATGTGGACAAGTGCAAGGTTATGCACCTAGGAAAGAACAACCCAAACTATGGTTACACGATACAAGGTTCCACATTAGGAACCACCACCCAGGAAATAGATTTAGACGTCATCGTGGATAACATGTTAAAACCCTCTGCCCAGTGTTCAGCGGCAGCCAAGAGAGCAAATAGAATGCTAGGTATCATAAGGAAAGGAATGGAAAATAAAACAAAGGATATTACAATGCCTCTGTATCGTTCCATTATTGTGTGCAATTCTGGTTGCTGTATCTTAAAAAGGGTATAGCGTTATTAGAAAAGGTACAGAGAGGAGCTACCAAAATGGTAAAGGGGATGGAAGGATACCCCTATGAAGAGAGATTAAAAAGGTTAGCACTCTTCAACCTGGAAAAGAGACGGCTGAAGGGAAATATGATAGAGGTCTATAAATTAATGAATGGAGTGGAACTGGTAAACGTAGATCAATTGTTTACATCATCAGAATATAGAAAGACTAGGGGACATGCAATGAAGCTACAGGGTAACCTATTTAAAACTAATAAGAGAAAATATTTTTTCACTCAACGTGTAATCAAACTCTGGAATTTGTTACCAGAGGATGTAGTAAAAGTTGTTATTGTAGCTGGGTTTAAAAAAGGTTTGGACAAGTTCCTGGAAGAAAGGTCCATAAACCATTATTAAAAGGGACCCAGGATATCACTGCTTGACCCAATACAAGCATTGTGGAACCTGTGTCTTTTGGGGAAACTGCTAGGTACTTATGACCTAGATTGGCCACTGTTGGAAACAGGATACTGTCTTGATGGATCTTGATCTGACCCAGTATGGCTTATCTTATGTTCTTAAGCTCTGCTATGAAGGGACATAGGATGAGAGTGAAAAGGGATAGACTCAGAAGTAATATGCGGAAATATTTCTTTATGGAAAGAATGGTAGATGCTCTCCCAGTGGAGGTGGTGGACATGAGGACAGTATCTGAATTCAAAAAAGCATGGGACAAGCACAGAGGATTTCTAAAGATAAAAAGGAGACTATTGTAGTTGATATGGAAGGGCAGACTAGATAGGCCATGTGGTCTTTTTCTGCCATCATGTTTATATTTTTCTATGATTGGAATTCATTGGAGCTCTGCTCGACATGACTCAGGTGAGAGATTTTCTCCCCATGACAGACTATCCAGATTGACAGCGATAGTGCGGGAGACTCAAATGAGTCAGCAGATGTCAGCTCTTGAGATGTTACTAGGCCACATGCCTCAAAAGTACATGTAACACCCTTGACACATCTCACTATGAGACAGGCTCAGTGGAACCTAAGTATCCAGTGGTCACAAGCCACAAGAAATTTCGAAGATGTTCTGTCCATCACTGCTCCAGTCATGAAGTCATTGTCCTGATAAACAAATCAGAACAATTTAGTAAAAGGTCTACTCTTCCAAATTCCCACTCCACAAAGGTTACTGACAACAGATGCATCCAAACTGGGATGGGGAGCTCAGCTCGATGGGTTCCACCCTCAGGGAACTTGGTCCCTCCAAGAAAGTCTCCATCAGATAAAATTCTTGGAAATAAGAGCAATAGCAAACACTCTAAGGGCTTTCAAAGATAGTCATCCAACCAAATTGTTCTGATCCAGACCCACAATCAGGTAGCTATGCTTTACATCAACAAACAAGGAGGACCAGGTCATACCTAGAGAAACAGTCAGGTTGTGGAATTTTGCCATCTCTCATGAGATGGAGTTGATAGCCTTCCATCTGCCTGGTGTACAGAACATACTGGCAAGATAATTCTCTTAAATCTTTTAGAAGAACTTTAAGATATATTGTTTCGAACAAGCCTATGGCAGTCTGAAGGAGCAGGAGCTCAAGGGCAGCTGTTGGAAGTTGCACTCTAACTGTTGTTAGTTCTGTATGATTATCTTTATGTGTTTTCTAATTCATTGGTCTGTAAACCGCTTTTGTGCATGTAGCTAAAGGTGCCATATCAAGTCTGGCAATAAAGATAAAGACAGACAGAGTCGAGTCCTTCAGCCTCACAAATGGACCCTGGACAGTGATGTAATACAGCACATCTTTCAAGAGTGGGGCACCCCCTCGATAGACCTTTTCACAACTCAGAATGCCCACACAACGCAACTCAGAATGCCCAGAACGATTAGTTCTTCTCCAGGGTGTGGTCAGACAGCAAACTAGCCTTTGATGGGGGGGAGGGTCTTCTGAATGTGTATCCTCCAATTCCTGTCATCGTCAAGAGCCTCCTAAAACTCAAAACAGAGAAGAGTATGATGCGTCTCATCGCTCTTTATTGGCCAAGGCAACCATGGTTCCCTCTACTTTGGAACTTTCCATTATGGATCCAATATGTCTCAGGCAAGCACCAGATCTGACATCACAGGGAAATGGAGCCATGTTGTACCCAACAGCAAGTCCCTAGCCCTCACAATTTTAAAATTGAGATGCTAACATTATCTGCTCTCAGTCTGCCAGCTGGTGTCACTAATGTTCTTTTGGTTTCCAGGGGGCCTCAACGAGGAAATCTTATTCTTTTAAATGGAAGTGGTTTGCTTTTTGGTGTGAAGAACCCTCTGTAGATCCTTTTACCTGTCTCATACAAACACTACTTTGAATACCTTCTTCACCTCTCAGACTCTGGACTCAAATCTAGCTCTGCAAAGGTACACCTCAGTGCAATTGGAGCTTATCACTGTAGTGTAGAGTGTAGTTGTTCATGTCATGCAGGGCTTACTTCTCAAACTTCCCCATAAGTCATCTGTGGTGTCTTGGGACCTTAATGTGGTCCTCATGCAGCTGATGAAAGCTATTTTTGAGCTGCTCAGTACCTGTTCTCTGAAATTCTTGACCTTGAAGGTTATATTTCTTATGGTGGTCACTTCGGTGTGCAAACTGAGAGAACTTCAGGCCCTAGTAGTTCATCCACTTTACACCAAATTTTATCACAACAGAGTGGTGCTTCGTACTCATCCCAAGTTTCTTCTAAAGGTGGTTATAGCATTTCATCTTAACCAATCAATCATCCTTCCAACATTTTTTCCAAAACAATATTCTCACAAAGGAAACTATGCTGCACATGTTGGAATGCAAGCGAGCCTTAGCTTTCTATTTGGAGTGGACAAAAGCTTATAGAAGGTCCATCCAGCTTTTCGTTTCTTTTGACCCCAGCAAGCTAGGGGTTTCTGTCTCCAAACGCACCATATCAGTTTGGCTCACAGATTGCATCTCTTTCATTTATGCCAAGACAGGCCTAAGCCGTGATGGTCATGTTACAGCTCATAATGTCACAGCTATGGCTGTGTCAGGGCCCAATTGTACTCTGTCTCCATGGAAGAGATTTGCAAAGCTGCAATGTGGACTTCAGTCCACATTTTCACATCTCACTATTGTCTGGATGGGGATTGCCGATGTGAAAGCAGTTTTGGCCAATCAGTGCTGCTTGGGGAATATAATCCAGCTCCATTCCCCCTAGACCCATTTTGTTCTGTTCAGGCTGCCTTAAAAAGAAAAAACAAATGTAATATTTATAAAAGGCCTGTTGCTCCCCAAAACAATAGTTCTACTGCCCTAGTTGGGCAGTTTATTAACTCCTTTTTTGTTCAAGGTAGCTGTGGTAGTGTGGCATGTGGTGGGAAGGGTTTTTCTGTACAGCACAGGAAAGACAGCAGGTCAGGGAAAACAAAAGTAGTTTTTATCCTGTCCCAGCTTGTTAAACCTCCACAAAGCAAAACTCAGAACAGACAACAGTTCAGGGAAAACAAAATCCAGCTTACTTCTGCCTCAGCTTGTTAAACCTACAGAAGCCGGTTCTCCCAGCCCTTCCTCCAGCCCCAGTTAAAATTCCTAAGAGCTCCTTTGCACAGCTTGTCTTGGAAGGACTCTGGCTCCATGGGCCTCTCTCCCTCCTGCAGCCTGCTGGGTTCTTAACCTCTCCCTGTGAGCATGCCCTCCCAGCCCTGAACTCTGGGCTGCAGATTCTCTTAAAAAGAATACATCCTTTGGAGAGGGATAGGTAACTTTCTATAGACTCCATCACAATAGTTCCCTGTAAAATAGTTATCTCCAAGTTATAATGCCCTGTTCAATGTAATTTCAATTTGTTCAATGTAAACCGCACTGATGCAGAATAGTGCGGTATATAAGAGAATGTAAATAAATAAATAAATAGTCTGTAGTTTGGGAATCCCATACAGGAGGACATTTTTCCTCCTTTTCCATGGAGAAAAGGTAATTACTCACCTGTAGCAGGTGTTCTCCATGGACAGCAGGAAAAGTCCTCAAAATCTTCCTACCTCTCCTAGGAGTTAAATTCTCCTCAGCTCTTGGAATTAATTGAGGCAAGATGGCACCATCGTGGCAGGCGGGAAGATGCGTGCATGAGTAGTGAGCATCCAAAAGCTTCTAGAAGGAGCTGTGAATGCTCCCATACAAGGGCTCCATCAGATGATGTCTCCCATATGTGAGGATGTTTCCTGCTGTCCACAGAGAATGCCTGCTACAGGTGAGTAACTACCTTTTACCAGACGTAGACTTGGGAAAGTCTTTGCTTATCCTTGGAAATCAGCTATGAGAAACTGATCTACATTTTGGTATCTTCTGAGTACTTGTGACTCAGACTGGCTACAGTAGGGGACAGGATGTTGGTCTTGATGGACTCTGGTCTGATCCAGCTTATCTTATCTTATTTTCATTTGATTAACAGCTAGAGTTACTAATGTTGTGTTAGTGCATGCTAACTTCAATAATTCACATTATTTTACTAATTATGTATAATAATAGTGTAGCTTGTGCTAAAATGGTAGTACAAGGTAATAACTGCAGCTGTAATTTCCTATGATTGCATGCTGATGCAAACCTTAGTATAAAGTTGAAATGTTGGACTACAGCAATTGTGTTTCTCAGCATGCTGGCTTATTTATTTCTGGCTTATTCTGCAATGTATGCTGCTGCATGAGTTTTCAGTACTCATCCTTATTTATTTTTGCAGCTAATTCTGAATGCTGGTTTCTTTTCTTTTTGGCAAGTGAAAAACCAGAAGTTGTGAGGAAAAATATTACTTATGAAACTGCTGTTTTCTTCATTTAAAGTTTAATGTTAGGGTTATATATCCATGGCTGGCTGTTAAGCTCAATAAGCTTTTATCTTTATCTTTTATCTTTATCTTTATTATTAATCTTGATTGACCACCCTTCACAACATCAGGGCAGTTTACAGCACTGCTTCTGCTTCAAGGCACATTAGTTCAAGACCAGAATCCGGACAGAGTTGTGAGGGTCAGAGGAAGCTATTTCTATGCTTTAGGATAACTGAATACTATATATTATACAACTTCGACATCAGAGAATGTGTTCAACCTGTAGACAACAGTTTTTAAAAGGGTTCTAGGCACTTAACAGCAGACTTAGGGGTTAAATCAGTGGTTTAGGAAATGTATTACCACTGAAATGCCCAGCCTCACTGAAAAAAAGTGGTTTCTGGAGTGTGGGGAGGTCAAGCTGAGGAAGAATTTTGTCCATAGGTTACATTTGTGAAAGTAACCTAGTAACTGCATCACTTTTCGGCAGATTTTCAAAGAGCAACTATGTGGTTAGTTACATTTTGAAAGTCTATCTAAAGTCACAAAGCACCAGGCATAGCTTGCTGCTAGGCAGCTTAATGAAAATTGCCCCCTGACAACTTCCGATACTTCCATTAGTGAATGCTTCACCTTTACAGCCCCACCCACCCCATTAGTCTCTGGCATGACTGGCTGCCAACTTCCACAAAAAACTGCATTCAAGAAAAGATCCCATTAGATTTCCTAAAGACCTTAATTGCCCCTTTTTAACGGAATAAGGAATGCCATCTTTCAGTTGGATTTTTCTACGCAGGTACTATACTATCCATTGTTGTCCTAATCCTTTGCTAATCCTTGAGAATGCAAGCAGCTGAAGGCGACTTTGATTATACTGCAGCTGAATTACTAGGTATTCAGCTTTCTCTTGTCACCGTATCATTCCTCCGCATTTCAAGTTGGATTTAAACAATGATTTCCACTTTCATGTTTGAATGCAGAGGTCTGGTCTATCCCTTTCAGTATCATTTCAAGGATACACAGAAGGAACAGATCAAAGAACTATTTCAAATGCCTAAGTATATGGTAGTAAATGAATCATTTCCTGTTGTTCTAACCCTTCGCCTTTTTTTATCCAAGTAGCTGTCCTATTTTACATGGGTATTCGAAGATATTTGTGTATCTTCTGTATCTGTATAGAAAAGACTGTCTCAATGCAATCCTAAACTAAAGGCAATGTAGAAATTGCAAGTCAGCCTCAACCCAATTTCATAAACATTCTTTAAACACTAAGGTAAGACTTATATTGGCATAAGAAAAAAGTACAATCTATGGGCCTGATATTTAAAAGGGTTTATGCTGTTTGCAGCACCTTCAAGCTGCATTAACCCCAGAGATCCTAATATGCAGCGACACTAACCTTTTCGTGCCACCAGATATCCCCACAGACCACCTCGAAAGCATCCAATTATTTTCAGGGTGGTCTATGGGAAGAGTTGGGGCAGTCCTGGAGACAGTTGCTAAGCGGCAATGTTCAGCTGCTTACCAGCTAGCCAAACCATGTAAAGTTAGGACAAGTCAATGGCTACCCTAACTTTATGCAGTTTTTACTGTCTAATTAGTGGCTGGAAATCTCTGCTAACTGGATAGCAAATGTGTGGCCGCCAAAAACAGATATTCAGCGCCAGATGCTGGATAGGCTCTGGCGCTGAATATCCAGTTTTCATTTCATCAGCAGCACCCAGCCACCTTCAAAACTCTGACTGCCATTGCTTAACATTGACTGCTATGTTTTTCTGACTGAGTAGAAAGTATGTCCATATCAGTGTGGAAGATATATCCTAGCCAAAACAATTGGCCATAGAAAGTCTAGATGCATGTTCCACTGCAGAATATGAGCAGTACCCTATTCAGAAATGTTGACATGCAATAGTAAAGGAATGAATAATAATATGAACCATAATAAAAATGTTAACTATAGCCAATGGGAATGGTATGTCTGTACAAATAAAACCTGGCTATCCACAATAAGAGCAATTTTCATCCCTCCCACAGAACTTGGAGGCCTTCAGATATTTGCATCCTCAGGCCTGCAAACTCATTTTCAGGAGACATTCCTCTTGGAGTTTCCCTTTGGGAATGTGAGACAGTGTGCATACTGCTGCTGAAAAATACCTACAGACTTTACACATGCTTTGGAGCAGCTGTCAATGACTTAAACTACCCATGAGAGCTTTCAAAATAACATCTCTGCAGAAATTATCCCTTCCCTCTTTTCCCCACAGGTAAACTTATAGGCTTTTAGGTAGGATGTTGAAATCCAGAACTTCCAGGATAGCGTTCTCCGAAATGCTTCCCATTCCACGCGCAGGACCCAAAAGGCAGGCAGAGCTCCGGAGTCTCAATGCGTGGATGAGACAATGGTGCAGAGATGAGGGTTTTGGATTTGTTAGGAACTGGGGAACATTCTGGGGAAAGGAGGGGCTCTTCCGAAGGGATGGGCTTCACCTTAATCGGGATGGAACCAGGCTGCTGGCATTAACCTTTAAAAAGGAAATAGAGCAGCTTTTAAACTAGATAATAGGGGAAAGCCGACAGTAGCCCAAGAGCGGATGGTTCGGAAGAATGTATCTTTGAAGGATACTACCAAAAGCAGTGAGGTTCCAAAAAATGCCCTCGAGTATGGAGCAGACAGAGCTTAAAGATCTCAAATTACCCATGTCTACCAATAGCCAAATTAATATGAATAAAATACAGTCTTTAAAATGCTTGTATGCAAATGCTAGAAGTCTAAAAAATAAGATGGGAGAGTTAGAATATATAGCACTAAATGAAAGGTTAGATATGTTTGGAATATCAGAGACATGGTGGAAGGAGGACAACCAGTGGGACACTGTGATACCTGGGTACAAACTATATCGTAATGATAGAGCTGATCAAATTGGTGGAGGGGTTGCGCTATATGTTAGAGAGGGCATTGAGTCAGAAAGGATTAAAGTTTTGCAGGAAATAAAATTTGCTGTAGAATCTCTATGGATTGAAATTCCATGTAAAAAGGGGAAGGCGATGGCAGTGGGGGTGTACTATCGACCGCCTGGCCAGAATGAACAAATGGATGATGAAATGCTCAAAGAAATCAAGGAAGCTAACAAAAGTTACAGCGCAGTAATAATAATGGGTGACTGCAATTACCCCGGTATCGACTGGGTCAGTGTCACGGCAGGACATGCTAGGCAGATAAAGTTCCTAGATGAAATAAATGACTGCTTCTTGGAGCAGCTGGTTCATGAACAGACCAGAGGGGAAGCCATATTAGACCTAGTCCTTAGTGGAACACCAGATCTAGTGCAAGAGAGAAGGTTGTTGGGGCCACTTGGCAATAGTGATCATAGAATGATCGCCTTTGATTTAATTAGTGGAGGAGGGATAGTAAGGAAATCCACAGTACTACCTTTTAACTTTCGAAAGGGAGACTATGATAAAATGAGGAAAATAGTTAAGAAAAAACTAAAAGGAGCAGTTGCAAAGGTTAAAGACTAACATCAAGCTTGGGTAGTGTTGAAAACTACTATCTTGGAAGCCCAGACCGGCTGTATTCCACGCTTTAAGAAAAGTGGAAGGAAGTCCAAAAAACTGCCAGCATGGTTTAAAGGTGAGGTTAGAGAGGCTGTTGTTGCCAAAAAAGCATCTTTCAGGAAATGGAAAAAAGAGCCAAACGACGAAACCCGGAAACAGCACAAGCACTGGCAAGTCAAATGCAAGGCATTGATAAGGCAGGCAAAGGGAGAATTTGAGAAGAAGCTTGCTGCGGAAGCAAAAACGCGAAATAAAGACTTTCAAGTACATTCGTAGCAAAAAACCTGTGAGAGAGTCAGTTGGTCCATTAGATCATAGAGGGGTTAAAGGGGCACTAAGAGGTGACAAGGCGATAGCGGAGAGACTGAATGAATTCTTTACTTCGGTCTTTAATGAGGAAGATGTAGGGATGTTACCTATGACTGAAGTGGTATTTAAAGGTGTGGAAGAATTGAAGGAAATATCGATACATCGGGAAGATGTATTACAACTATTAGATAAACTGAAGAGTAGCAAATAACCTGAGCCCAATTGTATACATCCAAGGGTGTTGAAAGAACTGAAATATGAGATTGCAGACCTGCTATTAGTAATCTGTGAACTATCATTAAAATCATCTCTAATACCTGAAGACTGGAGGATCGCCAATGTAACACCAATTTTTAAAAAGGGTTCTAGGGGTGATCTGGAAAACTACAGACTGGTGAGCCTGACGTCAGTACCGGGAAAAATGGTAGAAACAATCATAAAGAATAAAATTACTCAGCATGTAGATAGTCATGGCCTAATGGGAGACAGCCAACATGGCTTTAGACAAGGAAGATCTTGCCTTACTAATCTGTTATGTTTTTTTGAAGGTGTGAATAAACAGGTGGACAAAGGTGAGTCGGTTGATATAGTGTATCTGGACCTTCAGAAAGCCTTTAACAAGGTCCCTCATCAGAGACTTTTGGCAAAACTAAAGAGTCATGGGATAGGAGGCAGTGTACTACTGTGGATCAGCAACTGGTTAAAAGATAGAAAGCAGAGGGTAGGGCTAAATGGCCAATTTTCCCAATGGAGAAAGGCGAATAGTGGTGTACCCCAGGGATCTGTGCTGGGTCCGCTGCTTTTTGACTTATTCATAAATGACCTGGAAAGTGGAATAACGAGTGAGGTTATCAAATTTGCAGATGACACAAAACTATTTAAAGTTGTTAAAACCCAAGAAGATGGTGGAAAATTGCAAGAGGATCTTGATAAATTGGAAGACTGGGCATCAAAATGGCAGATGAAATTTAATGTGGACAAGTGCAAAGTTATGCACCTAGGGAAGAACAACCCAAACTATGGTTACACGATGCAAGGTTCCAGATTAGGAACCACCACCCAGGAAAAAGATTTAGGCTTCATTGTGGATACCAGGTTAAAACCCTCTGTCAAGTGTACAGCGGCGGCCAAGAGAGCAAATAGAATGCTAGGTATCATAAGGAAAGGAATGGAGAATAAAACAAAAGATATTATAATGCCTTTATATCATTCCGTGGTGAGATCGCACCTTGAATATTGTGTGCAATTCTGGTTGCCGTAACTTAAAAAGGATATAGCGATTTTAGAATAGGTTCAGAGAAGAGCCACCAAAATGGTAAAGGGGATGGAAGGATACTCCTATGAAGAAAGGCAAAAAAGGTTAGGGCTCTTTAACCTGGAAAACAGACGGCTGAGGGGAGATATGATAGAAGTCTATAAATTAATGAACGGAGTGGAACGGGTAAACGTAGATCGATTGTTTACGTTATCAGAATATAGAAAGACTAGGGGACATGCAATGAAGCTACAGGGTAAACTATTTAAGGCTAATAAAAGAAAATATTTTTTCACTCAACGTGTAATCAAACTCTGGAACTTGTTACCGGAGGATGTAGTAAAGGCTGTTATTGTAGCTGGGTTTAAAAAGGTTTGGACAAGTTCCTGGAAGAAAGGTCCATAAACCATTATTAAGAAGGGACCCATGATATCAATGCTTGACCCAGTATTGTGTAACCTGTGTCTTTTGGGGAAACTGTTAGGTACATATTACCTAGATTGGCCACTGTTGGAAACAGGATACTGGGCTTGATGGACCTTGGTCTGACCCAGTATGGCATATCTTATGTTCTTATGTTCTTATATACTATACACTAAAAGAAGTTAGGGATAAGTTTACTAAGGTGCACGCTGGTAACGCATGGTTATGCTGCCAAATTAGCACAGAAGCCAATGCTAATTTTTAGGGGTAGGTATGTCTGTCCCTCTGCCAATAGCATAATTCTAACACGCAGCAGAGTTGCAGATGGTTTGTCCTAAGACCATCAACTCGCTCATCCTAACCTCAGCAATCAATGAGAGGAGCTCATACAGGAACTGCGCTACCATTAGGTGAACAAGGCTGTCACCTGTGACACGGTAGCATTGCCAGAAGCCATGGAAACAGATAGTGACCCGGTGGAAGGTTCGGGTACTGCAGGTAAATGCAGGATTTTCCCTTCTCAGCACAAGATGCACATGGCTAATCAGCTAACACAGCTCACCTCGGGGGAGGGGAGAAGCAGAGTTGCTGATTGGGCACGCCCTAGCAGGAGGCGGGTTCCCCAGAGCAGTGGCAGCTTGTTAAACAGAGAGAAGGAAGACAGAAGACAGAAAGGGAAAGAGAAAGAGAAAGAGAGAGTGAAAGAGAAAGAGAAGGAATGGGCAGCGAAAGCAGAGCAAGCAGAACACTGGACAAAGCCAGCAGAAGCGTGCTTTAGAGACGGAGCAAAGCAAGGACAAAGGAAGCAACCTGGAAGGCAGGAACTAGCCTTGGATGCCAGAACCTTTGACTTTGAAGGAGAAACGCTCCCCAGCTGCAATCCTAGGAGAACGCTTTCAAAGCCAAGAAACAGGTACCAGGGAGACTCAGTGCCTGGAAGAGCCTTCTGGGAGCAAGAGAGGGGCGAGGCACTGAGAGACCCAGGCCTAAAGCCTATGCTTTTGGAGCAGAGAGCTGACCCGTGGAAAGAAAGGCAGATTGCTAAGGAACTTTCAGACATTCCTCAATATAAGGTACAGCGTGTCTTTAATTCTGATAACA
The DNA here is from genome assembly GCA_033557465.1 of Ichthyophis bannanicus. Taxonomy (NCBI): domain Eukaryota; kingdom Metazoa; phylum Chordata; class Amphibia; order Gymnophiona; family Ichthyophiidae; genus Ichthyophis; species Ichthyophis bannanicus. Next base: position 151,993,157 of record CM066037.1, read on the forward strand.
GCTTTTATGAGAAGCCAGACTGTGTGAATGTTAATTTTAAAACCCAGGGCAAGCCCAGGTTTTATGAAGACAGTTGGCTGCAACCTGAAACTCATTTAGCTAAACCCAGCTTTTCTCACCAAACTGCTGACAGAGTTAGCAAGCAGGCTAGCTACAAGGACACAGCTGATTTAAATGGTAGAGATATATGCCGGGAGGATTTAGGAGGCCCTAAGTTTGATGTGCTGTTTAGAAACACTCCACATGCAAATGAACTGAATAACCCAACACTGGCTTACAGAGACAAGTGGGGGAGGGGTAACTCCAGTGCAGTGAATGAGCGTGGTAACAGAGACGACATTGTTTGTTTGCCTGAAGCAAAACCCACAAACAATTACTCACCTCAGGAAGGAGCTAATTCTCAGCCCAGCCCATATAGAAAGCAGGCTGAAGCCCTCCTAAAAGAGTTCAAAGAATTCTTAAACAAACGAACCATTCCTGAGCAGAAAGTAGTGCAGTCAGTGCAGAGCCCAGAAGCAGATGTGCCATTGGTCCTTCCCTTGCCAATGATTGAGTTAAATCAACCAATGGACTGCTCAACCTGTCTGATTGACAAGGAATAGAAAAGCAAAGCTTGAATGGTCCTTTTTCTGTGATAACCTGAAATGTTTGCTATTTAAGTGCCCGGCTGAAGAGCTTACCTGAAGTTAAGAATAAGCTAAAGCATTGTTTGGTTATAGCACATGGACATTATTGTTTTCCTTGCTTTTGATTGCCAAGTAGAGTTCACATGAGGGAATGTGAACTCCAACATTAATGGACACTTTTGAGCACAGCCTTTAAAGAGCCTTATTTTCATTGTTCCTGTGTTGTTGGCTGAAATACATTATCCTTTATGCTTGTCCTATCCTTTTGAAGCGGGAGAAATAAATCCTTATAAAAAGAAATATACTTTTGCCTGCCTTATCATTCGACCTACACAACTACAACCTTAATCTCAAGGCCCACCCCTCCTCAAACCCTCAAGGTTAGGGAGTGGGTGGTGGCACACCTAGGGCACCAGTTCGTGAGGGCACCCATTCCATCTTCCGATTTCACTTTCTTTTGCATGGGGGTAGATGCAGCTTCTGCCCCTATACAAACAGGAAGTAGAATTGACAGGAGAGCAGAAGCACAATGCTACCGAAGTGCCAGAGCTGAAAGCAACTCCGGCGCTTTGCTCCCATTTTAAAAGCATTGCTGCCGCTGTATGTCCCAGTGAGAGGAGGCAGTAGCAGCAATCGGAGCATGGATTGAAGTAGAGGGGTGCAAGGGATGAGGTTTGCATAGGGCACCTTGTACCTTTGCACTGGCCCTGAGCTCATTACGTGAAGATGAAGACACGGGAAGAGGAAAATAGAAAAGGAGAATATTAAGGGGACAAGAGCCTAATAACTATCCCAAAAGAACTTCTGAGTGAGTCCGCTTAGGCGGTATATCAACTGTCAATAATCAAAGCTAAATTTCCCTGCAAGGTAATTTGTTGGAGACAAACAGCTGTCCCATCACCCCGTCCGATAGGCCAGAATGCAGTGAAAAAGGAAAGTAAGTAGAACAAGCCTGGGAGAGGAGCAGAGACTCTCCCGGCTGAAGTGAAGAATTAGTGATACAAAGAATATAAAAGTTATATGGTACAAATAAGTCATGCACTAGTGCATGTTTATTTTTGATAGAATGCACATTTAATAATCTGAGCTTCCTGGAAAGTATCTTGGTGGTTCAGTGTGTATATTGAAAGCTCGAGTTATATAGGTACCTATAAGATGGGATTAAACAAATTTGGTTATGGAAGTTGACAATATATTTACCCTTCCTGAAGCAAACCAATGGAGGATTAAGTCCATGCCATCAAGAACAGCCAAATGCAGAGAAGATCAATAGCACTGTTGTAGTAATGTTCATGTTGTTGTTGTTAAGTGCCGTCGAGTCGGAGTCGACTCATGGCGACCCTCTGGATAGCTATCCTAAATTGTGTTCGGTCTTCAGTCAGGCGGCTTATTGTTGACAGACTGGTACCCGTAGCTGCTGTTATTGTATCGATCCATCTCATTGCTGGCCTTCCTCTTTTGCGCTGACCTTCTATCTTGCCAAGCATGATGTCTTTCTCTAATGATCTCTCTCTCCGCATGATGTGTCCAAAGTATGAAAGTCGAAGTCTTGTCATCTGAGCTTCTAAAGAAAGCTTAGGTCCTCTAGTACAGACTGGTTTGTTCTTCGGGCAGTCCATGGTATACACAGTATTCGCCGCCAGCACCATAATTCAAAGGCATCAATTTTCTTCCTGTCTATCTTTTTCACTGTCCAGCTTTCACATCCATATGATGTTATTGAAAATACCATGGCTTGAACAAGTCGAATCTTTGTATGGAGAGAGACATCTCTGCTCTTGAGAATCTTATCTAGGTCTTTCATAGCCATTCTGCCAAGAGCAATGCATCGTCTGATTTCTTGACTGCTTGTTGCTTCTTTATTGATAGTTGATCCAAGTAGGTTAAAGTTATTCACGATTTCAATTTCTTCTCCTTCGACGATGAACCTGTTGATTATGCCAGTTGTCATGATCTTTGTCTTCTTTACATTAAGGTGCAGGCCCATTTTGAGACTATGTTCTTTGATTGTGAGAAGCAAATGTTTCAGATCATCTTCACTTTCCGCCAGTAATGTGGTATCATCAGCAAAGCAAAGGTTGTTGATGAGTCTTCCACCAATCTTCACACCTCTGTTGTCTTCATATAATCCTGCTTCTCTGATGATTTGTTCTGCATATAAATTAAACAGGTAGGGGGAAAGTATGCAGCCTTGTCTTACACCTTTGCTTATTTTAAACCATTCTGTTTCTCCTTGTTCTGTTTGAACTGTTGCTTCTTGATCAATGTACAGATTGTGCAAGAGAACGATCAGGTGTTCTGGTATGCCCATGCTTTTTAATGTGGCCCAGAGTTTCTCATGGTTTGCACAGTCAAAAGCTTTGCTATAGTCGATAAAGCACAAATAGATATCCTTTTGGTATTCTTTAGTCTTTTCAAGGATCCATCTCACATCCGCAATGATGTCTCTCGTTCCTCGCCCTTTTCTGAACCCTGCTTGCACTTCAGGTAGTTCTTGTTCCAGGTATGATTGTAGTCTCTTTTGAATAATCTTCAGTAGAATCTTGCTGGCATGTGGGATCAGAGCGATTGTGCAATAATTTCCACAGTCAGTTGGATCACCTTTCTTTAGTATTGGTATAAACACAGATCTTTTCCAGTCAGTTGGCCATGATGCTGTCTTCCATATTTCTTGGCAGAGCCTTGTAAGTATGGTAACAGCTGCGTCAGATTGCTGTAATACTTCTATGGGAATGCAATCAATGCCTGCTGCTTTGTTCTTTGATAAGGCTTTCAATGCTGCTTCAACTTCTTCTTTCATCACAAATGGTTCCAGATCATAAGGTACAGGTTGAAACGGCTGTTGGTCCACTTGATCTTTATCATATAAAAACTCTGTATATTCCTTCCATCTTTTCTTGATCTTCTCAGCATCATTCAACATAGAACCTTGAGCATCTTGTAACATTCCAGTTCGAGGCTGGAACATTTTCTTTAACTCTCGTAGCTTTAGGAAAGCTGATCTTGTTCTTCCTCTAATAGTTTCTGCTTCTATTTCCTTGCATGCGTCATTGTAGTACTTTTCCTTGTCCTGTCTTGCTGCATGTTGGAAATCTCTGTTGAGTTCTGTGATTGTCTTTCTTTCTCCTCTGGCTTTAGCTTCTCTGCGTTTCTGGGCAATTTTCAGAGTTTCTTCCATCATCCATTTTGGCTGTTTTTTCTTTTTTACCTTTTGTAGACACTTCTCGCTTTCTTCCAACACAACCTTCTTGATGTCATTCCATAACTCTTCTGGAACTCTATCATTTGTATCTAAAGCAGCAAATCGATTTTGCAGGCAGTCTTTAAATTCCAGTGGTATATTCTCAAGGTCATATTTTGCTGCATTCATGAGTGGTTTGCTCTTTTTCAGCTTTAGCTTGAGTTTGCATACTAGTAGTTGATGATCTGTACCACAGTCAGCTCCAGGTTTTGTCTTTGTTGATGTTATAGAGGTTTTCCATCGTTGAATTCCACAGATGTAGTCAATTTGATTTTTATACAATCCATTGGGTGAAGTCCATGTGTACAGTTGCCGCTTGTGTTGCTGGAAGAAGGTATTCGAGATGAATAGATCGTTGGTCTTGCAGAATTCTATCAGTCTTTCTCCAGCTTCATTTCTGTTGCCAAGTCCATATTTTCCAACTACTTTGTCTTCTTCTTTGTTGCCAGCCTTTGCGTTCCAATCACCCATGACTATCAGGATATCCTGTTTGCATGTTCTGTCAATTTCAGCTTGTACTTGTTCATAGAACTTTTCAATTTCATTCTCTTCTGCAGCTGTTGTTGGGGCATATACTTGAATTATAGTTGTGTTGATAGGCATTCCTCGTGGACAAATAGAGATTAAGCGTTCGCTGACTGCATTGTATTTCATTACAGTTCTTGCAAGTTTCTTCTTTATTATAAATGCAACACCATTTCTTCTTTGTCTTTCATTTCCATCATAGTAGACGATGTGATCATCTGATGCAAAGTGCCCGATGCCAGTCCATTTCAGTTCGCTGATACCCAACAGATCAAGTTGTACACATTCCATTTCATTCTTGACCACCTCCAACTTTCCTTGGTTCATGCTTCGTACGTTCCATGTTCCAATGTGTAAGACATCTTTACAGCTTCTGACTCTCATTTCATGCGCAGCTACATCAGCAGTCAGACGTCCCGAGGGCTTTGATCCAACCACATCATAAATGCTGGCTTTACTCTGAAAAGTCTTCAGCTCTTCCCCAGTAGCTAGTTGAGTGCCTTCCAACCTGGAGGTCTCATCTTCCAGCACTACAGCACAATTTGTTTTGTTGTAACTATCCATTGGGGATAGTAGGCACCCAAAGGTGCATCCTAAGGAGTATATCCTGCCCCTTAGGCATGTTCCTTCAGCACACAGAAGCTGCACATGACTGGTCATGGAAGATGAGTTGTGAAGTCCAATGTCACCTTAGCGTCAGAATGGGCAGGGCATGTTGATGTCAAAAGCCAATCAGGCAGCACACAGACAAGAAATACAAAAACTAAAAAGATAAAACATGGAAACACCAATTAAATGAAATGAAAATCAGAGCAAACAGTTCACAAATCAGGCAGTATATGGACAGAGAGGGAAAAAAATTAAAAAGATAAAAAATAGAAACACAAGTTATGTCAAACAAAAACACTCAGAGCAAACAAATCATAAACATTATTTATTTATTTTTATTTATTTGCAGAATTTGATACTGCTAAGATGTGAACATCATACTAGTTTACAATAAAAAAAAAAGGGAGCAGATTTATATACAGCAACAACTGAATAAGAAAGACAAGTAAAAGGGAAAACAGGACGTAGAAACATAATGGAAGCAAATTGATTGTAAGACAATAATATCTACCAGGTCAAAGTAACATAAGGAACATAAGGGTGGGGAGTAAGTAGCTAGCAACCAAGAATTTAGGATTTAGAAATTAAAGTTAAGGTTAAAAAGTTAAGCCATACTTAGGTCTGCTAAGGAGAAAAGAATCACTTAAAAGCTCATTCAAAAAACAGGTTTTCAACCCTGTCTTAAAAGTCTTGTGGGATGATTCAAGGCAGAGATTCATAGGGAGAACATTCCAGAGGGAGGGGGCAGAAAGACAGAAGACCATGGATTTTGAGAGGATAACAAGTAGGCTCTGATTGGCAGACTGCAGGGCATCAGCGGAGCACTAAGGGATAAGTTGAGAGTGGAGATAGCGGAGGAGACCAGTGTATAAGGCATGGTAGGCCAGTAATAAGAGATTTTTAATAGAGAAAACATGTATAGATTTTTGACCCACCTAGGCCACTCCCTAACCATGCCGACACACTCCTGGCCATTTCTACAGAGTAAGGCTATCCATGTGTAAATTCAGCCCTTTCAAAAATTACAATTTATATGGATGTCTTTTTCATATGTAAATATCTGTTTTACATATGAAAATCGCAAATAAAACTCTTAAAATAACCCCTTTACACATGTAAGTCAAACTTTGTTGCTATGTTATTTGCCTGTTTTGGTAAATTACCTATGGCTAAAACAAATCGCCTATTGAGGGTAAGACTGTCTGAGCATAAAATCATTTAAACAAGAAGAGAAATAAGGTCCCAAGTGTCACACATTGCATGTAGTTTAAGCGTGAGTTTAGATCATCATGATGGTTTGCCATTGATCATATACCCCCTCTTTATTCATGGAGAGAATCCAGAGCTTCGTTTATCTAGATTTTTAAAGTACACACTGTTGAATCTGATCAGCTAAATAGTTCAATTGAATGTTATTTCTTTTATGAATGAACTGTAAATAAGTGCCTTATTGTGAGTCAATTAGCTATAGAGAAAGATGATTAATTTCAGCTCTGACAGTGCCATTATTTAACCAGGTGCTTTTTTGAATGTTTTGGTATTGTGGGAACTCATTATGCAGTAGCTATACTGTACCATGAGAAGAATATGTTTGAAATGAGTAATTACAATGTAAGAAAAGGACTATGCATAATATTATAAATGTAAAGCCGCGGGGCAGGGTCCTGGCGGCCGCTCGTAACTGGGTGATTGGCTGGTGCGGGGACCCTGGCTCATGGCCATCATCATGGGGCAGAGGCGCGAAGAAGCGCGCATGTGTGGGGGTTGGCTCCACCAGCGTTTAGGAGCGCGGTGGGGCTTGGGATGCGGAAGGCGGCATGATGCGGAGGGGAGGAGCCAGGAGGAGGCAATGGGGGCCTTCACTCCGGAGCCTCCGTGGGGTCGGCACCAATGTTCCCTCTAATTTTCTTTAGGCTGTGTGCGCATAAAATATTAGCTGTGCAGCTTTTGAAGGAAGGTTAAATTTTTGTGCGCCACATAACGACACTTGGAGTTATATACTTTAAAATTTGACTACACGTCAGAATGCAGTATGTACACCACATTGATTTTAATCAAATTAAATGAAAATAGACGATTACTAAATGAAGCGTAAATTTTCTAGTAATTACAATCACAACTTTTAAATTTTAAGACGTCAGTGTTGTTTTCTATCAGAATCAGAACCGTAATTTTTGTGCGCTCTGTTGTAAAGTATGTGCGCTCACTCAGCGAGGTGTGTGCGCGCGCACACGCGGACAGCTTAGAGGGAACAGTGGTCGGCACCGGCTTTTGTTGGCTGTAATGGCTGTTAATTTTAATCCTCCTGGAGCACAGGCTGTAGAGTCGGACAGAGGCGCAGAAGTCCTCTTCGATGGTGGAGTGTGAGGCAGTGGACGCGCCGGGCTGCCGCTTTGAGGTGGAGCACTCTGGGGCTGAGTAGGGAACATTACTTACCTGTGTCGCGGGGGAAGATCGCTCACTTGCTTCAGGACGCGAGAACAGAGAGATGGCGGCGAGAAGATGGGGCAGCCGCCTGATGACTCGGGCCCTTGCTGCTGCGGAAGCCTCGACACTAGAGGAGGAGGTGAGCTAGTGTGGTGAAGGGCAGCCACGTGGCAGTTCGCACCCTTGTGGCCGCGGAAGGCAGGATGCTGAGGGGACTATGCCTGCACGGGGTGGCAGCATGCAGGAGGTAGAGTTTACGCCTTCTTACTGGCGGGGGGGGGGTGTTTTTGGGACGTGGAAAGCTGGGTAAGGGAACGGTAAGGGAATTTTAAAGGTACTTTGATGTTTAAAAAAAAAAAAGGGATTAGGGGAAGGGAGCGAGTCCTCGGGGGGTGAGGGGTCAGCTGGGGCCTCTAAGGGAGCGAAGGGCTTATACGGCCTTCGAGCAAAATCAAATTCTGACCAGCAAGGTAAGGGATTGTGAGGTCTGGAAGGAGCTTTTGGATTCAGGTCTTGCCAGGGGGACACCTCGAAGGTATATTTGCAGTGATGCCTCGCGCTGGAGGGGGAATTGTCAGGGAGGAGGAGGCACGGCTAGTGATGTGTTTTTAAGTTCAGCTGTGCTGAGAAGGGTGCAGCGGCATGTAGGAGAAGGCTCGAGGCGGGGCATGGCTCACTCTGCCGGCAGTGAGGCAGCGACCTGTGTGGTTGTGGTGGGGTGGCCGGAATAGGCGATACAGGCATGGGCAGATGGCGATTTAGGGTTTTTGGGTTAGGTTTGGCTTGAGAGGGGAAGGGGATGATCAAGGATGGAAACTACACAGTTTGCTTTCAGATATAGGTCGGGGGTGGATGGGTCATTCTGTTGGGGGGCGGATGGGTCATTCCGTCATTTATGGGGATGGGGAGAGAAAAATGGTGCTGCCAGAGTGGACTCCCAGGGTTGGGATCCTGCGGCGTTGTCAGTTATTGGCTAGGTGAACGCGGACTCAGGATCCGGTGGCGTTGTTGGTTATTGGCTAGGCGAGCACAGTCTCATTTTGCCGCAGTTCATGCTTTTGCTTGGACACTATGAGCAGGCAAGGAGCAGGCCTACATTGCTAGTGGGGAGGAGTGGCATTGAGGTCGGATACAGTACTTCAGGCTGGAGGGCTGGAGGTTCAGAGTCCTGCTTATCCATCCGTTGCCTAGAAAACTGAATAAATAAGACGAAATACATAAATGTACACGGGATGTGAGGGCAGTTATTTCAAGGCATGTCAGCTGACTAATATTAAAAAAAAAAAACAAGGCAAGTAATTGGCAGCTCAAGGGGGGGGGGTCCCGGTGATCTAGGATGATATCGCAGCATACATTCGTGAGTGTGAGCGAGGTGCAGGGTTGGATAGGGGATGAGGGTATGAGGGGCGCTCATCCCAAGGGGTGTGGGGATTGCTCACCAACGGGCGGGAGGCCTGGGGAGGTGTGCGTGGCGGGGGGTCACTGGTCGCAGCTTTTGGGGGGGTGGCTTCAGGACATTAATGTCACCGGTGCCAGTGGAGGGATCCCAGAGGTTTCCGTGGTCCGGAGCTTGCAGCTGTACTGGGTGTCGGGAGCGGGGTGCCCTCGACCCTACATTAATGTTCTCTGTGCCGGTGGTGGGATCCCGGAGGTTTCCGGGGTCCGGAGCCTTAGGCTATACTTGGGCCAGGGGCGGGGTGCCCCCGACCCGGACAACTCCTGGCTGACTTTTGCTAATGCAAACACAAGGAGGAGCAGAACTGCTCTTGCTAAGACAATCAGGGTAAACACAGGAAGCAGGAGATGTGAAGTGGTCTCGAAATGCTTTATTAAGGAACCCCAAACTTTTGCTAATTACATGGCGAGGTCGGGGATTAGGAAAACTGCCGTTGGCATGACCGCGGCAGAAGCGGAGGCGGTGTCACCTTGCTAATTGCATGGCTGGTGAGGCATTGTTCTGCTGTTGGATTGTTAAGAGGATTATTCTTGGACTGTAAAGTTCGGTATGTTATAAAAGTTAATAAAGCTGCGACCGGTGGTTTTCCCAAGAGCTGTTGTACGTGTGTATTTTGTGGGTGAAAGAAAAAGGGGGACTAAAAGTGGGGGGGTGGTTGGTTGGAGGGGCCTGGAGCACCGGGTCCGATCTACCTCGGTTATGTATTATGGTTACCTACAGTTGTTTTTTGCCGTTTTGAAACATAATGCCCCTGAAAGAGCCTTGATGGTGAAATGTTGGACCTTTGTCCATTAAAGAATTTTTCAAGGATTACAAAATTTTGCACATGAAGAATGGAAGAGTAAGATAAATTCTTAACACTCAAAATATTTAATAAATAAGCTTCATGATTTCACATTTTTGCTTGTTAATTGGAACGCATTTTTGAAACAAAATTCGAAAGGATTTTTTTATGGGACCAGCGGTTGAGGAATTACATCTAAGTCCTCCATTCTACCAGCTGAACTACCAAAACAAATTGTGTGCCATATAGAAGACTCTCAGATCTCTCATTTCTTCCTTTTTCTTTTTTAATTATTACAGCAAATTCACTGCTGGGCCATTGGATCTTGCCGTGTTCCTTTGGGTTCGTGCTAGACTAACAAGCATTAAATCAATTTTGTGCACACGAAGGAGATCATTTTAGAAGCATATTTACATGTCTAGATTCCATATATTTTAGGATATTAATGCAGAGTACGATCTTGATTCAATTAGACTATTATAACATTCTGTATTTGGACCTCTCAGCAAAGCTTACATTGAAGTTACAATTATTACAAAATGCAGCTGCAAAGCTTATCTTAAAATCTCATAGGGATGATAGAGCCACTCTTCTGTGGTGTCAGTTACATTGGTTACTTATTCAAGCAAGAGTAATTTTCAAACTACTGTATGTTTGTTTTTAAAATATTGAATGGAACAGTTCCAGAATATATGTCATATTTTATCCTTTTTTGACCATAAAACAATGCTGCGTTCAAGAGATTACCTTACCTTTGCATTTCCTTATCCAAGAAATGTTCATTTTATAAGAATATTTGAGAAACTATTCTCATATTAATGGAATGGCTTCCCTATGAAAATGAAAATGCAATGTGTGCTGTTGAGTCAATGCTGACTCCTGTTCACCCAGTAGCCCCTGGAGTTTTCTTGGCAAACTGTGACCAGAAATAGATTGCCAGGCCTTTCTTCTGAGGTAATGGAGTGTAAAGTGACTTTCCCAAGGCCACAAAAAGTACTAGGGGGAATTGAACCCTGGTCTCTTGGTTGTTTTAATCACTAGACTGTTCCTCCGCTTTCCTCTATGGAAATAAGGAGCATTAATAATTATAAACTTTTTTGTTGTGCTCAAGACTGAAAAATATTTGGCAAACCAATTGATGGAGTTGGAATTATTGGTAGAGCTGACTTTCTCTTTTTAATCTTTGAAGTTTTTAGTATCTGTTTTTATCATATGGTAATTGTATATAGGAAGGATGTTATCATTAACTGTAATACTGATTTTTGCTTGTTGAACATGGCTTTCTGCAATCAGTATTTTATAATTTTACTTTGTAATTGCATTAATTGATATCTGGACAAAGTCTGGACAAAGGATAAAGTGGGCTATAAAAACCTGTAATGAAATAAAATTAATGCACTTAGAAAACACGTTTTTTAGAAAGCTGCCATTTGCAATGAACATCTCACAAGTTGCAGAGATTTAAAGAGAACATGATGGGGCAAGGCTAGATATGCCACAAAAATGGACTTAGACTTCTTGTTTTACAATGGGAATACACATATTTGAAAGAATAATTCTTTTGGCTTTTGTACCTGTTCTGAGGCATATGCAAGTGCCAACTTCCAGTTTAGATCTTATTTTATTTTTATTTATTTAATAGGTTTTATATACCGCTTTATCATTTCAATCAAAGCGGTTTACATTGAAACTTAAATTGGTAATATACATTAAACAGGGACATTGATAACATGGATTTTTCTGAGGCAATGGAGGGTTAAGTGACTTGCCCAAGGCCACAAGGAGTGCTAGTGGGAATCAAACCCTGGTCCCTGGTCTCCATACAAACCCAAATCACTGACCCAGACCCCTCCCCCCCACATCACCCGTATCCTCCAGGATACCCCCTACATCATCTATATCCCTGCAATTCACTCCCAACATCCGGAGTAACATCCTCACCCCTGAATTTGCTTCAGCTCTTACAGCTTATTTGGCAGCTTGATCCCAAGAGAGACTATCACGAGAGATCAGAGACACCATTTAGTGCCTGCGCACCATTGAGATAGAAGCATTCAAGGATCACTTCTGTCCCACACTAGACCCCCAGGGAGCTCCCCAATAAGAGCTGATGTTTTGTGGTTTGGAGGTGTTACTTCAGATGTTGGGGGAGCCAAGGGATCCAGGAGGTACGATGGTGTCAGAGGTCCACTTGAAGCCCATCACTGGCCCCTTTAGCAAAGAGCAGACCTTACTTGGGGCCTGCCATCTGCGTTGCTGCAGCCAGGAACCCACTATGTTTCTAGTTGCAGCAACACTAAATAAAGAACTCAGGGTACTCTTTATCTATTGTCTTTTTTTAAAAAAACTGCTGCTCCCTCTGCAAGTGGGACATCATTCTAGGTCTTTTACAAAAACATTTGAGTTCTGCAGAGCTTTTTGCAACATACAGGGGGAATTGAGCATGTCCCAACCGGATGTCTCAATTCCTTTATCAACAACCTCGCTAAAACAGACTTTCATTTTTTTTAAAGCATGCTAACTGCCAAACTCCCCCAAATGCTGGCAAATATTTTTACCAGCATGTGGGTGGATGGGGGGGGAGGCAGTGTTAGAAAAGCTCATTTCTGTAGGTAAGGCATTGTCAACTGAAATGGCTGTAAAAAAATCCTTCTAAAGAACTAAAGGACAATAGTAGCTGAAAATGCTCTCAGATGCACATCCACACCAGGCCATCATAGTGATGCAGAAACTTGGCAATCAATTCTCTAAGCATTTTTATTTGTAGAGACTTTTAGTTTTTAAATGCAATCTATATATTGTTTTTTTGTGTGTCTATGATTTAAAATGTTTCAAATTTTACTTGGTAACCTGCTGAGGAGCTTCAATTGGTGGGATATAAATATTTTAAATAAATAAATACTCCTAGTTCCGTGTTAGAGCCATTATGCTACCTAAGAATGAAAACTTGGCGCATATGTAAACCAGAGCAACAGGACCTAATAAATTTGTGGTTAATTTGATGTTACTTTTCTAACAATTCCATGTGCACTTCTTGTTATGATAAATGGGTAAGTTACAGGAAATTAGTATTCCAATACAAAAACGTATTATATTTATACTGATATTTTGCAGAATGTGCATAAACATTATCACCAATCATATTGCCACCAGACTTGAACACAGTCCAGTATGTTGTGATTGAAATGCTGTTAAATATAATTTGATTGCATTTGGGGTTGTATATTGGTTTTTAGGCTAGTCATGGTGCAGCACCTGGGACAACAAATGTGTGTGGTTTGTTCATGAGGAATAATAACTCACTTAAAGGCCTGTAGTATGGAAGAATTATTGCCTGAATGAAAAGACCTAAATATACATGCTCAGCTTGATAGGACCTGGTGCAGCTGCAGTCACAACTGGTCTGCATGTTTTAGTAGTTTAAAGTAGATTAATTCCAATTCCTTTGTATGTATGAATTGGAAGCTAATGTCTTGTACTCTATTTAGTGCATATTTTTCACCTGGGGGAATTCTGCACGATGCAGAATTTCCCAACACAGAATTCTGTATTTCTTGGTATTTCAAGATCTTCTCCACCTCCACATGAGTCACAGAATAATCTCTTGAACCAGCACCTCTATTATGTCATTCAGCTGTTTTTCTCCTATCTTACTATGTCAGGTTTCCTTGCATCCAGCTTCTTATCCATTGGAATAGAAATGTCCCAAGTGATCATAACTTCTTCATTCTCCGTAATTCTCTTACGGTCACAATTCCAATGCTTTTCCAGTATAGCAATGTTATAGTGTTTCCAAAGATTCCAGTCTGTCACTTTGTTGTGCCTGTCTGTATAGAAATGTTCTGCTATCAGAACTTTGCAGCCAGCTATGAGATGAGTAACCGTTTCCATATCTTTCTTACAGAATCTGCATATGTCTGTTTTTAGCCGTTTTCTCTATGCTCACTGTAAACTATCTCATTCATAGCCCACTATCCTAGGCTGCAGCCGTCAATCTCTCATCTTTAGTTTGCCTCTCCTGAACCATTCATGTGTCTGGTCTTGATCGACAAATGGTTTCTGGATTAACACGTTGTATTTTCATCTTTTTGCCAATTGTTTTTGCATGTCTGCTGATCTGATTCTTTGAAGAATTTTTCTCTTGTTTGCAAATTTGGTTGCTTCCTTCTATGTGTGTTGGTGGATTCTCATCCATCATTTCTACTGGGGGTAGTTTCTCCAAATGGGTTGGTTTTGCGCATACTATGGCAGTCGCGAACCTCACTTCTAAGTCAGGGTATGTAGAGTATGATCTTAGTCTCTCAATTTTACTGCTAATGCTCAATGTAATACTTGCATCATGCCAAAGAGAGCATTCCTAACAGGGGCTATATATTTCAAACAAAGGTAAGAATTTGTGTTTTTTAAAATTGCTAGCTCTCTGACTGAGAGCTCTTAAAAGGGTTTTGGTACATTTTTAAAACAGTTACATTCTTTTTTGATGCTTTAGTTTTAAAGGAAAAATATTTTCTTTAGTGGGGTAGGTTTAAAACTCTACTTTAGTAACTTTCTCAGCTCTTTGGGGCTACTGACACCTAATCAGGTGTTAGTTCCTTTCCTACCCCCCAACTCCCACCCACCCCTAGTGAGCAGTCTTGCTTTATAGGGTACCTCCCCAATTAACAAAACACAGGTACTTGGAACAGCACATTTGGAATATAATTAAAGAGATTTAACTGCTTTTTCTCTGAAAGACCTGCTGGGAGACTGGCTGGTACTTTGGTAGGCCTCTCTCTTTTGCCTTAACAGATACCTAAGCTCCACGAATAGAACAATGGCTGGGAAAAATCATATTGCTAAAGCTGTTACCCCCGTTACAGCTTCTGCCTCTGTCCAGACAGAGGTCCCAATGCCAGTTGAAGGACCGGTTCCATGTGCAGGGTGCCTGCATGCTGAAGCTCTCAGGAAACAAGTGGAGGAACTCAGAAAGGAGCTGGCGAGACTGAGGAGCATACAAGACAGTGAGAAGTACATTGATGAAATGCTTCTTGCAACAACCAAACTCTCCAGCAGCGGAGAAGATGGGTGTCTTCAGAATGACAAAGGTTGGACACAAGTCACCAGGGCCTGCAGAATAACCAATCCAACTCCTCCAGCCCTTGAACTGAAGAACCATTATGCAGCCCTGGAAGTGGAGGAGGTGAAAGCATCCCTGGAAAGAGAAGAACCAGAGCTCAAGTATCCCAAAGTTGCAGAATCAGTGATCACAAGGAAGTGAAGGGTAGTAGTGGTTGGTGACTCTCTTCTGAGGGGTACTGAGGCATCCATCTGCCAACCAGACTTGATGTCCAGAGAGGTATGCTGTCTGCCAGGTGCCAAAATCCAAAATGTTATGGAGAGTTTGCCGAGACTCATCAAGCCCACTAACTATTACCCAATGTTGCTAATCCATGTCAGAACAAATGATACTGCCAGGTATCCCTCTGAGCATATCAGAAGTGACTTCATGGCTTTGGGACAGAGGGTGAAGCAGATAGATGCACAGGTGGTGTTCTCTTCAATCCTCCCTGTTGAGGGTAAAGGCCAAGGCAGAGAGGCTCGCATCCTGGAGATGAATGCATGACTGTGTGGATGGTGTCATCGGGAGAGTTTTGGTTTCCTGGACCATGGGATGCTGTTCCAAGGGTTGCAGAGCAGAGATGGCATCCATCTGTCCAAGAAAGGTTGAGGCATCTTCAGTAGTAGACTGGCTAATCTACTGAAGAGGGTTTTAAACTAGATCCATTGGATATGGGTGAAGAAAGCCCTCAGGTAAGTGAAACATTAAATACCTTTATGGAAATGGGCAAAAGGGGTAACATATGAAAAGCAATGTGTATAAATGCCTGCAGCATGGGAAATAAGATCCCAGATGTTGAGGCTTTAATGGGAGAGGCTGACTTGGATTTAGTGGCAATTACAGAAACATGGTTCACAGAAAACCATGACTGGAATGTAACTATACCAGGCTATACTTTATTCAGAAAGGACAGGATAGGAAGAAGGGTAGAAGGAGTGGACCTATATGTAAAAAATAATATTAAAGCTTTGGAATTACAGAGCTTAAAAGGGAGAGAGGAGGCACTGTGGGTTAAACTAGAAAGAGGGAAAGAGAAATCTATTTGCATTGGTATGATATAAAGACCTCCCTCACAAGAGGAAGAGGTGGACAGAGAGTTAATTGAAGACACATGCAGTATTGCTAGGAAAGGGGAAGTGCTACTGATAGGGGATTTCAATATGCCAGATGTTGATTGGCACATTCCTGCTGCAGTATCATCTAGAAGTAAGGAGATTATGGATTCTCTACAGGGAGAACTAGTCAGGTAATTGGTAACAGACCCCACACGTAAAGGGGCCATACTGGACTTGGTGCTTACCAATGGTGAAAGTGTTTCTGATGTTATAGTGGGAGATCATTTTGCATCCAGTGATCACCAGATGGTGTGGTTCAGTATTAGGACTAAGGCTGTTAGAATCCATTCAAAAGCAAAGGTCTTAGACTTTAGGAAAACTAACTTTGCCAAGATGGGCCAATACCTCAGGGAGTCGTTAGCAGGATGGGAACAACTGGGGGATGTAGAAAAACAGTGGGCAAAACTGAAAGGGGATATTTTAAGGGCAACCAACCTTTTTCTTAAAATGGTAAATAAAGGTAAAAGGAAAAGGAGACTGCTATGACTTTCGAAAGAAGTAGCTGAAAAGGTGAAGAAAAAGAGGGAGACCTTCATGAAAAACAAGAGATCACAGAGAGAGGAAGACAGGCATCTATATTTGGAAAAACCTAGAGAAGCTAGCAAAGCAGTTAGGAAAGCAAAGATTCAAAAAGAGGAGGAAATAGCCAAGTCAATAAAATGGAGGGGATAAGACATTTTTCAGATATGTTAGTGAGAAGAGGAAGGGCAAAAGTGGTATTGTCAGACTCAAGGGTGAAGGGGAGGAATATGTAGAAGCTGATGAGGATAAAGCAGAATTGCTTAACAAATATTTCTGTTCTGTGTTCGCAGATGAAGAACCAGGAACAGGACCTCAGAAAACACCCACAAACAGGAACAGAAATGAAGGGGCATCTTGAACAATTTTCAGAAGACTGTGTTCGTGTGAAACTAGCTAAACTTAAAGTAGACAAAGCGATGGGACCGGATGGGATACACCCTAGAATACGGAGAGAAAATGGGGACGTTCTAGCAGCTCCACTGACTGACCTTTTCAATGCCTCATTGGAGTTGGGAATGGTGCCAAAGGACTGGAGAGAGGCTCATGTGGTGGCTTTACACAAAAGCGGAAGTAAGGATGTGGTTGAAAACTACAGGTCGATTAGTTTAACTTCAGTGGTGAGTAAATTATTGGAAAGGCTGCTGAAAGAGAAAATTGTCAGGTTTCTGGAGTCCAGCGGATTACAGGATCCGAGGCAGAATGGATTTACCAGAGGCAGGTCTTGTCAGACAAATCTGATTGGTTTCTAAGACTGGGTGACCAGGAAGTTGGACCGAGGGAGAGCCCTAGATGTGGTGTATTTAGATTTCAGTAAAGCCTTTGACACTGTTCCTCACAGGCAACTTATAAACAAACTTAGCACCCTAGGGATGGACCCTAAAGTTACTGCTTGGGTTAGAAATTGGTTGAGTGGGTGGTGACAAAGGGTACAGGTAATTGGAGCTCACTCTGAGGAGAAGAAAGTTACCAGTGGTGTGCCCCAGGGATCTGTCCTTGGTCCAATTCTTTTTAACATCTTTGTTAGTGACATAGCGGAAGGGCTGTCGGGTAAGGTTTGCCTCTTTGCAGATGATACCAAAATCTGCAATAGAGTAGACACCCAGGAAGGTGTAGATAACATGAGGAGGGATCTAGCTAAGCTTGAAGAATGGTCTAGAATTTGGCAGCTGGGATTTAATGTTAAAAAATGCAAGGTCATGCATTTGGGCAGCAGCAAATCCAAGGGAGCGATATAGTATAGGGGGTGAAGTACGTTTGTCCACTAAAGAAGAGCAGGACCTAGGTATGGTTGCGTCATATGATATTAAAGTAGCTAAACAGGTAGAAAAGGCAATGGCAAAAGCTAGAAGGATGCTTGTGTGCATACGGAGAGGAATGGCTAGCAGAAAAAAGGAGGTGATAGTGCCTCTCTATAAGTCTTTGGTGCGACCTCATTTGGAGTATAGTGTGCAATTCTGGAGACCGCACCTTCAAAAGGATATAAACAGGATGGAGTCAGTACAGAGGGCGCCTACTAAAATTGTTAGTGGTCTTCATTATAAAGCATATGAGGACAGACTTAAGTAGCTTAATATGTACACCTTAGAGGAAAGGTGGGATAGAGGTGATATGATTGAGACGTTTAAATACCTCCATGGCATAAATGCACAGGAGGAGAGCCTCTTTCGATTGAAAGCAAGTTCTGCTATGAGAGGACATGGGATGAGGGTGAAAGGGGATAGATTCAGGAGTGATATGCGGAAATATTTCTTTATGGAAAGAGTGGTGGATCCGTGGAATACCTCGTAGTCTCCCAGTGGAGGTGGTAGCGATGAGGACAGTATCTGAATTCAAAAATGCATGAGACAACACAGAGGATCTCTAAAGGAAAAAAGGGGACTGTTGTAGTTGTTGATATGGAAGGACAGACTAGATAAGCCATGTGGTCTTTTTCTGTCTTAATTTTTCTATGTTTCTATGTAAGGCCAAGCTGGTGTGGATGCACAGTGTTCTCTTGCCTAAGACCATCTGTATCATCCTCCATGTTTGCATCTGCCATTTCTACTCCTGGAAGAGTCTGTGTATACTTAATGGCCAGATTGTGCAGCATGCTGTAGACCATAAAGATTTGACACATCTAGACAGGACTATACAGGAGTTCTCTCCCAGAATAGTCCAGGCACTGGAAGTGGCTCTTGAACAAGGTAAAGGTTCTCTCAGTGATAGCACAGGTGTGTCTATGGGCCCTGTTGTACTGCTTCTCTACATTTGTGTAGGGTGCAACAATGGACATCTTTGGGGGGAGAGAGAAGGACCAGATTAGAGGCAAAAGACAAGAAATTGGGTGTGGTGGATAGATATAGTAACCATGTGTTCTGTTGGCCAGTTATTGTAGCTAGCAATCATTGTGGGCCTCCTAGCATGTGCACGTCTAGGTTGCACGGTGGTCTGGTGCAGAGTTTACCTAGCAGCCATGTGCCGGTGATTTCTCTGATCTCAAATGGTTCATAAATGCCAGAATGAATATAAGAACATAAGATATGCCATACTGGGTCAGACCAAGGTCCATCAAGTCCAGTATCCCGTTTCCAACAGTGGCCAATCTAGGTCATACGTACCTAGCAGTTTCCCCAAAAGACACAGGTTCCACAATGCTTTTATTGGGGCAAGCATCGATATCCTTGGTCCCTTTTTAATAATGGTTTATGGACCTTTCCTCCAGGAACTTGTCCAAACCTTTTTTAAACCCAGCTACACTAACAGCCTTTACTACATCCTCCGGTAACAAATTCCAGAGTTTGATTACGCGTTGAGTGAAAAAATATTTTCTCTTATTTATCTTAAATAGTTTACCCTGTAGTTTCATTGCATGTTCCCTAGTCTTTCTATAGTCTGATAATGTAAACAATCGATCTACGTTTACCCATTCCACTCCATTCATTAATTTATACACCTCTATCATATTCTCCTCAGCCGTCTCTTTTCCAGGTTGAAGAGCCCTAACCTTTTTAGCCTCTCCTCATAGGAGTAGCCTTCCATCCCCTTTACCATTTTGGTGGCTCTTCTCTGTACCTTTTCTAATAACGCTATATCCTTTTTAAGATACGGCAACAAGAATTGCACAGAATATTCAAGGTGCGGTCGCACCATGGAACGATACAGAGGCATTATAATATCCTTTGTTTTATTTTCCATTCCTTTCCTTATGATACCTAGCATTCTATTTGCTCTCTTGGCTGCCGCTGCACACTGGGCAGAGTGTTTTAACATGTTATCCACGATGACGCCTAAATCTTTTTCCTGGGTGGTGTTCCCTATGTGGAACCTTGCATCGTGTAACCATAGTTTGGGTTGTTCTTCCCTAGGTGCATAACTTTGCAATTGTCCACATTAAATTTCATCTGTCATTTGGATGCCCAGTCTTCCAATTTATCAAGATCCTCTTGCAATTTTCCACAATCCTCTTGGGTTTTAACAACTTTAAATAGTTTTGTGTCATCTGCAAATTTGATAACCTCACTCGTTATTCCCTTTTCCAGGTCATTTATGAATATGTCAAAAAGCAGCGGACCCAGCTCAGATCCCTGGGGTACACCACTATTCACCTTTCTCCATTGGGAAAATTGGCCATTTAGCCCTACCCTCTGCTTTCTATCTTTTAACCAATTCCTGATCCACATTAGTACACTGCATCCTATTCCATGACTTTTTAGTTTTACCAAAAGTCTCTGATGAGGGACCTTGTCAAAGGCTTTCTGAAAGTCCAGATACACTATATCAACCAACTCACCTTTGTCTAACTGTTTATTCACACCTTCAAAAAAACATAACAGATTAGTAAGACAAGATCTTCCTTGTCTAAAGCCATGTTGGCTGTCTCCCATTGGCCATGACTATCTATGTGCTGAGTAATTTTGTTCTTTATGATAGTTTCTACTATTTTTCCCGGTACTGACGTCAGGCTCACCGGTCTGTAGTTTCACAGATCACCCCTGGAAGCTTTTTAAAAATTGGCGTTACATTGGCGATCCTCCAGTCTTGAGGTATTACAGATGATTTTAATGAAAGTTCACAGATTACTAACAGCAGGTCTGCAATCTCATATTTCAGTTCTTTCAACACCCTTGGATGTATACATCTGGTCCAGGTGATTTGCTACTCTTCAGTTTATCCAATAGTTGTAATACATCTTCCCAGTGTAGCGATATTTCTTTCATTTCCTCTGCAGTATCACCTTTAAATACCTCTTCAGTCATGGGTAACCTTTAAATGCCACTTCAGTCATGGGTAACATCCCTACATCTTCCTCAGTAAAGACCGAAGCAAAGAATTGGATTTGGATTTTGGAGTTATAAAAGAAACTTTGGAATCTTGGGAACACATTGGTGATCTCCCGCATGCATTGCATACCATCTGAATCTTGAGTGAATGGAATGCCTTACTGTTGCAGTAGGTGATCTTCCTCCCTTGTGGAGACTTCGTGGCAACACTGTAAAATAGCAGCCCGATGTGAAATAGCAATGTATTGGAATAGACCGGAGCTACCGAGTTTAGCAGGATATGCTAAATGATTGGAAAATATGTATTTGATGCATAAGTTGACAAATTTAAAGTAGGGGAAGGGTGAAGAGGGTATAGTGTACTGGCAAGGATTATGGAAATGGTTGGAACAACGGAATAGGATATAAGAGGGAGTGTAAGAATGGGGGGGGGTGGATAATGGATAAGTGGGATATGGTAGCTCACGTTTGGAAGAATGTGGTAAAAATGAGGGGAGGGGAAGGGGTTTGGAATGGGGAGGGAGGGATAAGGCATGGAAGTTGATTTCATGTGATGGCTGTAAATGTTAGCTGTGATGTTATTGGTTGGAATGTACCTGTTAAAAATTTGTTAAAACGTAATAAAGTTTAAATGGAAAAAAAATGGGGTCATGCAAGATAAAAGTTTGAAAAGCACTGCTCTAGCTGCTGGCATAGATGGTGAATGACTGCCTTGTCAAATCTGATGTGTCACTGCTCATCGGTGGGATCTTGGAATTATGTCTGGAGCCTGTATACTCTCTGATATAGATGTCTCCTGGTGGCTCTCTTATATTCCCTGTATGCCTCATGCAGTATGCCTTGCATAAACTATTGGTTCAGGTCCTCTATGGATTTTGCCTCCCTCCACCAACACCATCAGCAATGTACATACACATACACTCGCATACTGAGATGGACACATATACAGCAGGGAGCCACACATAGCCACAGACACAGAAAGGAACACAGACAGATAGCAACAAGCAACAAACAGCTGCCCAATGAGAGTAATAATATATCTCGGGCCAGGGAGAGAGACATAATAGTGGTCATTCACAACGGCGAACAGTGGAGTTGAATGTCCAACCAGCGCTCTGCCCCTGAACACGATTCCAGTCCAAGTGCTCCCAACATGTACACAGCTTTTGTGCAGGGAGTGCTGGATGTGGGTGGGAGGGAGTAGAGCAGGGGCGGAACAAGACACCAGGACATATAGAGGCCATTCAGGACAGCCCTCTGTTCAACCTGCAGCTGCAATGGTGGAATAAGCGCCGGACACACTACAGTTTCATGGCCTGCAGACCCCCAACCCCTACATGAGGCCTCAGAAGAGCACCCGCCACCCTGTCTGGGCCATGGGGGCCCCTTCTGAGGGTTGGGTGGCAGTGTGGTGGTGCCAATCACGGTCCAGGCATTCCGCAACTGGCTGGATGTGCCGGTGCCATGGTGATGGGACGCATCTGTACCGGCACACCAGCCAGAGCATTTTGTGGCCTGTACAGGCAGCCTCCCGGATGTCTCCCCACAAAGGATCAGGTGCATGCCAGGCCGTCTAAATGCCCAATTCTGCAATCACGGGAATGTACAGTTCCTACAGTTGCAGAATCGGGTACAACCTGGGCCCGTCCATGTTTTAGGATCTCGATGGCACAACCGTGCACCTATTGGAACTGGCCTCAACGTGCTTGCAATGAGCACGGCTGTGCAGGGAGGCAAGGTTTGGAGTCAGGGAGTGGTCTTTGAAAAGAGGTGGCAAATGGGTTTGAGAGAGGAAAAGGAGGGAGTGCAAGAAAACACATGGTACCCAAAAGACACCCATGTGAACAAGATAATATTCAAGCCAACAAATTACAAGTCAAGCTCCAATACCACAAATAGTCCCAAAAGACAGCAAAGTCCTATTCATGATTTATAGCAGATGTAGATTGATATGTTCACAATGTCCACCCTGCATGCTGCCGGCCTGTGTGATATGCACATGGGAACACCAGTGCCACAGTGACCCCACCTCTGGGAAAAATATGCAAAGATCAATGTGCCAAAGGCATGAACATTTATCTTGTGGCCTTTGTAAAACTGTGTATATGACTTCAACGTTTTTCTACCACTGCATCCGTATTTAAAATATGGGGCTTCTAAACTAACCCCATAGTTTGAGGCATTGACTATACATATGATATGATCAGTGCCACCACCACTATTTAGTTTAGGCTTGCTAGTCAGTATCTCTCTAGGAATCCAGACCCGTATTCAGCTTGCTTGTCTGATGTTCATGCCTGGATGTCCCACAACCATCTGAAACTGAACATGGCCAACGCCAAGCTCCTTATCTTTCCCTCTAAACCTACTTCCCCCTCCCTCCTTTCTCTATTTCTGTGGATAACACTTTACTTCTCCTTGTTTCCTGAACTCACAACCTTGGGGTCATCGTTGACTCTTCTCTCTCTTTCTCCACACACATCCAACAGATAGCTAAAACCTGTTGGGCCTGATATTGAAAGGAATCCTTGGCTGTGATATTCAAAGGCACTAACTCTGCTCTTCTGGCAGATCCCTTCTATCTGTGCCCTTCTCTGCCACTGCCCACACCAGACTTAGTTCATTCTACCTTGCTGCTCCATATGCCTGTAACAAACTACCCAAGTTAGTATGTCAGGCTCTATCTCTGGCTGCTTTGGTACCCTTATGCGCCTCATTATGTGTATCTTTCTGTCCTCTAGTCCCCAGTTTTGTGATGTTTTTTCATGTTGATTAGACTGTAAGCTTTGATGAGCAGGGACTGTGCACACCTTGTAGCGCTATACAAATGATTAGTAAAAGCAGTAGTTTTTAAGTCCAGATTAAAAATCCATCTCTTCAAGGCCACTTTTGAATCCTGATTCCCTTGATCTCCTGCTCACCACCTATGTGTATCTTTATCATTTTTCAGTTATAGTGGTCAATTTGGTCTATACCAAAGGATCTCATTTTAGGAAAATCTTTATGGGATGCTGTGAGAGCTCTTCCTTCACTATAACACTCTGTAGCTGTAACCAAGCAGATATGTTTTAAAATACCAAAGAGCAAGTTGCTGGGACCAGAGGAAAGGAGCTTAAAACTATGCTTTTCTCCCTTCAGACTCAAGCACTAATTTTTCTCAGAGAAGTGCTAGATTATGCCTACACTGGGGATACCAGTTCTGTCCCCCTCATTGATATTGTCTGCCCCAAAAGGCAGCCTGCTCTGGTGGTAGAAACCCTTAACACTAGAAGCCCCAAAGTTCGTCAATTGACGCAAATGCATCTTCGATGTTGTATACCAGCGCCACTGCTAGAACCATGTCAGTCACGTTTCATGACTTTGTTAGCAAGGTCAAGATATTCAAATATGTGCATTGAAAATTAATGACAGATGCACCACCTAGCAGGAAAATTAATTTATACCTAGAAGCCCCAAAGTACGTCAATTGACACACTCAATTGTCTTGGATGCGTCAATTGACATACTTTGGGGTTTCTAGGTATAAATTCATGTTCTCACTAGGTGGCGCATCTCAATCACTGTTTACAGTTTTACTCCGACATTACAAACAATAAACACACGATGATGTCATGTAATGACGTCACATACTGCATGTATTTAACAAATAAGTAACTTCACATTAATTCACATCTGCATTTCACGCTAAACGCAGTCATCGTGATAATGCGTCAATTGATGCACTTTGGGGTTTCTAGGTAAAATGCCTTTTGGGGCTTCTAGTGTTAATAGGATAGCTCCAAAAGGCAACTCAAAGGAGGTCACGCCTTGAAGAGCTTCTTATAGAGATAATTATGACCAATTAAATGCTTGTTAATTGAGTGAAGCAACAACCAGTCAAGAAATTCGACGATGCATTGCTCTTGGCAGAATGGCTATGTATGCGGACGATATTATGATTTACACTCAACTGGATGTAAACAATCCCAGTTATAACCAATTAGAAGAATGCCTACTCGAAATGCAAAACTGGCTCCGTCTCAACAATATGTCGATTAACCATAAGAAGACTGAAGTAATGTTCATTTCAGGGAAACAAGATTTTGATCCTCCTGCAACCATCACCCTGAACAATAACTCCTATCACTCTAAAAAAGAGATAAAATATCTAGGTGTACTGATTGATGATAACTTAAAAATGGACAAACACCTCCGGTCAGTCAACAGAGCAATATTTCACAAGCTGAGGGTTCTTCAACCTATACGCAGCATCATTGACCATTCTGACTTCAGAACAGTAGCACAGGCACTCATCATTCCCCACTTTGACTACTGTAATGCCATCCTTCAGGGTCTACCGAAAAAAACAATAAACATATTACAAATGGCACAAAATGTTTCAGCCAGGATCATCATGAACAAGAGCCTAGTAGATCACATTATACCAGTCTTGATTGAGCTACACTGGTTACCCATCCCGGCACGAATAATATACAAAGTGCTAATCACAATATTCAAAATCATCCACAAAGTATCCCCCTCATTCCTTTCTAACCTCATCACCACTCAACCTCTCAACAGAAGCAGGCGGACCATGAACCTGAACACCCTCTGCATACCAAGCAGCTTAAGAGCAGTCAATATGCGGACAAGCAACCGGGCTTTCACTTATTTGGTTCCCATACTCTGGAACCACCTGCCTCACGAGATACGACAGATCAATGACCTAAAGGACTTCAGAAAACAGATTAAGACCCATCTTTTCCAATCCCATTACGGCATCACCTAGACAGATCTGTGATGCAGTTATGTATATATGTGAATATGTGAATATTTGACCCCTCTTTGAGACCCCTAACTGTGGGCTATGCTGTGCTTTCCCTATCAAATCAATAGTATATTTCATCAAAATTTCTGTCTTGATTTGTCATTTTCACGCATGTAATCAAGCCGCTACTGATCGCTGGAAGTAGCGGCATACAAATGTATGCTAAATAAATAAATGAAAGACCTAGACAAGATTCTGAAGAGCAGAGATGTCTCTCTTCATACAAAGATTCGACTTGTTCAAGCAATGGTATTTTCAATAACATCATATGGATGTGAAAGCTGGACAGTGAAAAAGATAGAAAGGAAGAAAATTGATGCCTTTGAGTTATGGTGCTGGAGGCAAATACTGCATATACCATGGACTGCCCGAAGAACAAACCAATCTGTACTAGAGGGGATCAAACCTAAGGTTTTTTTAGAAGCTCAGATGACAAGACTTTGACTTTCATACTTTGGACACATCATGCGAAGAGAGAGATCATTAGAGAAAGACATCATGCTTGGCAAGATAGAAGGTCAACGCAAAAGAGGAAGGCCAGCAATGAGAAGGATTGATACAATAACAGCAGCTACGGCTACCAGTCTGTCAACAATGAGCCGCCTGACTGAAGACCGAACACAATTTAGGACAACTATCCAGAGGGTCACCATGAGTCGACACCGACTCGATGGCACTTAACAACAAGTGCTTGTTTTCTGGCTTGATTAATATTTTGATAAGGTTTATAATGCAGATGAGATAGCTCAGATTGCTAATGTTAATTTTTAGAGTTGGGGATTTTTGGAGTAGAGGACATATTTTTGATATATTTTGTTGTATTTGTGTACCCTTTTTCTCCATAATGAGAGTGGGGAGGGGATAGAACTGGCATTGAGGGCATTTTAATGATTTTTATTGGACTGGGATATAAACTGAACTTGAATATGGGTTGAGGAATTATTTTTCATGTATTGGACCAGTAGCAGAGCTTTACATTTATTTATTATTTATTAATATTATTTATATTCCACTATATCAATAACATCAGAGCGGATAACAATAAACATTCACAATCATACATTCATAAATATAATAAACCAAACATTAAGTTTACAAGATAGCTGATGACAAACACAGACAAATCATAATTCCACAGCTCAATCAAAAAATATATGAGATTTATCAAAATGTGTATTTATTCATGATAAGATTGAAACAAGTAAGTTTTCAGCACCTTACAAACGTTTGCAAAATAGAAACAGCTCTCAAATAACCAGAGAAGCTGTTCCATAGCCTGGGGACATGCACTTTGACTGCACTTGGCACATGCAATTGGAACAGAAAAAAAGTTTTGCATAGAGGACCATCGATCATGGACAGTTGGAGGTGCCTGTAATGTCCCCTCAAGACACTGTGCAGACAAACCATGCACAATCTTAAATACTGTCATCAAAACCTCATATTAGATTCAGTTGTCAATAGGAAGCCAATTTAATCCTGATACTCGCCTAGCATACACCACTGCTCAAACACACAACTGTTCCCTCACTTTGCTAAAGAAAAAAGAATACCACACCAGCTTACTCAACTCATCTCTCAACTGGCCCAGAGAGATATTCGACATAGCCCAGCAGCTCCTCAAGATGCCATCTACTACGAAGCCCAGTACATCCATTTCACCAACTGAAATGGCCCAATACTTTCAATCTAAACAACCACACCCCTCATCAACATCCCTACCCTCCATCCACAATGCCAACCATATTGACACTCCAAAGACAAGGTCCTGGTCCTCTTAGACCTCTGTCCACCAAGCAACTGGAAGACATCATATCAATTCTCAACAGCACAACTTCCCCTTTGGACCTTTGCCCATTCTCATGAATCAAAGTCCCCAAACATGAGCTCTCCTCTGCCATTCTACAAATCATCCAGTCATCATTCTCTCAGAGCTATATGCCTACTGCCCTGAAGCAAGCTTCCATCAGGCCATTAATAAAATCCCATATGCTTGACCCAACTTTACCTTCTTTCTACAGACCTATCTCAAGCATCCCCCCCCCTTGCTAAAATCATCGAGAAGGCAGTACAACTTCCACAATTACCCATTTGTGGACACACAATAATATAATGTTTAATCACACTTCAAAGAGCTATAAAAAAGAAAGACTAGATAAATGGAAATATAAAATATGGTATACATCCATAAGTAGTACCTAATGTAATAAGGTAATGTAATATGATATAATTCTAATCATATACTAAAAGTCATCTATAATGAGCATAGAATTAATAAAAAACAAGAATTTTAAAATATCCAATAAACAATAGACCCCAAGTTCTGCCATATTAATTAAGAATAACTAGTTATATAGTCTTAAAACATTGTAAATGTATCATTGTTAGACCCTCATAGGGCTCAAAGAGGGAGGATGAAAACTATATCATTATGTACTATTTTG
Source organism: Ichthyophis bannanicus (assembly GCA_033557465.1). Lineage (NCBI taxonomy): Eukaryota > Metazoa > Chordata > Amphibia > Gymnophiona > Ichthyophiidae > Ichthyophis > Ichthyophis bannanicus. The sequence continues at coordinate 152,021,070 of CM066037.1, forward strand.
GGTGAGGTATATAAGCTGCTTCACTGAACTGAACACTGTGAGCACAAGGCAACCGGAAGTATGAAAAGGCAATATTAAAATACAATACAATCTCCTCCATACTGGCAAAATGTAAAATTACCCTCAAGGGGCCATAGAGTAATTTGGGATATCAAGCAAGTACCTTTTTTAGAAAGAAGTGCCAATGACTTCAGCGGTAGTAAAACTATTGTCGAAAGCAGTGGCCATTTTTAAACCCTGCTTTCCGCTATTAATGAAAGATTGGCAGTTGCCATGGGGACGACTTGGCCCAAAGCTTTAATTGAATCCATGTATGTTTATTTATTTTATTTATTTATTTTTATTTTTTATATACCGCGCTATTGAAAATCAGCTCGGTTTACATTAAAACTGAACAGAGCAACAATGCGTTAAATATCGCAATGTGCTTACATAGAACATGGCTTACATATAACATGTGTTTTTACAATAACAATGGCATAATCAAACTTGGGAAAAACAGGGAAACTATTTACATGGTATATACAAGTATTTACATAGAAAAATTTATTCCATTACACCGTGGGCATTTTTAGGTCAGGATGGGCGAATGTGTAGATCTATATGGGAGGAGCACCTACCCATTATCATGTTGTGTGACAAGGCAGTTACTGTATGGTGTGAGTGCAATTGACTTATGTTTTTCAGGCATGGGTTCAGGATAGTGAGTTAAAAAGAGGTAGTGTTTTATTGCCTTTCTGAAGGAGGTGAGGCTGACTATGGAACGAATACTGGCAGGAAGTTCATTCCAGGCTGTCGGGGCATAAATTGAAAAAGCTCTATTGGTAGTTGCCTTTGTACATCTTGTAGTGAACTTAGGTACAGTTAGCCTGTTCAGTAGTGTGGGTCTTCTGACTCTGGTGTTGCGTGTGTTGTTGATCAGTTTGCTGATTGGTGTGGGGGATTGATTCTTCAGTGCCTTGAAGGTCATGACCAGTACCTTGTATTGGATTCGGGCTTGTAGTGGCAGCCAATGTAGGTTTTTCATTACTGGGGTTATATGTTCCATTCTTGAAGTCCCTGTAAGAATCCTAGCAGCTGAGTTCATGGCCAGCCGAAGTGGGTTGAGGGTTGCTTGTGGAAGACCATGGAGGATGGTGTTCGCGAAATCTATATGTGGGATTACCAGAGCTTGAAATATGGAACGATAGTCTGAAAAGTCTAGTAGTGGGCGGAGGTGGCGAAGGGTTCGGATTTTGTGGTAAATTGCTTTGGTAACAATCTTTACATGATTTATCATGTCCAATCGCTGATCTAGGATGATGCCTAGGTAGCGAATTGTATCTCTTGTCTTTAGTTCAGCATTTTTGACTTGCAGACTGGGTGGTGGGGTGAAATTCTGATTCCTTGTGACAAATAGGACATCAGTTTTGCTATGATTGATCCTCAGGTTTTGTGTGAGAAGCCATTCAGCCACTGCATCAAAGCATCTGATGATAGGGGAAAAATCAGGTTGTTCTATGATGAATGGAATGTACAGTAGTATGTCATCAGCATACACGAGACATTCTACATTTAATGAGCGTATCAGAGAGCAGATAGGCTGCATATAGATATTAAATAGTAGAGCAGACAGGGAAGATCCCTGTGGCACTCCCTGCTTCTGCAGGAATGGTTCGGAGGACGTGTTGCCTGCTTTTACTTGCTGCCATCTGTTAGTTAGGTATGATTCGCACCATTGTAATGCGGTTCCCAGTAATCCTTTTTCTTGGAGGCGTTGTAATAGTATCTTATGATTCACAGAATCAAATGCAGCAGCAATGTCAAGAAAGATAAGGACGAAACCTTGGTGTATGTTGTCAATTCCTGTGATAAGCTTATCGAATAGGGTAGTTAGGATGGTATCTACTCCATGTGATTCCCTGAAGCCATGTTGGGCTAGATCGAGGGGTGCCTCGTCGTCAATGTGCTGATGGATCTGACGTTGGACTATTTTCTCGATGATCTTAGCAAGCAGTGGAATGCTTGATATGGGTCTGTATGATTCAACTTTGGATGTATCAAGACGACTATTCTTTAACAGGGGTCTGATCGATGTGTGTTTTAAGCTTTGGGGGAAGATGCCCCTTGATAGTGATTGGTTGGTTATTTTGCATAATGCATGGCTTAGTTCATGTCGCAGTTCCTTTATCCAACTTGCTGGACAGGGATCATTGGGAGCTGTGGTGAGATTGATGGAGGAGATGGTGTCTTCAATTTCTTTAGTAGATACTGCCGAGAATTCAAGTAGTAATGTAGGTTGTTGTGTACTAAGTACATTGGACGGACTGTAGTAGGATGATGTCATGTCGGATTGGATCATTTTGGATTGTAAGTAGTCTGAATAATCCTGTGGTTGAGGCATATGCGAACTTGCTGGAGATGGATCACCTGCTAGTGATTTTACTATATTAAATAGGTCATGTGTTTTGTTCAGTGATTTTTTTTAGAATCATTGAGTGGTATTGTTTCCTTTTTTCATTTATTTTCTCTCTGTGTAATGTTAGATAAGAGTTGTAGCTTTGTTGGGCTATGGTAGTTTGCTTTTTCCGCCATCGTCTTTCTAGTTTACGTAGTTGTAAAAGGGATGATCGAAGGTCAGATGAGTACCAAGGTGCATGTTTGCGTCTTGTGGGCAACTTGTTGGTGGATGGAATACAAGCTAAAGTTTTGATGCTGTTATTCCAATTTGCTACAAGTTTGTCAGGGTCAAGGGTTGATACATCCAGTTGTGGAAGAAGCTTGGCAAGTAACTCTTCCTTGTTGAGTGTGCAGAATCGTGTCGCTGGTGTTCCGTGATCTGGGATATTAGCCATGGCCTTGTTATTGGGTAAGCAGGTACTTGGTATTCGGAACTTCAGGAGTTTGTGATCAGACCATGGTACTGGAGATATGGAGGTCAACAGCGGAGGAGAGGTGTTGACTACAGACTGGGGTGCAAAAATAAGGTCAAGGGTACCGCCTTTTTCATGCGTTGGGGAGTTCACTAGTTGCTTATAGTCAAGGTCATACAGCGCTTCAAGGAAGGTTCGTGCATGTGCTTCAGGCAGTGAGGGGAGATTGAAGTCCCCCACTAACCAGTTTGAGGATCGTGAGTTCTTTGAGTTGCAAGCAAGATTGATGATTGTTGGTAGGTCATCGGAGGAAAGTGTTGGGGCTCTGTATAGTGCATTGATTGTACATTGGTTGTTTGATACTGTAATAGTGTCAAGGTGCTCTGAGGTGAGTGAACTAACTAATTTAAATTTGAGTTCTGATTTTGCAAGGATGAGGACCCCTCCTCCTTTTTGTTTGGCTCTGTGGCAAGTATATGACGAGAATCCAGTTGGAGTCATTTGATTGATAATCACATTATCACAGTCTGATAGCCAAGACTCAGTGATAATTAATACATCAAGGTTGTAGGATGTTATAAGGTCAGTGATTGCTGGCCATTTTTGGCGAGTAGATCTAGTATTTATGAGTGCACATTCCAATAACTGTTGTTGCTGATTCTTGCACAGTTGAGTTTTTTTAATATTTTGTAAAGGAATGTATAATAGGTGTTGGTAGATTGAGCCGTGGGTGTTATGATTAGTTTGGTAGTGGTTCTCTGACCATCTCCTACTATGACTAGTGAGAATTGGGATATGTGTGGCACTTGTATTGAGTGCATGACTAGGGAATCTGGAAGTGAAAAATAGAATGGTCAGTGGTATGAGTAAGGCCATCATGTGGGAATTGGTGGGTGAGTGAGTGCTTAGGAATTAAGCTGTAGAGGCTGTTAGGAGAGCCTAGAGGTATGAAATGCTGCTATGTGGGTGAGCTAGTTTTAGAATGTCAGTGTACTCTGCAGGGGGGGATATCAACACTTTTGCTGACATTCAATGCTACCTGGTTCAATCAACTTGGTGTTACTAAAGAGGTTATAAGTAAGGCAGTAAAAATGCTTTAACAGTGCATTTTGTCCCAGCAGCGTTACTAAATAGCATACATAAGTATAGATAGTATAGTTACACTATATCTTGAGACTCAACCAACAATGGTTGCACAATTACCCAATACAGCCTTAGAGCACATGTATCGCTGCACTAAGGTAGGTCACATCAAAGTTACTTTGTTACAGTATATTCTTACAATTCGTGTTATAGGTTTATATAACAATTGATACTCACAGCGTTATTTGTAACGGTGAGATGGTTTTCCAGTTGTCGATCATGTATTAACTATAGGCCTCCACCAGGGCCTCCGCCTAAGGGCCACGCCAAAGGGCCCTCTGGCGAGGCCCTCAGGCGCGGGCCCGTCAGGCGCGGGCGCGCCCGATGGCGCGATCTTTTAAGCCGGTACAGGAAGTCCCGATTGGCTGGTGCTGTTCCTTGCTGCCGGAGGCTCTATCCCCCGACTGGGGAGAGCTGCAGATGGTGGCAGGGGTTCACTGGACCACGCGCCCGATGGCGCGATCTTTTAAGCCGGTACAGGAAGTCCCGATTGGCTGGTGCTGTTCCTTGCTGCCGGAGGCTCTATCCCCCGACTGGGGAGAGCTGCAGATGGTGGCAGGGGTTCACTGGACCACGCGCCCGATGGCGCGATCTTTTAAGCCGGTACAGGAAGTCCCGATTGGCTGGTGCTGTTCCTTGCTGCCAGAGGCTCTATCCCCCGACTGGGGAGAGCTGCAGATGGTGGCATTGCAACACATTAGTTGGTTAATAAAAGGGTCTACCAACAGTCTATCTTATGTACTACTACTACTACTACTGAACATTTGTATAGCACTATCAGACGTTCGCAGCGCTGCACAGACACATGTAAAAGACAGTCCCTGCTCATCAGAGCTTATAATCTAGTCAAGACAGACAACATAGTAGCTGTAGACATGGAATACAGCTAGGGGGAACGGTAAGGAAAAACAAAGGAGATCAGGTGAGTCGAGATCCAAAAGCGGCAGCAAAGAGGTGAGTTTTCAGCTTGGATTTGAAAAGGGTCAGAGAAGGCGCCTGACATACAGACACAGGTAGTTTGTTCCAGGCATAAGGAGCAGCAAGGTGAAAGGAGCGAAGTCTGGAGTTAGCAATAGAAGATAGATCAAAGTTCCAGAGGAGGGGTATAGGGAGAGATAAGAGAGAAAAGGTAGTGAGGAGCTGCAGAGTGAATGCACTTATAAGTCAGCAGGAGAAGTTTGAACTGGATGCAGAAACGGATAGGGAGCCAATGAAGTGACTTGAGAAGAGGGGTAATATGAGCATGACGAGGCTGTCAGAAGATTAGCCATGCAGCAGAGTGTTGAACAGATTGAAGGGGAGAGAGATGATTCAGGAGACCAGCAAGGAGTAGGTTACAACAGGACTGTACCGAGTGTAAATCGCGCCCTGTGTGACTTGTACATCGCGCGGGCATGCGTCATCCCCCCCCCGGCGGGAGAGAAGAGGCGCGCCCGATGTGCAAGTCGCCGGCATGTTAAGCAGGGAGGGACAGATCTGCTTAGCATGCCGGCGAGAAGGCTTACGGGGGGCCGCTGAGACAAGAAAAAGTGGCGGCGGCAGGCAACAGCAGACAGCTAGAATACGCCCCTTAAGCCTTTGCGCCCTGTGCGGCCGCACCACTCACACAGGGCTAGGTACGGTCCTGGGTTACAATAGTCCAGAAGGGAGGTGACTAGCGTGGATAAGTGTCTTGGCAATGTATTCAGAAAAGGAATGAGAGAATTTTGTTGATGTTGTAAAGAAAGAAATGGCAGATTTTAGCTGTCAGTTGGATGTGTGTGGAGAAGGAGAGAGATGAGTCAAAGATGACCCCAAGGTTGCAAGCTGAGGAGATAGGGAGGAGTAGAGAGTTATCCACAGAGACTGAGAAAGGAAGAAGGGGAGAGGATGGTTTAGGGGGGAAAATAAGCATCTCAGTTTTGGTCATGTTCAATTTCAAGCAGCAGTGAGACATCCAGGCAGCAATGTCAGCAATATATTATGTATTATGGCTACATTACCAGTATTATATATATGATGATATCCAAGGTGCTTTTTATAATGAGGGGATACTATAGGGGGTCAAAATAAATTAAAAACACTAACACAGGGGATTATAAAACAAAGAAGTCATAAAAGTGGAAAATAATAAATAAATAAAAATAAATATATGGATAATGAACAGGCATTCTAAATGTAAAACGTTTAAAATGATATGTGATATAGAAGTATAATATGGCAAGAATGGTGATCAATTTTTATCAAAAATATTATGGCATCTATATGAAAACGTAAAAACATTTACATTTTTTTTTAACTAAACCATATGAAGAATGGGATTGGATGAATGGCCAAATCTGTTAAGTAAGGGTGTAGCATGAGACCAAACCATAGATATAAATCAAAAATGGTCTCTTACAAAAATATATTTAAGGATCTATATATAAAAAATATATTTATGTAAAAACGAGGAGCAAACCAAGAGGAAGAGGAGCTCATGTACAATTCCAGTATGAATACAGACAGTGGAATGAAAATTCTACTATCATACAGGAGGATGTATTAAAGCTAGGAAGCTGCAAGGGAGGCTTTATAAAAAAACAGAAAAGTCTATATCCAGGTTTAGACCCGATGGTGTCAAAGATTCCATTTGGAAAATATATTTCTATTCCAGTTGTAGAAATATCTTATCAATATCTCCTCCCCTCCAATTATTTTTAACTGTCTTAATGATAAAGAATTTCAAATTGGATATCTTATGATCTTTTTCTTTCCAATGTTGAACTAGTGGTTTATCTTCCAAACCTCTTTTCAGACAACGTCTGTGCCCAAAGGAAATATCTTTTAACAAATTTTTCAAATTGTGACACAGATCACGTTATCATTATGATTGTCTGCCTTTGTGACCTGATATATATATTGGGAATACCAAGTGTAGCATCTAGATGAGAATATTAGAGCATAGACATTCTCTGAAAAGAGATGGTGATATTGAAACCGCTATCCAGATAACTTTAGGTGAGCAAAAAAGCTGTTCCAGACAGCAGTCTCAGTATTGCTACTATCCCCATTAGCGGTGGCATTTGCTGCTCTATCCCAACATTCAGCACTGGCCGCAATCTAGATCGTGGCACTGAATATCCAGATCATATTTAAAAGCTGTGGCTGGTGTTTAAAAGACAAGCCAACCACCGTGTTCGAATATCTGGCCAATAATTTCCGAGTCCATATCGATTTTGATGCTTTTTAAAGGAGGAGCAAAACAAATGAGGTTTCAAGATGTCAGTGTTTTTGCTGATAACCTTTTGTTGAAAATGAGTTATCTAGAGCAAATAATCAAAACTGGATTTACTTAAAACACTGGGGCCAGAGAGTTAAAATAACTTGTTCCATTAAAACTGCATCAGCATCAGCTTTAGCAGGATTCATTGCAGTGAAAAGACACTTACATGGAAACAGTCAAGAGTCAAGCCAAAAACTCACAATCCCAGCTCCTCTTGTACACCGGTACCACAAGCAGTGCCAGCAGACAGCAAAGTCTCATCCTTATTCATGATTTAGAGCAGCTATAAATTGCCACTTTTAAAAAAATCCACCCTGCACATTGCTGGCATATGTGAAATATATCATGGACATACAGATGCCGGCCCCGACCGGGCCCTACCTAAAAATGCTCCCGGAACGTTGCCCATGGAGATGTGCAAAGATCGGCATGCCCTTTGCAGAAACATGTATCTCATGCTCTTTCTAAAATGGTGTTTTAAAGGTGGATGTGGTGCTGCTTCCACATTTTTGTGGCACCATATCTCATTTAAAATGCGAATAGGGCTTCTAAAATAACTCCTAGAGTTAGTGATGTTGGATAGATGTGCGATGTGGTCACTGCCTCCACCAGTATACGCTTTTCAGCAGACCTAAAGCTAAACTTAGAACTTATCCATACAGCAGCAGAATATTGCCGCTAGCTGGATAATTTTGCATTTCACTCTCGCTCCACCCTTCCTCTACCCCGTTGCTATATAGCAGTGTTTGTCAGGCCAGTCCTCATGTACTCCTAGCTTTAGGATATCCACAGTGAATATGAATGAAGCAGCTTTGCAAGCAATGGAGGCAGCACATGCAAAGCTAACTCGTGTGAATTCATTTTGGGTATTTTGAAAATAAGACTGGCTAGGGAGTACACCAGGACCGGCTTGAGAAACACGGTTATACAGACAGAATTGGATCATTTAAGAAGATTTTAGGCCATTACTATCCACATAAGGGCTACAAATATCTGGATAATGGACCTATACATTCACTGATAGTGTTTCAGCTGTTAACGTTTTTTAAAAAATACATTTTTCTATATATACCAAAATAGGGTGCACAGCCCAACTGACTAATAAAAATCAGATTTGTTAGGGTAATTGATTTACATTTTTTGTTGTCAACTGTTAATTTCCTCCTGTTCCTTGGGCTTCTAGCTTGTACCGAGCCATAGTTCCTGAAGGCTTTATTTGCAACTACTTAGAGTGGATGAAGGAGTTCCCTCATCTTGGATCACCTCCCCCTCTGTCCAGCCATTTCAATGGCAGGTCTCGACCAGGGGCCACAAACCACAGTTCCCTCAGGATAATGAAGATGATTTTCTTTTGAAACTGGAACATCAACTAGAGAAGTCAAAAACAAATGTTTATGTAGCTTAAGGTTTTATATGCATTAGTGTTCCAGAAAACTTTCCTTACCTACGTCTACAAGTCTCATAAGTTCATAGCTTAAATTTTTTAATCGACTCTACAGTGTAAGTTTTGGCAAAAATAGTTTAACATTTCAATGAGTGGAGTTTCATGGGAAGTCCATTATCCCTCAGTTTTGGCAAGCTGCTTAAACCTGTTTGGACTTTAAAGTTCCCACACAGTGAAATGTCAACGTGGCTGAGACCACATCGGCTTATTTCATATGTGGCTTTGACAGCTGGTTAAAAGATTTATGCACGCTTGGCGGAATTTGAACACAGGTGCAAGAGATAAAAGGAAAATGGAAAAACTGTACTGCCCTAATCATTTTTCCATCTTTATCCTTTTTTTTACATTTCTGATGATGGTTTAATACCCTTTCCATAAAGTATTTACCTAATGAATCATTAAATAAAAGCTAGGAAGGAGTAAAAGAAAGGTCCTAGACATGGAAACTATTGTTTTTGATTGCCATATTCTTGTCCATTTACGTCACTGTTAACAAAATAGACAATTTATTTCTTCTTCTACCAATGAATTTAATGGAGTTTTTGTATTCTGCCATCTATTTTAATTGAAGCAGAACTTGCACTATTGATTGAATACTTTTACATCTGTCATTTTCAAATCACTAACCTATTGATGGGCACGATGACAGAGCTAACACTTGGGAAGAATGCTGATGCAGGGACTTGACATGATCATGATATTTAAGGTCTGGGAGTAATTAAATTCACTGTTCTAGGATTTGCTGCAGAAGCACAATGGTGTTTTGGGGTTTTTATTGTCTCGCCTTCCCTCATCCTAGATCATCCTATTAAATAGTAGGTAGTAGGAAGGTGTTAGGCAGTTTACAAGAAGATCAGACTCAGGGGACCTCTGGTCTGCCATCAACCTCAGTAACTATGTAATTGTGTAATTGATTTTACTAAAGCAATATTTTAACATAGCCAGTTATACCTACATAGTACTATATGCCCCAAAGGTTAACAAAATATCTTTTTTTTCATAGAGAGGGGGATGAAAGCACATACCACAGATTGTTTCTCTCCTCCCTGGTGACACTTCTAGATTCCTTGAGAGAAGCTGTGCTCACACACACTGTACAGCAAATTGCTTTAGGCCCATAGAGACTGTAGAATTCACAATTCACATTACAAGAGAGAAAATGATCCCCCTTTCAGATTCAACTTTATTTTTTCTTAAGGAGATCTTTGAGAAGGTAATTTTTAAAGCATTTTCCATATGTAAGCCATGTCTTACATGTGTAAATGACTATTATAAAATTATGTGGGGGTATACATGCATGAAAGTACGCATATTGTCAAGAGTAGACATGTTTAAGTAATATGAGTGTACACATTCCAGGGGCTTTAGTTTGAGTGGAGCTAGGGCAGAGTTGCAATGAATGTGTGTATTTCACAAAATACGAATGTACATGCAGAGAGAATAATTTTATAATAGTCTGTCTATGTGTGGAGGGCAAGTAGGCAACTATTCTAAGCCTATTTTATCAAGACATATAGGTGCCTATGGGCCTAATTCTGAAACGAGGGTTGCCCTGCAAGCCGTCTGGACCCGATTCTCCCTTCGGCTCTCCGCGTACATCCTGAGCAGCCGGGCAGGGTGAGCCAACAGGAGGTGGGGAGGGGGCAGGATCTGGGCGGAGTGGGGGCAGGTTAGCCCGGCAGGATGTACAGGGCCGATTCAGGTCATGGCCCTGTACGTTCTGCTGGATCAAAGGGGATGTGCTGTTTATTCCATCACAAAGGTGGAATAAGCAGCTCCGACCCAGCGATTGGACCCAAGGATCCCCGGCACCAGCAGGACAGTCGTGGGTCAGACGGCTGGGATGAGACGGGCCGAAGCAGAAGGAGTCGGGGGCCAGCGGGGAGGATGTCCCCATAGGTGGCAGGGGCATGCTGGGCCATCCATGGGCCCGATTCTGTGCACCGCAGGAATGTTTTGTTCAAGTAGTCCAGAATTAGGTCCTAACTGGCCCATCTTCCTTGGTGACATCCGGACGGCCCCCTCCCTGAATCGGGCTCCATGTGACTTTATAAAATACTGGAAGTAAACTGTCAGAAAGTCTGTCTAGATTGAAGCCATAGACACTTACCCCTGCTTAGAGTAAAGTCCATGCATAAGTCGGGGTTTTATAAAATATGCAAGCAAATTGCAAGTCCGCCCATGATCCACCCAAACTCCAACCCAAAACATGCCTACAAATGGGTCACCTAAAAAAATGTGCCAACTCACCACAGGAACTTTTACATGCATAACCCTTGGGGTAACTGAATTAAAGCTATTTGATATCTCATCCAAAGGGAAACAGCAGGTTAGCATAGATGTCCACAAGACTGCTGTTAAGCTATAAAGCCATAGCTAATACTATTCTAAATTGTGATCCAGACTGATTTCAAATAACATGTAGTTCTGTTGAGAAAAGACCTCAGACAAGTGTAGTCTTAGCAAAATTTACTAAGCTCACAACTTGGTTTGCAGCTTGTCATGCTGTGAGGGCTTGTGTACATCAATGATGCTGAGGACTAAGCTATCGGTAGCTTAACTGTTGGTAGGGCCTCCCAAGATGGACAGGTCTCAGCTGAGGTGCCAGACCAAGACAAACCACCCATCTGGGCAGCAGCAGAATGGGACACTATTGGAGGTGGAGGATCACATTTCTGTGACAACGACAACAATACTAGAATTAAACTGCATGGCAGAAAGCCTGGCAATCTGTTTCTATATTTTGTCATGAAAACCCAATGGAAAGTCACAACAAAACAAATTGAACTATAATGCTGGAAGATGAGACCACCAGGTCGGAAGGCACTCATCTGGCTATTGGGGAGAAGCTGAGGACCTTTCAGAGTAAAGTCAGCATTAATGATGTGGTTGGATCAAAGTTCTCGGGACGTCTGACTGCTGATGTAGCTGTGCATGAAATGAGAGTCAGAAGCTGCAAAGATGTCTTACATATTGGGACATGGAACATACAAAGCATGGACCAAGGGAAGTTGGATGTGATCAAGAATGAAATGGAACATGTACAACTCGATCTCTTGGGTGTCAGCAAACTGAAATGAACTGGCATCAGACACTTTGCATCTGATGATCACATGATCTACTATGCTGGAAATAAAAGACAAATAAGAAATGGTCTGACCCAGTATGGCATATCTTATGTTCTTATTTAAAGGAGACCCAGGATATCCACTACTTGCCCCAATATAAGCATTGTGGAACCTGTGACGTTTGGGGAAACTGCTAGGTACTTGTGACCTAGATTGTCCACTGTTGGAAATTGGTTACTGGGCTTGATGGACCTCGGTCTGACTGAGTATGGCATATCTTATGTTCTTAAGGGGTTGCATTTATAATTAAGAAGAAACTTGCAAGAACTGTAATGAAATACAATGTAGTCAGTGAACGCTTAATTTCTATTTCTCTACGAGGAATTCCCATCAGCACAACTATAATTCAAGTATATGCCCCGACAACAGCTGCAGAAGAGGGTGATGTTAATGAGTTCTACAAACAAATAAATACTGAGATTGACAGAACATGCAAACAGGATATCCTGATAGACATGGATGTCCGGAATGCAAAAGATGGCAACAAAGAAGAAGGCAAAGTGGCTGGAAAATAGGGACTTCGCAACAGAAATGAAGCTGGAGAAAGACATAGAATTCTGCAAGACCAACGATCTATTCTTCTCAAACACCTTCTTGCAGCAACACAAGCGGTGACTGTACATATGGACTTCACCCAATGGATTGTACAAAAATCAAATTGACCACATCTGTGGAAGTCAACGATGGAAAAGCTCTATAAAATCAATAAAGACAAAATTTGGAGCTGACTGTGGTACAGATCACCAACTACTAGTATGCAAACTCAAGCTAAAGTTGAAAAAAAGCAAGCCACTCATAAATGTACCAAAATGTGACCTTGAGAAAATACCACTGGAATTTAAAGACTGCCTGCAAAATCGATTTGCTGCTTTAGATACAAATGACAGAGCTCCAGAAGAATTATGGGATAACATCAAGAAGGTTGTGTTGGAAGAAAGTGAGAAGTCTCTACAAAAGGTGAAAAAGCATAAATACCCAAAATGGATCACTGAAAAAACTCTGAAAATTTCCGAGAAATGCAGAGAAGCTAAAGCCAGAGGAGAAAGAGAGGCAATCGCAGAACTCAAGAGAGATTTCTAATGTGCAACAAGACCAAAACAAGGAGAAGTACTACTATGATCATGCAAGGAAATAGAAGCAGAAACTGTTAGAGGAAGTACAAGATCAGCTTCCTAAAGCTACGAGAGTTAAAGAAAAAATTCCAGCCTCACATTGGAATGTTACAAGATGTTCAAGGATCCATGTTGAATGATGCTGAGAAGATCAAGAAAAGGTGGAAAGAATATACAGAGTCATTATATGATAAAGATCAAGTGGACCAACAGCCGTTTCAACCTGTACCTTATGGTCAGGAACCATTGGTGATGAAAGAAGTCGTCGAAGCAGCATTGAAAACCTTTTCAAAGAATATACTGTTAATATACTTATAAGGCTCTGCCAGGAAATTTGGAAGACAACATCATGGCCAACTGACTGGAAATAATCTGTTTTTATACCAATACTGAAGAAAGGTGATCCGACTGACTGTGGAAATTATCTCACAATCGCTCTGATCCCACATGCCAGCAAGATTCTACTCCAAACCATTCAACAGAGACTACAACCATACCTGGAACAAGAACTGCCTGAAGTGCAAGCAGGGTTCAGGAAAGGGCGAAGAAGAGGAACGAGAGACATCATTGCGGATGTGAGATGGATCCTTCACAAGACAAAAGAATACCAAAAAAATATCTATATGTGTTTTATCGACTACATCAAGGCTTTTGACTGTGTAAACCATGAGAAACTCTGGGCCACATTTAGAAGCAAGGGTATACCAGAATACCTGATCGTTCTCTTGCACAACCTTCACATTGATCAAAAAGCAACAGTTTGTACAGAACAAGGAGAAATAGAATGGTTTAAAATCAGCAAAGGTATATGACAAAGCTGCATACTTTCCCCCTGTTTAATTTATATGCAGAACAAATCATCAGCGAAGCAGGACTGTATGAAGACAACCAATGTGTGAAGATTGGTGGAAGACTCATCTGAAACATTTGCTTCTCAAGATCAAGGAACATAGTCTTAAAATGGGCCTGCACCTTAATGTAAAGAAGACAAAGATCCTGACAAATGGCAAAATCAATAAGTTCATGGTTGATGAAGAAGAAATTGAAATAGTTGACAACTTTAACCTATTTGGATCAACAATCAATAAAGAAACGACAAGTAGTCAAGAAATCCAATGACACATTGCTCTTGGCAGAATAGCTATGAAGGACCTAGACAAGATTCTCAAGAGCAAAGATGTCTCTCTCCATACAAAGATTCAACTTATTCAAGCCATGGTATTTTCAATGTCTTATGGATGTGAAAGCTGGACAGTGAAAAAGGAAGAAAATTGATGCCTTTGAATTATGGTGCTGGTGATGAATACTGTGTATTCCATGGACTGCCCGAAGAACAAACCAGTTAGTACTAGAGGAGATCAAATCTAAACTTTCCTTAGAAGCTCAGATAACAAGACTTCCACTTTCATACTTTGGACACATCATGCGAAGAGAGAGATCATTAGAGAAAGACATTGTGCTTGGCAAGGTAGAAGGTCAACGCAAAAGAGGAAGGCCAGCAATGAGATGGATCAATACAATAACAGTAGCTATGGGTGCCACTCTGTCAACAATGAGCCGCCTGACTGAAGACCGAACACAGTTTAGAACAACTATCCAGAGGCCCAATGAGTCAACACCTACTCGACGGCACTTAACAAGAAGAAGTCAAAAAAACTTCTTGTAAAACATTTGTGCTGTCCAACTGTTCAATCTCCATCAAGTGACCAAACCAAAAACATACAAAAAGTTGCTAAAATCTCAATCTCATGAATGCACCAATTAAATGTCCAAGATAAATTGTTACTTTCAAAAGCATTGAATGAATTTATTATCGAAATTACAAAATGCCATACTTATCTTCATTTTCTGGCACCTTCATCACTATTCAATCAACTGTTCTTGTGGAAGCCAATTCCGTTTTGTGCGTCCCCGGGCCGTCTGGACATCAAAACATCCGGACAGCCAGGGGATTAACCTGATCCTGCTTCCACAGGGGCTAGACGTCCCTGCGGAAGCAGAACCGCAGCACAGTGACTGGATGTCCAGGGAGTGGCCCGATTCTAGCACGTCCAGCCCCAAGCCCAGCTAACTCAGGCTCCTGAATGGCGTCCCATTGCCATGGCACCACGGCTCCATTCAGGAGTAATGATCACCAGCTGCTGCCAAAAACCTCTTTTTCCCACAGCCCAACTCACAATCCGGCCTCCCATGGTCATGGTTGGACTACAGGGATGCTCCTGCATCCCTCACCTATCCGTCGCCACCGACCTCTGCTGTCACCCTGCATCCAAGGGGACTTATTCCACCTCTTAGGTGGAATAAGTCCCCCGTCTAACAGGCCGAGCCCAGACATACAGGGTCACGGCCAGCCCACACCACAACCTCGCTCCACCTCCAGACTGCCCCCTCTGGCCCCCATCACAGGTTCCCTGTACAACACTGCTGTATGTTCTGGGAGCCTTTGCACCAGGATCGGCAGGGGAACGAATAAGGGGGATGTATGTACATCCAGACAGGACGTATATCCCTGCTATTCGTGGCGCAGAATGACCCCCATACTCTTTAGTCAAACAGAAATCCACTGTTATCAGTGAAGCATACATTCAGACCTTGGTATTCCCTTACCCATTGTTGTAAACCACTTCCTGTAGCACTCCAGATGCTTCAGGGTTTACTGTCAATTACAAATGCTTTATTTAGCAGATCGCTTTGTGAACTTTATAAATCTATTTAGTTTTTCATAATAAGCACTGTTTTGCAATTTCTCTTAGAAGCTACAGCTTTCCCTCTCAAAAGAATGGTGGTCAGTCAAAAGATGCTGGGTCCAATATTCAAAAGGCATTTACATGGTTTACAGTCCAGTAAGATATTACCACACAACTAGACTATCCAAGAGTCTAATATAGCCAACAAATAAATCTCTTGGGTTAAAAATCTAATACCCACAATGGTTTCACTAAATATTCATTTATCACTACTATTCACTATAAGCAGGTTAAATGAGACCTCAGAACAGCGATATGCCCTCCATGTAGCGAAAATATTCACTATAGGGACAAACAAATGCTCACATCACAGATCTCCAACCTTCCCTTATTTAAAGTTATATAATTTATCTATAATTTATAATTATAATCCTGACAAGTACTTCTCAGCATCAATTCAAGTTCAAATTTACAACCCCACCCTTAATATTATTCAGCATCTAAAATCAAAATCCAAAAATAACCGTTCCTACCAATGGAAAGGCAAGTGACAACATCTGCAAGCAAAAGAGAGAAAAGAGAATCAAAACCGCAGAAGCTGAATTTCAACAATAGTATTCAATAACGTATCTGCTCAAACGCGGCTGTCCAACTCTCCACAGCTCTCTTCAATTCACAGCTCAGCAAACACACTCCAAAGCAGAGGCTGATACAGCAAACTCGTTCCTCAAGTCACCATTCTGCAAACACCCATACACCCAACAAAGATCATTCGTTTTGCCAAAGGCTTCCTCAGGGGTTTCATAATAAAATCAGGAGTACACAGCTTTGCAATCTGCCATGATCTACTTCCAGGGTTCCGAATCGCTAAAAAACTGCGTCTGACGTCACCAACTATAACGGAGTCACTAACCAATAGAAACAAGCCTGAACACAACAGCCAATAGAAACAGACTTAAAAACAGCCACACCTTACAACACAAACTAGACTACAACACCCACAATTCATTGCATGCGATTAGAGTCTCATACTCCCCCTGATAGAAAAAATTCATCTCATAAAATACAGCTCAAAAAAATAGAGTCCATTCTATTTTATCATTTAAACCACAAGGAGCCAATGCATTCAATCTATAAATCCATTGTTGTTCTTTTTGTAACAACAGACGCCCTCTATCTCCTCCTCGGACATTCACAGGAACATGTTCCAAAACATTACAGCATAGGTCTCCAAACCCATGCAACATCAGAGAGCAATGAGTTATTAGTGCAGTCTCCACGTTCATTTTCTTAATACTGTACTTATGCTCAGCCAATCTTACTTTCAATGGACGAGTGGTTTTACCTACATATATCTTCTTGCATGGGCACTGTAAAGCATAAACCGCAAAAGAAGTAGTGGTAGTGCAATTAGTGTTAATGATCATTGGATACTCCACATTTAAATACTGAAACTTTTTTCCTTCCATCATCAATGGACAAAAGATACATTGTCCACACTTTACATGCCCTAATATTTCTTGTGCAGTTGATGATCTGGAAACAGCGGAACAGAGTCTATCCCTGAAGTTCCGCCCCCTAATATATGCCACACGTAAAGAGCTGTTCAATAATTTAGGATGAGTTTGTATCAATTTCCATCTCTTACTGAATGATGCCGCAAGATGACTGAACAAACTGGAATGTTGCAACACACATGTCACAATAGATGGATTAGACCGAGCTGGCACAACAGGATGCAATTCCTTAGACATCAATAACCACTCACGATGATTATAACGTGCCCTTTTATAGGCTTTCCTCAAAACTCCAGCAGGGTATCCTCGCTCTCGAAACTTCATCAACATGGCTTCGGCCTGTATTTTAAATTCACCATCTGATGAGCAAATACGACGACACCTCAATAATTGAGAATAAGGCAAACTCCGTTTAAGATGTTCTGGATGAAAACTCGAAAAATGTAAAAAAGTATTTTTATCTGTAGGTTTCGTATAAACAGTAGTGTGAAATAAATTCATAGATTTAGTCACTTTAATGTCTAAAAAATGAATGGACCGATGCTGAGCAGTCATTTCAAACTTTATTTTGGCATCACAGCAATTCAAATAATCAAAAAAACAATTCAAATTGTCACGTGTTCCACTCCACAACAAAAAAATGTCATCTATATACCTAAACCAGTGAGCGTTTGTTTGTCCCTATGGTGAAGTTTTTCGCTACATGGAGGGCATATCGCTGTTCTGAGGTCTCATTTAACCTGCTTATAGTGAATGGTAGTGATAAATGAATATTTAGTGAAACCATTGTGGGTATTATATTTTTAACCAAGAGATTTATTTGTTGGTTACAGTCCAGTAAACCATGTAAATGCCTTAAATGGGGATATTCAGCGACACTTACATGGTTAGTGCCATTGAATATCCCCTCCTAACTTCCCTACTTGCCCCAATTCTATGTGGTTAGCACTGGGGCATGTCAGGGTCCTTCTGGGGTGGCGTGGAAGTGGAGATAAGTGCTAACCGGGCAGCAGCAATATTACATGCTGCCTGTTTAGCGATCTGCGCCTTAAAGACAGGCGAGGAAAACCCTCGCCTATCTTTAAGGTGCAGGAGCTAACTGGGCAGCATGCAATATCATTGCTTCCTGGTTAGCTAGTGTGACTTCCGATGTCTGCAGCGACCCCCAGATATTCAATGGAGTGGAGGAGTGGCCTAGTGGTTGGGGCAAGGTACTTCAGGCCAGGTCAGGGGTTCAAATCCCACTAGAGGACAGCAATCTTGGGCCAGAAGGACTGGGGTTTCTAGTCCCACAGTTGCTCCTTGTGGTCTTGGGCAAGCAACTTAACCCTCCATAGCCCATGTTCCCTGTAAAATAGTTATCTCCAAGTTATAATGCCCTGTTTAATGTAAACCACACGGATGCAGAATAGCATGGTATATAAGAGAATGTAAATAAATAAATGCCAGGGCCACATATGACCCTGGCATTGAATATCCAGAGTTAAGGGTCAGCAAGCAGGGCTGTGTGCCATAGGGGTGCCCAACCCAATATTGGGCCCACTGTTTTTAAATTTATGGTTATCAATTCAATTACATCAATCAGTTCACTTAATTGGTACATTCCCATTTAACTTACTTTATCAAATTTCCTGTTTGTTTGATCAATATCTGCTGTGGTGTTAATGATTGTTCCAATGTAGCTATGTACTATCCTACGACATTTTAATTAATCCAAATAAATTCACAGGGAGTCTTTTACTAAAAGGCATTACTTTATTGTATATAACATGCCAATAGTGTTGAAACTATTAGGTGCAACACCACTGCATTAAATGTCGGGTGCATGGAAAGCATTTCCCCGGTAGTTAATGTGTAGCCATTTTCCCTAGCGCACGCTGCATTAGCACGGGTACACCTAATGCCACCTTAATAGGTGAACCCTTGCCAATGCAGTTAGCATGCAATGTGAACTAAGTGCTAACTGTGCTTAGCTCACTATGCCCACTCTCCACCCTCAACCTGCCCACTTGCAACCCTAACGCAGGTTGCACAGTTAACATGGGAATCTTCCCATGCTGACCTCCATGACCTGCGCTAGCTGGCTACACGTGTCCTAGCGCGCCTTCAGCACGCACTAGAACACATGCTGCCAGCTAGCATCCACTAGTAAAAGACCCCCATAGTCTCCATCAGTCTTATTAAAGGTAACTTCCATCTTTTTACTTACTCAAAGAAATTCTCCTTTTCTTTGAAGATTTCATAATGGTTCCACTTAGATTTGTCTGATCTTCTTAATAGAATTGTTTTAATTCCTTTTTTCATTCTCTATATATTAACTTCATTTAATCTAAACATTCCAAATCACCGCTCAATGATTCTGATGTTATTTGTCCAAAACCCTTTTTTACTTTTCATTCAAAAGCATGTAAATGAATTCTCTAATTATTACTTAATTTACTTCAAAGATGGAAGAAACCCTCAATCTTATCTACTCCTCTTAATGAGACTACTTTTAATTAATTTATTGATTTATTTGGATTCTATAAACCTCTTCAAAAAATGCAATCCATTCAGTCTTTAGGCTGCAATGAGTACAATTTATATATCCATCTTTGCTCACTTTGATGGAGCATTTTAGCTCTGCTACCCATCTCATCTATTTCTATGAATTACTTGAATGACATAACACCAAAGTGAGACAAATTCATGGTTCATCACTTAGCAGTGGGAAGCTAATGATGTATCTTCTCTTATTTTTATTAATACTCTGTTGACGTTCTAACATCCTTGTTTTCAGTTGCCCGGTGGTCTGGCCCACATATATCCGATTACAAGGACAAATTACTATGTATACTACATATTCTGTCTGACATTTTCTAAATGTGTCAATTCATAGCTACAACCGTCAACTGGATTAGCAAACTGATTCACTTATAAAGTGATCAGACAAACAGAATAATGACCACATTTAAAATGACCTCATAGAGGATTTCCTTCTATTGTTCATTTAAGACTGGAAGATTTCCTTTTTAGCTCAGACTGACATAAATAGTAATCTAGTAACCAGGGTAGCACGGACACGGTGCACCCCTTTAAATTTCCATATTTGCATATTGCCCTGTTCACAGCCACCTACCCCCAGCACCCAGCAATTCACAGACATTTGTTCCTTATGACAGGCAGAGCTACTCTCCTCAAACAATGAGGCACTGGCAGGTTTTGCACAGACATCAACTCTCTGTTCTGTTCTGCTAGGCGGCTGCTCCGAGCCTGTTGCTCACTCTGGATGGTATGAGGAACAGGGCCGACACAAGGAGATGAGGTGCCCAAGGCGAACCTCATCCCTTGCCTCCCCCCTCCCCATGGCACCCATTGCCATCACTGCCACCCTTCTCCAGGACTGACAGCAGCAGCAATAGACACAAACAGCCCCACAGAGCTTGCCTTCAAGTGTTAGTGTCACAGAGCTGTTTGCTTCCACCATTCTCTTTTGCTCGATGCTGACTTCCCGTGCAAAAAATAAGTCGACATCAAGAGTTGGAGAGGGGCAGAAGAAAACCACCACGTGGTACCGAAGCTTGAAGGTAAGTGCCGCGGAGCTGTTTGCAGCTATTGCTGTCGATGTCGGTCCCGGAGAGGAGCAACAGCGGTGACAATGGGCACCCATGGAGCGCCAGTGCTCTAGGTGACTGCCTAGTTCACCTCATGGTAGCACCAGCCCTAATGAGGAATTATGTGTCAAGGACACCTGCCCAAACGGCAGACGCCCTTACTCCCTTCTGGTACAGTGACTGTGTGCCAAAGACAGAGCTCTTTCTTTGGGAGTGGTTTATTTATGAACGTAGATTTTCCTTCCACAGGAGTCTGGCAGAAAGAACCTTCCCTGTGCTGGAAAACGTTATGTTTTTCTCCAGCCTACATTGTAGTAATCTAGTAGGGACACTGGATGGTGCGACTGCACACATAGAAACATCCAAGCAGTCTCTGCATTTTCACAAAGCAGTTGCATTTTACATGAAACCAGATAGAAACACAGAAATATGATGGCAGATAAAGACCATGGCAGTCATTTTAGAAGCCCCATTCAAGATTTGTAAGTGTGAAAATGTGTATTCAAATGTAAAAATCATAGAGATGTCCCCAGAGCCATTTAAGAAAGCTGGGTACATCACCATCCCTGGCGCGAGAATGTCCACATAGCCCGGGGGCATGGTGGAGGTGTGCTTTCACTGAGCAAGGAAGATGCACATGTGCATGCCCATTCTGAAGTTGCACTGCAATCTGGCCCTGATTGCTGAGGCATCCATACCTATACCTGATCCTATCCATGATTAAGGTGCACAAAAGTGCTTGTTTCATGGTGGCAATGCTTTCAAGGAGAAGAGTAAATTGCGCTTTCATCTCCACAGTTAATATTTCCTACCCAATAAACCCGGCATACTCCATACATACCCTGCATACTCGAAACATATTACAAGCCGCTGCTACACATCTGATTATCTGAAATGGCCAGTCAGGACATGATAGTCTCATAAAATAATCTCCCCTTTTCTGAATTACCTATACTGGGACATCCAAGTACTTGGTTCTTTGGGCATGGAAATTGGTGATGTCCACATTTTTGAAATGGCCTACACGCATGCACATACTTGACCTTGCTATCTGTGCAGGGCCAGTCTTCAGAAGTGATTACTAGGACGTTCATCTTTTGAGGTGGAGATGGAGTGATTTCAGATGGCATTTATACATTCCTCCCTTCACTGCTACCACTTTCCCAGTTTTGTGGACATTGTACTCTGAACATCCCA
This sequence comes from Ichthyophis bannanicus, assembly GCA_033557465.1. Taxonomy (NCBI): domain Eukaryota; kingdom Metazoa; phylum Chordata; class Amphibia; order Gymnophiona; family Ichthyophiidae; genus Ichthyophis; species Ichthyophis bannanicus. Next base: position 152,042,987 of record CM066037.1, read on the forward strand.
GATACTACATAGACATTCCTTCTAACATGCCACTTCACACAGTCTATCCAGTCTGCCCATCCATACCAACTACTGAGCTCTACAATCCCTTTTTTTCCTACAGAGATCCTCTGAATTCATCTTTCTTGAATTCAGATGTAGTCCTCGCCTCTACCATCTCCACTGATAGCCTATTCCACACATTCCCCATTCTTTCCTTCATCCTATGCCCTCTTGTTCCAGAGCTTTCATTCATTTGTAAGAGGCTGTCCTGTGCATTTATGCCACAGTAGTATTTAAATGTCTTTATCATATCTCCCCTCTTCCAGCTTTCTTCCAAAATATACATATTGAAATCTTTAAGTTTGAACCCATATGCTTAATAAAGAACAAAAACAAACAATAGACCCTTACACAAAGGTCCAATATAGCAAAAAAAGAGCCACAGAGCTTAATAAAAGATTCTCTGTGACTATTCTGGTGACGCCTACTCTTTTTTTGCTGTCTTGGACCTATGGCTTCATGATGAAGATCACTGACCATTTTAGTAGCTGCCCTCTGCACAGACTTCATCCTATTTAGATCCTTTTGAAGGTGCAGTCTCCAGAATTGCACACAGTACTTCAAATGAGGTCTTATCAGAAACTTATATAGATGCACTATTACTTCCTCCTTCCTGCTGGCCATCTCTCTCCATATGCACCCAAGTATCCTTCTGACTTTCGCTGTTGTCTTTTTACCTGTTTGCCTACCGTAAGATCATCAGAAACAATCATACCCGGGTCCTTTTCTTTGTTCGTGGACAGAGGTACTTCACCTTCTATACTGTATCGCTCCCTTGGATTTTGCAGCCTAAATGCATGACCTTGAATTTTTTAGCATTAAGTCTTAGCTTTCAAATTCTCAACCGGTCTTCAAGGTTCACTAGATCGCTCCTCATGTTATGTCCACCTTCCTGGGTGTCTACTCTATTGCAGATTTTGGTATCATCTGTAAAGAGACAAACCTTACCTGATAGCCCTTCCATAACATCACTTACAAAATTTTAAAATGAATCGGATCAAGGACCAATTTCTGTGTAACATCACTGGTAAGGCCCCTATCCTCAGAGTGAACTCCATTTACCAATACCTTTTGTCACCTCCCACTCAACCAGTTTCTAATCCAGTCAAAGAAATACATCAGATTTGTCTGACAAGAACTGCCTCTAGTAAGACCATGCTGCCTTGGATCCTGTAATCCATTAGTTATACAAGTGAAACAATACCATTTCATTGTCTCTTGAAAGCATGAATTTTAGATGGGTTTTGAATTAAAACTACCCTAAAAATTGTTGAGATTTGAGTGTAACATAACTTTTGAGTATATAGTTTTCTATTGGGAGGCAGGCCAGATAATGGGGCTGACCATGACTCTCAGCAGCACTATCTGGTCAGTGCTGGTGAACATCTCCGCAGACTGCCCTGACGCTGTCCAGTTACTGCAGAGGTGGTCCATGGTCTAAATTGCAAGCCGGACAAGGGCTTGCTGAAAATCACGCTAACTGGGTAAATGTAAGCAATGACCCAGTTAGTGTTACTGAGTCCAGATATTCAGTGGTAACTCCTAGCCAGATGTGCCACTAAATACATAGCTGATATTTAATGCCATGGCTGAATGCCGTGGCATTTCAATATCAGCATTTTTTAATATTGATCATTATTAGTTTTTATCTGGGCTAGTGTATAACTCCTGCACTAACTATACTATATTCTGTTTTACACTTCAAAATATTATGAATTATCACATCTTGACAGCTATTTTTGTCAGCTCTGGGATACACAAGAAAAATTGTGTAGTTGGTAAGAATTTTCTTTGACCTACTAGCAGTAATTTGTAAGCTGTCATTAAAATCATCTATGGTACCTAAAGATAGGGGAGTGGCCAATGTAACACCAATTTTTAAAAAAAGGTCCCAAGGTGATCCAGGAAACTACAAACAAGTGAGCTTGAGGTCAGTATAAGGCAAAATGGTAGAAACCATTATAAAGAACAAAATTACCGAACATATAGATATTCATGGTTGAAAGTGACAAAATCAATATGGATTTAGTCAAGCAAAGTTTAGCCTCACCAATCTGTTACATTTCTTTGATGGAGTGAATAAACAGGTAGACATAGATGAGCTGGTAGACATAGGTATCTGCATTTTCAGAAAGCCTTTAGCAAGGTCCCACATGAAAGACTCTTGAGTAAACTAAAAAGTCATGGGATAGGAGGCAGGGTCCTGTTGTGGATTGGGAAGTGGTTAAAAGATAGAAAACAGAGTTTAGGGCTAAATGGTCAGTTTTCTCAATGGAGAACAGTAAATAGTGTAGTACCCCTGGGATCTGTGCTGAGCCACTACTTTTTAGCATATTTATAAATAACATGGAAATGGAAACAATGAGTGAGATGATCAAATTTGTAGATGACACAAAATTATTCAAAGTTGTTAAAGCACCAGAGGATTGTGAAAAATTGCTACACGACCTTGAGAAATTGGGACACTGGATGTGCAAAGGACAGATGAAATTTAATGTGGACAAGTGCAAAGTTATGCACTTAGGGGAATGTTTACTAAAACATGCTACTGGGTAGCACAGGGTTCAGCATGCACAAAGTGTGCCGAGATAAAAAGTACCCCATGCTGAAAATGCAGCTGCGCTAAAAATCCTGCCCGAGCAGCATGAGATAGGGCGGATAGATAGAGCAGGTAGCCCTGGCGTTATTGATGCGCGATGTGACACTTAGTTCAGGTGCACTTACTGCCACCTCAATGGGTGACGTTCAGTGCATCTGCGCTGATTGCATTAAAAGAAATGAATGAGAGGGCGGTGCAATACCTGCATTAGTAACATGGGGACATGTCGGGCATGCCTATATTTACTAGTACAGGTTGAGCTTCACCCTCACCCTCCGTTTAGGAGCTGTTTGCACCCTAGGGGCATACTGCTTAGTAAATATGTCCCTCAAAGGACAATAACCCAAACTATTGCATACGATGCACCACCCAGGAAAAGGATTTAAATGTCATCATGAATAATATGTTGAAATTCTCTGCTCAGTGTACAGCGGCAGCCAAGAAAGCTAATAGAGTGTTAGGATTTATAAGGAATGGAATGGAGAATAAAACTAAGAATATCATAATGCGTCTGTATCGTTCCATTGTGTGACCGCACCTTGAGTATTGCGTGCAGTTTTGGTTGCCACATTTAAAAATATGTATAGCAGAACTTGAAGGGCAACTTAAATAATAAAGGGTACCCCTATAAGGAAAGGAGATATGATAAAGGTCTATAAAATAATGAGAGGAGTAGAACAAGTAAGCATGAATCAGCTGTTTACTGCTTCAAAAAATATAATGATTAGGGGACAAGGAACGAAGCTACAAAATCCTACATGTAAGAGAAAAGATTTTTTCACTCAGTGCATTATCAAGCTCTGGAATTCATTGCCAGAGGATGTAGTAAAAGCTGTTAGTGTTGTTATTGTTATTAAGTGCCCTCAAGTCGATGTCGACACATGGCGAGTGTAGCTGGGTTTAAAAAGGTGTTGGCCAAGTTCCTGAAGGAAAAGTCCATAAACCATTATTAAAGTAGACTTGAGGAAATCCGCTGTTTATTCCTGGATAAACAGCATGAAATGTGTCTACCTTTTGAGATCTTGCCAAGTGCTTGTGACATGGATTGGCCACTCTTGGAAACAGGATATTGGGCTTGATGGACGATTGATCTGGCCCTGAATGGCAAATCCTATGTTCTTATGTTCTTATGACCAGCAACGGCAGACCTACTAGATACCTCTGAGGAGACATCGCTTCTTAGTAATTGATACTGGAGTTATTCTCACTAAAGTTCATGATATGGTGGGATAGGTGAATCAGCTCTGAAATGTCTCATAACATACCTTTGTCATGTGGCCTAATTTACTAAGGCTTTTCTTTGCTTTATATGTTGTAATCCTCTTCAAACCTTCAACAGTGGGGTATAGTTGGAATATAAGTGTCTATTTAAATTAAATTCTGAATCTATGGGAAAATGTTTGTAGTGGCTAACTCCAATTTAGAGCTATGTGCAAATCTAGTTCTCCTTAAATCTGGTCAGAATCTGACTCAGTCCTCTTGCTCCTTTGGACTCCTAGCACAATCAGAACCTCCCCAACCAGGACTATTGTGCCAAGAGTTCTTATTTGTAGCCCTTTTTATGCCCTGAGCCTCTACCTCTGTAATACAGTCAATGAAGCAAAGGTCCTTGGTAGGAGGCCACAGAACATAACTCTTTGGACCCTGCTGTGTATGCACTGACTCTCACACATTGGCGTTTGATGACAGGGATTTGTTCTTCATCTAACCTTCCTGGATGATGTTCTAAAGATTTCTGTATCCTTGGTAATATGCTCCTTGTGGTCTTGGGCAAGGCACTTAACCCTCCATAGCCTATGTTCCCTGTAAAATAGTTATCTCCAAGTTATAATGCCCTGTTCAATGTAATTTCAGTTTGTTCAATGTAAACCGCACTGATGCAGAATAGCGCGGTATATAAGAGAATGTAAATAAATAAATAAATAAATATTATATATATTGTAGGGGTTATCAGATGATCCTCCTTCAAAAAATCATATTTTTTTCTAATTAAGATGCCCATCTCAAAACCAGATTGAAAGATGGAATCAAGACAAGTTTTAAGGGGTTTAGTTGGGTTATCATCAAGTCTCTCTTAAAATTGTTTTTTCTTGAAGTTGCCTCTTAACTTGTTTACATAATCAGTAGTGTTCATGAGAACCAAGGCTCCCACTTTCTTGGCCATTTTTTAATCAATTTAGGGTTTTCTCTGAGTGTGGAAAAGGCTGCCTTCTCCTCTTTGGTCATGTTATAATGCATGCAAGTATTTTTGGCATATAGAGATTCGACTCTCTTTTTATTTATTTTTATTTTATTTTTATTTACATTCTCTTATATACTGCGCTATTCTGCATCAGTGCAGTTTACATTGAACAAACTGAAATTACATTGAACAGGGCATTATAACTTGGAGATAACTATTTTACAGGGAACATGGGCTATGGAGGGTTAAGTGGCTTGCCCAAGACCACAAGGAGCACCTGTGGGACTAGAAACCCCAGTCCTTCCGGCCCAAGGTTACTGTCCTCTAGTGGAACTTTTTCACTATACATTCAAATGTATCAATGACAGGATTAGTGTTGCTCAGTAGTACCCAAGTAGAGGGTTTCTTAATAACAGAAATATCTGTTGGAGTGGCATCCTGGGACACAAATTAGTCAGCAATTTTTATCTTTCTAAAAAACTTGTAAAGGTGAATCTGGATTAAAAAGAGGACATGTCTAACTGAAGGCATAAAACTAAGGCCCTTATTAAGAATCTGTATCTCTACTTCACTTAGTACTTGATCTGGGAGCTTAAAAACTGCACTCTCTAATCTTGTTGGGAGGGTCTTCTGCTGAAGGACCCCCTCCCTCTCCCCCGAGTGGGATAAAAGGAGTGGGTATGGTGGTACTGATTCTGGTGATTGTTCTGGTAGTGATTCTGATTTCCTTGTTTTTGTTTTTGTTTGGGCCCCCTACCCTTCCATAATTGGTCCATCTGAAAATCCCAAAATTTTGGGACTTGCTTGTTCTGAGGAAAACAAAGGCGCAGAGTTATCAGGATAATCGTCTATCTGGGATCGACCTCTCTTTCCAATGGGTTCATTAACTGTGTCAGTAGTATCTTTAGACACAGAAATTTTAGAAGGGTGATGTCTCTCAAGTGGAGGGGCTTTATGTCGAGAGGATAGGTCCCTATGGTTTGATTGTGCTTTATCCCATGGGTAGACATAACCCATCCTGTAATTCTCCTCGTCTCTACGGTACTTTTCTAATTTTTTACCTTTTATAGTTTTTTGATAAGCCAAAAGATTATGATCAGAGTCTTTTTATAATGGATTCAAAGTATGTATCGTTATCTCTTAAGCTCTCTAATTTGGTATCAATGTCCTTTTGAATATCCTGAACCTTTTTCTTAGCTGTGTTAATAACAGGATCATCAAATCCAGAGAGCACTTATTAAGAATATCTGTCCAATTGCTCATAATTTCCTCATCATCAGTGAATAATCTAGGGGCTTGGTAAATCAAAAGACCCCTGAGAATCATCATGGTTCTACAGTATTCCAATAGGGAGGAAGCATGCATTTCTTTCCTTATATGTTTCTGGGTAAGACGAACCACTTCTTCCCAATTATACTCTCTTTCCATACTTGATTCTTTTTGGGGAAAGAACGGGTCCGCCGGCAGCATCTGTTAGAGAACATCTTCGTCATAACTTAGGACGTCCTTCCAGGGTAAGAACACTGCGCCAAAGGCACAGAGGGTCCAAAGGAGGCACACGCACCCGAAAACGACCAAGACAACTGTGAGAGCAGTGCAAGAAAAGGTCCACCTCTTATGTGTCCAAATAGCTTCAATTCTGTTTACGCGCCAAATTGCTGAATTTAAAAAGAGGCTTACGCAAGCTGGCTTCCATTCTTCAATTCACTATATATGATTGAGTTTCACTGGTGAGGTAAGGGCTCATTCTCCCAGTTGTATCCAAGTTGACACCCCTGTTCAATGTAAAACATTAAATTTCATGTTCTATGTAAATCGCATTGATTTCAAAAGAATGCAGTATATTAAACGAATTAAAAAAATAAATAATAACTAAATTTTCTCCCTTGCTTAGACTTTTATGGATAGTACAGGAGCTTCTCAAATGCACTCTTATGCCAGACAAATTTCCTACAGCTCTGCTACGTCACCGCATTGTTTGGCACAAAGGTTAATTTTAATGTCATTTTCTCATTTTTTCATTGGGGATGTATTTTTATAGATCCCTTTTCAGGATTATACCATCAATATTAACTTGGAATTAATATACAAAATAAGTAACAATAGTTAATTTGCTTATGTTCATTTGCTACGCAACACAAGTTACATCAATATTGCCCTCACGATTTTACTTAGTTCTCTGTTGTATTATCTTATTGGTTTTGTGCATATTTTCTAATGTTAGCCTTTTCCACTGGTAATGTATTTATATTTTTTTTTAATTTACCTTTTCAGGATTTTATTATTGAGCATTGATTTGGGATTGATGCATTGTGATTAAAACAAGAGAGCATTCATTCATATAGCTCTGCTTCTTTAGCTCATGCACTAACCATACAGATCATGCTCTGCACTGCAGTTAATCATAACCCCCTTTTATTGAACTGCACCTGATGGCTTTATTTTCTCCTTAGACTGTGTGGTTACCAAGATTACCTGCAGTTCCAAATACAGCTGTGGGCTCACACATTTATTAAGTTTTCCCAACTGGGGCATCACATGTTACTGCCGGTTATGATATTACCATTATATTATTATTAATTTCACTATGGATTCTTTATTTTCAACACCATAACAATTCCTAATGGTTAGAGCACGGGCTTGGTAACCAAGAGACCAGGGTTTGATTCCCACTAGCACTCTTTGTGGCCTTGGGCAAGTCACTTAACCCTCCATTGCCTCATAAGAAGCAATAAAATAAAATAAAATAAAATAGGAACAGCACTAAATCTAAATCATATTAAGCATTTAAAATTATAAATTTAAAAAGTACAAATAAAAGCTTCAGACACAAATAACCTATTCAATATAGCATTAACTATCTATATAGAGACAAGGAGGATTATTTTTTATTTAAAAGGTTTTTTTATACCGTTTTATCATATAGTCAAAGGCACATTGTAACTTAAAGTTGGTAATGTACATTAAACATTACAGCAATATTTATGGTGCTGACCTTTTCTAGATAGGCTCCTTGTGTTTTGAAAGTTAGTGCTATTATGAAATGGTAGATTTGGGGCAGTTTTTCTAAATAGATTAGTTTTGCACATACCATGACAGTCACAAACCCCATTTCTAAGCCAGGGTATATGGAGTGTGATCTCAGTCTCTCATATTTACTGCTAATGCTCAGCGTAGTACTTACATCATGCCAAAGAGAACCTCCCTCTGGAGTTTGTAAAATGATACATGTATGGGTAATTTATCAGGATGTGCTTGGAAATTCTTCTTAATTAAGCCTGTGGCACCCAACATGATAGGAAATAACTCTATCTTTCTGCCACGTTTTCTTGGTCTCTAACTGCATTTTTTCGTACTTGACAATCTTCTCCCTCTCAATATGATTCATAGAATAGTCTTTATAATCAATGCCATTCTGTTCTTCTTGCGCTATAGGACCCATGCTGTGGTTCTTACTTTTCTTTTTGTTTCCTGTGGGGAGGGGAGGGTACTGGAATATGGATAGTGTTTAAGATTTGCAGTTTTGTGTTCTTGATGCTGCTGGACTGGTCTTAAATTACAAATATGTTGTCAGCTCATATTCAAGGAAATCTCAAATTTTAAGGGAACATCTCAGTTTAAATTTCTTTTGTGGCCTGATAGCTTCACTGTTGCTGATTTCTGGACTTTCCAACTCTGGCACAGTCTAGTCCAGCCTGAGCACCATGATATGAATTCATAGCAACCAGGATTTCTCATTTTATAGCTTCCCTCTTTATTATTAAAAAGGTCATACTGCAGTAGTTTACCAGACCAAGAAAAGACACCTGAGGCCTTCGTGAAATCAAACAGTTTTAATAGCATGCGAGAACTCCGTGGAATAGCTTCCAAAAAGACTGAGCCTCCCGGACAAAGGTTTCCGTTTCATTTATAGACTTTTAGCTATATGCAAACTAATAATTTGTTATCACATTCTAGCTACTTCATGATAGGCACATATTAAGTTCCCCTTGATCGCTCACCAATGGAGGTCAGCTGTGGCGTGTTATGTAAGGTGAGAAGCTGCTAAACTATGCGTTTCTTACTGCGTGGTTCTACTACTGAGCAGGCTACAGCGAAACAAAAGAGACAAAGACATTCCAGCTAGGCCACAGGCCTAGTATTTCAAGGTACATTTGAAAGCACACTTTTGACACCACTACACTCCCCCCTTTAATTCAGCACCCTCGCCAGCAGGGTGCCAAGAATTATAAGCAGGCACAGGATGTAAACCATGTGCTGGGTCTGTGTTTGGAATGGACGGTACTGACATAAGGCCATGACATGGGCAGCGGATCTGTTGTCAACGGCACTGTCAATGGCAGTGTGTCAACCACGCAGGCAGAGAGGTATTAGGCAAGGCAAAACAAGGCAGGCCATAAGGGACTTCAGACCACCTAACCCATTAAAAACATTCCCAAACCAGCCGTCAACTGACAGACCATTCCAGGTCTGAACAGGAGCATGCCTAACTTCCGCATGCGATCAGTAATGTCTTCAATAACCTTGCCAGTATCATCTATCTGTAGGCAGCAATTAGTGAGGTTAAATTTCCCACAGACCCCTCTGTCTGCAGCTAAAAGATAATCAAGGGCCAGCCGATTGATAAATAGCTGTGCGCATTTGAGTGTTTTGTTTTGCCTGTAGGGTCAAAGCCTTGCTGGTGTCATTAGTAATAATTTTCTAGAACAGCTTGCAAGCGAATAATACGATTCAGCATGTAAATAGGGGTACGGTAACCATAGGATCCATCTTCGGCCCATGTAGCAGGGCCATAATACTGTATAATGTGCTCGGGGCATTCCCTACTGGTGTGGTGAATCCTGGGCCGATCCGGGAGAGACATATATTCACTATAATGGAGGTCTTCAATACCCATTCACTAGCCGTGGGTTTAAACTGGGACTGATTATAGGAGGATGAAGAATAATTACACTCCTGAGCTTCCCAGGGCTACTGATCGCCCATATTGGTGCCACCACAGAAGTAACAATAGGTGACATTCAGTTGTGTAGTCACGGTCTCAGCTAATTCAAGGAATAAATTTCTGACAGCTGTGGGTATGGGGTCCATCTGGGTCGCCATTTACTCGTAGAAGGAGTGGAAAACACTAATCAGGTGGGATTGTCGTTTTTTTTCTGCTATTACCCGGACATAAAGATAAGTGCCAGGGTCTGTACCCTGGCTATAAATGAGTAGGCCAAAAAGTTTCCCCATACGCCAGTCGGCCTGACAAGGGTTCAAAATAGTGAGATTAAGGGGATTACAGGTGGAAGTTTGACAATGGGGGGAGGCCGACATCCTCGTTAAAACTGCTTTGCAATTATCCCCTTGGTGGCCAGTAGGCACTCCTGGCCAAGAGGCGAAATATATACACTCCCACTGGGGGCAGAAATATGACCCTGCCGCAGTCACTACCCAGTGGTTGGGCACATTGATGCCCGTGCACTGGCCCCAATTATAGGCACGTTGAGGGCACATGTACTTATCATTTGTAGAATAGGTGCGTTCCCATTTGAGGGACCCGCAACAACCAGAATAAGAGGTTTCTCCGATTGCGAGGCATGCATCGAAAAACAAGGATTTAGGCTGGCTATCCTCAAACGTGGTAGAGTTAAGGAGCGGTCCCTGGAAATTGTTGGCACGTACTTCCAGGATCCAATAAACAGGAAACATTTTAGGATTAAAACACACAGGCTCCTTTCCTGCATGGTAACAGATAGTAAGGTCGGTAGTATTGTGACGGCAGGGGGTCTGTTTGGTACTGGAACAGGAATAATAAGTATGATATACCAGGGTCTGAGTGATTTTGTGGTCAGTCTTAGTTACTTTCAAATAGGGGGTGCAGGGGAGTGGATCAGTTACAATGGAACTCATGGTTACCATCAGAAATACAACTACCGCAAACTCAGTATACATAATACTGCAGTTGGTATAAATACAGTCTATAAACAACAGGTCCTTGGGTTCCTTGGGTTCCTTGTTCCCAGTTGTCAATCCTCAGTCTTCAGCCGTACATAGACCCGTCAGCTTCCGGTGGTGACGGGGGTAGGGCATTGCGCTGATTGATGTACAGGCTGAGTCATTCTGGACAGGATGAGCTTCAGTTGGTTGTCAAGATCCGTTCTGGCAGTCCAGGTGCTGTCAGTCAGATGGGTTGCTGGCTTGACTCAAGTATGGCGAATCCATGGCACAAGTTCGGCAACCTCAGCTGTGGGGGTGGACAGTATGACCGTAAATGGCCCCCACCAGTGGGGTGTAAAAGGGTCAGGGTTCCACTCCTTAATCCAGACAGCGGAACCTGGTTTGTGGGGGTAAATGGGTTCAACAAGGGTTACTGGTAGTCGTTCTTGAACCCAGGAGTGAACATTCTGCAATACGGAACCCAATGCTACCAGTTCTTGGTGGGTCAGCAGAGATCCAATCTGACCCATGTCTACTAGCACCCCCTTAATCAAGGGAGGGGGTCGTCCATACAGGATTTTTCGAAGGGGGACAGATTCAAACCTTGGCGAGGAGAGGACGGTATGTACAACAGGGCCATGGGAAGAACAGACAGCCAGCGGAGACGGGTCTCCTGACAGAGTTTGGAAATTTTGACCTCTGAGGGGGGTAAGCAGTGTGCAATTTCCAATCTATCTGTAGAGCTTGGGCTAGGTTTCTGGTGACCTGGGAGACAAAAGCTGGCCATTGTCTGATCCTATTACTGACGGGAGTCCAAATCGGGGTACGACTTCTCTGATGAGGGCTCGGGCGACCTCACAAACTTTCTCGGTTCTGGTGGGAAAAGCTTCAACCCATTTGAATAGGTTTAGACTAATACCAGAAGGTACTTATGACCCCCAGCCTTGGGCATCTCGGTAAAATCTACCTGAAAATTTTCCATGTGAGCGGTCCCTACAGCTAGGAGACCAAGGGATGGTAATTTCCCTTGTCGGGGATTATTTCAGGCATAGGTCAAGCATTGGCGTGAAACTGATGCGGCTATGGGTCCTAACATTGAAATATAAAACCAGGGATGAAGGGCCTGCTCCATTGCGCTTTTTCCCATGTGAGTAACCTGGTGGAACGCCCGGACAAAATGCGGGGCTAAAGTGTCAGGGATAACAATACGGCTAGGTTCAGTTTTCTGGAGGGGTGGCAGCTGGATCCATCGCTGTTCAGTCAGTGTCCCTCCCTCCTGGGTACAGAAATAGTCTAGCTCGTCCAATTGGTAGCGGGGATCCCAATCATTCACTAGCACCGGGAATAGTGGGGCTGTTATAGCCAATGCCAGATTGAGCCTTATCGGGCGGAGGGCTGTTTCCTTTGCTACTTTGTCTGCCTTCTGATTTCCTAAGGCAGTCAGGATATCCCTAGACTGATGACCCCGGCAGTGCATGACTGCCAACTTCCTGGGTTCCCAGATGGCATCTACTAGAGCCATGATGTCTGGGGCATACTTAATAGCTTTCCCCCCTGAAGTAACCAAGCCTCGTTCTTTATACAGGGCCCCATAGGCGTGTAGGGTAACAAAAGCATACTTAGAGTCAGTGTAGATGTTTACTTTCAGACCTGCAGCTAACTGGAGGGCTCAAGTAAGGGCAATGAGCTCAGCTTTCTGGGCAGACGTCCCCAGGGGTAAGGGCTCAGTCTCCACAACAACCTCAGGAGTGACCACAGCATATCCGGCCTTCCGCTGTCCATCTTCCACAAAACTGCTGCCACCGGTAAAATACTGAACATCAGGAAAGGCCAGTGGTACATTTTTCAGATCTGGGCGGCCGGAATACACTTCATCCATAACCTGGATACAATCATGTTTGGGTAGCCCAGGTGCTACAGGGACTAGAGTGGCAGAATTGAGTGTTTTTCACTATCTCCAGGAACAAGCAGGAATATAGTCTTCACATAGGGAGGAGTAGCCTAGTGGTTGGGGCAAGGTACTTCAGGCCGGAAGGTCAGGGGTTCAAATCCCACTAGAGGACAGCAACCTTGGGCCGGAAGGACTGGGGTTTCTAGTCCCTCAGATGCTCCTTGTGGTCTTGGGCAAGCCACTTAACCCTCCATTGCCCATGTTCCCTGTAAGTATTAGTGTGTGTGTCTCATATCCCCATGTGTTAAATATATCCCCCAATTGTGTTGTGACCGCTTTGATTGAAGGATAAGGCGGTATACAAAACTGTCTAAATAAATAAATAAATATGAGTATCGTCGGTACCGACGGAGCCTGCACGGGAACGCTCCCCAGCGTCCAATAGGAAAGCTTTTGGGAGCATCCCACAGCACCTGCGTGCTGCCTTCCCGCCTTTCCCAACTGTCTCTCTCCAGTTCTTCATTTTCCACGGAGCCGACAGGTCACACATCCTGTCACCGCAGAAAAAAATCCCTTCTATTCTTCTTTTTTGTGGTCACGTCTGCCTTTCCTCGACGCTACACCGGTACCACCGGTTCTTCTTTCTTTTCTTCTTAAAAAAAAAAACCTTTCTTCTGGAGTCTTTCCAGTAATTTTCTCTTCAGGTGCCACGTGCCATTTTGGGCACTAGGCCCAACCTTTTACTTCAAAATGGAAAAACCCGCTTCTGGTTTTAAAAAGTGTTCTAAGTGTGGCGGTACCATCTCTGTCACCGACACCCATGAGTGGTGCCTCAAATGTTTAGGTCCCGACCACTATATTTCTGAGTGTGTTGCCTGTGGGATGATGTTGAAAAGGGGCCGGCAAAACCGAGCTGCTAAGCTTAGCACCCTTTTTCCCTCCAATGCAGCTTCCATGGCATCGACGTCTTCCAGGGCTTCATCTTCTTCCCATGGATCTCAGGTAACTAAACATAAATCTAGCCGGTCCTCAAAAGGTAGATCTCCTTCTAGACATTGAGATGCCTCTGGCATTGCCCTTGAGGGACTTTCACTGGCAAAATTGCCCCGGCAGGAGGCTTCGGTTTCCAAAGCACTAACGGGGCTCCAGGATGTTCTCGAGGCTTCAACCTCGGCAGAACTACTGGTGCCATGCTCTGGGGTACCGGCCACTTCATCCGGCACCGATACCCAAGCATCGGCAGCGTCGATAGACCAGAGATTCTTGGATATTGAATGCAGTCTGGCGGCTCTTCTCACGGCCTCGATGCCTCTGAAACAGCTTCAGACAATTCAACCAGTACCGGCACCGACTCCGGTGCCGGCACCGACTGCATCAACATCGGCAGGTATTCTACTGGGACTGAGTCATGCATGTCTATCTGGCATCAACAAGTCGGTACTGGACCACTCCAATGCCGACTTCGATTGGTACCAGTACCGTGCCTTGCACGATCACCCAGATCGGAGATACTTCGAATCCTCGGATGAGTCTGAAGACTCTGAAAGCTCTGTCAATACCAGAGTACTTCTTCCTGAGGATTCCTCTTCTCCTCAGCATAGGATGTCTCCACCAGAGGATATGTCCTTTCAGGATTTTATCCGAGATGTGGCCTGAGGTCTTTCCATCACAGTGGCTCCTGAAAAAGAGCCTAGGGCAAAGGAATTAGAAATCCTGCATACCCTAAAGCTCCCAAGGAGGCAGCCACCTTACCTATTCATGAGATCTTGCATGATCTCATGTTAAGGATGTGGGAAAACATCTCTAACCACATCTCCTCACTCTCGAAGACTCGACACCATGCATCGAGTTCCTCCTTGTCCTGGCTTTCAGAAGACTCAATTACCACACCATTCCATGGTGGTGAAATCAGCTATGAGAAGGATAAAGAGTGCAAAAAGGCATGCATCTAATCCTCCAGGACGTGAGTGTAGGACTCTTGACACCTTTGGACGTCAAATCTTCCAGACTTCCATGCTTTCTGAAAGGATCCGTTCCTATATCTTATATATGGGAATGTTCCTTAAGGAGGTCACAGGAGATTTAGAGCTTATGAGCCCTCTCCTTCCTGATGATAAGAGGCAAGATTACCTCGCCCTTGTCAAACATGCCCAGGATGTTTCCAAGTTTGTGAATCATGCAGCCTTTGACTGCTTTGAGTGCATAAGCAGAACCTCTGCCATTGCCATAGGTGCACGTAGGATTGCTTGGTTCCAGGCATCTGACTTGGAAATTTGGGTACAGCATAAACTAGGGAATATTCCTTGTACAGGAGAGAATCTCTTCAGCAAGAATTGGCAGGAAAAAGCTAATGAGATAGATGCTGACAATATCACTTTGGATAGATTGTCTAAATCTACAGCTGATCCTGCGAGGAAAAAATCCTATAAGAAACCATTCTTCAGTAAGAAGAAGAAGTTGTATTCCTCCTATACTCAGCAGGGGCATCGTTTAGGTCAGTCTGCCCAAAAGGGACAGCAGCAACAACCTAGACAAAGAAAGGCAAAAGCAGCTAAGCCTCAACCGGCTCAGCAGACTCAGCCTCCACAGGGGCTTTGACTCCTATCTAGAGAACTTTGCCTTCCTGGCCCTGAACGGCCCAGAACCCTCCACCATCCCAGGAAGGTTATGTCATTTTGCCCCCAGATGGGGTCAGATAACAGCAGAAAATTGTACTCTGTCTATTGTAAGAGAGGGGTACAAGCTTCATTTCCTCAGCATGCCCCTTCCTACAATGGTAAGACAGTTCAATTCTCAGACCTCTCTCAACAACCAGTTAGGTCAAGAGGTCACTGTGCTCCTTGCTCAAGGGGCAATAGAAGAGATACCCATTCCCCAATGGGGTACAGGGTTTTACTCCCCCTATTTCCTTATTCCAAAGAAAACAGGAGGACACAGACCCATTTTAGACCTCAGAGAATTGAACAAATTCCTGTTCAAAGAGAAGTTCAAAATGATTTCTCTAGGAACTCTGCTGCCATACCTTCAGTCAGGATTGGCTTTGTTCTCTAGATCTCAAGGATGCGTACACTCATGTTCTCATCTATCCAACTCACCGAATGTTCCTTCACTTTCTGTTTCAAGGGAAGCACTACCGATACAGGGTTCTTCCCTTTGGCCTGGCCTCTGCACCAAGGGTGTTCACAAAATGCATGGCTGTGGTGGCAGCATTTCTCCGCACCCTGAGAATATTCGTCTTCCCTTACTTAGATGACTGGCTCATTCGAGCCCCATCAGAATCACAGGCCAGAATTTCTCTATCTTGCACAATGCGTATACTTCAGTATTTGGGCCTGGTCATAAACATCCCAAAATCCAACCTAACTCCCTCTCTAGAGTTTATAGGAGCTATGCTGGATACCAGAAAAGCAAGGGCCTACCTTCCACAGCCCCGCTGCCTTCGCATTGTGCAGTTAGCTTCCCAGGCAGTGCTAAAACCTCACCTCACTGCTCGGGAAATGTTACAGTTGCTAGGCCACATGGCATCCACCGTGCATGTGGTTCCTTATGCTTGCCTCCATATGAGGGCAGCCCAGTGGACTTTATCCACTCAGTGGACTCAGGCGTCAGGTTGTCTGTCAGACAAAATAGCACACTCAGATAACCTTATTTTGTCCCTCCAATGGTGGCAATCACCCCAAAACCTTTTGGTGGGGTTTCCTTTTCAGCAACCCCCACCCCAGGCCACTCTGACAACAGATGCTTCACAGGTGGGTTGGGGAGCCCATCTGCAAGACCTTTCTACCCAGGGTACCTGGACTCCACAGGAGGCCTATTTACACATCAATCTCCTAGAACTCAGAGCAACTTTCCTTGCTCTTCGAGTATTCCACACCCAGCTCAGCTACAAGACAGTCCTAGTTCAAACGGACAATCAAGTAGCCATGTTCTACATGAACAAGCAGGGGGGAACAGGCTCTCTGTCACTTTGTAACGAAGCTTTGCGACTATGGGCCCTCGCCAGAGAGCACCAGATTCATCTCCATGCGCTGTATCTTCCAGGCATTCAAAAATCTTGGACAGACAGACTCAGTCGAGTTCTGCTTCCACAAGAATGGTCTGTCCATGCAAACCAGGTGGCCAAAAGTTTTCAAATTTGGGGAACCCCGGACATAGACCTCTTTGCAAGTCCGCTGAATGCCAAACTTCCCCAGTTCTGTTCCAGAATTCCGGCTCAGGGTTGTCAGGCCAGGGGATGCTTTCCTCCTCCATTGGGGTCAGGACTTCCTGAATGGCTTTCCACCCATTCTCCTAATTCCCAAAACCCTGTTCAAGCTTCAGAGAGACAGAGGTCATATGATCCTCATAGCTCCAAGTTGGCCACGGCAAATGTGGTACCCTCTGCTCCTACATCTCTCTCAAGTTCCGCCTCTGGAGTTAGGATCTGCTCCAAATCACCTTTCTCAAGAAGACGGGATGCTGTGGCATCCCAATCCCCGGTCTATGCATCTCAGGGCCTAGTTGCTGAAAGCCTAGAACTTCACGGTCTTAACCTTTCCCAGCAGGTAATGATAGAGCTGATCAAATTGGTGGAGGGGTTGCGCTCTATGTTAGAGAGGGCATTGACTCAGAAAGGATTAAAGTTTTGCAGGAAACAAAATCTGCTGTAGAATCTATATGGATTGAAATTCCATATAAAAGGGGGAAGGCAATGGCAGTGGGGGTGTACTATCGAGTGCCTGGCCAGAATGACCAAATGGATGATGAAATGCTCAAAGAAATCAAGGAAGCTAACAAAAGTTACAGCGCAGTAATAATAATGGGTGATTTCAATTACCCCGATATCGACTGGGTCAGTGTCACGTCAGGACATGCTAGGGAGATAAAGTTCCTAGATGAAATAAATGACTGCTTCTTGGAGCAGCTGGTTCATGAACCGACCAGAGGGGAAGCCATATTAGATCTAGTCCTTAGTGGAACACCAGATCTAGTGCAAGAGATAAGGGTGTTGGGGCCACTTGGCAATAGTGATCATAGCATGATCGCCTTTGATTTAATTAGTGCAGGAGGGATAGTAAGGAAATCCACAGTACTACCTTTTAACTTTTGAAAGGGAGACTATGATAAAATGAGGAAAACAGTTAAGAAAAAACTAAAAGGAGCAGTTGGAAAGGTTAAAGACATACATCAAGCTTGGGTGTTGCTGAAAAATACTATCTTGGAAGCCCAGACCATCTGTATTCCACGCTTTAGGAAAAGTGGAAGGAAGTCCAAAAAACTGCCAGCATGGTTTAAAGGTGAGGTCAGAGAGGCTGTTGTTGCCAAAAAAGCATCTTTCAGGAAATGGAAAAAAGAGCCAAATGACGAAACCTGGAAACAGCACAAGCACTGGCAAGTCAAATGCAAGGCATTGATAAGGCAGGCAAAGAGAGAATTTGAGAAGAAGCTTGCTGCGGAAGCAAAAACGCGAAATAAAGACCTTTTCAAGTACATTCGTAGCAAAAAACCTGTGAGAGAGTCAGTTGGTCCATTAGATGATAAAGGGGTTAAAGGAGCTCTAAGAGGCGACAAGGCGATAGCGGAGAGACTGAATGAATTCTTTGCTTCGGTCTTTACTGAGGAAGATGTAGAGATGTTACCCATGACTGAAGTGGTATTTAAAGGTGCGGAAGAATTGAAGGAAATATCAATACATCGGGAAGATGTCTTACAGCTATTAGATAAACTGAAGAGTAGCAAATCACCTGGGCCGGATGGTATACATCCAAGGGTGTTGAAAGAACTGAAATATGAGATTGCAGACCTGCTATCAGTAATCTGTGAACTATCATTAAAATCATCTCTAATACCTGAAGATTGGAGGATCGCCAATGTAACACCAATTTTTAAAAAGGGTTCCAGGGGTGATCCGGGAAACTACAGACCGGTGAGCCTGATGTCAGTACTGGGAAAAATGGTAGAAACCATCATAAAGAATAAAATTACTCAGCATGTAGATAGTCACAACCTAATGGGAGACAGCCAACATGGCTTTAGATCTTGTCTTACTAATCTGTTATGTTTTTTTTGAAGGAGTGAATAAACAGGTGGACAAAGGTGAGTCGGTTGATATTGTGTATCTGGACTTTCAGAAAGCCTTTGACAAGGTCCCTCATCAGAGACTTTTGGCAAAACTAAAGAGTCATGGGATAGGAGGCAGTGTACTATTGTGGATCAGGAACTGGTTAAAAGATAGAAAGCAGAGGGTAGGGCTAAATGGCCAATTTTCCCAATGGAGAAAGGTGAATAGTGGTGTACCCCAGGGATCTGTGCTGGGTCCGCTGCTTTTTGACATATTCATAAATGACCTGGAAAGTGGAATAACGAGTGAGGTTATCAAATTTGCAGATGACACAAAACTATTTAAAGTTGTTAAAACCCAAGAGGATTGTGAAAAATTGCAAGAGGATCTTGATAAATTGGAAGACTGGGCATCAAAATGGCAGATGAAATTTAATGTGGACAAGTGCAAGATTATGCACCTAGGGAAGAACAACCCAAACTATGGTTACACGATGCAAGGTTCCACATTAGGAACCACCACCCAGGAAAAAGATTTAGGCGTCATTGTGGATACCATGTTAAAACCCTCGGCCCAGTGTGCAGCGGCGGCCAAGAGAGCAAATAGAATGATAGGTATGATAAGGAAAGGAATGGAAAATAAAACAAAAGATATTATAATGCCTCCATATCGTTCCATGGTGAGACCGCACCTTGAATATTGTGTGCAATTCTGGTCGCCGTATCTTAAAAAGGATATAGCGATTTTAGAAAAGGTTCAGAGAAGAGCCACCAAAATGGTAAAGGGGATGGAAGGATACTCCTATGAAGAAAGGCTAAAAAGGTTAGGGCTCTTTAACCTGGAAAAGAGACGGCTGAGGGGAGATATGATAGAAGTCTATAAATTAATGAACGGAGTGGAACGGGTAAACGTAGATCGATTGTTTACGTTATCAGAATATAGAAAGACTAGGGGACATGCAATGAAGCTACAGGGTAAACTATTTAAGACTAAGAAAAAAAATATTTTTTCACTCAACGTGTAATCAAACTCTGGAATTTGTTACCGGAGGATGTAGTAAAGGCTGTTAGTGCAGCTGGGTTTAAAAAAGGTTTGGACAAGTTCGTGGAGGAAAGGTCTATAAACCATTATTAAGAAGTGACCGAAGATATCAATGCTTGACCCAGTACAAGCATTGTGGAACTTGTGTCTCTTGGGGAAACTGCTAGGTACATATGACCTAGATTGGCCACTGTTGGAAACAGGATACTGGGCTTGATGGACCTTGGTCTGATCCAGTATGGCATATCTTATGTTCTTATGTTCTTATGCTTCTAGGAAGCCTTCCACAAGATGCTCTTATGCATGTAAGTGGAAAAGGTTTACCATATGGTGCTCGCAGAAGGGTCTTAACTCTCTTGCGATACCTTTGGAATCATTATTGGAGTATCTCCTTCATTTATCAAATGCAGGGCTTAAGACCAATTCAGTGAGAGTTCATTTGAGTGCTATTACAGCTTCTTTCAAGCCTCTAAATGGACAACCTATTTCCTCTCATCCTCTCATAGTGAGATTTATGAGAGGCCTTCTTTTAACTAAGCCTCCCATTAAGCCACCACCGGTGGCATGGGACTTAAATCTGGTTCTTGGGCAGCTCATGAAACCGCCTTTTGAACCATTAGCCACTACCTCTTTAAAATTCCTTTCCTGGAAGGTCATCTTTCTTATTGCAATCACATCAGCACGTCGCATCAGTGAATTGCAAGCGTTGGTGGCTGATCGTCCTTATACAAGGTTCCATCATGATAAGGTAGTCCTTAGGACTCATCCACACTTTATGCCAAAGGTGGTGTCACCTTTTCATTTAAACCAAGCGGTTTACCTTCCTGTATTCTTCCCAAGGCCTCATGCCTCAAATGCAGAAAGGAATCTTCATACTTTGGACTGCAAAAGGGCTTTGGCCTTTTACTTGCAAAGGACACAGCAACATATAAAGTCCTCTCAACTCTTTGTTGCTTTTGATCCTAGTCATTTGGAACTTCCAGTCTCCAAAAGAACACTATCCAGCTGGATTTCACAGTGTATATCTTTTGCCTATGAGAGTAAAAACCTTCCTCTTGAAGGCCACAATGTGAGAGCTATGGCAGCCTCTATGGCGCATCTTCACTCTGTGTCTATTGACAACATCTGTCGAGCAGCTACTTGGGCTTGTCACCCTGCACCCACTCCCTAACCTTGAGGGTTAAGGAGGGATGGGCCTTGTGTAGTTGTGGGGGCCAATGAAAGTCGGGAACAAGACATTTATATTTACAAGGATTTTATTTTCCCCGCTCCTTGGTGGACAGGAACAGGTGAGAAGAATAACCAAATCAGGAACAATGCAAATTACAGGCTTTCAATACTGGGCTTCAGCCTAATCTTCAGTGAGGAAGCACATTACACCATGTGTCTTCTCTGTGCTATATTTACAAATACTCCGGAAAGAAATAATATTGTTTTCTCTTGCAATCAGGTTACAGTCCAGCTTATTTCAGTGCTTCAATAAGCTTTCCTTTCAGTTGCTCAAACAGTATTCATTTCATAAGCTTTTCACATCTCTTTGGTTAACATAACCAGAATAAAATATCAGGTATAATCATTCAAGCTTGGCTCTTATCAGCTCTATCTATTAGACCAATCGAGCAGTCCATCGGCTGGTTAACATCAATCATGGGAACTGGAGCCGGTGTGGAAATTCCTATTTCAGGATTACTTCCTGCTTGAATGCAAGTCTGTTCTGAAACAGCTCTTCTATTTAGGAATTGTTTGAATTCATTCAGGAGTAGTTCTGCCTGTCTTCTAGCAGGACTACTGGGTGAACCTTCTCC
The DNA here is from genome assembly GCA_033557465.1 of Ichthyophis bannanicus. Classification (NCBI taxonomy): domain Eukaryota; kingdom Metazoa; phylum Chordata; class Amphibia; order Gymnophiona; family Ichthyophiidae; genus Ichthyophis; species Ichthyophis bannanicus. Next base: position 152,064,509 of record CM066037.1, read on the forward strand.
TTGCTTGGGCAGGTAATTATCTGCTTCTGGTAAACAAACAATGCTCTCCCTGTTTAGACACTCTGTGCGCGTGGTGGAGTTACCCCTCCCCCACTTATCTCTGTTAGTGAGTGTTGGAATCACACGTTCCTCTGCATGAGCTCTGCTCTTAAAGAAAGCTTCAAAGGTAGGACCTTCTGTATCAGTATAGCCTAATTCTCTTGTAAACAGTTTAGCTGAGTTCCTCTCGTCAGCTTGCTTGTTAAAAGCAGGAACTGCTGGCTGAGAAAAGCTTGGCTTAGTTAGAGAGCTTTCAGGCTGTAACCAACGTCTCTCACATTGCCTGAAACTATCCTGTACTTTAAAATCAGGATTCCCTCTTTCTGGCTTATAAAACTTGTTAAAGGAATTAAGTGCAGCAGGTACCTTAAAATGAGGCTTGTCAGAAAATGCCTTGCCAGCGTGCCTTTCTCTCCAACAACCTAGGCTTTACTCCTGGTTCTGAATCAGTTTCCCTTCTGTTGCAGCTGGGCAGTATTTCTGTAGCAGGGTCAAAGGGTTCTGCATTCAAGAGAGCTTCTTGCCTTCCCAATGCCTTTTGCCTTCTCTCTTGTGGATTCAAACCACCTTCACTTCTCATTCCATTTGTAGTGCTCACTTCTCCATTCCTTCTCATCACCGTCCTACTCCTTCTCCTTCTCATTCCACTGTCTTCCCTCTCTCTGCTTAACAAGGGGCCCCTGCTCTGGGAAGCCCGCCTCCTACTAGGGCGTGCCCAATCCACAGCTCTGCTTCTCTCCTCCCCTGAGGTGAGCTGATTAGTTGCCTGTAGGTTATGCTGAGAATGGAAAACCCTGTCTTTTCTTGCAATACCTGAACCAACCAGAGGGTCAGTATCAGTTTCCATGGCTTCTGAGGTTGCCACTGCGTCACAGGCTTCGGTTCATACCTTCACAGCCCATTACTGCTTAGACAAGGACAAGGATGCCTTGTTTGGTCAGGCTGTTCTTCTACACCTGTTCCATACTTAATCAACTCCTACCCGCCATCCCTGGTAGGATGCCAGAGATCCATGGGGAGAAGTGGAGCCCTTTCACAAGGGCACACAACTTCTGGGGCCTTCTCCCTGTCATCTGCAGCTAGGGAGTCCCCATATGTGAAGACTACATTCCTGCTTGTTCCTGGAGATAGCATAGTTACTCACCTGTAACAGGTGATCTCCAGGAACAGCAGGAATTTAGTCTTCACAACCCACCCACCTCCCCTAGGAGTTGTATCTCTCTATCTCTCTTTCCCTCTCTCTTTGTCTCAGCTTTAAACTCAGCTGGAGAGGGACAGTTGGGAAAGGCGGGAAGGCAGCACGCAGGTGCTGTGGGATGCTCCCAAAAGCTTTTCTATTGAACGCTGGGGAGCGTTCCTGCGCAGGCTCCGTTGGTACCGACGATACCCATATGTGAAGACTAAATTCCTGCTGTTCCTGGAGATCACCTGTTACAGGTGAGTAGCTATGCTATCTCCATGTGGACCCGAGGATTCGCACACAGCATGCTTTGGTACTTTGTCATCCGCTTGTTGGTAAACCAATAATTGTCTTTGTACTACATCAGTGTCAGTACTGCATGCGGCACTTTTAACATACAGTTCTTGCCCAAGGGACAATTTATCAGCCTCTGTTGCCAGGAAAGCTGTTGCTGCTACTGCGCGGAGACAAGAAGGCCACCCCCTTTCTTCATGGACGTACAGATGGAATGGTTTTTCCACATCGGGCAGTACTTGACTTCAGTCTGGCACAACTGGGCTTTACTTTGAGACACCCGATAGCCAGACATCCAAAGTAAGTGCAGAAGTTCTGAAGTGGCGGCAATACATTCTTCTGGGGAAACAGCGGCGATGACTAGATCGTCCACGTATTGTAGCAATACACGTTGAAGGGGACATGAGTGGATCTGATGCAAATATTGACTAAGTGCATCCCCAAACAGTGTGGAGGAGTTCTTGAATCCTTGGGGTAACCGGGTCCATGTCAATTGTCTCTTACTGCCAGTAATAGGGTCTTCCCATTCAAAAGCAAAAAGTGACTGGCAAGGAGTGGCCAATCTCAAACAGAAAGTCATCCTTTAAGTCCAAAACAGTAAAACAGGTAGCTTGTGCAGGAATCAAACTCAGTAAAATTGTAAGGGCTTGACTCAACAGGATGAATGGTAACAACAGCTTCATTGACCTTCCGCAGGTCTTGTACAGGTCGGCAATCAGTAGTACCTGGTTTCTGAACTGGCAGCAAACGGGTATTCCAAGGTGACTGGTATGGTTTCAGGAGTCCAAACTTGAGTAATCACTGGAGATGTTTATGAATGCCCTCAACAACTCTTTAGGGCAGGGAATATTGCCTGACACAATTGGGACATTCATTTTTTTCCTTTTTCAGTGGCTCATTTCTCTGCAATAGGCACATTGATCTCGTTCCAATAGTCCTTGCTCCAGTGATCCTCGCTGGGTTCCTCTACCCCGGCCTCAGCTTCTCGGTTCCCACATTAACTTTCCTTGTCCTTTCTCGACTAGCGCCGCTGCTAACGTATCAGTTTTCTTTTCTCATCTTTCATTCACACTCACGCTTTATCTCCTGATCTCTGTTCACAAATACTTTCATAGCAACTTACATCAGCTGGGTTATATTCATTCCAGCAAATCCCTCAATCTGATGTTTTTTCTTCGAATGTCCCCCCTGTAACTGCCCTATGAATGCTGTATTCACCATCCGCTGGTTTTCAGGTGCTTCAGGGCCAAACAGAGTATAAACACGGAAAGATTCACAGAGTCTTTCATAAAACTGGCCAGGACTCTCGTCAGGGGTTTGCAGGACCTCAGATATTTTTCCACATTCATCGCTTTCTGGCCCCTCCCCCCCTTTTTAAGGCCTTCAAGGAGAGCTCGATGATATCAACTCAGGGTAGTGCGGGGAGGAGAGGTACTAAACTGGGACCGACCTCCTTCAGATTTGGGACTCAGGGAACTTTCTGAAGTGCTGGGCAGGTCTGTATCTGAAAATAGCATTCTTGCCTCACTGCTCTTTTGACTATCAGAGAAAGTCGAGAGGAGCGGGGGAGAAATCCTAGCTGGCTCTGCTGAACCTGCTGAGCCTGGTGATTGAGCTTAGTGAATTCTTCTGTCTCTGACTCCTGTACTAAAACTGGTCGTTTGAGTTTTTACTTTAGGCTGCATTTTTCTGTGAACTACGGGACAGGAGTTCCTCTGAGTGCACTCTGCTAACTAGATTATAATCAAAGATTTAAAACTCTGCCACTCTTTCTGACAATATTTCTTTAACAGGGACTGGGGCCATATGATTTTGCAGGGCGACTGTGTGCACCTCTAGTATCAGGTCTATATCTAGAGATCCCTCAGGGAGGCCAAGTTAAAGAAAGGAGAGGGGGCCCATTCCCGTTCGCATAAAACTTCCAATCGACACGGGGTCATTACAATTACATAATCACCAGAGAAACCCTTCTTAAAGTTCTTAAGGAGACACTGCAGAAGGCTCAGTATAAATACACCCCCTCCCTTGCTGTTCAAAACCTTTGTGTCTCTCTCTCTAACTTCTCCAGCAGCTGCAATACAAACACTGTCTCTCTCTCACACTCTAGCAACTGTAAAACAAACACTATCTCTCTCTCACTCATTCAGGTTTCTCCCTCCTGAATCCCACAGAAATCAGCAGAGTAATTATAACAGAAACAACTGAAGTAGAAATCCAGGCAGAGCTGAGAGTGCAGAGAGGGTTAAAACTTTCTCTTTCTGTGTAGAAAGGATATGCCCCTTGAAACTTTCTCGTTCTGTCTGTGTGAAAAGGATACAAGCCTTATATCCCACCCCTATTTCTTTTTTTTTTTTTCAACGTTTATTTTCATTTTCCTACAAGCAAAAGAAACAACACACCAAAGGAGACAAATACAAGCATACAATAAGGAAAAAGCAACCCCAAGTACCCCCCACCCCTATGCTTCTCTAAGCTGATAAGTATCATCATATAAGCGCTTACAAACAACAGTAATTGTACATCAAAACAAACAGAAATAGTATCTGCGATACAGAATGATCATGTGACAGAGATTTACACAGATTTAAACAGTCAGATGAGAGCATTTAGCAGTTTGAACATAGTCGTTGAGCATCCTCCATTCAGACAAGTGGTGGGGGGTCTGAACGGAAGAAGCCAACATACGAAGTATTTGCTCATATTTACTGTAGAGACAGACATGATTCCACCATTCATTGGGGCTCAGATGGGAGCTATTTTCCAGTATTTCGTAATTAGGGAAATAGCTATGCCCCAAAAAAAAAACCAAGCACGGGGATGTTCACCTTACATAGTGACATGTAATGAGAAAGATATGGCAGCATGATCTGAAATATGGAGAGGATAAATCCTAGCCGTGTCCACTTGGGATATCAGTACTTTGGAGATAAAAAGAAAATCTATTCTAGATTGTGAGTGATGGGGGGCTGAGAAAAAAAGTGAACTCTAAGTCGGAGGGGTGAAGCAGCCTCCATATATCTACTAACGCAAGATCTTTCATCAGAGCTGTAAGGGTATCAAGACTCTTGGGTGGACCACTCATTCTAGGCGTCAGTCTATCTATCAAAGGATCAAGTACGTGGTTGAAATCGCCGCCAAGTATTAATGGAGTATAGGCAGAGGCCTGTGCCAACTGCGCAATACTTGCATAGTAAGCAGGGTTATCCACATTCGAAGCATAAATACAGATACACGTGAATTCACTATCTCCAACCTTAAGGTGTGGACGGGCCCATCTACCCTCCGTATCAGAGCTAGTATCCATTACAGTAGCTTGCAAAGACTTCTTAACCAAGATGGCTACCCCACACCGTTTGGAAACGGCGGGAGAGTAGGCAGCCACCATGTAAGGCTTAGCATTAAGTGTCAGTGTTTCAGCGGAGTTTAAATGCGTTTCCTGAAGAAACACTAAATCAGCATGCGCGTGATTAAGATAGCTAAGGATTTTCTTTCTTTTGATTGGACTATTGATGCCTTTTACGTTCAGTTATAAAATCTTACATTAGGCCATTCAGAAGGGTTAAAAATTCTGAAAAAGAACATGATAACGCACATAATTGCACAATGTCCCTCATATTAACTGTATATGGCTGTACACATGACATGATAGAAAATAAGCTAATGAAAAACAATGGAGCGCCCCATATAAAAAAAATAAGCACCGAAGTGCATTAGAGAAGAAGCAGAACCCCAGAAATTACTGGCGACCATATGTCTGCGGGGAGAAACCCCAGAGAAGGCCAAAATTGAAACATATAACCTGTATAGCTGTGCGTGTTCCGAATCCAACCAAGGTGCACATCATGGAGGGATAGGAGACCAAGAAAGTTATATATAGAAAGAAAGAAAAGTCCAGGCAGTCTCTGTTCCAGGCTGTGATCACCACGTCGGGCCATTCAAAATGGCGGGCAGATCCGGCGGATTACAGATCCAAGTTGTTGGATTAGCGCATCTGGTCTGCTTCTTTGGAATCTAAAAATGTTGCTAGTAGATCAGGATCTTCGAACGTTCTAGTTTGGTTATGGAGAGTCACTCTGAGCTTCGCTGGATACAATAGGCCAAAGCGAGCCTGTAGCTGTTGAAGTCTAGGGCGAAAAGCAAGGAGTCTCTTCCGACGGTCAACTGTGGGCTTTGCCAAGTCAGGGAAGAAGGAGACTTTATGACTTTCAAACTCCAGATGATGATTCGCCCGAGCAGCATTTAGAATTTGCTCAACTTGCTGATATCTCAGTAATCGAAAGATGATAGGCCGGGGGGTCGTCCGATTGAGCGCCATGTTGGTAGGAACACGATGTGCTCGGTCAATTTCCAGATCTCTGTGAAAAGTGATCTTCAGCAAGGAGGGAAGAGTTTTGACCAGGAATTCTCTTATATCTCCCGCTTCCGCCCCCTCCGGTACTCCAATGAGCCTTACATTGTTGCGACGGGCTCGATTATTGCTATCCTCTAACTCTTTTTGAAGATTCTGTATCTGACGCTCAGCCTTGTCCAGTGTCTCCAAGCGCACCACGTGCGAGTCGAGGACCCCCGCCATATCGTCCTGCCGTAGTGAAAGACCTTCAAGCCGGTCCTGAAGCATACCGAAGTCTACTCGCAGGGCTCGGAGCGCTTCTCCGTTGGACTGTACCAGTTCCTTCACACCGCGTATTTCCTCCAAGATCTCCTGTTGCATTTCGGGGTTTTCCCGAAGTGTAACTATCTTTTGTGGGGAAGACAACTCTGTTTTGGAGCGTTTTCCGTGTGAAGAAGAGGGAGACCCGAAGTCTAAGCGCGCTGGTTTGTGGGCCGCCATCCCCCCCGAGGTACCCTGGTAAGTTCGGAGCAAAATATTATGTTTATGTAGGTATTAAATCAGGATTCTGAGTAGGCCTCTCGGGAGCTTCAGCGCGAAGCGTCTAACCTGCTGGACATCAGGCTCCGCCCCCCCACCCCTATTTCTTTTTTTTTTTTTTTTTTTTTTTTCTCCGTTTCTCTCTCCTTGCTAGAAATAACTGCTCTCTATCTCTCTTAGCTGTGCTGTAAATAACTGCTCTCTCTCTCTGAGCTGTGCTGCAACTCCGGAGTCTTTTTATCTGTTTTTTTGTTCCATTTTTTTCGTACTGTTCCTTCCTCTGTAAACTGCTTCACAAACAAAAAAAAACCCAACAGAATAATCTTACAGTATACCAGAAGGGAAACCGGTGGGTTCAGTCATCATCTGACATACTAGGACCAGTCCCAGGAGTTGATCACGCTCCTTTCAATTACAGATAACAATACCAGATAGAGAGAATTACCAGATAACAATACCAGATACAGAGAATTACCAAAATCAGACTTACTGGATCCGGTGAAAAGGACAGGTTTGTTTTCCGGGCCCCCTCTAGGTTCGTGAGTCCGATCAGTCCCACGGGCTCCAGGACTGTCGTAAAGTCCCGTCCGGAAACAGTCCGGTGGCGCCTCGAGACCTCTCGGAGCCCGCTAGATGAATGGCTCATCACTCCGAGACAAAATAGTCTTCCTTTCACGGTCATGGAACCAAGAAATGTAGTAGATTACCAGACCAAGAAAAGACACCTGAGGCCTTCGTGAAATCAAACAGTTTTAATAGCATGCAAGAACTCAGTGGAATAGCTTCCAAAAAGACTGAGCCTCCCGGACAAAGGTTTCCGTTTCATTTATAGACTTTTAGCTATATGCAAACTAATAATTTGTTATCACATTCTAGCTACTTCATGATAGGCACATATTAAGTTCCCCTTGATCGCTCACCAATGGAGGTCAGCTGGGGCGTGTTATGCAACCTTGTTATATGTAAACCGCACTGACAACAAATAGCGCGGTATATAAAAGATGTTAAATAAATAAATAAATAAATGTAAGTAGAGAAACTGCTAAACTATGCATTTCTTACTGCGTGGTTCTACTACTAAGCAGGCTACAGTGAAACAAAAGAGACAAAGACATTCCAGCTAGGCCACAGGCCTAGTATTTCAAGGTACATTTGAAAGCACACTTCTGACACCACTACAATAGCACTGGCCAAGTTAGTTCAGTTATCGTTGTAATACAAATATTTATGTAAATGAGGCCCTGTGAATATGAAAATACTTATGAGCCTCAGCAATGAGTTTCCACACATGGCCCCATACCACCCACGGGCTGCCCCTGCTCCATGGTAGGGGATATCATGACTCTCCATCTTCATGGGTAGCATTGGACTTGGTGGAAAAGCTAGCATTTTTGAAAACAAACCTCCCCTTGCTTGGTTTCCCTTCATTGCCATGTGTCTGGGAGGAGGAAAGAGTACAGAGCTATAGAGAGGAATAGTTACCTACACTGTCTCCCTTCAGTGTGTTTAATAGCTGTGTTTTTGACAGTGTTTTTGACCCATTTCTAATGGCTACCTTTCAGCCCCCTTGCCAAAACGTAACGTCAAAAAGCAAGAAAAAATAACTATTATAGTCTAAGAGATTCAGAGGGAGTGAAGGCAGCATTCTTGGCAAATTGCAGTTGGAGGGAACTAGTGGCCTTTTTGCATTCTGAAACTGTGCTGGTTCCTCAGGCCTCATACTCTGCAACCACCCTGGTACTTCAGGTTCCAAACCATAGTGTTGGCCTTTCAGGAGAAGGCTATAGCTAAGTGACTGCAGCATATCATATAATCTTTGACCTGCTGGCTTCTTCTGCTGCACTCTCACTGGCCAGATACACTTCAAGATCTGAAAGAGGATAGAGAATTCATGGACTTTCTCTGTACTAGGGGAAACTGTACCAGAGAAGAGCCCAGTATGGCATGGTCAGTCTTTCAGGGGCTCTTCCTCAGGCACAAAAGTCATGAGGCACATAGTAGAACTGTGTGTTTAACAACTGTTTTGATCAGCTGTTCTGATCTACTCTTTTGGGACTCCTGGACAGGACATAAGACTTGAACTTTCCTCATGGCCTGCTCTTGAAATGTGGCAATTTCTCTTTTTCACCTGATCAGACCCCACATTCTGTAGCAGGAGCCAAGAAGGAGCTCTGAAGCAGAATAAGTACCAATAAAAGGCTAGTGTCTGTCACTTCCATTCCTGGGCTTCTGAGTGAGCACAACTTAGATGGGACTGGTTGGAAGGCTGGTAGTAATATAGGGCCTGGTATTTTTGAACTAAGATGGCCGTTTTGCATCCAAAACTGGTGATAGTTCTGGACTGTTTCCAACCAAATTCAGTGGAACCTGAGAAGGCCCAGTTGGAGTTTTGGGATTGAATGGACCCTGAACCCTCGGATCATTTGAATTGGCATGCATTTTCTTCTGTGTTGCCTGCTGAGGTGCATCAATGGTTGGTTATGGTGAATACTGAATCTTGACTTTGTCAAATTGTTAATGCAGTCCTTTAAGAGGACCTTGTTCCAGCAGTCCTGAAGCAAGCGCTTGTTACCTTGGTGCCTAAAGGTTCTTCTCTTGACATGCATAGGCCAGAGAATTATAGGCCAATCTCTAATCTTTCCTTTTTGGGTAAGATTATTGAGAAAGCTGTAGCATGTAAGCCATTGTCATTTTTGGAGGCTCGTCATGTGTTGGGTGAGAAGCAGGCAAGTTTTTGATAGCATAATAGTACTGAAACTATTATGGGTGTCTTGACAGATGATGTGCATGGTCTTCTTGACAAGGGCTAGCATGGCCTGTTGTTACTGCTGGATGTTTCTGCTGCCTTTGATAGTGTTTGTCATGACTTGCTTTTGAATTGCTTGATGAAGCTGGGTATGTGTGGGCAGGTATTGGCTTGGTTTAGGTCCTATTTGTCAGTTAGATCACAGGTGGTTCAGTTGGGAGAGGAGGTAATATCATCTTGCACTTTGGAACAGGGGGTGCCTCAGGGTTCAATCCTTTCTGCCTATTTTTTTTAAGATTTTTCTGATGCCTTTGTGTAAAGCAATTCATGCTGCTGGTTTGCTTTTTCATATTTATGCTGATGATGTGCAGATTCTCATCCCTTTTTCAGGATCAGGGGCTGATTTGGAGGCCTTGATACAGGGGCAATTGTCTGTACGTTTGGGGTGGTTGTGGTTTTTGGGTTTAAGAATTAGTGTTTTTAAGACTACTCTGTTGTTGACTGGTGAGGGGATAATGGATCCCTGCCCAGTGTGGGTTGGATCTAGTTTGGTACCATTTGTGTCTCATTGTCAGAACCTTGGGGTTATTCTAGGTTTGACCCTGAGTATGGGCCCCCATGTCTCCTCAGTGGCTAGGAATTTGTTTCTTCTGCTGAGGCGGATTTGCCAATTATGGTCATATTTGGCTGAAGATCTTTTGGGTGAGGTGATGCGGGTGATGCAGGTTATGTGGGTGATTTTGATAGGGCTTCCTCAGAAGGATATGTCTCATCTGCAGTTAATGCAAAATACTGCTGTTAAGTTGATTAAAGGTTTGCAGAAATTTGATCATGTGACTCCTGCTTTGGTCCAGTTGCATTGGTTGCCAGTGTCTTTTCACATGGAATTCAAGGTTTTGATGTTAGTGTAAAAGGCACTACATAATCAGGCGCCTGAGTACCTTGGTTTATTCATCAACTCTGGCGTTGTGCTCACAATCAGATCGATTATTGGTTGTACCATCCATTTGGGCAATATGTAAAGTTCAACATAAGAATAAGGCATTCTGAGTTCAAGGCCTGTTGTTATGGAATTCCTTTCCTCAGGAGTTTTGATTGTTGGATGATTATTAACTGTTCCATAAGGCTGTGAAGACTTCTCTTTTTTAGAAAGCTTTTAATTTTGTCATGGGGGGTTAAAGGTCTTTTGTGAGGTTGAGTGGTGGGGTGGGTTGGTATGGGTATTATTTTTATTAGTTTTCTGTTTACTTTTATTGCTGTTTTTCTAATGTAGTGATGTTTTATTATACTGTACACCACGCTGGGCAGTTTTCTGTTGTGTGGTATAAAAATGTAAATAAATAAATAACCACATTAATCATGGTGAATGGGATATTCAGTAGCACTAACATGGTTGGTGCTGATGAATATCTAGGCATCCCGATGCTAACCGGCTTGCAGAGGGGTGTTGTGGGGGTGAAGCGAGGGCAGCACCCGGGGATAACTGGTCAGTGGTGATATTCAGCCACTCCCTGGTTAGCCTTCAGCGGCAAAGTTCAGACACAGTAAAGGCTGGCCTAATTTTCTCCACTGAAGCTAACCAGGCAGTGGCTAAATTTCACTGTTGCCCAGTTGGCTTCCTGGCTATCCAACTGGCCTGGATATTCAATGGTGGTGGCCAGATATGGCCCCAGTATTGAATATCTGGGTCTAGGGTTCAGTTGCAACAGCTAGCCACTGTAATCACGTTAACACCTCCTCTGAATATTGGGCCCATATTGTATACCTCCATCCTGTTGCTGTTCACAGTGCTGCTATCTGCTCAGGTATGGCATATGCCTAGGAATCCCTGCTGCTGCTGCTATTGAACCAAATCAAGCCCATAGCCTTAGATTCAGCTGGCCAGATGTGATCCACATACTCCCAGACAGTCTCAGGAAGTATAAATCCCTGGGACTCAATCACTTCTGGCAAAGCCTGACAGATGAGGTTGCCAAAGCCTGAAACAAGATATGCTTTCACCCAAACTTTTTAATGATGAACATCTGGTGAAGCCTTCCCACATTGCCATCATCTGTTGCTTTTGCTGAATGCCTGTCCAGAGAGCAACTCTGTTAATGGTTGAGGCTTCTCTCCTCTGTGGATCAGGAGTACAGATTCTCCTCAGAGTGGCAGCCATCTTCCTCTTTGACCTGCCCTTATTTCTTTGTTATATGTGCAGGGACAGACATGCAGCGCAGAAGCGACAATCAGAATCCATCAGACAACAGCTATGTTGAACTGTACTGGCTCTCCAGGAACATAGTGGTTGTCTTCTTCTCTGTCCTCATTGCTTTGGGATTTTCTGGGCCACAAATCCTCAATTTCTTGTTTTGCACCTTTGTGGGTGCACTGCTTAGGCTTGACGTTTTACAATTTTAACCCTCCCTAAATGCCGCAGTGGTTGGTCACTAGCCTTCTGTTACATGGCTCTATGACCAGTGCACTTTGGCTTTTCCTGGGCCACTCCTCTTAGTCCTCATACTACTTTGCACCTTTGTGGGTGCCTTAGGCTTGTCAATGTATGACTTTTGCCTCCCTAAATACCATGATGGTTTGTTGCCACCCTTCTAACTATGTGGCTCTGCACCAGTGTGCTTTGAGTTTTGGCTTGTTAATACACACCTCAATTCTGCTACCTGCTTTGACGTGCAGTCCTAACAACCCAGAACCAGGAGAAACGGAATCCAGTACAACATCAGCCTAACACCATTGCTAAGCTTTGAGCTCTCTCTTCAAATTCCTTTTCAAATTTCTATTACTGTACTTGTTTGGAGGTTCTAGTAATGGAGCACAACTATTATTTTGCCCTTCACTGAAGAACGATATTTCTATTAGGAGGGATGAGCAAGGAACACTGACAGAAGAAAGGGACACCAACCTTGCCAGCCTGATAGCCAAATCAACCTTAGCTTTCATGAGGTAACAGTGTGCCCTCACATCCATCATCCTCCATTACTATACTTATTGACTAAGAAACTGTACTTGTCAAATTATTGACCAAGAAACCCTTGGATTGTTCTAAATGACTGGAGTGCACTTCATGAATGCTTCTTCCACCTTGGGGAGGATCTTTCTCTGTACTTAATGTTCCAGTGCAGGCAATAAAGTCCTTAGTACCGGGACTCTAACTTGCAAGTGCACATCCTAGTTGAACTCAACTCACTACTGCATTCTGGGCTTCTGCCACCTCCTCCGCTCTTGTGTTGGCTCTCCTCTGCTGTTTTAGGGTCTTCCAATTAATCTGAGTGCTGTGCTGTGTTGCTTCTCCTGGCATAATTGAGGCCCTTCCAGCCAATCTGGTTGTGCTGGTACCTTCTGGTATAATTTAGGGCCTTCCACGTAATTTGGATGCTGTGCTGGTCCTCCTGGTATAATTCAACAGGACCATACCAAGCTAGAATAGCGCCCTGTGCAACTTGCACATAGGGCACATAGGGCATGCCCCCCCCCCCCACCTCCCCTGCACTTCCATCTTACCTTGCTGCTGCCTCCTTCTGTTTTCTCCACAGCGGTGCTAGCAGCAGGGCAAGAGCACAAAGTTGGACAGAGGTGGAAGAGGAGAGGTGAGCCTGATGTGCACGTCGCCAGCACTTTAAGCAGATCTATCCCTCCCTGCTTTGATGTTGTAAAAATGCTTAAGGGGCGCATTTCGGCTGCCTGCTGTTGCCCTGCCTCCGCTGAGAGAAGAAAAAGTGGCAGTGGCAAGGCAACAGCAGGCAGCCAAAATGCACCCCTTAAGCCTTTGCACCCTGTACGGCTGTACCACTCGCACAGGGCTAGGTACGGTACTGTAATTCAGTGCCTTCCACCTACAGTAGAGTAATCTAACTGCTGTGCTAGTCCTCCAGGAATAATTTATGGTCTTCTAGTCAACCTGGGTGTTGTGCTGGTCTCTTTGCCATTTTGCATCTCTCAAAATACCTTGATATGCTTGCACAAATTGTGGTGCTGCTTTTCCACTATCTGTTCACCGTGATCTTTGTATCATTTTACCCTTCCGATGGTAGGTTCTGGTATTCATCCTGCCATTGTAAGCACTCTTTGCCCCTCTTCTGCTGCCTCTGGTTGAGGGCTGTGACACTTTTGATGGCTTGTAGTGCTGTGACAGATGCCTGCCATCAAGTTTGAAGTAGATTTGATTGAAAAGAGATGGCAAACCTGACTGTTACATTATAAAATAGCTTCCCCAACAGACTTTAATAAGGATGAATCAGACTAACATATTAATGGTTTGGTTTCCGAAGACTAACTGAACAGGTGTATTCTGACAAACAAGCCTGAAAATCTTTGGTGCGCATATGCCTACTATGTTATCCTTTTGGCAAGAGAAGTTGAAAAGGAGTTACAAGATGACTATTATCCAACCTGATCACATTATTTTTGAGCCTCTTATGATAGGAAACTAGAGACTAAAGGTGTTTGATCAGAAATATTATATCTAAATCTCAACATTTGTTTCCAAATGCAAATACAGGACCAACACAAATTCAGACTTAGAGAGGTAACCATACCACTGTACTATTAAAAGCACTTAAATACTCTTAAGTGTACAGATGTGGTTTGTATTGCTTATTATCTCATCAATAGATCAAAAGATTTTAGAAATATATACTAAGTACAGAATGTAATCTCAGCTGCCAAAAACATGTTGGCTATACAGGTCATTCTCTCAGGATTCTAAGGTAAAACTTACTTTACAAAGCAAATAAATTTTGTAAAAGTATGTTATTGAATGGAAAGAAAACATTTTTCTATGTTTGGGAATTGACTGTCTCCTTTCTGCTCCTGAGGCCCTAGGTTCGATTGCAGTGTATAATTAAGAATGCTGGCAGGAAGGGACCAACAATCGTTATTAAGTACAAGCAGTTCACAGTGGGATATGTTTACTAAAGTGTGCTACCGGGTAGCGCAGGGTGCAGAAATGTGGCTGCACTAAAAATCCCATGCTACCTGAGTAGAACTGGTTGAGGCGGAGATTGGGCAGATCGTGCACATCACAGGTAGCATGCGCGTGTTTAGCTTGTGCTCACTAGCAATGTTGCACTTAGCACAAGTGCACTTACCGCCACCTCAAACAGAATGATTGCATAGCTGGTGCAAAACCCTGGCTAGCTATGAGGACATGCCAGGCATGCCTCCATTTTATAGTGCAGGTTTAGCACCACACTTGCACTCATTTTGGGGGCGGAATGTGTGGTAAGCTACCGCATTTTAGTAAACATGCCCCAGTAGGCATCAAATCACAGAGACATCTCTAGAGCCAGATTAGAAACCGGGTCTGTGGACGTCTTCAGTGCAAGGATGTCCAAGTCTGAACGGGGGCGTGGTGGAGGTGTAGTTGGGTTGTTCCTAACAACCTGGATGTCCTAGTCTGATCTCAGAAATGCCCTGGACACACTGAATTGGGTCTAAAGTTAAACCTGCTCCAGGCATGAACAGGCATCTGAAAAGTGCTTGTTTTATCAGGCCAGCATCTGGAAGGTGTGGAGATGGAGCTAAACTAATATTCCCTATATTTCACACTATCGTCAACAAACACTATTTTTTTAATTTAATTGTTTAGCTGTATTTTTATATTGCTTTTCTCCAGCTCAAAGTGGTGTGTGTGTCTTTGAGTCAATGCTGACTCCTGGCAACCCAGAAGCTCCTGGGTTTTCTTGGCAGTGTGACCGGAAGTAGATTGCCAGGAAATGGAGGGTTAAGTGACTTACCCAAGACCACAAGGAGTGCTAGTGGAAATTGAATCCTGGTTGCTTGGTTACCAAGCCAGTGTTCTAACCACTAGGCTACTCCTCCACTCACTCAAAGTATACATGGAACAAATTTGAACTGGGTTTGCATTGAACATAGAACTATGTACATTAATTTGTAGGCATACAGAGAATAACTATCTATTTACATGTAGGAGTCTGTATATTTATGACTAATAACACTGATTTTGGGGTAGGGGGGTATGTAACATTTCCAAAGTGTTTTGTAAACATCTGGGTTTTTAGTAGTTTTCTGAATTTAGGGAGGTCAGATGAGTTTCTGATTTCATCAGGGAGAGAGTTCCAGAGGAAGAGTGCACAGAGCTCGAATGATCTCATGCAGGTTTGCTGGTTGCTTCTCAGTTTTTCGATTGGTATTGTGAGGGTGTTCTTGGTCAATTTCCTCTTGGTTCTGGTTGATAAGTGAGGGTGTATTAGCTTTTGGAGGTGAGTGGAAGAGAGATTGTTGATGGTTTTAAAAGTTATTACGAGAATCTTGTATTGTATTCTGGTGGAGAGTGGGAGCCAGTGGTGGTGTTTCAGGATGGGTATGATGTGATCAGTTCCGGATGCTCCTTGGTAGTATGGGCTGTGGTGTGGAGGGTAGTAGTCAATATGGGAGATGGTGAGGATTTGTAGGGCAGACCAGAAGTCAGATGGTTCTAGCAGAGGGCAGAGTCATTGCAGTGTGCGGATCTTGTAGTAAATTGTTTTTGTCATCTTGGCAATTTGAGATTTGAGAGTTAGAAGCTGATCAAGGGTGACACCGAGGTATTTGACTTCATTCTTGACTTGGATTTTGAAACTGTCCAGGGTGATGGTCATGGGGGTGGAGGATTATATACTGTCTTTGGTGATAAATAGTGTTTCAGTTTTCTTGAGGTTTATTGATAGGTGGTTTTGTTCACGTCATCTGGAGACATTTCTGAAACATTGTTGGATGGTGTGGTGTGATGGGTGGTTAGCGTTGCAGGGTGCATATAGCACAATGTCATCTGCATATACATGGAAGAATATTTAATGAGATCAGATGATTTTGCAGAGTGGTTAGATGTAGATGTTGAATAGTAGAGCAGAGAGTGTGGATCCTTGTGGGACTCCTTGTGTTTGGGTGTATGGGGCTGAGGTGCAGGCTCCGATCTTCACTTGTTGCTGGCAGTTGGTGTGGTAGGATTGAAACCAGTTTAGGACTGTGCTCTCTATTCTGATTGTTTGTAGTAACTGAATTAGGATGTTGTGGTTGATGGTGTCAAAGGCTGCTGAGATGTCTAGGAATAAAAGGATGTATCCTTGGTTTGGTTTTTGGATCTCCTTTGTGAGTTTGCTTAAGAGGGAGGTTAGCAGCGTCTCTACTCCGTCATGGGATCGGAAGCCATGTTGTTGTTCGTCAAGTATGTTATGTTTGTCCAGGTGGTCTTGGAGTTGTTGTTATATGGCCTCCTCAATTACTTTTGCTAAGAAGGTTAAGCTTGCTATGGGTCTGTAGGCTGAGGGGTCAAGGAGATCTAGGTGTGGTTTTTTGAGTATGGGGCGGATTGAGGAGAATTGTAACCTTATCTTAGGTATGTCTGTGTGAGCTTTGTGAGGAGGTATGTGAGTTTGGTGATTCAGTTTTATCCAGCTCACAGGGCTAGGGCAAGTGGGGATGTGGATGTGTTGAGGGTTTTTATTATAGATTCTGTGGTGACATTGCATATGGTTTCGAAAGTGCTCCAGGAGGATGTGAGGGTGTTTGTGGTTGTGGGTTGAAGGGTTGGTGATTAGGACTGTTTGTGTCTGGTTGAGTAGTAGGTAGCTAATTGTTGTGGTGTGATGGGTGTGATGTGAAGGTCATTGGGTGGGGTTGCTGTGAGGTCTTTGACTAAGCTGAATAGTTCCCTCAGATGACTGAGTGAGCTCTTTATTAATTTCGAGTAGTAGGTTCGCTTGCATTGGTCAGTTTTAGTGCAGTATTCTGACATGCTAACCATGTAGATGTTTCATTCGGTAGGCAGGTTTGTTCTTCACCATTTGAGCTCTAGTCTGCGGAGCTTCCTTTTGTGCTTTCTGAGGTTTGGGGTCTACCATGGTGTTTTGGGGTGTTTGGTTGCTTTTGGATGATGTGGTCCAGGTGTTGCGGCTGCTTGGGTGATCGTGCTGTTTCATGTCAGTAGGTAGGTGTCGAGGTTATTCGGAGAGGTGTTTAATAGTGGTGAGAGGCTATTAAGGAAGGCTTCTTTGTTGAATTGCTTGAATCATCTTGTGGATTGAGGTGGGTGGTTGTGTTAGGGTTGTTGGGAATAGGAAGTGAAAGGTGATTCGATTGTGATCAGATAAAGGGACTGGGTGGTTTGGGGTGGTTTGGGGGGATTGATGTTGCAGGGGTTCTTGTTGATGAAGATGAGGTCCAGTGTGTTTCCTTTGTTGTGCTTGGGTGCTGTCCATTGGCAGAAGTCCATCGAGATCATGGCATCGGTGAAGGCAGTTGCTTGTTTTGGTTGAGCAGACTGAAGTTAAAGTCTCCTAATATGATGAGGTCTTTGTTTGTGTTAGAGTTGTCTGTAACTTTTTGGAATAGGGCTGAGAAGTTGAAGGTGGGGGTGGAGGAGGATCTGTATACTAGACAGATTGTTAGGTGTTTGTTGGATACAGAGAGGAAGTCCAGACCTTCTGTGCTCTCTGCCGATTGGTTTCAGAGGTGGAGGTTTGATTTGGCCATGATGAGGACTCCTCCTCCCTTCCTGTGGGTTCTTGAGCAGTGATGGAGGCTGTAGGTCAGAGGGGTGATTTGGTTCATGAGTACAGTGTCCGAGTCAGTGAGCCTTGATTCAGTTATGCAGAGGATGTCGATCATCATTGTGGAGATTAGGTCATGAAAGACTAGGATTTAGTTTTTTACGGATCGTGCATTTATGAGTGCTCATTTGATTGTGTGTGTGGTTGTTCTTTGTAGTGATGGTTTGTGTGGGGGGGTCCTTGGGGAGGGATATAGTTATAATGTGTCATTGGTTTTGTATTCTTGGAAGTGTGTGGTGGTGGGTTAGGGGTGTAGGGAAAGTAGGGGCCATGTTAGGAGAATTGGTGTGGTGGGTAAGGGGGGCCAAAGGACTGAGAGGAGAAGAGAGAGTGCTAGAAGTGTGTAAATCATGGTGAAAGGGAGGGAGAGGGGTGGGAGTAGTTGTGCTAGTATCTTTGTATTTTGTGCAGCTTGTAATGGCATGATTACATGTGGTTGGTGAGTGTGTGGGTTGAGAGGGTAAAGGGTGATGGGGTTCTTGCATGTCGGTAAGTTCTGCAGAGTGGATGGATGCTTTCCACCTGGTTTGTTTAGCGTGGGAATGTTTGGTGGTCATCAGGTGTGTGGTATGAATACCTGGGCTACTGCTGGTGTTCTTGCTATAATCACGCCACGGTCCATGCCAAAGGGCCTTGCCAGAGGGCCCTTTGGCATGGCCCTTAGGCACAGACCCACCAGACGTGGGTACGCTTGGGTTGTAGCACAATTTTAAAGTAGTGGTCTCCAGCACGGTGATACAATATCGGGGAAGGGGGTGGAGCTTACCACCTCAATCTCTCTCCTGCTTTGACACCGGTGCTGGGCCGGGGTAGATGGATTTGTCGCTGTGGTACTGGTCAGGTACGGCGGGTCCAATGGTGATGGAAGAGGGCGGTCTGGGGTTGTAGCACAGTTTTAAAGTAGCGGTTGCTGGCATGGTGATATGGTGTCAGGACAGGGGGTGGAGATTACCACCACGATCTCTCTCCTGCTTCGATGCCGGTGCTGGGCCGAGGTAGATGGAGTTGCCGCTGCAGTGCTGTCAAGTACAGAGGGTCTGATGGGGAATGAGGGCTCATATTTTCACTTTGCTATACTGCTGGACATCCCCTTATACTGGCTTGCCTGAGGTGGATGTTCCTGATCCAAGCATCCCTAATGGGGATGTCTATGTGCCCGCCCGAGTGGACATCCACGTTGGCGAAGTCTATGTTCCTGAAATCAGCTGGAGTCATAGACATCCCTGGCATTTCTCAGCATGTTCTCCCTGGACATCCCTGATTTAACTTGACATTTATTTATTTATATTATTTCTATACCGCGCTCTTAAAATCAGCGCGGTTGACATGACACAAACAAATTGTACAAAGCAGCAGGCATGCGGTGTACATTCCAGAGAACAGATTTTTACAACTTGGGTTCAACAGGGCAACTAATATACACTATGTACAACTGAGCTGTGCGTCAACATATCTGTCACAGGCACTCTTTGGGCAGTCGTATTTATACTATGGGTATATTGTTGTGCCCTGGGTGTAGCGGTGGTGTCATTTGGTGGTTGGGGGGTAAGCTTGGCTGTGTTGTTTCACTGGGCAAGGAGTAATGAAGGAGGAATAAGTGGTGCTTCAGGGCCTTTCGAAATTGGGCAAGCTCATTCATTGCCCAGATGGAGGTTGGGAGGGCATTCCAGAGCATCGGTGCGTAATATACAAATGCTCTATTCCTTGCTGTCTGGGAGCATTTTGTTATTGCTCCGGGGATTACGAGTTTGTTTAAAGCACATGATCTTCTGGCCCTATTAGCAGGTATGGGGTGGATAAGGTCTGTTAGGGAGATGGGGGATAGGTTGTTGATGGCCTTGAATGTCATTAGTAACACTTTAAAAGTGAGTCTGCAGTGGATAGGCAACCAGTGGAGGTGTTTCAGGACCAGTGTTATGTGGTCCCTTCTGGAGGCCCCATGCAGAACTCTGGCTGCTGTGTTCATTGCCAGCTGCAGGGGGTTCAGGGGGTTCTTGGGGAGTCCTTGTAAAATAGTGTTGACGTAGTCGAAATGCAGGGTTACCAAGGCTTGGAAAATTGTCCGGAAATCGTCAGGTTCTAATAAAGGTCACAGGTGGCGGATGGTTCGTATCTTATGATAGATTGTTCTGATTGTATTGCTTATGTGTGCTTTCAAATCGAGATGCTGGTCGAGGGTGATTCCCAGGTAGCGGATGGTGGGCTTGCTCAGGAGCTCCATATCTCTTACTCTTATTGATGTTGGTGGGGTGAAGGAGTGATTCCTCGTGATGAAGAGGACATCAGTTTTCTTGAAATTAATTCTGAGGCTCTGTGTGTGGAGCCAATCTGTGACAGCCTCGAAGCACTTTGTCAGGGACGAGAAATCGGGTTGGTTGATTGAGAATGGAGAGAAGAGTAGCGCATCGTCAGCATATACTAGGCAGGAGACCTTGAAGAAACAGATGATTGCGCAGATGGGTTGCATGTATATGTTAAATAGGAGGGCTGAGAGTGATGATCCTTGGGGGACCCCTTGTGTTTGTTTAAACGGCTTGGAGGTCCCTGAGTCGGTTCTTACTTGCTGCCATCTATCTGTCAGGTATGACTTGTACCAACTCAGGGCTGAGCCGTGGATACCCTTCTCTTGAAGTCGTGACAGAAGCATCTCATAGTTAACAGAGTCAAATGCGGCAGCAATATCCATGAAGATTAATGCATATCCTTTACTGCTGTTATCAATCCCTGTAATTAGGGTATTGAGTAGACTGTTGAGGAGGGTCTCCACGCCATGGGATTCTCTAAATCCGTGTTGACATGGGTCAAGTGGTGCGGTGGTATCAATGTGGTGTTGGATTTGTCATTGTACGTCCTTCTCTATTATCTTGGCCAGTAGGGGAATGCTGGAGATTGGACGGTAGGATTCTGCTTTTTTAGGGTCAAGCTTGTTGTTTTTAAGAACATCCTTTCTAAAATCTCCCTCTATATACTATTCAATTGTTTCATTTATTTAAGACTTAAAAATTTGCAAAGACAGTTCCCATCATATGTAAGCCATCCTCCCCTTTTCAAGCACCATAAAGGGATACTTCCCTGAGAATCTGATGTACAATTTTCACCCTCATTTGAAAAGGGGAGGATGGCTTACTGTACATATGATGAGATCTGACTTTGAAAATTTTCAAATCTTAAATAATTGAAACATTTTAATAGTGTATTAAATAATTGAACAGTATATTGACAAAAAAACAACTTACAAAATGGAAGTTTTTTTCCATGACCTATGATGTTTGAGAGGAGTATGGCACAGATTTTAGCCTATGAAGCTCTCTGAGGTCTTTTTCCTTTCCAATAGTTGAACTTGTTGTTTGAATTGAGATCTGAAATTCAGGAGAGTATTGTTTTGTTTGATGGTGGGTTGAATTTATGCCATTACACTCCTCCAAACCTCAGGTCCAAAGAAGTATTTAGCTGACACTTTACATGTGCCTCAGAGCAGGTGTAAATGCCAATGTCTAGATTTTGCTTAAGGTCACAAGGAGTGCCAGTGGGAATCAAACCCAGGTCTCTTGGGCTTTAGGCTTTTGCTCTAAACGCTAGGCTATTCCTTCACTCATTTTAAGATACAGTGACCAGAATTGCACACAATATTCAAGGAGTGGTTGCACCATGGACTAATACAGAGGCATTATAATAACCTTGGTTTTATTCTCCAAGCCTTTCCTTATGATTCCTAGCATTCTATTTGCTTTCTTGGCCATTGTTGCACACTGGGTGGAGGGTTTCATCGTATTATCCACAATGACGCCTAAACCTTTTTCCTAACTTGTATCGTGTAACCATAGTTTGGATTGTTCTTTCCTAGATGCATAACATTGCACTTGTCCACATTAAATTTCATCTTCCATTTGCATGTCCAGTCTTCCAATTTATCAAGGTCCTCTTGCAATTTTTCACAATCCTCTTGTGTTTTAACAACTTTGAAATAATTTTGTGTCATCTGCAAATTTGATCACCTCGTTTGTTATTCCCATTTCCAGATCATTTATGAATATGTCAAAAAGCAGCAGGCCCAGCACAGATCCCCTGGGATACTCCATGATTCACCTTTCTCCATTGAGAAAATTGGCCATTTAGCTCTGCATTCTATCTTTGAACCAGTTCCTGATTCACAATAGTACACTACCTCAAATCCCATGACTTTTTAATTTTGAAAGAGTCTCTCATGAGGGATCTTGTCAAAGGCTTTCTGAAAAACCAAATACACTGTTAGTTGATGAGAAGATTTTCCAGTCATTCAAAAATGATCTGACTGCTTATCCCTGCCCACATATCCCTGATATTTATTTTATTTTTTATTTAGACAGTTTTGTATACCGCCTTATCCTTCAATCAAAGCGGTCACAACACAATTGGGGGATACATTTAACACGCGGGGATATGAGACACATACACTAATACTTACAGGGAACATGGGCTATGGAGGGTTAAGTGGCTTGCCCAAGACCACAAGGAGCATCTGTGGGACTAGAAACCCCAGTCCTTCCGGCCCAAGGTTGCTGTCCTCTAGTGGGATTTGAACCCCCGACCTTCCGGCCTGAAGTACATTGCCCCAACCACTAGGCTACCCCTCCCTATATGTGCTTTTTGGCCGAAATGTGGGTGATGTGCGCATTAGAATGGTGGTATGTGGGTTCAGCAGGAAGTATGATGCTGTTTGGGTGTAGACTTATGTAACTGCATGACTGCTGGGCCAATGGAATATAGAAGCAGCAGCTGACCAAATAGTTTGCAGCACAGCATGTCTGTGTGGACGTTGTGCAAGGTTGTAGCATCTACATACACTGGTACTTTAAAAGTGGCTTTTTCATAGCAAAGCTTTCAATGAATTTAAAAACCGCTACACTTCTATAAAAGTCTTTTTTGGATGTTGTGCTGCAAAAGAAAAGATGAAGTTTTCTTGTGGGTTCCTCTTATATAAAACAAATATTAGAAAATGTTTTTTAAAGTGTCAAAATTGCTCCTATATAAAGTAAAGGGTACCTACTGGATTTATACCAGTTTCAGGCAGCAGTAACTATATTAGGCCATGAGAGCTTTTGCAGGTGAATAAAAAACAAATATGTGTTTTGGCAAATGTTTGTAGGTATACGCATCTAGGTTAAGTGGAGAATATTAATTAAATGTTCGGTGATGGGTCTTTCTACAGGCTCTGAATCCTTTTTTTTTTCAGGCTGTAACAGATTTATGAGGTCATTTTAGAAGGCTTGCATGGCATTTGAAAATGTAAATAGCAGGGTTTATGTGTATAAAGAGCGCAATGTGTTAAGTAGCGTTTTTAGAAAAGCCACTACTCACATGTGTATATCCACAGCATGCCAAGTTTTCAAAGTGGCATGTTCTGGGTATAGTTTGGGTAGGCCTGAAAAATATGCATGTATTTACTATTTTACCATGGGAATACATGCCTACTGCACAAAACGTAGATGTTGGCATTTGCACTTGCTCCAAAGCACATGTAAATGTCAACTAAATACTCATTTGCACCTTGGATTTGGAGCAGTAATAGAGGAGCCAATAGTGCTTGCATCTCTGTCATTGAAAACCACCTCTAAATCCCTTTGAAGCCCCGTTTAGTCAAATCCAGCTTTTATGAGTGTAAATGCCAGCACTTGCACATACGGGTTGCAAATTTGTGGCTTTCCAAAGTACCAGCACTTACACATTCAAAACCTTGAGTGATGCTGTTCTTTTATTAAAAGGATGTGCTGCGGACTACATGGATTTTCCCCCATTGTTATAGCTATTTTAGAAAAGACTCCACGTTCAGCAAGCCTTTTGTTAAATACTCTGCTAAGTGTGCATCTACAGACTTGGGCATCCCTTTTTATCCCTAGATGACTTATGCAAAATTGGCCTTATATTCTTTACCACATATCCCCAAAATATCTGCTTTTGCTGCAACTGTTGTGTGTGTTTGGCTCCACTATAACACTTTCCAAGAGCCAAAAACAATTTGGATGAATTGAGCCCCAAAATAGTTTGCTAAAAAGAAGACACAGAAAATGTGTATGATGAGGCTTCTTTAAGTATAAACCAGTTGTCCAGCTGTGTTAGTGGTTGTATGTGTGCTTATCTGTTTTGGTTATCAGAGCAACATATTTTCTGTATCCGCAACGGAATCATATTTATGAAGCAGGAAGGAAATAAAACTGCACTTGACAGATGAAGTGCTTTATGTGTCTCATCTGCCCACTGTTTGAGTGTTTTCTAAAATCACACAACATATGTAACTAATGCATTTCAGTACATTTATATAACATTCCTAATTGGCTGCACTAAACATCCTGTTGGATTTTAGATATTCAATAATGATTGCTTAAATAGCCCACAGAAGGAAACAAAAACTTAAAGCAAATATATTTCCCTACAGCAAATATGGAGATCACAGTGATTAAAAAAACAGAAATAGATGGAGGAGACTGGTGGAAGCAGAGGAGGACAAAGACCATTCATGGCTCAGCCAAGATATTCAAATGGAAAAATTCCCCAAGCCAGGATTTACGGACAGATCTAGGGTGGCAAAATTCCTTCCCATACAGACACTTGTAACAATCCTTCTTTAAACCCATTCATTAACCCAGCCTTATGATCGCTCTTGCTGCATGCCCTCTCTCACTCATCTTCCAGCCTCCAACATAATCAACAGCAAGTTTAATGAGCATGAAGAATGACCCAGCCTATGTTAACTGTATCAGTGGCGCTGCCCCCCCCCCCTGCCCCCAGCCTGGGCTTGCAACCACAAGATGGCTTAGTCTCCACACTTACTGCAGCTGTTATTAATACCGTTGCTATTGGATCTAGGAAGCCGATGAGATGGAAGGCTATCCTAAATTAAACTGCCATCAAGTCGGTGTTGACTCATGGCGACTGTCTGGATATTTGACTTAAACTGTGTTCAGTCATTAGTCAGGCGGCTCATTGTTGATAGAGTGGCATCAATAGCTGCTGTTATTGTATCGATCCATCTCATTGCCAGCCTTCCTCTTTTGCGCTGACCTTCTACCTTGCCAAGCATTATGGGCCTGATTCTGAGATGCAGGTTGTGGGGTTACACGTCCTGGTGGGATGTGCAGCCCCACAAGCCGTCCGGGCCCGATTTCCCCTCCAGCTCTCCCTGCATGTCCTGAACATCAGGACGGGGAGAGCCGGTGGGGGGCGGAGCAGGGGCAGACCAGCCTGGCAAGATGCACAGGGCCGATTCCGGTCACAGCCCTTTACGTCCTGCCATGCCCATGGGGATGTGCTGCTTATTCCACCTCAAACCCGCGATCGAGCCCAGGGATTCCCCCCTGGGGGCAGGGTCCCCGCTGCCTAATCCAGGCCATGGCAGGCCAGCCATGGATCAGGCAGCAGAGAAAAGGGGAGTCAAAGCCGTGGGAGTCAGGGGCGCCTGCAGGAAGGATGTCGCAACAGGTGGCAGGGGCACGCCGAGCTGTCCTCAGGCTCTATTCTGATTACCATGGGAACGTTTGTTCCTGCACTCCATAATCGGGTCTAAACAGGCCCGTCTTGCGTGTGGCCATCCAGACGGCCCGTACGTGCCCCTACCTGAATTGGGCTCCACATGTTTCTCTAACAAGCTCTCTCTTTGCATGATGTGTCCAAAGTATGAATTAAATTAAATTAAATTGTAAAAACTTTAAAAATTAAACTGCTTAGCTATACAGAAAGCAGCTGAATATCTCTGGCTATCCATATAGTGGTGGCAGTCACCGCTACCTACATGTATTCAGTACCACCATTTCTACTAACAGAGATGCTGAATATATGCAAAATATCTAACTGCAGCAGCCAGCATTCAAAACCGTTGCTTACCGTGGGGATTAAATATTGACCCATTAATAGAAAAGTGAGTTGCTTAACAGTGTACTCAGACCCAGTCCCTGGAAATTTGACCCAGGAATAAACTTGATGTCAGTCTTGCATATAGCAAAGATGTAATGTGTGCCTTGAAGTCAGTGCTGACTCCTGGAAAGCCAGTGGCTCCTGGGTATTCTTGACAGTAGATTGCCAGACTTTTTTCTGTGACAATGGAGGGTTAAGTAGCTTGCCTATGGTCATGTGGTGTGCTAGTGGGAATTGAACCCTAATCTTTTTGTTACCAAGCCAGGGTGCTAACCACTAGGCTACTCTGTAAGCACCTACAATTGAAATTATTATTATTCAAACATCCTTAGATGTAAAGATACTGTCTTTATGATTATACGTACCATCTGTAAAATCAGGTGCCATTATTAGTATTGTTTGTTTTAATTTATTTGCAAGTTTGCTAGTCCACCTTTCATATCAAATACAGCAAAGTGATTTACAAAATGAATAAACTCAAGCTTGATTTCTATGAATGTGTGGTCTCAAAAACCTGACAGAAGTGGAATGATCAAATGTCTGCCTATGGAGTGGGAAATAGTGGGGAGTGGCCCAAGGTCCATCGACGAAGCATGAACAGTTCCTAGGGCAGCAAGAGTCTATGGGTAGACTGTGTTTTTAACCAAATAATACATGATATTTGCCCATTAATGCACCTTAAATGGCAAAACTGTGCATTATTTTATCTTAATAGATGTTATTTTATTGCAGTATGAAATAGAAACATAGAAACATGACAGCAAATAAAGACTATACGGCTTATCCAGTCTGCCCTTCCATACCAAGTACTAAGCTCTACATCCCTTTTTCCCTTTAGAGATCTTCTGTGTTTGTCCCATGCTTTCTTGAATTCAGATACAGTTTTTGTTTCTACTACCTCCACTGGGAGACTGTACCATGCATCTACCACTATTTCCGTAATGAAATATTTCCACAAATTACTTCTGAGCCTATCTCCTTTCACCTTCATCATATCCTCCTCACTGCAGAGCTTTCTTTCATTTGAAAGAGGCTCACCTACTGTGCATTTCTGCCATGGAGATATTTAAATGTCTCTATTATATCTCCCCCTCACTTGGTTTGCAGCTTGTGTTCATTGGTGATGCTGAGAGCTAAGCTACCAGTAGCTAAACTACTGGCAAGGTCACCCAAGATGGACAGATCTTAGCTAAGGTGCCAGGCTAAGACTAACCACCCATCTGGGCAGCAGCAGCAGAATGGGATGTTGTTGGCGGCAGAGGATCACATTTCTGTGACAATGGCAACAATACTAGAATTACCCGCGTGGAAGAAAGGTCTGGCAATCTACTTTTGTATCTTGCCATGAAAACCCAATGGATAGTCACAACAAAACAAATTCCACTATAGTGCTGGAAGATGAGACCCCCAGGTCAGAAGGCACTCAACTGGGTACTGTGGATGAGCTGAAGAATTTTCAGAGTAAAGCCAGTATTTATGATGTCGCTGGATCAAAGTCCTCGAGACATCTGACTGTTGATGTACTGTAGCTGCACATGAAATGAGAGTCAGAAGCTGCAAAGATGTCCTACATATTGGGACATGGAACATACGAAGCTTAAACCAAGGGAAGTTGCAGATGGTCAAGAATGAAATGGACATGTATAACTCGATCTGTTGGATGTCAGCAAACTGAAATGGACTGGCATCGGGCACTTTGCATCTCATGATCACATGGTCAACTATGCTGGAAATGAAAGACAAAGAAGAAATGGTGTTGCACTTATAATCAAGAAGAAACTTGCAAGAACTGTAATAAAATACAATGCAATTAGTGAGGACCCAATTCGTTCCCTCCCCGCCAGCGTCTAACCTCTCCACCGGTTGTACGGGGAGGTTAGACGGGGGCGGGAAAGAGGCAGTTCGGGGGCGGAGTTAGGGTGGACAGTGGGTTGTCGCCAGCCCTGGACATATAGGGCCGATTCTAATGTCGGCCCTGTACATCCAGGGCCAGCGACTTGTGTGGGGAAGTTATTCCACCTCTGAAGTAGAATAACTTCCCTGGACGTCTTTTTTCTGTGGGCCCGGGGTGCGGATGGGGTGGAGGGCCCCGAGGACGTTCCCTGCAGCCCGACTCCAGTCTTAGGAGGCCAGATCAGGAGTCGAGCTGCAGGGAAAGTCTTTGTTCAACCAGCGGCCGGAAT
Organism: Ichthyophis bannanicus; assembly: GCA_033557465.1. Lineage (NCBI taxonomy): Eukaryota > Metazoa > Chordata > Amphibia > Gymnophiona > Ichthyophiidae > Ichthyophis > Ichthyophis bannanicus. Next base: position 152,092,254 of record CM066037.1, read on the forward strand.
CGCGGCTTTACAATGGACTGGCACTATGGATCCTTTGTAAAGCCCTGACTGAGTTAGTCAGGCTTTCCCTGTATTTGCAGGCCGGGCTGAATCACAGTCCCGGCCTGCACGTATAGGGCTGTTCATGATTATGGTCCCGTGGGGCGAAAGATGCCCCTCGGGATCAGAATTGCGACCCCCCCTGTACATCCGGTTCAAACCGGACTTACAGAGCGGCTGTATGTCTGGGATGGAATGAGCCTGTGAATGCATAGTTTCTTTCCATCTATGAGGAATTCCCATCAATACAACTATAATTTAGGTATATGCCCCAATAACAGCTGTAGAAGAGGATGAAATTGATGAGTTCTTTAAAGAAGAACAAGCTGAAATTGACAGATCATGCAAACAGGATATCCTGACAGTCATGGATGACTGGAATGCAAAAGTTGGCAACACAGAAGAAGGCAAAGTGGTTGGACAATATTGACTTGGCAACAGAAATGAAACAGGAGAAAGACTGATAGAATTCTACAAGACCAACAATCTATTCATCTCAAACACCTTCTTCAAGCTACACAAGCGCCGACTGTACACATGGACTTCACCCAATGAATTGTACAAAAATCAAATTGTCTACATCTGTCAACGATGGAAAAGCTCAATAACATCAACAAAGACAAAACCTGGAGCTGAATGTGGTATAGATCACCAACTACTAGTATGCAAACACAAACTAAAGTTGAAAAAGAGCAAGCCACTCATGAATGTGGCAAAACATAGCCTTGAGAATATACCACCAGAATTTAAAGACTGCCTGCAAAATTGATTTGCTTCTTTAGATAGAAATGATAGCGCTCCAGAAGAGTTATGGGATGATTTCAAGAAAGTTGTGGTGGAAGAAAGTGAGAAGTCAATAAAAAGTTGAAAAAGCAAAAACGGGCAAAATGGATGACTGAAGAAACTTTGAAAACTGCCCAGAAACGCAGAGAAGCTAAAGAGAGAAGAAAAAGAGAGGCAATCACAGAACTCAACATAGATTTTCAACGTGCAGCAAGATGAAACAAGAAGTATTACAATGATGCATGCAAGGTGTCAGACGCTTGCTACCATAGTCCTTATTAGGCGGTCGCCTAGGGTGTGTGGTGCAAGCTGCCTTTGTAAAGAAAACTCTGTAGCCGTGTTTAAGGCAAAATTATAATGATGAGGATTTATTCCCTTTCCCATGTGGATTTCTGTTTTTCTCAATACAGCAACAAAGGATTAAAGAAACTGTTTCTTCACAGCAAAATAACAAAACTGCACCGTCTTTCACAAACAGGTATAACAATGCTCTTGTTTCCTTGATTAACATAAAGAGGTAATCTCATCCGATATACAGAGCGTGCAATCCATTGGGCTATAATCAATGTCCTGATTAGTGCTCTCCCATTGCATTTGCTCAGCGTCTAAACTTGTAAGTGGGTAACACTTTCCACATCTATCATTCACAGAACTCTCTCTAGAGGCAGCAGCTCTTGGGGCAAGGAACCGTTCTGTATAAGGGAAGTCCTGGGGACCTGTACTGGAGCCTATTTCTCTGAGGCTTATCCCTTCCTTCCACCAAGGGTTTTCCTTCCACCAATTAGCCTTTGCTTTTCTAGCCGAGCCCACCTCTTGCTCTCGGGAGAAATTGGTGTACTTAACCAGCTTCCACACCTTCCTCTCTTAACCAGGCACCTTTACTTGGGCTGTAGCCTGCTTTGCCATGAGAGTTCCTCTCAGCACTTGTCTGGTCTGGGCTGTGGTAACCTCCAGGAAAGGCTTCCTTTCTGCTGTTCCTTACTGCAGGGACACACCCGATGCTTCCTGGTCCCAGCAAGCTCTCCTGCTTGTGACCTCTGCCCTCCAGCTGCTTACTCACTCTCTTTGGGACGATGCCCCCTCTGGCTTGGGAGACCGGTGCATGAGCACCTCTCAATGCACCTCCATTCACTGCTCCTCCCTTGCCTTCCAATGCACCTCTCTTGCTTGCTCCTCCCCCTACCGGGATTTCCCAGCCACATTTATCCTCCTGGCTCCTGCACATTGTACGTGCTTCCTGGCCCAGGTGGACGTGATTAGTTTCCTGGCTTTCTACTGTGTCACAGCCAGTGTAGGGAAAGTTTGTTCTGCTATTTTCTGGAACCTTACAACCTGAAAATGCTCTCTGCCTAGGTGACTGTAAGGTAAGCTCTTCCTTTTCTCCTGTATCCATGGGCTCTGTGCTGGCCACTGTATCACAAAGGAAATAGTTTCTGATTCTATTAGATGAATAACAAGATCAGTTTTCCTATAGCTACGCAAGTTAAAGAAAAAATTCCAGCCTTGAATTGGAATGCTACAAGATGCTCCAGAATCCATGTTGAATGATATTGAGAAGATCAAGAAAAGGTGGAAAGAATATACTGAGTCATTATACCATAAAGATCAAGTGGACCAACAGCCATTTTAACCTGTACTTTATGATCAATGACCATTGGTGATGAAAGAAGAATTCAAACCAGCATTAAAAGCCTTATCAAAGAACAAAGCACTGGGCATTGATGGCATTCCCATTGAAGTATAACACAATTGGATGCAGGTGTTACCATACTTACAAGGCTCTGCCAGGAAATTTGGAAGACAAATTCATCACCAACTGACTGGAAAATATCTGTGTTTATACCAATATTGAAAAAAGGTGATCCGATGGGTTTCAAGATGGCGGAGGAGTAGACGCCGTTGGAAGGCGTGCGGAGAGGCTGAGAAGCTGAGGCTGATCCGATGGGGAAAAAGAGGAAGCAAAGAACATCGAAGTCCCCTGACTCCTCTACGTCTACCGGAGGATCGGCACAAGCTTCTATAGTTCCCTTTTGCGTTCCTCGTACGGCTGACATGGCTTCAGCAGATCCCTCGGGTTTAACGGGGGACCTGAGCAGTAATGGGGTGGATCTTAGCCCCATCCAGCTGTTGCCGCCGCAACCCAGTGGAAGTGGAGAGGATGAGTAGGGCAGAGGAGTTCCTCAGGGTCAGAAGGGTGTGCCTGAGTTTGGGGGCCATTTCTCTTGGTCGGTCCTGAGCTCTGGTGAGAGGCCTGTGGGAGTTGTGGAGATGGAGTCTTCCCATGGAGCTGGCCCTGGAGGGGACCAGGTGGAAATCAGCTCGCCAAGGGGCTCGGAGATCCAGGTGATTTGCGGCTTAAAGAAACCAGCGAAAGTTATTCTGGATAGCTTATGGGAAGCTATCTCCTCTCTTCAGAGTTCCCTTGTTCCAGTTGTGGGTGGTTTGTTTCAGGAATTTCATACTGTTAAAGGACGGTGTTCGACGATGGAATCGAAGATAGCGGAACAGTCTGACAAAGTTGCGGTGCTAGAGAACAGAGTGGATAATTTACAGACCTTGGGGGAGACTTACTCCAAGGACCGTCTGATTTCAGCGAGGCGCTTGGAATATATGGATAACACAGGTACACTAAAAAAAATTTTTTTTAAACTGCCTCTAATGTTTCAATTGATTTTTACGTTTTTTGGTGCGCTGAATCCAAATCTGGTAACCAATTTGCTCCATCACGTACAGATTTTTTGCTACATTGGGTTAGCAGTTTGAGGTGAATGTTTCAGATTGAGTGCGATCGAGATAAAAGTTTCTTGGATGAATTCTTTATACTAATTGTTTAGTAGTTATTCAAATAAGAATAAAGAAAATTGTAACAAGGCAGCACATAAGAATAGAGTAATGTCAACAAAACACACTGTGATGGTAGCAAAATTGTCTGCACTTAAAACAGCCACATACATGTGCACAAACATTGAGCATATAAGAGCGAGGTTAGACACAAAGCAAAGCAAAGAAATGTGCAAAAAATGTTGTACAGGTATGTATGTAAGAATAGAAAACGCAAACCGCACCATTGCAATACATGAAGACAAACACCCGATGGTGTGAAAATAAAATTCTAATAAATGAGATCCGACACTGTGGTAATAACTAGCAAATTTTATTTCAAAGTTTAGTAAAAACACGATATTTGTCAACACAGTTTAGATTTTAAAGTCATTCTTGGGTCAATCAATCTCCTGGTGGGCCCGTTTCTTCTTCCCCCGAATGCTTCTCTTGGTGCGCTGCTTGGCGTATTTTTCATCTGGGGTTTCCCGCAGCAGCAACCAGCAGAAATCAGCCATCATAGTGGTGTTCCATCTTCCTTGGTACCTTCTCTCTGCGTCCTTGATGTCCTGGTGAAATCTTTCACCTTGTTCTTCACTGTACGCCCCCATGTTTTCGGGAAAGTAGTTCACATGGGAGTGCAAGAAATGGACTTTCAGGCTCATGTTACAGCCTTGTTCTTTGAAGGCATTGAGCATCCTGGCAACAATATCCTTATAGTTCTTATCCCACCTGTTCCCCAAGAATTTGAGAACAACATCCTTGAAGGAATCCCAGGCTTCTTTTTCCTTCTCAGACATCGTTTCAGCGAATGCTCCATCTGAAATGAGTTTCCTTATATCAGGGCCAACAAACACTCCTTCCTTTAGCTTTGCTTCAGAAAGTCGGGGGAACTTTGAGCAAAGGTACCGAAAGCACTCACCATCTTTTGGAAGGGACTTGATGAATTGCTTAATGAGACCCAACTTAATGTGGAGAGGTGGTAATAGAATTTTATCACGAGGTACCAAGCTCTCATGAAGAACATTTTTCTCACCGGGTCTCAAATACTCCCGAATTGGCCAGTCTTTTTTCCCCCAGTGTAGGTCACGGGCCCGGCTATCCCACAAGCAAAGGAAGCAGGGATATTTGGTGAAACCGGATTGCTGCCCTAATAGCATGGATAGAATTTTAAAGTCTCCACAAATCATCCACTTATGCTCATCATAACGAATCTTCTGAAGAATCAGGGCCAAATTCTCGTATTTTTCTTGGAGAATAACAGAGTGAGCAATAGGAACTGAAGCGAATGTGTTGCCATTATGAAGAAGAACACCTTTTATGCTGTCTTTTGACGAATCAATGAACAGCCGCCATTCAGCAGGATCATACTTGAGTTTAAACTTTTCCATCACTCCGTATATATCGTTGCAAAATACCAAATCTTCCTCTTTGCTGAAATACTTCAAAAATTGTGTCTCGCGGTTGCGGTACCAATAAAAAGTTGTTCCTGGTGACAATAGATTTTTCTGTTTAAGCCGAGAACCTAGCAGTTGGGCAGCATCTTTTGGGAGTCCTAAATCCCAGACTAAATCATTCAATTCAGCTTGAGAGAAAAGTTCAGGTTTCGGATCTGGTTCAGTTTCAAACTCGGAAGTACTGGACTCATCGGGAAAAGCCATCTGATGAGTCTCATCATGATCAGAACCGTCCACACAAATATGATCCAAAGATTTTGGTGGTTCAGGCACAGGTACTTCGTTGCTATGAGGCATAGGCCTAATTGCTGAGGGAAGGTTGGGGTAACTTATTACATTCTTATTTTTTAAGTTGTATCCCTTTACAATGCAAGAGCAAAAATAGCAGTCACTGCTGTGGTCTCTTGGTTCACGCCACATCATAGGTATTCCGAAACGAAATGCTTGTTTTTTACCTTTCATCCATAAGCGTAGATCTTCCTCACATGTCTTGCACACTTTGTGAGGAGCCCACGGTTTGTCTTGATCGCCTAACTTCAAACCGAAATAGGCGAAATATACTTTTTTAATAAATGCAGAAATGTTCCTCTGCCGCTTTTTCACGGTATATTCCCCACAAATAAAACAAAAACTGTCCGGAGAGTTGACGCAACCTCTGGCTCTATGAGCCATCACAAATACACAGCACTGCAAACTACAACTGTAGTGAACCACTTCGGAATAAAGCTGGATTACGACTGAGCAAACAAAAGGTAATAATGAACTTGCAAGAAACTGAAATTTGACAGGAACGTTCATGTCGCAACCACCGTGTTTGAGCGAGCGAACGAGGTGAGGCGAACAGGAAAGAACATGCGCCAGCGCGAGTACTGGATTTAGCCCCCCGCCTCCCAATTGTCCTGTTAATGTATAAAATGAATACAAAACACTCTAAAATATCATGAGGGAGTATTTCTAGTTAGTTAACCATTACAACCTCTATTTTGGGCCAAGAAAATAAACTGCAGTCGGCTAAAAAGAAATTATGTGAACATTCCTTATATGGGTAAGAAATCTAATTTTGCAAGAAAACGTGATGTGATGGAACATTTTGGCTATTTTTCCTGGATTCAGCACCCCAAAATCTATAGGAATCAGTTGCAAAACTGGAGGCAGTTTTTTGGTAGTGTACCTGTGTAATCTTTTGCGGAAAAATAATTTACGTTTCCTGAATTTTTCAAGATCACCGTTGATGGAACCTCTGGTACTCGTCCGTAAGTACCTTACAGATGTCCTCCTGATGCCGCCGGACAATTTGCCGCCCATTGCTAGGGTTCAATATGTAGCTATTTCCTCTCAGACTGGGGCAGAGGGGGGTGCTGAGGGTGCTTCTGGGCCTGATCAGCTAGAACTATCTGATTTCTTAGAGAGTTCCTTGGAGGTAGTTACTGGGTAGGGCAACCTTGCTAGTTTGTTTTGCCTTCGAATCAGATCGTAACTCTGTCCTTAGGTTATTTTTTCGTAGGATGTCGTTTTCTCAGTTTATGGGTTCGAAAATTTTCATATTTCCGGATTTGTCAAGGGAAACCCAGAAAAGGCGGAAGGAGTTCCTGGCTTTACGTCAGAGAGCTACTGCCCTGGGTGCTCTATTTAAGTTGGGGTATCCATATAAATGTTCATTATTGTTTCAGAATAAGCATTTTCTGTTTTTTGAGCCTGTACAACTGCTTCAATTTCTTCAGGCGAGGGAGGAGGGGGGAGGTATGATCCCTGTACTGGCTGCCATGTGTGTTATCTTTGCTCCAAAGATGTGGGGGGGATTAAAACCTCCCTTATTTCTGTTATTTTTCTCTATTGCTTGTTTGGAACCATATTGGGGTTATTATGTATTGGGGTCTGATTGTTGTATGTGGGCTTATACCTAGATCTATGGGGGGTTTTTTGTTTGTTCTCTATATATTGTATTATACTGTAAGTGGCCCAGTTGTTTTCTGTGGAATGTTATGAAAAATCTCTTAAATAAAAAAATAAAAAAGGTAATCCAACTGACTGTGGAAATTATCGCACAATCACTCTGATTCCACATGCCAGCAAGGTTCTATTCAAGATCATTCAGCAGAGATTACAACCATACCTGGAATGAGAACTGGCTAAAGTGCAAGCAAGTTTCAGGAAAGGGCGAGGAACAAGAGGTATCATCATGGATGTGAGATGGATTCTTGAAAAGACAAAAGGATATTTATATATGTTTTATTGACTACAACAAAGCTTTTGACTGTGTAAACCATGAGAAACTCTGAGCCACGTTAAGAAGCATGGGTATACCAGAACACGTGATAATTCTTTTTTACAACCTTTACATTGATCAAGAAGAAACAGTTCAAACAAAATAAGGAGAAACAGAACGGTGTACAATCAACATAGGTGTACGACAAGGCTGCATACTTTCCTCCTGCCCATTTAATTTATATGCAGAACAAATCATCAGAGAAGCAGGACTATATGAAGACATTGAGGTATGAAGATTGGTGGAAGGCTAATCAATATCCTTCGCTATGCTGATGATACCACATTACTGGCTGAAAGTGAAGACAATCTGAAACATTTGCTTCTCACGATCAAGGAACATAATTTTAAAATAGGCCTGCACCTTAATGTAAAGAAGTTAAAGATCCTGACAACTGGCAAAATCAATAAGTTCATCATTGATGAAGAAGAAATTGAAATAGTTGACAACTTTAACCTACTTGGATCAAAAATCAATTAAAAAACGACAAACAGTCAAGATATCCAATGATGCATTGCTCTGGGCAGAATGGCTATGAAGGACCTAGACAAGATTCTCAAGAGCATGGTATTTTCAATAACATCATGTGGATAAGAAAGTTGGACAATGAAAAAGATAGACAGGAAGAAAATTGATGCTTTGAATTATGGTGCTGGCAATTAATAATGTGTATACCATGGACTGCCCGAAGAACAAACCAGTCAGTACTAGAGGAGATCAAACCTAAGCTTTCTTTAGAAGCTCAGATGACAAGACTTCGACTTTCATACTTTGGACACATCATGCAAAAAGAGAGATCATTAGAAAAAGACATCATGCTTGACCAGGTAGAAGATCAAGGCAAAAGAAGAAGGCCAGCAATAGATGGATCGATACAATAACAGCAGCTATGGGTGCCACTCCATCAACATTGATTGCCTAACTGAAGATTGAATACAGTTTAGGACAACTATCCAGAAGGTTACCATGAGTGGACATTGACTCGACAGCACTTAAGAACAACAACATTATATCTTCCCTATCTTTCTTCCAAAGTATACATATTGAGGTCTTTAAGTCTGTCCCCAAATGCCATAAGGCGAAGCCCACTGACCATTTTGGTAGCCACCCTCCATACCAACTCCATTCTGTTTATATTCTTTTGAAGGTGTGGTTTCCATAATAGCACACAATACTCTAAATTAGGTCTCAAAGACTTATAAAGAGGCACTATCACCTCTTTTTTCCAACTAGCCATTCCTCTCTCTGTGCACCCAAGCATCCTTCTGGCTTTCGCCCTCACCATCACCTTTTCTATCTGTTTAACCACCTTAAGATCATCAAAAACAATCACCCCTAGGTCCCGCTCTTCTTTTGTGAAGCGCTTTGCCCCCTATACCGTACAGCTCCCTTTGATTTTTGCAGTGTAAATAATGAGATGCAAAGCACATCATTATTATACAAATTGAATAATGCCACTTGTTGTTCATGGAAAAATAACACCAGCTTTGAGCTGCCATTATTTTTCCTCCTAGGGAAGCAGCTTGACCCTCTGGTGCTGTTAGCATGAGACTACCACTAGGGTTCAAACAATACAATTTCGATGCTAGCGCCAGAGGGAGGTAGGAGTGACTGGGGATTCCTCCTGCCCCTGAAACACTGGACCACCACTGTAGGAAAAGATACACCTGGGGGGCATAGAAGAGGGCAAGGGGTCTGCAAAGACAGTGCTCTGAAGGGGATCTTCTTGGGGGTGCCTTTTTAGGAGAGATGATCTTCTTGGCAGGTGGTCGTCTTAGGGGGATGATCTCAGCACTGACTTTTAGAGGGGGGGGGGGAAAGAAATCACTCAACACAGGCCCTGATCTCTTTAAGATGGTGGCCAGGAGCATCAGGCCATGTGTTAGTGGCTCAATGCTCCCAGCCAGGAAAAATAATGGCAGCTTTGAGATGCCATTGTTTTTCCCTTGGATTAACAAAACTTGTGAAATTCAATGCAACCCACTCTTATTCCTTTACCATGGGAGTCACTAACCTGCTAAACTGAGTTAGCGCAGGTTAGTGACTCACAGTAATTTAAGCTGCAGTAAAATTAGATATTTTATCGCAGCTTAGTAACTAGACCCCTCAATTGTTCTCCTCATACAGTTGGCACTCTTGCATTTTAGATATGTTGTGTACAATATCTTGAGAAATAATTGGAAATATTCTAACTATTCTATTCTATATTCTAAATATTCTAGCTTTTCCAAATTGTGAAATCTCTAGCAAAGGAGCCATCTCAAGAGAACTTACCCTACCCAGACTCACAAGAATATGCTTATTACTTGCGTAAGAAAAGTAATCAGCTTGCCCAAACTGCTAAGCCCCCCCATACCAGCCAGCCTACCTTTCTCCATCCCACAACCTCCTCTTGGTCATTTCCTGAGTGGGTCCCAACACACTATCACATCATTTTCTACTCCATCTGACAGAATCATTCAAGACACTATCCTAAACATAAACACTACAACAGCACCCTCCGATCCGTGTCCAGCTCCCTGGATAAAGGCCCTGCATGCCGAGCTCAGCCCATTCCTATCCAAATTGATTGATGTATTGTTCTCTACTGGAACATTCCCTCGAAGCCTGAAACAGACGGCTATCAGACCACTCCTAAAAAACAATAAGTTGGACCCTTCGATGATGGAATCCTACAGGCCTATCTCCAGCATACCTCTCCTATCGAAAATCATTGAAAAGATTACCCAACGCCAATTACAAGATCACATAGATACTAATGCACCCCTGCATCCCTGCCAGCATGGATTTCGCGAAGCACATGGTGTTGAAACATTACTCACAACCTTATTCAACACCATAACCTTAGGTCTCGATAACATCAGACAAGGCTTTGCACTAATCTTCATGGACATTGCCGCTGCATTCGACACCGTAGACCACGAAGTTCTCCTGCTACGCCTCAGAGAGAAGGGAGTTCATGCTTCAGCTTTGTCATGGTGCGCTTCATACCTCACTGATCGCTGGCAACATGTCCGTTCTGGCCCCTCCAACTCCGATTCCTTCCCCCAAACTAAAGGTGTTCCACAGGGCTCATCTCTATCCGCCTTGCTATTCAATGTCTATATGCAACCCATTTGTGATCTCATCCAATCATTTAATATCAACTGCCTGGTCTATGCTGACAACGTCTTGATGTACATGCCAATTTCGACAGAACATCTTGAACTATCCCCACTTATCAGGTGCTTTGACGCTGTCACAGACTGGCTAAATGCACAAATGCTTAAGATAAATTTCAAAAAGACAGAAGCCCTCTTCGTCACCAGGAATCCGGCTTTTACTCCACTCCTGTCTATCAAGGTTCGCGACGCAGAGATCATATGCAAGACTACAGTAAGATACCTAGGTGTAACACTTGATCAGCAACTTAATATGAAGGCTCATATCAAAAACATAACAAAGTCGGTCTACCATAAAATCCGGACCCTCCGCAATCTGCGTCAACTGTTAGAGCCTGATGACTTCCGAACTGTCTTTCAGGCCCTAATAATGCCTCACTTTGACTATGCCAATGCGATCTTGTATGGTCTACCTAAGTGCACGACTAACCCCTTACAACTTGCAATGAATTCAGCTGCAAGAATCCTTCATGGAGCCTCAAGAAGTTCTCATATTACCCCATTACTAAAACAATTGCACTGGCTACCCATACAAGCCAGGATCTTATTCAAGATCCTAATTATGACCCATAAAGCCATCAAGAAATACCCTGCTACTGCCATTACTGACCTAATTTCAATCACACCTCCCAATCGAGCAAGGAGATCGAATGCCACAAATACTCTCATATTACCTAAGGCAAGCACGAAGTGTTCTCAATTCACTAGATCCAGAGCCTTCTCCTTCTTTGCTCCATCCTGCTGGAACGCACTACCAGCAACTATCAGAACCATCAGTGAACTCTCCCTATTTAGGAAGGCACTGAAACGGCACCTCTTTCTTCATCACTACGATGATGCAGTCTTCTCCCCACACTCACCCACTCTCACATCTCAATGCAGCACCTCAAACTCATGCACGTCACATTCCCAGACTGATCACTCGCAATCACACCTTCTCCTCCAACCACCATGAGAAACTTATGCAGTGCCGCATAACTCATTATATTGTTGCATAAAGTAGACTGTATTTATTCATCGTGTCTCCTTGTTAAGGGACTGGTTATTTATACCCCATTTTACCTGTTATATCTGCTTAACGCATACCCAAGTTTAATTTTCCTGTTTAATGTATACCCAAGTTATTATACCTGTTTCACTGTAAGCACAAATCACGAAATTGAGATGTGCAACTCTTATGTTCATTGTAAACCGCACTGATGTCGAATAGCGTGGTATAAAAGAGACTGCAAATAAATAAATAAAATAAATAAACTATATGTCATCATAATATTTTAATCATATGTTCAAAGGTAAACAACAAAAAAAGATGCTTGTGCAAGGCAGACATAATTTCTGAGAAAAAAAAATATGACCTGGACAGGATTAATGGCACCCTTCACTAATATTTGGCAGTGATGACAGCCTCCAAAACATTTCTTGTAGTCATCTATAAGTTTTCGTACATCTGTCTGCTGGTAATTTCTCCCACTCTTCAACTGCGATTTGTTCCAGCTTATGAATATTTCCTAGTATGCACTAAGTACAAAAACATATCGTATTTTAATGAAAAGGCCCCTGTGTGCACATATATTTATTTATTTGCAAGTTCTTTTAAGTTGCAAGTCTGGGAGGTGGTGTACAAGTCAACATATAGCATCCACTTTTGTCTTGAAAATTACCTCAAGGAATTTATGCTGTTGCCCTTACACCTGCTTTTGTCCATGCATGGATTGGTTGGGTTAATTTATACACATATGCGTGCAGTTTCTACTCAGTCTTAGTAAACATATGTGTGCACAAGCTGTATGCATCTAAATTTATCCACATTTGAGCAGGACAAGTTTATAAAAACCTATTTCTACACATAAAGCACTGCGTTAGCAGAAGAAATGCTTTTGCAGATTACCCTTCCTCTATTTCATAGTTTATTTGAATGAGACTTCTGCCAGTTTTGATGTGACTTTTAATTTAATTTGACTTCTCTTTTCAGTAAAAGAGCTTAGCTGAACATAGATGACCTTTTAGTGATTCAAAGTGTCTCAGTTCCCTGGGGCAGTGACTGTACGTGCCCACTGTACACAGAGAAAACAGTCCAAGCCGATTGCTTGGGATTCCACCCACTCTTTCATTTGCACCAGAATACCCTCTAGGCACCCACCTGCATTTATTAGGAGTGGAAAAAAGAAATTCCCAGCACAGTGCATGTTACATCTCCTTTCCCCCCTTCATTCCTGGAGACTCAGATCACTGCCTCCCAAGTTCTTATTTCCTCCTCTCACCAGACTTAAAGCAAGTTCAAAGATCCCTCCTCTGCCTTAGTCTCCTGTATGGTTTTGTATTTAAATAACCGATGAACTATTAGAAAATAGAATTTTCTCTCTGTGAATTTTAACAGTGAAGCAAAACATCCTCTGAAACAAAATCGTCAACAAAAGTTAAGGACTAATTTCTTATACAGCAGGAAACAATACCACAAGATCATGGACTCATTTAAATCATTTTCAGATCACCAAACAATGCATCCAATTGTTCATAAGTTCATAATTAAAATATTCCATTTTTCAGAAGCAGCAATTAAAAAATGTCGGACGTTTGCCTGGATATGAAATGGTTATCCAGAAGTAACCGGGTACGGCGCACTAGCCGCCTCGCGACCCCCCCCAAACCCTCCCCCCCCTCCCATATATAAAACCGTTATGCAATGACAACACCACACCTGTTCTGGGATTAAAACTGGTCGCAGCTTTATTTGCCTTTAACAATAACTAAACAAAGTTCACAATCAACAAACTTCCCCCCCCCCACCCCCTGCAGATCAAGCCTTCACCAGCCATCTTAGTAGCAAGGTGACGCTGTCTCCGCTTCCGCCGGGCCCAAGCCCCGGCTACTTCCGTATCCCTCCCTCATCCGGCTTCGCCATATTATTAGCAAAAGCCGAGGGATTGTCCAGGTCGGGGGTACCCCACCCCCGTCCTAAGGATTGCCTCCGGCTCCGGACCCCGGAAACCTCCGGGATCCCCCCCCCCCCCACCCGCGGCCACCCCCCCCCCCCCCCCGGTCAAACAGACCATGAAGAGGGAGGGCGGGCGGGAGCAACCGTCCCCTTCAGCCGCCGCTCGCAAAACGGCTGAGCTCCGCGCCGCCCCTCCCACTCGACCCTGGCCTAACTCCGTGATTGGCTCCCGCGCTGCCACAACAGCTGCGGGAGCCAATCACTTTGAAGCCAAACACCGACGCCGCCAGCGTGGCCGACCAGCCGGGGGGCGAGCGCAGCGGCGCCCCCCCTGGTTAATTCTGGGCGCGGGCACGAGGCGCTGCGGCCTTCCTGTAACCGGGTACGGCGCACTAGCCGCCTCGCGACCCCCCCCCAAACCCTCCCCCCCCTCCCATATATAAAACCATTATGCAATGACAACACCACACCTGTTCTGGGATTAAAACTGGTCGTAGCTTTATTTGCCTTTAACAATAACTAAACAAAGTTCACAATCAACAAACTTCCCCCCCCCCCACCCCCCGCAGATCAAGCCTTCACCAGCCATCTTAGTAGCAAGGTGACGCTGTCTCCGCTTCCGCCGGGCCCAAGCCCCGGCTACTTCCGTATCCCTCCCTCATCTGGCTTCGCCATATTATTAGCAAAAGCCGAGGGATTGTCCAGGTCGGGGGTACCCCACCCCCGTCCTAAGGATTGCCTCCGGCTCCGGACCCCGGAAACCTCCGGGATCCCGCCAACGGCTCAGGGCACCTCAACCTGAGCCGCCCCCACGGCAAAGCTGCGACCAGCCCCATGTCCCCGCAGAATATCCTCCAAGGCCTCCTGCCAGTCGTTGAGGAGTAAATCCATCCCAACAGGGGATAGATGTACCCCATCTTGCCGGTACAATCCCGCACAGGCTACTTCCGCCCAAGAATGAAGAATCTGATACCCCCCACGCTCCCTCACCCATCGGCCAATCTGCCGATTGATTTTTGTTAACCCCCGTGACCACCGCCTCTCACCCCAGGAAGCAGGCCTTGGAATGATATCAGACCAGACGATAATCACACCTGGAAACATAATTAACAATTCTCCAAAATCGTGCTGTGCTGCACGAATCAACTGGCGACAAGTCCAAGCCCCCAAATCATTGCCCCCAAGATGAATCACGGTGATGTCAGGCAGTCCTCGCCGACGCTCATGGTGCTGCAGCAAAGGCAATAGCTGTATCCACCGAAGACCGCGCTCGCCCAGCCATGAAACGGTTACCAAGGAAGTTGCCAGGCCGAGGTTCCTGCCAACAGGCCATGTCTCTGCTCGTCGACCAGCCCAATAAACAAAAGAGTGGCCAATCACCCAACAGCTACACGGTCCCTTTCGGAGATCTGCAAAACAAAATTAACAGTTAGCCACATCCCCCCACCCCTACAGCCGCACATAGCTGCGGAAAGCCTGGGACTTCCATCTACCGATCCTCTTAATGTCCGCCACAGGCAAACCCTCCCCCGCCGCCGTAGTCGCTGCCCCTATCCGGAATGAGTGAGGCACAAACTGACTCGAGTCCTCACCCAACCCGCGCAGCGCTAACCGCAAAACTGCAGTAAACTGGAAGCGCGTCAGCGCCCGCCCATCCGCGTGCCGAAAAAGACTTCCCGTGCCGCCAGGCCGCAGTTGCAGATACGCCTGCAGTGAGGCAACCGGACAAGTAAGAACTCCGGGAAGCGCCCGCAAAATAACCCAAATCCCCTTTCCCGACGGATCCGTCTTGGAACGCTCTAACCGAATGCGAACCGCGCCCGGCAAGAAAACCACATGGCGAAGTAGCAGACCCTGAGGACGCAACAAGCACCCAGACTCCGCCACCAATTCGCCAACTCGAAATGCCCCAAAAAAGGCAACTACAAAGACAGCTCGAAATAGCGCAGCCTCAAAAGGGGAGGTAACCACTCCGGGCAAGGCGCCACAAAGCCGGAGAAGTAAGTCATGGGTGATGGGGCGCCTGCAATCACCCGAGGAAGGGCAGGAGCGTTCCCAACCCTGCAACAACCGCCGCGTCAAAAAACCGCCCCCAACAGCCCCCCACCCCACCGCCTTTGAGAAAAAAGAAAACCCGGCCAAATGCATCCGAACCGCCGTCCGCGAAAACCCCGCCGCCTTCGCCCAGAGAACATACTGACTCGTTAGGTGATCTGAAACAGGTCCATGTCGCCAACCGCGAACTGCCAGAAAGCTCTCGACCCTGCTGCAGCCCCGCCGATATGCCGTCCAAGTAGCAGCCGACACCAAGCTTCGCAGCAAGTGGATCATCTCGGAAGACCAATCTGCCATAAGTGCTCCGGGACCGATGCTCCCTCCATGTCCGCAGATGGCGCCAACGCCCGAAACAGCTCCCACTTAAAACGGGAAAGAGCATCAGCAATCTTGTTAGTAACTCCCGGGATATGCCTGGCCCTAACCACAACATTGAATCTCAAGCAGGCCAATACGACCTGACGCATCAAGTCTGCCACCGGCACCGACCGCGGGGAATACGTATTAATAACACTAACAACCGCAGCATTATCGCACCACCATAGAACCGTCCGGTTGCGAAGCCTGTCAGGCCATAACATGAGAACCACGAGTATCGGGAACAATTCCAAAAAGGTAATATTACGGGTTAAGCCAGCCAGACCCCACGACGGCGGCCATGGCTCAGCACACCACGAACCACCAAAGTACATGCCGAAACCCCCACCACCGGCGGCATCCGTATACAAATCCAACGCAGCACTGGTGGTTTCCACGTCTCGAAAGACGGTGTAACCATTAAAGTCCTGCAAAAAGGTGTCCCACACAGACAGGTCCGCTCTCATACCCCGCGATATTCGAATACGATGATGAGGTCTTGCCACCCCTGTCGTGGCCAGAGCGAAGCGACGCAAGAACACCCTACCCATCGGGATTACCCGACAAGCAAAATTCAGAGAGCCAATCAGAGCTTGCATCTCCTTCAACGTCAGCTTACTGGCGGCAATAGCGGTCGCTACCAACACTCGCAACCTAACCACTTTGTCAAGAGGCAAGCGCGCGACCATCGCCACGGTGTCTAATTCGATACCCAAAAAGGTAAGCTTCGTCATCGGGCCGGCCGTTTTGTCTTGAGCCAAGGGAACTCCCCACTCGTGAGCTAAATGTAGAAATTCATCTAATAAGGCCTGACACCGACCAGAACGTGCTTCGCCTACAAACAAAAAGTCATCCAGGTAATGCACCGCATTCGTGCAACCTGTCTTCTTCGAGAAGACCCAGTGCATAAACGTACTAAACAGCTCGAAGTATGCACAGGACACCGAACAACCCATGGGCATACACTTATCGTAATAGAACTGATCCCCGAAGGAAAACCCCAATAAATGAAAAGCTGACGGATGGACCGGCAACAAACGAAATGCCGACTCGATGTCCACCTTGGCCAACAAGCTCCCACGACCACATCGCCGGACCAGCTCCACCGCCGTATCAAACGATGCGTAACGAACTGTACAATACTTCTCAGGGATGTGATCGTTCACGGAAGAGCCAGGAGGAAAAGACAAATTATGAATCAACCTGTATTTTCCCGGCTCCTTCTTCGGAACAATCCCCAAAGGGGACACTACCAAGTTGGGGAAGGGCGGCTCAGCAAAAGGGCCAGCCACCCTTCCCAAACGCAGCTCTACCGCCAGCTTGTCCCGCACAATGTGCGGAAATCTCCGCACTGACGGCGCATTCTGAACCCTACCCGACACCACCGTACCTACCACCGGAATGGAAAACCCCTTCTGAAACCCCTCCGACAACACCTTCCCAGCCTTGCGCCTGGGGTAACTCCCCAACCACGGACTAAGAGCCGGAAAAAGAATAGGAGTCGGAGCTAAAGCCAAAAGGTCGCTACTGCTTGGGAGGCGGCACTCCGGGAGCGACTGACCCCCGCTTGACACACTTAAGTGCGGAATGTCCTCCCGCACAGATAGAGCAGGCATGCCGGAACTTACAGTCCGGAAAGGGGCACGAAGACTTGTTGAAGCGCCAACACAAATCTCCTGCGCTGCCCCCTGCTGGTCTCGAAGCTGCCGGCAAGGTGGTCGCACGAAAGGACCGCACGGATCCATCAGCGGCCCCAGCTGCACTTCTCTGACCACTCGCAAACCCCCCGCCTGGACGAACAGCCATCTGGGTTAACCACAGATTAATATCTTGCGTCCCCCAAGACAACAGCCGATTCTCCTCCATTTTATCGCGGAATTTCTCATCGTAGTTGAGCCAAGCCCAACCCGGATGGGACTGAGAAGCCTCTAGAATGGAATCCATATAAGCTAAAAGCATCCCATACTGCTGAGGATGCAGATGCCCCCAAACACTAGCAAGACGTAAGAATGACCTCATCCAATTAACCACATTCCTAGCTACTTTGCGCACCCGCCCCGCCTTCTCATCCTCTTTCCGTTTTTTGCGACTATCCCCCGTCCGCTTCCTACCCTCCAGTAACCGAAACAGATCAATATAACGCCGTTTCTGGATTTTGCGCCGCAACTTTTTTGGTACCCCTTCCCACAATTCCGAGAAAGCTGCTAACGTCGGCTGCACTAAACTCGGAGAAGGATCCTCCCTCTCGCTCACAGACGTAGAAGAAGATGAAGTCTGAACGGATGAAGAAGAAGAAGAACTAGATCTACGGCGCCGTCGACGAGAGTGCTTACTTTTCTTCTTGGCCTTTTTGCCTACATCACCCGATACCGCCAAAACGTCGCCCTCTTCTACGCCGTGCGCTGTTGCCATAGCACCCTCGCCCCCCACCTCCCCGAAAAGGCCCAGTGCCAACTCACCTGCACCACCGCTGGTAGTCCCCTCGGGTGAAACGAGTCCGCGCTGGACCGTCGACATCACAGGCCCCGCCCCAAGTTCCACTCCCAAACGGCTTCCTTCACCGCTCGATACTCCCGCACCTTGCTGGCTGGACCGATGGAGATCTGCAGCATCCCGAAACTGCCATCCCGGAGGGACCTGAGGAGAGAAAACACCAAACAGCGCAGAAACACCAGCCATGGCCCAAGGCGGCGGCCACGCCCCCATCCAGTTTGCCTGAGAAGAGCCCTGCCCACCCCCGCTCCAATGCTCCCAAGCCAACGGCGTGCCCCCCTGCCCCATGGGAAAACCCGACACGCCCTGGAAATTAGCCCCCACTCTACCCCCCGCCCACTCGGCAGACTGTCCTGCCCAGGCCAAAGTAGGGCTAACACCCGACACCCCCACCGCCTCCTGCCCCCCTAAACCTCCAGCGCCTCCCACACTACCCCTGCCCCCCGCAAAAGGAATAGAAGGGCCACCCGACCCCGCAGGAAAGGTACCCCTTATAGGCGTCACATCAACCTGCTCCCTACCCCCAGGTACAGTAGCCCCAAGGCCCCTGCAGTCCTTCCTTTGCTTGCCCCGCCCCCGCTCACTCCCCTTTTGCCCCACAGCCCCACGCCTCGAGCCTCTCCGTTCTCCCGACCCAGACCCAGCTACAACCTCTAGCCCCGATGCACCCACCCCCGACCCTACCCCCCTTCCCGCTCCCCTGCCCCGTTGAGCACCTCTGCCCCATTGTTGGTAAGGCCGCATGGTGCCTTGTCAGCACAAAGTCCCCGCGGGAGAAATATAGATTTTTTTTTTTTTTAAAATTATTATGCTTTCTGTTTGGGAAGAGAATATGCAATGAAACAATGACAGCAACAAGGCTAAGACCCCGAATAAAAGGAAGAAACCCCGAAGTACACTTGCCTTGCCCGATGGTCCCGCAGCGAGCACGGAGGACACGTGCTCAAGCCGCAGCTCACCGCCGCTAAACTAAACCGCTGATGCACGGTGCAGCGAATCCCCGGATCAGCGCTGCGATGCCAACCTCCAAAACTGCACCGAGCCGCAAAGCCCAAACACCGGACCCAACAAGGTATGGAGAGAAAGATGACAAGCAACCGTCCCCTTCAGCCGCCGCTCGCAAAACGGCTGAGCTCCGCACCGCCCCCCCCCCCCCCCTCGACCCTGGCCTAACTCCGTGATTGGCTCCCGCGCTGCCACAACAGCTGCGGGAGCCAATCACTTTGAAGCCAAACACCGACGCCGCCAGCGCGGCCGACCAGCCGGGGGGCGAGCACAGCGGCGCCCCCCCAGTTAATTCCGGCCACGGGCACGAGGCGCCGCGGCCTTCCTGTTATCATTGCATGAAAACTCTTAAGAACAATAACAAACACTGTACGGGAAGGCTTATTAGACTTTTGGGGGAAAATATTTTTACAATCTGTAATTCTTTCCAATCTCAATTTATTTCCATTTTTATATCCTTGCTGTAATCCTGGTGTCCATTTTACCTTTAGTAAAAATAAACAGCAGTATCTCTGGCTCCAAATTATTATTTTTTTTCATTTGTTGTTGTTAAGTGCCGTTGAGTCGGAGTTGACTCATGGCGACCCTCTGGATAGCTATCCTAAATTGTGTTCGGTCTTGAGTCAGGCGGCTCATTGTTGACAGACTGGTACCCGTAGCTGCTGTTATTGTATCGATCCATCTCATTGCTGGCCTTCCTCTTTTGCGCTGACCTTCTATCTTGCCAAGCATGATGTCTTTCTCTAATGATCTCTTTCTTCGCATGATGTGTCCAAAGTATGAAAGTTGAAGTCTTGTCATCTGAGCTTCTAAAGAAAGCTTAGGTTTGATCTCCTCTAGTACTGACTGGTTTGTTCTTCGGGCAGTCCATGGTGTTTTCATTTAGAGTTTGCATATAATAGAAAGGGAATTAACCAGTACAATATACATGTTTATTGGTTTCTTTCTATGCATTTTAAAGGTGGTTTTCTCTTTGATGATTTAAACCATATGTTGAGGTACTTTGGAGGATTATTTTATCAGTTCCTCTGCTGAATGAAAGAAATACCAGGGCAGAGCCCATATGTTTATACACAGACACTAGTAAATCATTTCTTTCTCCTAAACAGCCAAACTGCCATATTGATAAATAGCATATGCCACATTAATTTAATTCAGAATAATTCTGAGACATAGTTTTGTTACAAGTATAAATTCTGTGATGTGATGGAATGTGTTAAGCTTTTAAGAAATACTCATTTAGGAGTAATTTTATGAAGGATTTCACACATACTTTCTCTATGAAAATTACTCCACCAAAACTATGAACACATATTTATACCTGCTGTTTAGCAATCGAAGAATTTTCAAGGATTTATATGCATACTTTTCAAAATCTAAACTATGGCATAAGTCCATATTCTGCTCCCAACTCTACCACTGGAAATGCCTCTGCCGTTACAGATGAAAATATGTATGATATGACTTTATCTACACCCTTTTACTCGTACATATTCTGGGTGATTTTATAGCAAGACATTTCCGCAGCTATTTTGTGCACATAGATGGCTTTTAACATTGCCCCTGAGCACCTAGATCAAAGTCTGTAAAAATGCATGGTTGCTGACCAGTTAAAAGCTAGTTGTTTAGTTTCAGTCAAAAAGTGAGTGAAACTAGGGGTTAGCATTAATTTTCAGCACTAGCCAGCTAAGTATGGTGCCTGTACTTGACTGTACATATAGATGAGGGTACTGAGACGTCTGTCTACTGACCAAACGTGATGTTCAGAGAATTGTGCTGTCTGCCAGGTGCCAAAATCTGTGATCTTATGGAGAGTTTGCCAAGACTCATCAAGCCTACCCCATGTTGCTCATCTATGTTGGCACAAATGATACTGCTAGGTATCCCTCTGATCATATCAAAATTAGCTTCATGGCTCTAGGACAGAGGCTGGAACAGATAGGTGTGCAGGTGGTATTCTCTTCAATCCTCCCTGTTGAGCGTAAAGGCCGAAGCAGAGAAGTTCGCACCTTGGAGATGAATGAAATTAAAGGGCATTTCCCAGCACTTGTGCGCTTCACTAGAACACAGCTGCTAGCATGAGGGAAAATGCCACTCTTCACGCTGGCGGTTGTGCAGAGGTGAGCTGCGGCTTCGGACAGGCCTCCCTGGCTAACCTCTGAAGCAGTCCACTGTGTGAGAATGAAGTTCGTGTGGGGCTCCCTGAGGCATGGTGCCCTGTGCGAACAACATTCTCGCACAATGGAGGGGCCGGCCCTGACCTCTTCCCTTCTCAAATAAAGGAGTCCAGTCCAGTTTACTTAAAATTTTAGGGCCACCAATAAAGCAACCACATGAACTGGCAGAGACAGAAAAACATAACTATGTTACAGTAGTCAATTCCTTCTCTTTCCTTCACTGGTTACTTCTTTATTCCCTTCACTCTGTGGTAGTACCACATTTTACTCTAATTACCTTGTATCTGATGCTGTATCTGATGCTAGAATCCTTCTCCTATTTTATTACTCTTTACCAATATACCCGAAGCTGGAGGTAATGCGGCACAGGTCCCGAAACTGCCCTGGGATCACTCCTGGTTCTGGTGTCACTGTTCACTGAAAAGCTCCTGGATTTTTCCTTTCTTTAAAGCTGGTAATCTTTGTAGATTAATGTCTCTGGAATTTCTCTGCAGGTGTTAATGACTCAGACATTCCTCGATCATTGAGATGCCTCCTTTCTTGGAGCTTCTATGTCTCTCTGTGAGTGGATCGCTTCAAGGTCATTTACACAGAGTGATTGAGCCAGGGGGGTGCTGGCGGATCTTTTGCACAAACATTCCTTTTTCCTTACTCTCTAATTCTCTGCTTCTATGCCTGTGACTCCTCCTTAAGGAACTGTGGAGCTAGGGTTTTGCCACCCTCAGCTGCCCACCTCCTCCAAGAGGCAGACACCTTACTCCACCATAGTGCAGTGGATGTGTGCCAAAGTTCTGTCTTTGGGAGTGGCTTAAATTTGTCTCACATTTTCACTCCCAGAGGAGTCTCCTCCCAGCAGGATATGACTGGCAGAAGGTAACATCCCCTGTTCTGGAAATTGCTAGATATTGTAGTATTCTGGTAGGGACACTGGAGGTGCTGCTGCTCAAAGCAGTGACATCCAAGTAATCTCTACACGGTTTTCTACAAAATAATTTTGAAATTAGTTGGATGGAAAGTGAAGAATTCTTTTAAATTGGACTTTTGAAATTGTGGTGAAGGTTTCAACAGAGAAAGCACAAGTCACTTGTAAGGAATTTTTATAATGTGAAGTGATAGCCCAGTGCATGCACCTAGGTTACACTAATCTGAGGCCTTTTCTCCATTTATAAATTAAAGTATTTTAGAGATGAATTCGTTATCTTGCAGATTTTGCTATACAGCAAAAAACATTTTAGATAGTTATATTCATTTGCTGTTTGCTTTTGTTATGATATCATGCTTATTGAGAGGTCTGAAAGGGACTGATCTTGGAGTGGGGGAAGTATTTTCCAGACTGGGCCATAGGGTTATATTGAAGATTAAGGCTGCCAGGAGAAAAGGGTGTGCACTGGTCCATATGTTAGAGATTGTAGTTGCTGTGGGAAGAGTGGTGCAGTATTTTTTTCCAAAGGTTTTTAGCTTCGTAATTTAAGATATTAGTTAAATACATCCTCAGAGAAGAGAGGGGAGAATTATCAGTAACTTGCTTAGCAGCTAGCTGGTTATATAAAATTAGGATCATTTTTAGCTAGAAGCTAGCCAACTAAATTGTGGATGAAAATCCCCTTCTTAAAGGAATAAGCTTAATAAAGCTGGTTACTTTGCCATCATAGATAACTGTAGCATAAGTTAGCATTTTTGCTGTTCTAAAGTTATCCAGATGACTTAGGACAGCTTATTTTCTGTCCTAAAGTTATCTGGATCCATATTCAGATGGTGGGCTGAATATCACTTCTATCTACTCTACTCTTGCTTAAGGTTACCAGATGTCCCCAATTTCCAGGGATTGTCCTTGATTTTGAGATAGTGGCCCTGATTCCATAGACTATGACCACCTCCAGCCCACAATTTCAGTGGAGACAAAGGCAATGAACATTCTCTCCTGCATACCCCTATAATGCAGTCTTCTCAGTCCTGCTAGGAGAAGATGTAAAATTTACATTTTCTGAAATAAGAGGAGGAGTTTTGAAAATATAAAAAATATTTATCTATGTGTATAAAGTAAAGTTTAAGCATATATGTATGTATGTGCACTCAGGACCGTACCAAGCTAGAAATGCACCCTGTGCAACTAACGAATCTGGTGCCCCCGTCTACCCAGCTACATTCAGAAACACTCTTTTTGAGCTTCCTGGAAGCTCAGTGATGATACCGGTGCCCTCTTCTGTGCTTGCGCCCTGTGTAGCCGCACCGCTCGCACAGCCCTTGTTATGGCCCTGTGTACACTTATAATTCAAAAAGGGCTGCTACTGTCTTTTTCAAACTTTTGAAATTACCGAATGTTACCTAGACTGGCAAGTTTGAAATATATGGTTAAATGATTCCCGAAGAGCAGGGCTGTCGCAACCATCAGGCAAGCTAGGCAGTTGCCTAGGGCAGCAGTTTTGGGGGGGAAGGGGTGGCAAAGAGCAGGGCATTCAAAACTAAACAATAGATTCTGGTAGTCAATGGGGGCATAAGGCTTAGGGTGCCAACACCTTTAACCAAGTCTGGGGCTGGCCCTGCCATGGAGGGAGGACTGCTGCCCCTCCCAGCCCAGTTCAACCCTGCCCAGGTGTCCCAGATTTGCTCTCCAAAAATCTAGTAACCCTGCTCTTGCTCTGCCCATGCACTATCCAGATGGCATGCAAGCAATCTGTAAGGACATTCAACAGCACTAACCTGATAGCGCTGTTGAATATCCACAGATAGCAGCGGCTAAGGCATTTATCTGGATAAAAACTGCTGTTATCCAGAAAAATGTCTTAAATTTCAGGCCAAATATAGTTCATAATATTTGGTGTGAACTCTTTGCTCTCTATAATAGGAAACTATAAAATATGTTTAATATTACAATATGACAAGCTGCTGTGCCCAGCTCTCTTCGGAATCACATTGAATTCAGTCCATTAAAATACCTTTACATTATCTGCTCAATGCTTCAGAATGGCAGAAAATCTTAATGATATAGCTTCAGACGTACCCTGCAAGAGAAAGAACTGCCTCCCACATTCATGCAACATCTCCTGCTTACGTTGACAGCTTTTCTTCCCTGCTACCGGGACAAAATCTCAGTCAAAAGACGTTGAAAACCGAAGCAATGCATGAAAACCGGGACAAAATCTCAGTCAGAAAAGACGTTGAAAACCGAAGCGTATGAAAACCGGGGCAAATGAAAACCGAGGTTTGACTGTATATCGTAATGATAGAGCTGATCAAATTGGTGGAGGGGTTGCGCTCTATGTTAGAGAGGGCATTGAGTCATAAAGGATTAAAGTTTTGCAGGAAACAAAATTTGCTGTAGAATCTATATGGATTGAAATTCCATGTAAAAAGGGGAAGGCGATGGAAGTGGGGGTGTACTATCGACCGCCTGGCCAGAATGAACAAATGGATGATGAAATGCTCAAAGAAATCAAGGAAGCTAACAAAAGTTACAGTGCAGTAATAATAATGGGTGATTTCAATTACCCCGGTATCAACTGGGTCAGTGTCACGGCAGGACATGCTAGGGAAATAAAGTTCCTAGATGAAATAAATGACTGCTTCTTGGAGCAGCTGGTTCATGAACCGACTAGAGGGGAAGCCATATTAGACCTAGTCCTTAGTGGAACACCAGATCTAGTGCAGGAGATAAGGGTGTTGGGGCCACTTGGCAATAGTGATCATAGCATGATCGCATTTGATTTAATTAGTGAAGGAGGGATAGTAAGGAAATCCACAGTACTACCTTTTAACTTTCGAAAGGGAGACTATGATAAAATGAGGAAAATAGTTAAGAAAAAACTAAAAGGAGCAGTTGCAAAGGTTAAAGACTTACATCAAGCTTGGTTGTTGTTGAAAAATACTATCTTGGAAGCCCAGGCCAGCTGTATTCCACGCTTTAAGAAAAGTGGAAGGAAGTCCAAAAAACTGTCAGCATGGTTTAAAGGTGAGGTCAGAGAGTCTGTTGTTGCCAAAAAGGCATCTTTCAGGAAATGGAAAAAAGAGCCAAACGACAAAACCTGTAAACAGCACAAGCACTGGCAAGTCAAATGCAAGGCTTTCATAAGGCAGGCAAAGGGAGAATTTGAGAAAAAGCTTGCTGCGGAAGCAAAAACGCGAAATAAGACTTTTTCAAGTACATTCATAGCAAAAAACCTGTGAGAGAGTCAGTTGGTCCATTAGATGATAGAGGGGTTAAAGGGACACTAAGAGGTGATAAGGCGATAGCGGAGAGACTGAATGAATTCTTTGCTTCGGTCTTTACTGAGGAATATGTAGGGATGTTACCCATGACTGAAGTGGTATTTAAAGGTGCGGAAGAATTGAAGGAAATATCGATACATCGGGAAGATGTATTACAACTATTAGATAAACTGAAGAGTAGCAAATCACCTGGACCGGATGGTATACGTCCAAGGGTGTTGAAAGAACTGAAATATGAGATTGCAGACCTGCTATTAGTAATCTGTGAACTTTCATTAAAATCATCTGTAATACCTGAAGATTTGAGGATCGACAATGTAACGCCAATTTTTAAAAAGGGTTCCTGGGGTGATCCGGGAAACTACAGACCGGTGAGCCTGACCTCAGTACCGGGAAAAATGGTAGAAACCATCATAAAGAACAAAATTACTCAGCATATAGATAGTAATGGCCTAATGGGAGACAGCCAACATGGCTTTAGACAAGGAAGATCTTGTCTTACTAATCTGTTATGTTTTTTTGAAGGTATGAATAAACAGGTGGACAAAAGGTGAGTCAGTTGATATAGTGTATCTGGACTTTCAGAAAGCCTTTGACAAGGTCCCTCATCAGAGACGTTTCGCAAAACTAAAGAATCATTGGATAGGAGGCAGTATACTATTGTGGATCAGGAACTGGTTAAAAGATAGAAAGCAGAAGGTAGGGCTAAATGGACAATTTTCAAAAATGGAGAAAGGTGAATAGTGGTGTACCCTAGGGATCTGTGCTCGGTCCGCTGCTTTTTGACATATTCATAAATGACCTGGAAAGGGGAATAACGAGTGAGGTTATCAAATTTGCAGATGACACAAAACTATTTAAAGTTGTTAAAACCCAAGAGGATTGTGGAAAATTGCAAGAGGATCTTGATAAATTGGCAGTCTGGGCATCAAAATGGCAGATGAAATTTAATGTGGACAAGTACAAAGTTATGCACCTAAGGAAGAACAACCCAAACTATGGTTACACGATGCAAGGTTCCACATTAGGAACCACCACCCAGGAAAAATTTAGGCATCATTGTCGATAACCTCTTAAAACCCTCGGCCCAGTGTGCAGCGGCGGCCAAGAGAGCAAATAGAATGCTAGGTATCATAAGGAAAGGAATGGAAAATAAAACAAAAGATATTATAATGCCTCTATATCGTTCCATGGTGAGACCGCACCTTGAATATTGTGTGCAATTCTGGTCTCCGTATCTTAAAAAGGATATAGCATTATTAGAAAAGGTTCAGAGGAGAGCCACCAAAATGGTAAAGGGGATGGAAGGATACCCCTATGAAGAAAGGCTAAAAAGATTAGGGTTCTTTAACCTGGAAAAGAGATGGCTGAGGGGAGATATGATAGACGTCTAGAAATTAATGAACGGAGTGGAACGGGTAAACGTAGATCGATTGTTTACGTTATCAGAATATAGAAAGACTAGGGGACATGCAATGAAGCTACAGGGTAAACTATTTAAGACTAATAAAAGAAAATATTTTTTCACTCAACGTGTAATCAAACAATGGAATTTGTTACCGGAGATTGTAGTAAAGGCTGTTAGTGTAGCTGGGTTTAAAACAGGTTTGGACAAGTTTAAAATTTAAATGCCTCAACCTCTTTCCTTGACCCTTGCCCTGTCCCCTGGATCAAATCCACTAGAAGTTCTCTCAGCCCATACATTCTGTATATTGTTCAAACATCCTTCCAGTCTGGCTTTGTACCACCTCTTCTGAAGTGTGCCTCTATCCGCCCTATCTTAAAAGGTACAAAACTCGACCCATCCTCTCCTACTTCTTACAGACCTATCTCCAGTATCCCATTCCTGGCTAAAATAACTGAAAAGCTGGTCCAAACTCAACTTCAGAATTATATTGATGATCACTCCCCCCTCGACCTTTTCCAACATGGTTTCAAAAAGAACCATGGAGTCGAAACTCTTCTTACCTCCCTCCTCGATTCATTATACCTCCACACCCAGAATCCTTCTCAAGGATGTCTCCTCATATTCCTTGACTTATCAGTGGCTTTCGACTCCCTCCCTCACCATCAACTCCTAAATAGACTCCATGAAATAGGTCTCAGAGGCACAACCCTGAACTGGTTCCGTTCCTACCTAGATAACAGAACCCAACAGGTTCGTATTGGTAACGATTCCTCCCACCCATTTATCCTAAAACAAGGTGTCCCCCAAGGATCCAGTCTTTCTGCTCTTCTATTTAATATCTTCCTCCAACCTGCCTGTAAGATCTTCCAAAACTACGGCATTCAGTATCAGCTATATGCAGATGACATGATGTGCTTCACTCCTTTTAACCTTTCTAAACCTAACTTTTCTAAACTAAGTGAATGCCTAACTAGCCTAAAAACCTGGCTCTCCCAGCATAATCTCTTAATGAATCAATCCAAAACCGAGGTCCTCCAGGTATTTTCCAACCCTGCATACACCCCACCTCCCACTCTTACCTTCGGTGATCTCACACTTACTATAAAAAACCAAGTGAAATATCTTGGTATTATCCTGGATCAGAACCTTTCCTTCACTGACCAAATAAAGAGAACCTCTAATATAATATACGCAAAGATCCGTACCCTCAGGAACCTCAAACCCCTTTTAAGCCCATATTCTTTCCGTACTGTCTGCCAGGCCCTCACAATCCTTTCCCTTGATTACTGCAATCTTATCTATCATGGCCTTCCCAAGAACACTATCCAACCGCTTCAAATAGCCCAGAACACGATAGCGCGGCTCATAACTAACAACCCTAGACATTCCCATATCACTCCTGTCCTCTATGATCTCCACTGGCTCCCCATCCAATATAGAGTTAAATTCAAGGTCCTCACTCTTACACATAAAATCATGTCCAATGAGTCTGCCCCATGCCTCTCCCCCCTCCTTCTTTCCTCCAATAACACAAGAACATGCCGTTCTATAACCAAAATCTTACTAACCATCCCTATAAATAAGAGACACTGCAAACAAATCACAAGTAACAGGGCTTTCTCCCTCTATGCTCCATCCTTATGGAATGCCCTTCCTCATGAACTTCGGAACTGTTCGAACCACTCTGAGTTCCGAAAGAAGTTAAAAACCCATCTTTTTCTTGAACATTTCTCCCTTCCACCTTAGCTCATAACCCTTCCACCTTCCTCCCTTCTCCTTCTGCATCACTCAAATCCTACTATACAACCTAATGACTCATTGTAAACTCTTATGTAAATAGTTGATCCTTGATCTTTGTAATTAGTTCTTCTCGTTACATATGTATCCATTGTTATCTTGTTACCATATATATCCATTGTTATCTTGTTCCATGTAAACAGTTGAAATATACTGCCAAAATTGTTCCATGTAAACCGTCTTGACTTGTAGAAAGACGGTATATAAAAATTGTTAAATAAATAAATAAATAACATATCTATATGTCACTATATATAAGACAAGTAGTTTGGGCAGTAGTGTCTGAGATACATAGCAAGGCTGAATCATGTTTGGTCTGTCTGAATTGACAATCTGCTACAAGTCTTATTTAAATACTTAAGCAAATGAATTTGAAACTGGTCTGCAATCAGTTAAAACTGAAATATCAACTACTTTCAAAGTTCTTAGAATGCAGTTGCAAATGGTTTGAAAGTGACCCAATCCAACAGAATTTATGATGAATGTTAAATGTGGGGATAAACTGTACTGTAGCTCTCTTGAGAAATAAATTTCCTAGGACAAGTGTATTTTTCTATTTCATACTATAATGGTCAAAATGTGTATTTAAATATAAGTGTCATGTTTGTTTATTATTTATTTACGAATAAGAGCTTTTATTCACTGATCTAGAAGAAATACCTTATTCTACATGGAGTACAATAAAAATATGAAATCAGTAAAATCATAAAACATATCTATGGATAATAAATGCAAACATAAAAGAATCATTACAACAGTCTAAGATCCATATGCTTGAGAGAAATTCTTCAACAATAATGCATCAGAAACATGACAATGTTAATGCCACCTAGATAAGTACCCCTTTTACTAACATTTAGTTCAAGCTATTGTTGCATGGCCCATTTTATTCCTATGGGCTGGGTGGCAGATAGCACAAGGTAAGTGTTAGTAAATGGGACTTAAGTGTACCTAATGACATTGCATTACCTGCAATGCAGTTAATGTACAATGAAGACATTTATTTATTTAACCAGTTTATATACCACCTTATCCTTCAATCAATGTGGTTTGTATACATTTATGAAAGTCGAGGCAGGAGGGAGTGATGAAGGGGGTTATGTGCATTAGAAACTATGTACAGTTGATTAATTGAGTCAGTTGTGGACTGTCTGTGATCAAGCTTGTGGCCAGGTCTGTTGACACTGGGAGGGTTCATAGCATTCTGCGAACCGTATGGTCCTGAGCATCCTTCAGAAGTCCTTGGTACCGCTTGTGGCTCTCATAACATCGGGCAGAGAGTTCCATAGTTCAAGTGCATAGAGGGAAGGTGCTCTTCTGGACGTGGCCTGGTTGGTTCTCTGGTATTCTGCAGTGGTGATGATCTTATTGTCCATGTTGCTTCTCCTAGGCCTCGTGCTGGTGTCCCTGGTTACCAGGTTTTGAAGGGCATTGGTTGAATTTTTGTTAGTGATTTTGAATATATTTAAAGTTGCTTTGTATCTTGTGCTTGCATGTATGGGCAACCAATGGAGGTGTTGGAGTACAGGTGTGATGTGCTCATTTCTTGCTGAGTTTCTGATGATCCTGGCTGCTGTATTCTGCACCAACTGGAGGAGGTGGGTGGCCTGTTTAGGGAGGCCCTGATATAGTGAGTTACCGTAATCCATTATAGGCAGGGCCGGATTTACCTATACGCCATGTACGCCATGGCGTAGGGCCCACAGCCGGCAGGGGCCCACAAAAAAAGAACCAAGTTCATTTTTTTTAATACAATTTTTAAAAAAACCTGGTGGCTGCCGCCACGGGGCCCCCTCTGCTGCCGCGGCAGCACCGACTGACCCGCGGGGGCCCCGTCTACAAGCTGAAGCCGTCGGTTCGGTTCGTTCCTCCCTCCCTCCCTCCGTGCAGGCTGCAGGCTGCAGGCTGTGAGAGGTGCGAAAGGAGAGCGTCTCCTCGCGTCTCTGTTAAGCCCACAGGGGCTGATGGGAAATTTCCCATCAGCCCCTGCGGGCTTAAAAGAGACGCGAGGAGATGCTCTCCCTTCGCATCTCTCACAGCCTGCAGCCTGCACGGAGGGAGAGAGGGAGGGAGGAACGAACCGAACCGACGGCTTCAGCTTGTAGACGGGGCCCCCGCGGGTCAGTCCGTGCTGCCGCGGCAGCAGAGGGGGCCCCGTGGCGGCAGCCACCAGGTTTTTTTTTTAAATTAAATTTTACTTTAGGCCGGGGGGGGGGGTAGGACTGGTAATGGGCTATGGGGGGGGGTAGGACTGGTAATGGGCTATTGGGGGGGCTGGGGCTGGAAATGGGCTGGGGGGGGTAGGGCTGGTAATGGGCTATGGGGGGGGTAGGACTGGTAATGGGCTATTGGGGGGGCTGGGGCTGGAAATGGGCTGGGGGGGTTAAGGCTAGAGGTGGGCTGATGGGGTTAGGACTGGTAATGGACTGTGGGCTGTTGGGGGGGCTTAGAACTGGCAATGGGCTTTGGGGGGGGTTAAGACTGGTAATGGGCTGTGGGCTGTTGGGGGGTGTCTTGTAATTGGCTATGGGGGGCATGGACTTGAAATTGGCTTGGGGGTTAAGACTGGAGGTGGGCTTCTGGGGTTAGGACTGGTAATGGGCTGTTGGGGGGGGGGTTAGAACTGGTAATGGGTTTTGGGGGGGGTTAAGACTGGTAATGGGCTGTGGGCTGATGGGGGTTGTCTGGTAATGGGCTATGGGGGGCTAGGACTGGAAATGGGCTGGGGGGTTAAAACTGGAGGTGTGATGATGGGGTTAGGACTGGTAATGGGCTGTGGGCTGATGGGGGGGTAGGACTGGCAATGGGCTATGGGGGGCTGACTGGAAATGGGTTGATGGGGTTAGAAGAGGAATAGGGCTGATGTGGGGTGAGGAGTGGTAATGGGTTATAGGGGGGGCTTAAACTGAAAATGGGGTGATGGGGGGTTAAGGACTGTAAGTGGGTTGATGGGGGGCTAGGACTGGTATTGGGTTGGGGGGTTGCTAGGACTGGAAATGGGCTGATGGATGGCTAGGACTGGAAATGGGCTGATGCAGGGACTAGAAGGGAATGGATGCTGGGTGAGGCTGGAACTAGAAGGGAGCTGATGTTGGGGGAGGATTAGAATGGGATGGGGCTGGAAGAGTAAAATGGAGAAGGGAAAAATATTTTGTGTGGGAGGGATAAAAAATCTACAATTGGCCGGGTATTGGGAGAGTAAGTGGGGATTGAGGATGGATGGGTAAAATTTGAGTGGATGAAATAGGAATGAGGAAAGAGCAAAAGGAGAAAGATTAGTATGTTAAAGCAGATGTAGAGAGAGAATGGAAAAAAATCTAGAAGAGAGAAGAAAAGACAAATGGACAGCAGACGATGGAGAGTTAGCAGAAGACACGAAGAAACCAGAAGAAAGTGGCTGGAGCAATTGCAGCTGAAAAAAATGCACAAAAGGTAGAAAAATATCTCTTTATTTTGAATTTATTAATTGGAATATGTCAGCTCTGGTAAATGTGCATCATTAACGTCTGCGCTTTGTTTAGTACAAGAGCAAATTAATGTATAGTTTTATTTCTACAGTGTTGTACATTCCAAGTTTGGCTTTTGGGATTCCCAGTTTAATTATTGTCTTCCTGTTTCTAAATTGTGATTACTTGTTTGGTGATGGTCTATGTTCTGCATGTGTAACTGAGCTGAGGTGTTCTGTTTATATAATTCCTATTTGACATTGCCACTTGTTCTCTTTCCCCAGTAGGTCATGTATTGTTGTTCTCTGAAATGTATTGGTTTAATATTTGCAGTGTTGCCTTTTGATTGGTAGGGTATGGTGCTTTGTGAGTCCTGGTAGTGCTGTTAGGATACGGCGGGTTTACTATGGGTTCTAAATGGGCAGTGTTTGTAGTAGTTCCTAATGTGTCTGGCAGTTGGCACTGGATTATAGTAATGTAGAAATCTTTTAGTCTTTCTTTATCCATACACTCATTAAGAGGCACGTTTACTAAAAGTTAGTATATGGTAACATTATGCAAATATTTATGCAAATGAGGCCCCTTATGCAAATGAGGCCCCGCACCCCCCTTGGGCCGCCCCTGCTGGGGGCCCACAATTTTTGTTGGCATAGGGCCTCACTCAAGGTAAATCCGGCTCTGATTATAGGTGTGATGATTGCTTGGCATACCGTTCAGAAGTGATCCTGGTTTAAGATTGGTTTGAACCTCCTGATGAGTTTCAATTTGTGGAATGCCTTTGCAGCTGTTTTGTTAATGTGTGAATGAGGGTTTAGCTTGCTGTCTAGAGTAATTCCTAGGTATCTTACTTCCTCCTTCACTTCAATTGATTTATCCTGGATGCAGATTCTAGACGGCGGGTTGAAGGTAATGAACAAAGCTTCCATCTTGTAGTTCACCGACAGATTGTAGTTGGTGAGCCATGTAGTCATCTCCTGCAGGCATTTAGTTATGGAAGTTAGGTCCGGCACGTGTATGTTTATTGGGGTATATACCATAATGTCATCTGTGTAGATGTGATAGAGCATCTTGTATTGCTTGAGGATATTGCAGATGTGCTGTATGTACAGGTTGAAGAGGATAGAAGACAGTGTGGATCCTTGGGGTATACATTGTGAAGCGTCAAATGTGTTTCCTCTGCAATAACTGTATGGGAAGGTGCTGGAAACACCCCCAAGTTAATACAGAGGTTTTGTAGTTTCTGTGCATGTAATTGTGACAATAAATCTAAGGTAACTGCAATTCTTACTGCACGTTATTAAATGGGGCACTAAAACCTTTGAATTGCTATTGCATTTTATATAAATGTTTTCTTTAGATATCTAACAAATTTGAAATTCTGAAATGATGTAGTTAAGCCTTCCTTATTCCAACACTATTAGCAACAGTAGAATAATGGCCTAGTGGCTAGATAAGCAAATGGGAAAGCAAAGTTCAAATCCATCTTCTCCCACAAATGTTCTTTATGAGCTTGGGCAAGTCACTTCCCTCTCCACTGTTTCAAATGCAAAATTTAGATTGTAAGCCCATTAAGGGGAGAAAAATACTTATTGTAGTTGATTGTAACTTGCTTTGAGCTCAGATCTGGACAAATGAGAATTCAAATTTTTAAAAATTGTCTTAGCTAGGAAGGAGTAGCCTACAGGGCTGTTGCTACGATTAGGCGAAATAGGTGATCACCTAGAGTGCCAGCCTTTCGAAAGGGCCAATGCACTCTCCAAGACCAGCAGTTTTTGCAATACTGGCTAGTCAAAACACAGCAACAATAGCACGCAACGTCAGAGGCTCTAGGTAAGCACTGCATTGCTGTTTTATTGTCATTGCCACTGCAGCAAAGGGGCGGGGGTGGGAGCAGGGAGGGTCAGCATGAATAAGGGTTCCCCTAGGGCACCTCATATCCTTGCACTAGTCCTGGTAGCCTAGTGGTTAGAGCAGTAGCCTAAGAAGCAGATACCAGGGTTTGAATGCTACTGACGCTCCTTGTGGCCTCAAGCAAGTCACTTAACCCTCTATTGTCTCAGGTATAAACTTAGGGATCCTTTTACTAAAGTTCATTAGGGTTTTGTACTTAATATGTGTTAAGTGCAAAGCTTCTGCAGTAATTGTCAGGATGTGGACAGCATGTTTCCAGCAGTTACCACACAGAAGTCCTTTACGGAAAGAGTAGTGGATCCATGGAATAGTCTCCCAGTGGAGGTGGGAGAGATGAGGACAGTAACTGAATTCAAAAAAGCATGGGACAAACACAGAGGATCTCTAAAGGTAAAAAGGGGACTGTTGTAGTTGTTGATATGGAAGGACAGACTAGATAGGCCATGGGGTCTTTTTCTGTCATCATATTTCTATGTTTCTATGTTTCAGACACAAACCCTAATACAGTGCTCGACAGTCCCCAGATGCCAGGCCACCATGGCAACTAAAAAAAAGGACAGTGCCTTGGGCACAGAGCACTTGGACAGAAGACCTGAAAAAGGCCATGATTGCAGCCAGAAGTGTCAGTGTCTGCCTATAGTGACCCATCAACTGCAGGCAGAAGTGTGGTAAATGGCTGCAAACACGGCCAGAAGTGTCAGGGTAGCAGAACAAGGCCACAGGAGCGTTGGTCTCTACTGTGACTACAAAACAAAGGTTACAGATAAGGAGTCTGCTGCATTAGATAGCCGAATATATTTAAAGGGGCAGTAGGTTTTAGTCAATAATGAATGGCAGGGAGAATGGAGGGCAAGGGAGGGAGTTGAAGAAGGGAGAGTCTGGTAAGGGAAACAGAGTTGGGGGTAGGAAAGGGACAGCAGGAGAGGGGTTGGAGTGGAGGGGTAAAGAGTGCCAGGGGTTGGAGGGTGAAGAGATGAATGCATGGGGAGTAAAGAGCACAATGTGTATGTGCAAAAAGCACACCACAGACACACACAGGCACTCTGTCTCTGCACCATACACACACAACAGGCGCCCTATCTCTGCACCATATATGCAAACAGGGATCCTATCTGCACCACACACACAAACAAGAACTCTATCTCTGCACCACACACACACACACACACACACACAACAGGCGCCCTATTTCTGCACCATATACGCAAGCAGGCATCCTATCTGCACCACACACACACACACAGGCACCCCATCTCTGGACCACACACACAAACAAGAACTCTATCTCTGCACCACATACACACACACACACACACACGGGCACCCCATCTCTGAACCACACACACACACACTGATGTAGCTTAAAGGATCAATGGAGGTGGTGGGAGAGGGAGGAGGAGTAGGGCCACTGCCTTCTGTTGGCACTGTGCAGTAGCCCATTAAAAGGCTGATTTATTAGGGTTTTTCCCATAGAAAATGGGGAAACAGTCTTAGTAAATCAGGCCTTAAAACCTAAAAAAGTAACTGTGATACACTTTTTTGTGGGGGCAGGGGTATGCATTTTGTCCTAGGTTTCAATAACCAGTTCCTAGACTTTTAGGCTGATTCCTAGATTCCAAGAAGATTTGTCAAAGCTTGCCCTAACGTGCAGCACAATAAACACAGGTGCACCTCATGTCACTCAGAGGGATCACTAGGGGCATCCGCACTAATTGCCACATTGATAGCGCGTGATATATACCCCAATGATAATTGTAATGGGCCCAATTCTGTGTCACAAATAGTGGGGATGGACTTCATCCCCACTATTTTTGCCTTCCCCCACCGGTGTCTAACCTCCCCACCAGTTGTGTGAGGAAGTTAGATGGGGGCAGGGAAGGGGCAGCTCGGGGGTGGAGTCTGGGTGGTCGCCAGCCCTAGACATACAGGGCTGATTCTAATGTCGGCCCTGTATGTCCAGGGCCGGCAACTTGTGAGGTTTTTTTTGCCTGCCAGAGCATGGATGGGGCAGGAGGGGCTAGAGGAGATTATCCAAAGCATGACCCTGGCCTTAGTAGGCTAGATCGGAGGTCGGGCTGTGGGGAATAAGCTCTTTTTTCCAGCAGCCAGCATCTCGGCTTTTAAATGGAGCCACAGTGCCATGGCAACCGGACGCCATGTTGCCGCGACTCCATTTAAAAGTCCTGACTGAGTTAGTTGGGCTTTTCCTATACGTGCAGGCCGGGCTGAATCACAGTTCTGGCCTGCACGTACAGGAATGATCGCAATTCTGATCCCGCAGGGCTAGACATGCCCCACAGGATCAGAATCGCGACCCCCTCTGTACATCCGGTCAAACCAGACATACAGAGTGGGTGTACGTCCCGGATGGAATGAGCCTGAATGCTCTATGCCCACACTCCTCCCATTACCTTCCCCTTTACATGATGGGCAATTAATGAGCCTTTTAACTACCGGTAACCATTATGCCTGTATGGTAACAGTTACTGCAAGCTATTACCACCTGCTAAAATGTACATTAACCACTTAGTGGGGACAGGAAAATAAATACCTTCTATATTTGAATGTAACTCGCAAATAAATACCTTCTATATTTGAATGTAACTCGCTGGAAAGGCATGAGCTAAATACAAATAAATAAATACATCAGGGCCATTTCTTGGAGAAAGCTGTGTGGAAAACTCCACATTTAGCAGACAAAAGAACATGGGCAACAAAAGCAAGAATGCTAAAATCTTAGACTGGCAGTTGTATTTTTATTTTATTTATTTATTTATTTAACATCTTTTATATACCGCACTCTTCGTCATCAGCGCGGTTTACATTTTAACAAATTGTACTTAAGCATGAACATATGTTAAGTTTACAGATAACAGGGAATGAACTTAGATAACTGGGGTTAAATAGATAACAAGAATTCAAACTATTTACAGCAAGAAATCACATGTTTATAGTTCAAAGGCTTGGGGCTCTAAGGGGATTTGAAATGGGGTGAGAAATGAATATGGGGTGTACTTGACTAACCATGATCATTGGTTCGTGTTGGGAGGGAATGACTTTGGGAGTTCATACTCTGAGGGAAGTGTTGTAGGAAGAGGTGTGTTTTTAGATCTTTTCTAAATTGTGAGAGGTCCTTTTGTGATCTGATGTTGGGTGGTAGCATGTTCCAACATCTAGGGGCAAAGGATGAGAATGCTCTTGTGCTAGTTGTCTGGTTGAGTTTTGATTGGTATTTTGGGATCACTAGTGTGTTTTCTGTTGTGGAGCGTCGTGATCTGGAACTTTGTGAGTAATGCAGGAGGTCAGATAATGATGATGATGAGATTTGGTGAATTGCCTTGAATGTGATGAGAAGGGCTTTGTATAAAATCCTATATGGGCAAAGAGATAAAATCCTATATTGGCAAAGAGATAAA
The DNA here is from genome assembly GCA_033557465.1 of Ichthyophis bannanicus. NCBI lineage: Eukaryota > Metazoa > Chordata > Amphibia > Gymnophiona > Ichthyophiidae > Ichthyophis > Ichthyophis bannanicus. The sequence continues at coordinate 152,129,986 of CM066037.1, forward strand.
GAAAAGCAGATAACATAGAAGTAGATTTCATCCACAGTCTTTTTAGGGTGAGAAGGTTGAATGTCTCCTGCTGTTAAAGGGATTATTCAGAAGATATGTGGGGTAGTCAAACTATATTCAGCACAGTTCAAAGAAAATAGATTTGGTGTGTGCACAGGGCGGGCCCTAGAGTTAGTCCAAAATATTAGAGCCCTAGGCAAACCTCAAGCTTTACACCCCTTCTGCCTTTCAAAATCTATTATTTAGCTTTAAATGGCCTGCTTTTGCAGTCCTCCAGATGTTGCTGCTCTAGGGACCACCTAGTTTGCCTAATGGTTGGGCCGGCCCAGTGTGTACAGGAGGCAGAACCATTAACTATCTCTGCACTGCTTGTACACTGACCCACAAGAGGTCATTTACCACAATTTTTACACCATTTAAATTCACTATTCTGAAATAAAAAATGTAATAAATGTATTCATGCCGAAGGAAGGAACATCTCTAGACGTGCTTTTGCTACAGCCACGCATTATCCCTGTGTAATCTGTACAAGCAGTTTTGTCACTTCTCTTATGGCCAAATCATCAAATCTTGTTTCTAACATCCTATGCCATTTTGCTCAACTGTATGATGTAAGAAGGAAAGATAGCAAAACTATCTTTTACCTAACATACACTGATTCACATGTACCCCCCTCCCTTTCTGTGTAGTTGAGGCAGATGCTATGTAACTGCCAGGCAGACAAGGGAAGCTCACCAGATCCAAGAGCTATTAGCCAGAGTTTCTCTGAACTCTTGGTCTGAAAATATCAGAGTGCAGACTTAAGGAGAGGAATTCTCTTAGTGGCAGCCAATATTTAAAGTTTAAGCACTTGACACACTCTCATTCACCCTTCTCAATAATTAGTCCAAGCCAGAAGGTTGTGTTCTTAACCAAGAATTTACTTAAACTTTAGGATCACTGATAAATATAACAATTGGTACATTTGGGTAAACATCACTTATAACTATGTTTATTTATTTAACAGTTTTTCTATATCACTTTATCCTATGGTCAAAGCAGTTTACATCAAACAGAACATTGTACATTGTAAAAGGGTATTGAACTTGGAAAAAACTTAGTATAGGAGGGCAAGGGATGAGGGGAAGGGGAGGGGGGAAGGGACAGAGGACAGAGTTAGGTGTACAGTATTGTTATGTCACGTCTTCAGAGATGCATGCTGTAAATATACAAGTCCTTAGGGTCTTTGTGAATGATAGTAGGTCCTTTGTAGACCAGAGCTTGTGTAGGATTGAGTTCCAGAGGGAAGGTGCATATAATGAGAAGGCTCGCTTAGATGTAGTGGTATTGGATCTGGTAAAGAGTGCTGGCATGTGTAGAATGTTTTGGGATCTAGTTTACCTTGTACGGTTGTCCTTAGTTTTATGTGTTAGTGTTTGAAGGTAGATTGATGACAGACTGTTGAGGACTTTGAAGATTGTAAGGATGGCTTTAATTCTTATGCATTCAATGATGGACAGCCAGTGTAGCTGGTTAAGCATAGTAACATAGTAAGTGACGGCAGATAAAGACCAGCATGGTCCATCTAGTCTGCCCAGCAAGATGGCAAGAGTAGGTGCACCTGTCGCTCTGTGCAGGCCACCCCTCCCCATGTCTTTGTTTAGCAGGGGAGTTACGTGTTCTGTGGTGCGGGCATTGTAGAGGGTGCATGCTACTGTGTTGAGAGCTAGTTGTAGAGGGTGGATTGTTGTCTTTGGTAGCCCTTGGAAGATGATCTTACAGTAGTCCAGTTGTGGTAGGACAAAGGCTTGAAGAACTGTATGAAAGTTTTGATGAGTTAGGAGGGGCTTGAGGTATTGCACGGTCTTGAGCTTATAGTAGATGCTCCTGGTGATGTGAGTGGAGAAACACACATAGCACCATATCTAAAAGGACTATCAGTTCAACTCCAGAGTAGGCCCCCATTCACGTACTCTTGGAAGTTTCAAGCACTTTAAAGAAGTAACTGCCTACTCTCTAGACACCGCCAAAGAACAAAAGAAAAATGCAAGGAAAAAAGATGTAACCACACACTGAAACAGGAAATAACAGAGTTTATAGAAAAGAAAACAAAGATAATGCAACAAAACACAAAACAGGTTGTAAACTCATCAGCAGCAATGTTTATATATCATGCAAACAAATGAAAACTTTCCCTTGCATGCATCAGTGAACCATGATAAACATAAAGAATAACATTTTATATCTATACAAACAAGCACAAAGGATAAAGACATGAGCCATGTACATGCAATGTCTAAAAGCATAATCATGGAATGTTTGTATTTAAATGCCTATTCAATGGTAAATAAGGTAATTTATTGTAGATGGTCAATGGGATGATTTTTCTCATGTTGAGACCTAGCTGACAGAATTTGATAATCCATTAATTATGCAGCTGCTTTGCGATAACCAGACAATGGCTCAATAACCATTGTCTGGTTATCACAAATATCACCGAGTAACACCCCCAGAACATCCTGAGGCTAGTCGGCTAGCATCGGGGTATGCAGCAGCACTAATCGTGTTAGAACCGCTGAATACCCAGCCATGGCAATTAATGTGGTTGAAGTTGTTTATCAGTGGTCCTAAGTAAACCCTCGGTTCAGAACACAAACTTCTGGCCGGACTCTAATTATTGAGAAGGGTGAATACAACTGTGTCAATGTGCAAAAACCATAAATAGTTGCTGCTGCATACCCTCAATCTCCACTCAAGTCTGAACCCTGATACTTAACACTCCAAAGAGCTTAGAGAAACTCCAGCTAATAGCTCTTTGGAATGATGTGCCCTCATGTCTGCCCAGAAGTTCTACATCATCTATCTACCTATTTAGCATTTATATAGCGCTGCATATTTATGAAGCGCTGTACAGACATGTAGGAGAGACAGTCTCTGCTCAACAGAGCTCACAATCTAATCGAGACAAATTACAAAATACAAAATACAATTAGCAAGATAGAGTATACAAATATTTAGGGATAAATCAAGATAGGACAAAAAGCACAAACACAAACAGCTATTATAAACTAGTCAAATCACAATACAGGAGTCAAGAACAGAAAGAAGAAGTGAAGAGGTGGGTTTTCAACCTGGACTTGAAGAGGGCCAAGGAGGATGCCTGACGTACAGATACAGGTAGATTGTTCCAGGTGAATGGTGCAGCCAGGTGAAAGGAGCGAAGTCTTGAATTAGCAGTACGAGTGAAGGGCATAGATAGACGAAGACTGTTAGAAGAGCGAAGATCACAAGAGGGGGTGTAAGGAGAGATAAGAAATGGCAGGTACTGGGGGGCTAAGGAGTGAATGCATTTATAGGTCAGGAGAAGGAGTTTGAATTGGATATGGAAATGGATAGGAAGCCAGTGAAGTGACTTGAAAAGAGGAGTGATGTGGGAAAAGCGAGGCTGGCGGAAAATTAGACAAGCAGCAGAATGTTGAATAAATTGAAGAAGAAAGAGGTGGTTTGTAGGGAGGCCAGCAAGGAGAAGGTTGCAATAATCAAGCCGGGAGGTGATTAAGGAGTGGACAATTGTTTTAGTAGTGTCATCAGAAAGGAATGGGCAAATTTTGCTGATGTTGTGGAGAAAGAAACGTCAAGTCTTAGCTAACTGGACTATACAGAAAAGGGGGTTACAATGGTTTGGATGGGGGCTAATTCAAAAAGATCCAGTTCAAATTTAACATGTTCTTCAGAGCCATGGTGTACAAAAGCTGTGATGTTATAAAAATATATCTCACTTCCTGGAGCAAGTGATTCTCTTCATAAATTTGCGAATAAGCTTCTGAGACTTGCCACCCTGGTGTTTCTTTCTTTTAAGATGCTCAAGGAGATCCTTGAGGATTGGTTCTTTTAACAACTCTTCTAACCACCATCAATCCTGACCCTGCCTGTTCTGTGGTATTGTTCGGTTTATTTAGAATAGCCATTGTGACATGGCCCATGACATCTTTGGCAATGGTTTTTTTACAGCATTTTCATGTGTGGTTTAATAATCTCAAAATCCCTTCTCAAAAGCTGTATTGTTTTTCTAAAGAGACTACAAAATACAGCACCTACCCCTTCACTGTACATGACTGGAGCCCATGATACCCTTAACATCCATAACCAGCTTGTGTTGTATACTTTTCATATGCTTTGGTGGTCCCTATAGTCTTTAACCACCATTTTAAAAAACAACAATCTTCCAGGGGCACGAATGAAGTACGAGGAACATCTTCCCATAATGAAATCTGATAGGTCTGTTCTGATCCATTTTTAATTCAGAGACATATGTAGCGGGTTCAGTATCAGGACTAGGGTTGTTAAAATCCATTCTAAGGTGAGAGTCTTAGACTATAGGAAAATTAACTTTGCCAAGATGGGTCAATACCTCAGGGAGTCGGTAGTGGGATGGGAACAGCTGGGGGATGTAGAAAAACAGTGAGCAAAACTGAAAGGGGATATTTTAAGGGCAACCAACCTTTTTTTTTAAATGGTAAATAAAGGTAAAAGAAAAAAGGAGACTGCTATGGTTTTCGAAAGAAGTAGCTGAAAAGGTGAAGAAAAAGAGGGAGGCCTTCATGAAATACAAGAGATCACAGAAAAAGGAAGACAGGCATCTGTATTTGGAAAAACTTAAAGAAGCTAGCAAAGTAGTCAGGAAAGCAAAGATTCAAAAAGAGGAGGAAATAGCCAATGCAATAAAATGGGGGGATGACATTTTTCAGATATGTTAGTAAGAAGAGGAAGGGCAAAAGTGGTATTGTCAGACTCAAGGGTGAAGGGGAGGAATATGTAGAAGCTGATAAGGATAAAACGGAATTGCTTAACAAATATTTCTGTTCTGTGTTTACAGATGAAGAACCAGGAACAGGACCTTAGAAAGCACCCACAAACAGGAACAGAAGCGAGGAGCATCTTGAACAATTTTCAGAAGACTGTGTTCTTGAGAAACTAGCTAAACTTAAAGTAGATAAAGTGATGGACCGGATGGGATATACACTAGAATACTGAGGGAAGTTGGGGATGTTCTAGCAGCTCCACTGACTGACCTTTTCAATCCCTCATTGGAGTCAGGAGTAGTGCCAAAGGACCGGAGAGAGGCACTTGTGGTCCCTTTACACAAAAGCGGAAGTAAGGATGTGGTTGAAAACTACAGACCAATTAGTTTAACATCGGTGGTGACTAAACTATTGGAAGCGCTTCTGAAAGAGAAAATAGTGAGGTTTCTGGAGTCCAGTCCGAGGCAGCATGGATTCCCCAGAGACAAATCTGATTGATTTATTTGCCTGGGTGACCAGGGAGTTGGACCGAAGGAGAGCCCTAGATGTGGTGTATTTAGATTTTAGTAAAGCGTTTAACACCGTTCCTCACAGGGATGGACCCTAAAGTTATTGCTTGGGTTAGAAATTGGTTGAGTGGGAGGCGACAAAGGGTACAGGTAAATGGAGCTCACTGAAGGAGTTCAGTGGTTTGCCCCAGGGATGTGTCCTTGGTCTGATTCTTTTTAACATCTTTGTTAGTGATATAGCGGAAGGGATGTCAGGTAAGGTTTGGCTCTTTGCGGATGATACCAAAATCTGCAATAGAGTAGTCACCCAGGAAGATGTAGATAACATGAGGAGGGATCTAGCTAAGCTTGAAGAATAGTGTAGAATTTGGCAGCTGAGATTTAATGTTAAAAAATGCAAGGTCATGCATTTGGGCTGCAGCAATCCAAGGGAGCAATATAGTATAGGGGGTGACATACTTTTGTCCACTAAAGAAGAGCGGGACCTAGGCATGATTGTGTCTGATGATTTTAAAATAGCTAAACAGGTAGAAAAGGTTTACAGCAAAAGCTAGAAGGATGTTTGGGTGCATAGGGAGAGGAATGGCCAGCAGAAGAAAGGAGGTGATAGTGCCTCTGTATAAGTCTTTGATGCAACCTCATTTGGAGTATTGTGTGCAATTCTGGAGGCCGCACTTTCAAAAGGATATATACAGGCTGGAGTCAGTACAGAGGGTGGCTACTAAAATTGTTAGTGGTCTTCATTATAAAGCATATGAGGACAGACTTAAGGATCTTAATATGTACACCTTAGAGGAAAGACGGGATAGAAGTGATATGACTGAGACATTTAAATACCTCCGTGACATAAATGCGCAGGAGAGTCTCTTTTGATTAAAAGCAAACTCTGCTATGAGGGAACATAGGATGAGGGTGAAAGGGGATAGACTCAGGAAGGAGTAATATGCAGAAATATTTTATCGAAAGAGTGGTAAATCCATGGAATAGTCTCCCAGTGGAGGTGGTAGAGATGAGGATAGTGTCTGAATTCAAAAAGGCATGGGACAAACACAGGCTCTCTAAAGGAAAAAAGGGGACTCTTGTAGTGGTTGATATGGAAGGGCAGACTAGATAGGCCATGTGGTCTTTTTCTGCTGTCATGTTTCTATGTTTCTATTAAAACCCTTTGTAATATCCACTGGAAACTGTAAATACTGTGTATTAATTTTAGCAGAAATAATAGCCCTATCCTCTGATTTGATTTTGATTTTTCACATATTAGGGTCAAACAATTCATGATGATACAGGCTTATAATAGAAGCTATGAATGTCTTGATTCATGCAGCCCACTAAATATTGTATGGTTGCATAATGCCCTCTCTGCATTATAAAGTAGCATCCTACATTGCCTCTTGCTAGTAGTTGTTGTTGTTGTTAAGTGCCGTCGAGTCGGAGTCGACTCATGGCGACCCTCTGGATAGCTATCCTAAATTGTTCTCAGTCTTGAGTCAGGCAGCTCATTGTTGACAGACTGGTACCCATAGCTGCTGTTGTTGTATCGATCCATCTCATTGCTGGCCTTCCTCTTTTGCGTTGACCTTCTATCTTGCCAAGCATGATGCCTTTCTCTAATGATCTCTCTCTTCGCATGATGTGTCCAAAGTATGAAAGTTGAAGTCTTGTCATCTGAGCTTCTAAAGAAAGCTTAGGTTTGATCTCCTCTAGTACCGACTGGTTTGTTCTTTGGGCAGTCCATGGTATACACAGTATTCGTCGCCAGCACCATAATTCAAAGGCATCAATTTTCTTCCTGTCTATCTTTTTCACTGTCCAGCTTTCACATCATATGATGTTAAATATATGCTAGCTAAATAGTAAAATAAGAGCTGGTATTTTGGGGATACACCCTCACTGAGGCATTTCTAGGCAGTGTGACATAAAAGCCCTCATCATGTATTTCTTGTTCTTTTGATGTTGCAAAGCCTTGTTTATTAAAAAGAAAAATCAAATGTCTTGAATCTCTGACACCTTTGCCCAACTGTTAAATTTATCAGGACATCTCCTATTTCAAGTGAGGGTAAATCAACTCAATAGAAAAAAAAACTGCAGAGGTCCTGACCAGAAAAAATCTTAAAAGCTGGAGGATTTAAAGAGAAAGCATACAAAATAAACATGAAAAAGTGTCTGGAGAGATTAAAAATAGCAAGAAGTACAACTAAATATAGACATAGAAAGGAAATGCAATTTAGAAATGGAAGAGATGGAAAAGTATGAATATGGACCTGCTAGGAAATGCAATATCATGATGTCTAGGCTTGTCTTGGTTTTCTAACTGCCACATGATTGCATTATGGTACCTTTAGTCCAGTATTTTAGAAGCATTTTGATTGCTTAACGAACTTGATTGGGGCCTGGAGAGATTGGCAAAAAGAAGGAGTGCTTTCTGAAAAGAAAGCGAGAGAGAGTAGGTAACCTGGCTAAATGATAAAAGAGAAGCAATGAAACAGAACTATTGTCCTTGGAAGAGAGCTAGGCCTCAAAACACATGGGATACTCTAATTCAGAAGAAGCAAAAGAGAGGCCTGGATGCTGAGTGATACCAGAGAAAACAAAAAGAACCATTTGTGGGATTTGACCCTGCAAAGATACATCCAGCCAAAGAGACTGTGGTTCTGACGTTTGTTTCTCATCCCACGCAATATAAGGTAACCTATTTAATTCTAAAAACATGCTTTTAATTTATATTTAAATTATTTTCCCATAATAAGAAAAAATCAATGGCAGAAGTCATAAACAAATGTTTGATTGCTCAGAGGCATAGCTAACATTTTAGAAGACCTAAACTTGCAACTTCCAAGCGCTTCTCACAAACCAAATGTTCCTTTCCTGTTTTAATTTTTTGTGATTTTTTTTTATTGTTACTAATATAGCAGGGTCCTCTTGCAGCACACCCAGCTATCTTCCCCTTCATTATAAAAGGGGGCTGGCTCAAACAGTCAGAAACCATATTCTTAGATCCAGGCACATACTGGATGTCAAAGTTGAATGGGGTTAGCTTGGTGACCCATCTCTGCTCAAATGAATCCAATCTGGGTTTTGTTAGAATATACTTAAGTAGGTTGTTATTGGTACAGGCTGTGAATAGATGACCTTTTAACGAATGACTGAACTTACCACATATAGCTCACTTAAAAGCAAGGAATTTGAGATGGTGCATTGGATATTTAGCTTGAGCTCAGTTGAGGGACTTGCTTTTCCTCCTTCCCTGGGCACTTGATTTAGGCAAGCTCCAAAATCTTCCCCTGATGAGTCCAAAGCCGTAATGAATGGCCTGTTGAAGACTGGATGAGCTAGCGCAACTGCCTCAAACAGAGTTCTCTTCAAATTCAGTAAAGCCTGCTTGCAGTCTTCATTCCAGTCATATGCCTTCAGATTCCTGAAGCTTACTTTCTGAACCTCATTACTTCCAGATCTAATTTTGGCCTCTGTGGTTAATTGATACAAAAACATTATTACAGAGAAACCCTCAATAAAATGGCTGCAGTAATTGAACATCCTGAGCATGGATCATATGTTCACTGTGATATTGTTTTGCAATCATCTTCCATGAAATCTATCTACTTTAGTTCAGATGTCACCAATACATTGTCCATAGCTACTTCATTTTCACTTATATGATGTTCAAGAAATTGGAGCTTGCATTTACATTTCTTTGGTGCTAACTTCAAATTGTAAGTGCTCAAATGATTTGAATTGCAGTCTTCATCAGGAGCAAATGTCAGCAAGTCATCCAAGTGACACAGTAAACTCAGGCAGTTTTGATCATCGAATCTTGAAGTCATCACCCGCATGAATGACTTTGGTGAACTGCATAGTCCTTGTGGTAATCGGTTATTTTCAAAAAGCCCAAATGGAGTAGTGCGCACCATATATTTCTTGTCCTCTTCATGAAGTGGAATATTATAGAATCTGGATGTCAAATCCATGGAACTGAACAAATAATTTCCAACCAGTACTGCTAGCACTTCAGCTTGATGAGGAAAAGAATATGCATCCTTGAAGGTACACCGGTTCAACTCCTGGAAATCAGTACAGATGCAAAGTTCACCAGATTTTATCCACAGAAGTACTAGAGTGGAATGGAGGAGTAGCCTAATGATGGAGCACTGGCTTGGGAATCAAGTGGTCCCTAGGAGAGAGGCATAAATACTCACAAATACCACCATACCAAACAAAAAGCGAGTATCAAAACACAAGCTTTATTAAACACTGGGTCAATGCCAAGGCGACCAACTAACAAAAGACAACATTCGTTTTCGCAGGGCCGACAGGGAGCAAATCCTGTCACCACAGAAAATTCCTGTTTTCATATTTTTGTGGTTCTCACCTGCCTTTCCGTTGATACTGGTACCGACTCACCATCGGCACTTTTTCTTTCTTTCTTTCTTCTTTAAAAAAATAAAAAGTGTGAAGGTGAAAGTGAAAGTGAAAGTTCCACTTTCTTTAGGCACAATGACGCCATCTTAGGCCTAAGCCTTCCATTTTGTCACCGACACAATGAAAAAATCATCCAGTGGTTTTAAGAAAGTACTGCCACACTTGGAACCTATCTTGGCCACTGACACCCATGACTGGTGTCTAAAATGCCTAGGACCTGATCACCAATCATCAGAATGTCCTCTCTGCAGAAAGATGAAGAAGAGAGGCCTGCAGAATCAAGCTGCAAAGTTGGGCACCGAGAGTTTCATCTTCCTCCCATGGATATCAGGTATCGAAACATAAGTCTTCATCGAAGACTGGCCACCCCCCCCCCCCCCAAGGGTAGATCTCCTTCTAAGCATTGAGATGCCTTGAGCATTGCCCTGGAGGGGGACACTCCGGCCAAACAACCCCGGCGTGGGGTCCCAGGATGCTCCCGAGACCTCTAACTCCAGAGAGCTCCTGGTGCTGTTCTCAGGGATCGTGGCCTGCAATTCTGGTACCAATACCCAAGCATCAGCAAGGTCCATGGATTAACACATCCTTGCCATTCAGCGGAGCTTAGCGGCCTTACTGGCAGCCTCGGTTCCAGTGAATCCTTTAAAGTCGGTTCCGCAGATGTCGGCACTGTCGCCAGTACCAATACAAACTGCATCGACTTTCCTACCACTTACCATGCTACCGCCCATGCCAGCCCTCAAATTTGTTTCCAGTACCGAGGTTCCTGCTACATAAATTCCAAGTACTGGCTTTGACCGGTACCGAGTTCACATGGAGCAGGAGCACACTGCCTGTCAATACTTTGAGTCTTCAGATTCCGATTCGTCTGACGATGAATCGGCTGATACTCGAGACTTACAGACTCTACCGGAGGACCCGTCCACGTCTCCACAACGTCGCATGTCCCCACTAAATGACATGTCTTTTCAAGACTTTATTTGCAATGTTGCCAGGCACCTCTCCATAACAGTAACATCGGAGAAAAAGCTTGAGGCTGAAGAATTGGAAATTCTTCAATATCCAGCAGCTCCAAAAAAAGCGGTTATGCTTCCTATTCACCGTATACTCCATGACCTCATGCGTCATATGTGGGAGACACCTCTTGCTATTTCTCTCCATACCCACTGGCTCGAAACCATGTACTGGGTACCGGAATGTCCCGGTTTTCAAAAGACACAATTGCTGCAACATTCCATGGTAATACAATTGGCAGTGCATCAAATCAAAAGCGCGAAGACACATTCCTCTAACCCTCCAGGTAGGGAATCGAGAACCCTCGATGCTTTTGGTTGATGTTGCTTCCAGGCTTCCATGCTTTCAGCGAGAAGCAGTTCTTACATACTCTACATGGGTATGTTCCTCAAGGGGATAACTAAGGATTTGAAGTCAATGGCTCCTTTTCTCCCAGATGAGAGGAGGGCAGATTATCTTATCCTTGTAAAGTATGCTCAGAACGTCTCTGGTATACATCCAACAGTGTTGAATGGACTGAAATATGAGATTGCAGACCTACTATTAGTAATCTGTGAACTATCATTAAAATCATCTGTAATACCTGAAGATTGCAGGATGGCCAATGTAACACCAATTTTTAAAAAGGGTTCCAGAGGTGATCCGGGAAACTACAGACTGGTGAGCCTGACATCAGTACCAGGAAAAATGATAGAAACCATCATAAAGAACAAAATTGCTAACACTGGAAATGAGCTGATGGGGGTTAGAACTGGAAATGGGCTGATAAAGAGGGGGGTTAGGACTGGTAATGGGCTATGGGGGGGTTAGGACTGGAAGTGGGCTGATGGGGGGATTAGGACTGGTAATGGCTTATGGGGGTTAGAACTAGAAATGGGCTGATCGGGAGGGGGGCAAGGGTTGGTAATGGGCTATCGAGGGTGGCTAAAACTGGAAATGGGCTGATGGGGGGGTTAGAACTGGAAATGGGCTAATCGGGAGGGGGAGCTAGGACAGGAAATGGGCTGATTGGGGCGCTAGGACTGGAAATGGACTTATTGGGGGGGTAGGACTGGTAATGGACAGATGGGGAGCTAGCACCAGAAATGAGCTAGGACTGGTAATGGGCTGATTGGAGGGCTAGGACTAGAGTGGGCTGATAAGGTGGATAGGACTGGAAATGGGCTGGGACTGGAAACTGGCTAATGGGGGAGGGGAGAAGAGTGCTGCTGGCCCTGGAAGAAAACTAGGGGCTAGGGCTACAAATGGGCTGATGTGGGAGGATGGTAGAATAGGACTGGAAGGGAGCAGATAATGAGAGGGTCTGCCAGGGGAAGGAGGGGGCAGGAAGGGAGCTGACACGGGGGAAGTAGGGGGCTGGAAAGGAGCTGACACCTGGGATGTACTGAAGGGGGACTGGAAGGGAGCTGACACTTGTGGATGGGAGTGGTAGGTGGCTGGGTAATAGGGAGGAGGCCGGAAGGGAGCTGACATGTGAACGGCACTGGAAGGGGGATGGACAGAGGGTAGGGCAACTGGGAGCTGACTGGGGGGGTGGCACTGAGAGTGGACTGAGCTGATATCTGGGATGGTATTTGGACTAGAAGGGGCTGAACAGTGGGGAAGGAGGGGGACTGGAAGGGAATGGACACCAGTAGCAGTCGTGGTAATGCAAGGTGGTTGACATTGGAAGGTATTGGAAGGGGAGGACTTGGAAAGGGGGCCGATACTGGGAAGGGTTACTGGAACTGGAAATGGGCTGGTGGAAGGAAGTGAAGAAAACAAAAGAAGAGATAAGAAATGGCAGATGGACTATAGACCACAGAAAGAGAGCTAAGAGAAGACAGGAAAGCAGAAGCCTCAGATCGGGACCAGCATGATCAGAGAATAAAATGGTCAGACAACAAAGGTAGAAAAATAATTTTATTTCATTTTAGTGATTGGACTTTGTTCTATTTTTATATTTTACACAGTATTGGGGAACTGTGTCTCTTATTTATCTGATGTTACACTGCATGTGGGCTCTGGCTTCTTGGGGTTTCAATTTAAATTTTGTCTACATATTTTTATTTTTACTTTAGATTGTAGTTACTTATTCTGCACTTGGTGAGGGTCGATGTTGTGAGTGTGTGACTGAGATCAGGTGTTCTGTTAACATGGAGTTTGTACATAAAGATCTATACTATTCTGTAGTAATTTGACTTGTTCAGCTTTTCAAATAGGTTTATGGATGTTCCAAGGCCCACTGTAGTATTTACAGTGACACTTTTTTTGGATGGGCTCCTTATATGAGTTTTGGAAGTTTGTGCTGATATGGTATGGTAGGTTTGCTCTTTGTTGTAGGCTTTTGTATTAGTTCACAAAATGCCTGGTACTGGAGAATAGTGGTTGTTATTGTTAGTGAGATGATCAGAATCAGATTTTTTTTTTAAATATTGAGTTCTGTGGGTGAATGTCCTGGTTCTACTCTGCACCTACTGTGAATGCAAAATATATGTTGAAAAAGAAAAAAACATGACCATAACACAGTTTATAACAAAATAAAAATTAGTTATAATATAGTTTTATAAACTGTGCTGTTGGTTCTTGCTGTCTTTTAGTTCCTTGATGTGCAAATGGGACCTTACCTAGACCTGTGCAAGCGGTGCAGCCGCACAGGGCGGAAAGGCTTGGGGGGCACATTTCGGCTGTCTGCTATTGCCCTGCCGCTGCTGGCAGGACAATAGCAGGCAGCCGAAATGCGCTCCCCAAGCCTTTTCGCAGCACTTTAAGCAGATCTGGTCCCTCACTCCTCCGACACGATGTCAGAGTAGGGAGGGACAGATCTGCTTAAAGTGCCGGTGCCTTTCAGATCGGTCGCATGCCCACCTTCCTCCTCCCCATATCTCCGTCCAGTGCTGCCTGCTCTTTCCCTGCTGCTGGCGCCACCATGAAAAAAAAAACAGAGGGCAGCAGCAGCAGGGAAAGAGCAGGCAGCGCTGGACGGAGGTATGGGGGGGGGGGGAGAGGGAGGGGCATGCGCCCAAGCTGAAGTTGCACAGGCTGCGATTGCTGCTCGATACGGCCCTGTGTGCAAACATCTTGCATTTCCTCCACATAATCTAATCGGCTTTTTGGTTTGGTTCAGTCTCTGATTGGATTTCTGAAAAAGCCCCGCCCCCTAAGGTGGGGGGGGCGCCATTTCAGACTTTGCCTCAGGCAGCAGATTGCCTTGAGCCGCTCCTGACCCCAGGGATCTATGCTGGGTCCACTGCTTTTTGAGATATTCATAAATGACCTGGAAAAGGGAATAACGAGTGAGGCTATCAAATTTGCAGATGAGACAAAACTATTCAAAGTTGTTTAAACCCATGAGGATTGTGGAAAATTGCAAGAGTATCTTGATAAATTGGAAGACTGGGCATCCAAATGGCAGATGAAATTTAATGTGGACAAGTGCAAAGTCATGCACCTACGAAAGAACAACCCAAACTATGGTTACACGATGCAAGGTTCCACATTAGGAACCACCACGCAGGAAAAAGATTTAGGCGTCATCATGGTTAACATGTTAAAACCCCCCGCCCAGTGTGCAGTGGTGGCCAAGAGAGCAAATAGAATGCTAGAATCATAAGAAAAGGAATGGAGAATAAAACAAAGGATATTATAATGCCTCTGTATCGTTCCATGGTGCGACCCCACCTTGAATATTGTGGCAATTCTGGTCACCGTATCCTAAAAAGGATATAGTGTTATTTGAAAAGGTACAGAGAAGAGCCACCAAAATGGTAAAGGAGATGGAAGGATACCCCTATGATGAGAGGCTAAAAAGGTTAGGGCTCTTCAACCTGGAAAAGGGACGGCTGAGGGGAGATATGATAGAGATCTATAAATTAATAAGTGGAGTGGAACGGGTAAATGTAGATCGATTGTTTATGTCATCAGACTATAAATAGACCAGGGGACATGCAATGAAGCTACAGGGTAACCTATTTAAGACTAATAAGAGTAAATATTTTTTCACTCAACGTGTAATCAAACTCTGGAATTTGTTACCAGAGGATGTAGTAATAACTGTTTGTGTAGCTGGGTTTAAAAAAGGTTTGGACAAGTTCCTGGAGGAAAGGTCCATAAACCATTATTAAGAGGGACCCAGGATATCACTGCTTGACCCAATACAAGCACTGTGGAATCTGTGTCTTTTGGGGAAACTGCTAGGTACTTATGACCTAGATTGGCCACTGTTGGAAACAGGATACTGGGCTTGATGGACCTTGGTCTCACCCAGTATGGCATATCCTATGTTATGTCTCAAAGTTTGTCAACAGGGCAACCTTTGATTGTTTTGAGTGCACCAGCAGAGCTACATCGATCTACATCGGTGCATGCAGGATTGCATGGCTCCAAGCATCGGATCTTGAGCAATGGGTTCAATATAAGCTGGATAATATCCATTGTACAGGTGAAAACCTTTTTGTCAAGGATTGGCAGGACAAGGCTTCTCAGTTAGAATCTGAGAACACTACCCTGAATAAGCTCTCTAGATCTACTGCCAACCCAGCTAAAAAGAAGGCAGCAGCAGGCCTTCTTTAATAAAAAGAAGAAATATTATTCTTCTTGCACTCCTGCTGCTTAATGTCAGCATCATGCTCCTCAAAAGGGACAACAGCTTCCAAAACATCAAAAGAAGGCTCAGACTCCCAAGACTCAGCCACCGTAGCAGGCTCAGGCTGTTCTGGGTTTTTGACTCCTTTCTAGAGAACATAGTTATCCTGTCTCTGAAGAATCCCGACTCTTTCACATTCCCGGCAGACTCTGTCATTATGCCCACAGATGGCATCTCATCACCTCGGAGCAGTGGACATTAACAATAGTATGGAAGGGATGCAAACTTCATCTGCAAAGCCTACCCCCCTTGACCTCACTAAGAGTTCCATTCTTAGCCCCCTCTCACTTCTCTGCTTCTGCAAGAAGTCACCTCTCTTCTACTGCAGGGTGACATAGAAGAGGTTCCAACATCCCAGCAGGGAATGGGCTTCTATTCTTCCTACTTTCTTATTCCAAAGAAAACAAGGGGATACAGGTCCATTCTGGACCTCAGGGACCTAAACAAGTATCTCGTACACGAGAAGTTCAAGATAGTCTCCCTAGGGACGTCTCTCACCTATCTCGAGTCAAGACTGGCTCTGTTTTCTAGATCTACAGGAAGCGTACACTCATATTCTTATTCATCTGGAACACAGAACATTCCTGTGCTTCATGTTTCAGGGAATACACTATCAATACAGAGTCCTACCTTACGGCCTCGCCTCTGCCTCAGGAGTCTTCACAAAGTGCATGGTGATAGTAGCCACATTTCTAAGGACTCTGAGATTATTTGTCTTCCCTTACTTAGATGACTGGCTCATAAGAGCAAGCACCTCTCAGGAGGCCAGTCTATCTCTCTCATGCACCATGCAGGTGTTACAACACTTGGAATGTGTCATAAATCTTCCAAAGTCCCAACTTGTCCCCTCTCAAACTTTGGAGTTCATAGGAGTCCTCTTAAACACTCAGTAGTCGAGGGCATTTCTATCCCAACTCTGCTGCACTCATCTCAATCATCTAACATCTCAGGCATGTCTTAAGGACTATTTCACTGCCCGAGAAATGTTACAACTTCTGGGTCATATAGCATCAATGGTGCATGTAGTTCCCTATGCCCATCTGCATATGTGCACAGCCCAATGGACTCTGGCCTTCCAGTGGACTCAAGTCTCAGGTCGCCTCGGGGACGATAAAAGTCTCTACCCCTCTGGTCGCATCTCTTCAGTGGTGGTGTTCCCCAGAAAATCTCCTTGTAGGGTCACCTTTTCAGATGCTTGCACATTAATGTACCCTGATGATGGATGCATCCAAACTGGGCTGGGAAGCCCATCTGGGATCTCTGTCCATTCAGGGCCTCTGGTCACAGCAGGAGTCACAATTCCAGATAAATCTACTGGAGCTCCAAGCTATTTTCGATGCTCTTAAGGTGTTCCAGGACCACCTACGTTACCACAGAGTCCTAGTCCAAACTGACAACCAAGTAGCCATGTTCTACATGAACAAACAAGGTGGAACAGGTTCTTGGTCCCTCTGCAAGGAAGCTCTATATCTCTGGTCCTTTGCCATACATCATCACATTCACCTCCAAGTGGTGTACCTTCTGGGCAAACACAATGTCTTAGCAGACAGATTAAGTTGGATCATTCTTCCCCACGGATGGTCCCTTCATGTAGATACAGTGTCCTACATCTTTCAGACCTGGGGGACTCCAGAGATAGACCTCTTCGCCACTCCTCAGAAGGTCAAGATTCCTCGCTTCTGTACCAGGACTCCTGCGTCGGACAGCCAACAGGTGGATGCTTTTCACCTCCACTGGGGACATGGCTATGCCTTCCCTCCCATTCCCCTAATTCCCAAAACTATTTTCAAACTCCAGGTGGACAGGGGCTTCATGATACTCATAGTCCCATGCTGGCCACGTCAACTGTGGTACCCTCTCCTATAATGTCTGTCTCAGACTCAACCCATAGATCTGGGATCTGATCCAGATCTACTCTCTCAAGAGGAAGGGACGTTGGTCCATCCCAATTCACAGTCTCTCCATCTCACAGCATGGCTGCTGAAGGCATAGCCTTTCAAAATATTAACCTTCCTCGGGAGGTTAAGGACATCCTCTTAGTTTCTAGAGAGCCATCCACCAGATGGTCCTACACCTTTAAGTAGCGTAGGTTTTCTATCTGGTGTTCTCAGAGGAATCTGTGGGCGTGGCCTACCCCAGCTAGGCCCCAAATGTAAGTTGGATATAATCAGTGAGGTAGATGAAAGCCCTGCTGACAAGCAAGTCTATACACCTATGATTTATCCTGGATATGCAGATTTGGAATTGTCAGACTCAGACTCAGATTCAGGAACAGACAGCAGATCAGGCTCAATAATCTCGATTGGAATAAAACCAAAGTCAGCTACACATGAAACCATACATGACACAAAAGTATAGTAATCTAGCTCAGTATAGGTCTAATAGAAGTACAGGTCAAGATTGCATTTAAAACTATCCCTTTAAAAAAGCACTTCTGCTTTCAGCTAGACATTAAGTTGGGAAATTAGAAGCATTTGCGCTTTTGCAAACAGTCTGTGTACCAAGCAGATAGTAGGTCAGATTGAAGTTCCTTAATTAAATAGAACAACGGGTGAGGCTGTTCATCCTGCAAGAGGATAGGCTAAGCAGTTTCTGGGGCAGGTTGCCCTGCTCTTGTGAAATTGACTCTAAGCCACTTAGTAAATATAACGGATTTAGTTTAATAGAAATCAGCAAAATATAATGAGTAACTAATTAGCTTTTAACAGCACAGCGACACCTACTGGATTTAATGAACGTAATTATAAGATATAACTTCTGCTTTTTGTATAAATAATATTGTCTATGTTGGCAAAATTGATGTACACGTGGAATTTGGAAAGTACCAGATGTTAATTAAAGATTAACTGAATCAGCTGATATCACCTAATAAAAGCTAAGGCTCTTCGGAACCATCTTTGAAGAGGCATATTGGGATAGTCGAATTGGACTCTGTGTGTCTCTTCCCTATAGAGCTCAATAGCAATTGATTGATTAATTAACTGTGTCGTGTCTTTACTTCCTGTTGAGGAGTACTGGAAGATAAGAACCCAGGTATTTTGTGTGTGTGGGATCCAGACCCCAGGGGGGTTATAGAGTCAACAGAATCTTAATCCCTTCTTAGCTCCAGTGGAGGTGTTGCTCCAGAATCTCCTCCACCTTTCTTCATCTGGACTCAAAACCAATTCGGTAAGAGTACACCTAAGTGCAATTGCAGCCTCTCACATATCCTTAGATGGACAGCCCATCTCCTCTCAGCTGCTTGTAACATGTTTCATGAGAGGTCTTCTACTAACCAAGCCTCCCATTAAACCACCACCACTGGCATGGGATGCTGAATGCTGTTCTAAGGCAATTTCTCAAGCCTCCCTTTGAACCTTTAGCCATTACATCACTTAAGTTTCTGACATGAAAGGTCATCTTCCTCATTGCCCTCACTTCAGCAAGACACATTAGTGAGCTTCAAGCCTTGGTGGCCAACCCACCTTGCACACGGTTCCACCATGATAAGGTAGTCCTTAGGATTCATCCTCACTTCATACCGAAGGTGGTCTCACCTTTCCATCTGAACCAGTTGGTTTACCTTCCTGTGTTTTTCCCTAGACTACATTCATCTAGGGCAGAGGCAACCCTCCACACTCTTGATTGTAAATGTGCATTAACATTTTATCTTCAGAGGACTCGAGAGCACTGAAAAGCTTCTCAATTGTTCATCTCCTTTAACCCTAGTCACCTGGGGTTACTAGTCTCCAAACATACTCTCTCCAAATGGATAGAAGATTGCATCACTTTTGCTTATGATGCGGCAGGACTGTCCCTCGAGGGTCATGTCACTGCCTTTAATGTTCGAACCATGGCTACCTCAATGGCAAATCTACGCTCTGTAGTTATTGACGAAATTTGCAAAGCAGCAACTTGGTCTTCAGTCCATATCTTTGCTGCTCACTATTGTCTGGACAAGGACTCCAGCCGGGATGCCATGTTTGGCCAGGCTGTTCTCCAGCATCTGTTTCAGACTTAGAGCAACTCCTACCCTCCATCCCGGAATTCGATACCAGACATCCATGACCTCTTTAGGCCTACTCCAAGGCAAACCACTGCCTGTTCTGAGGTCATTTCTCTGGCATCTTCTAGCTAGGGAGTCCCATATGTGAAGACTACATTCTTGCTTGTTCCTGGAGGTAGCATAGTTAGTTACCTGTAACAGGTGATCTCTGGGAACAGGAGGAATTTAGTCTTCACAACCTCCCCTCCTCCCCTATGAGTTGTAGGTATTCTTTTTTTCTCTCCTTTTATCTCAGCTACAAACTCAACTGAGGAGGGAGAGCTAGAAAAGCAGGAAGGCAGCTACGCAGATGCAGTGGGATGCTCCCAAAGGCTTTCCTATTGGACGCTGGGGAGGGTTCCCGCACGGGCTCTGAAGGTACAGACGTCACCTATATGTGAAAACTAAATTCCTGCTGTTCCTGGAGATCATCTGTTACAAGTGAGTAACTACACTTTTTCAATTAGGTCCAGAAGTTTGTTTCCAGTAACCGGAAACCTCACTTGATTCAAGTTCCAGGTCACCAAGTCGCAACCTCTGTAATCTGATCTGAATGACATCACATTCTTTCTCTCTCTATGGGGCCAACTTAGTGGTATTTACTTCAGTAATTTTCTGATTTCTTCAGTCAAAATCTTCAAGGGCTATACAGAGACTAACACGTGCAACCTTAGCATTTCTCTTCAAAGTTATAGACGTGTTCTGAGGATTGATAATCTTGAATGGTACCTATCTGTCACCCCAAAGTGGAGTCACCATTGTTCCCACCAAAACATTTCTGGGTGCTGTCCTGGATGAGGTGGGTTCAACTATGACAGTACTACCAACTGAAATGGGAGCCAATTTGTAAAGTCTTCCCCAAGCCAGGTGCACTCTCTGTGGTTCCAGGATAACACAGCTCATCAATTTAACCATGCTCACCATTTGTGGCACCTCTTCATGGTGTAGATCCAGAGCTACCTCATTATCGGGTCTCTCTGGATTACACACCGTTTCCCAATATTCTCCTGTCTTCTTGAAATCTCAGTAAGTTCTTTAATGGCATTAGTTCCAATAATCATATCATCATCTTGCCCTAGTACAATCAAAGTGGGTACAACAACCTTGCTGTCCATATACTTCAAGTTCTAGGTCATATACTGCTTTTGGATGAGTTTGATGACCCCCACATTCCACTATGACAACATTAGTGTGGTAGGCATTACTTATGGTCACTACTTCTCTATTCAGCAGCATATGCTCAGCCACCTCACTCATAGTTCATGCCATAGATCCAGAATCCTGCATAGATTTCAGACACCTGTTTTCGGAGAGTCACTGTTGTATACGAAGTGTGACAACAAAGAAACGAGACTGTCCCATAAATGTTTTATTACAAAATCTACAGAGAAATTACGCATTGTTCGCTTCAAAGTAATCCCCCCCCCCCCCGAGTTAATGAACTTCTGCATTCACTTCTGCCACGTACGGAAGTACTTGATAAAGTCCTCCTCCTTGAGGTCCCTCAGCTCCCTCGTCACAGTGGCCTTGATCTCCTCTACAGAGGCAAAATGAGTTCCTTTGAACACAGTCTTTAGCCTGGGGAAGAGCCAGAGGTCACACAGTACGAGATCTGGGGAATAAGGAGGGTGGTCGAGAGCTGTGATCTCTTTGTTGACCAAGAACTGCCTCACACTGAGCACAGTATGTGTGGGTGCATTGTCGTGGTGGAGCAGCCACGACTTGTCTCTCCACAGAGCCCACCTGCTGCGCCGAATCTGGTCATGGAGGCAATTGTGGACCTGCTGGTAGAAGTGCTGGTTGACTGTCTGACCCTCAGGCACAAACTCATGATGGACCACTCCCTTCTGGTCAAAGAATGCGATCAGCATGACCTTGATCCTTGATTTGGATATGCACGCCTTCTTGGGTCTGGGTGACAGTCGAGTCTTCCACTGCAGGCTCTGTCTCTTGCTTTCAGGGTCGTACTGGAAGACCCAAGTCTCGTCTCCTGTGATGACGTGGCCAACGAACTCTGGATCTTCTCCAATCTTCTCTAGCAAGTCTTGACAAACATTGACCCGGTGCTCCTTCTGGTCATCTGATAAAAGCCTGGGCACAATCTTGGCACACACCTTCTGCATCCCCATGGTTTGCACTGACTCCCTGTTCAAGCTGAGCTCCTCAGCTATCATCCGCACCATCAATCTGTGATCACTCCACACCAGCTGGTTCACTCTGTCAATTTTCTCAGCCGTCTTTGTCGTGGAAGACTGTCCTGACTTGGGGTCAGCCTCCACCTCCTCGCGGCCAGTCTTGAAGCATTTGTGCCACTCGAAGACTCACAGCCTTGACATTGCATCTTCTCCATAAGCCTTTTGGAGAAGTTGGAGACACTCAGTTGGGCCCTTCTCCAGCTTAACCAGAAATTTCAAGTTGATTCTTTACTCCATATTTCTGCCACCTCCAGTTACGTGACAAAGTGATGGAGCAGTGTGCTACAAAAAAAACTGAAAAAGAAAAACAGAGTGAGAGAGATGAAAAATATTATAGCAGAATAGTGGCGAGATGTTGCACAACACAGTGACATAAGCAGTTAACCAATTGGCATTGAGTCATGGGTGTGGCTGCCACAGTCTTGTTTCTTTTTTGTCACACCTCGTATAATAAGGGGTCACTTCTACTCCATTTCTGTGTTCAATGGAAAACAGCCTTATCTGGTTCTGGTAACATCTCTACAGGAGTTTTAAATAGACTGCAAATCACCATTGTCCACATCAGGGGTTTCTTCAGTTCTGCACATACTACCCTCCTCCCCATGCAGGCATAGCAGTTTCAAGGGCAAGGCAGATGTGAAAGACTCCTTAAATAAGTATGTGTCAGTTCCTACATTCATGCCCTGACTGGAAGCATCCATAACCACAACCAATCTCTTTTGCAATGAGCATTTGTGCTATTGTTGGAGCTTTGACACACCAGATCCAGACCTATTGTTCCTCTTTTGCCATTTTGCAACCCTTATTGGGTTTCTGTTGGGCTCTCATATTCCCTTCTCCTCACTCAGAAGTACTGAGTATTTTCCCCAGCATCTCTAAAATCTTTGCAAACTTATCTGAATCTGGATTGGTTGTCTCACTTATCTCTGCCCCCACAGAATGGACCATTTGCTGTTTTGCTGAGGTCCTTTTGACAACTGTGGATCACCCCCCTAAGCTGGAGCCTTCCCCACAGATATTTGAAGCCGTGGTCATATGGCTAAGGTCCAGGCTAGCTCTCTCAAGATGACATGATATGGTAAGTTTTCCCCATAAATAAATGATTATACTAATAATAAATTAAAACGATTGATAGAATTAAATCTACTATTTAAATTGGTTTAATTAATTAATAAATAAAATCTTACCATATTTAAATGATTGTGGTAACATACATAACAATTTTTCTTTCTTTTACAGATTAACACCATACATTTATTTATTTATTCATTCATTGGAAATTTTTATACCACATTTTCCAATAGATCAAATGTGGTTTACGGAGAACCCAAACTTTGACTTGTACAGAGGCGGTACATATTAATTTACATTAAACAGGTAACTATATACAGTTGGATGAAAACTATTTTATAATTAACTATATACTTACTGGGTCTGTAGGTGTTGGGTTATGTTTTGATGGATTAGAGCTGTTCTGGATGACTGTTGGTAGGTGAGTGTTGTGTTAGGTTGATTGTGGGGGTGTCTTGATTCTGTTCTGTTTGGGAGTGCTCATGTGCATCTGGAATTCGGCATCAGAACAGAAAATCAGATAAGTATTCATTTTCTCTGTTCTTAGAAATTACTTTGTAACATTGAGTAATGAATATCCTCCAACATTAAATCTTGATACTTTGGGGTAGATTCTGAGCCGTATTTAGCGGGGATGGATGCCCAGTTCAGACGTCCATCTTTGCTAAACACCTGGGACGATATTCCCTGCCCAAAGCTCCCCACATTTACATAGGCGATGTGCAGGGAGCTCTGGACAGGGGTGGGCAGGGATGGCGACAGGGAGGAGAGTGGGCGAGATGGGGGCAGGCGTACAACCCGGACATACAGGGCCAATTCTGGTCATGGCCCTATACATCCGAGTCCACCAGGATAGACGGGGGACTTATTCCACCTTGGAGGTGAAATAAGTCTCCCTGGACATCAGGGGACAGCGGCACCAGGGCACAGAGGAAAGGTGCGGGGGTGCAGGAGATTCCCCGCAGCCCGACCCTGGCCATGGAAGGCCCAATTGGGGGTTGGGCTGTGGGGAAAGAAGGGTCTAGCAGGCGGCTGGTGATCGGGGCTCCTTCATGGAGCTGCAGTGGCATGGCAACAAGATGCCATGCCACTGCCACTCCATGCAGGAGCCTGGCTGAGATAGCCGAGTAGTGTGCCAGAAGTTCGGGAGCCCAGAATTGGGGCCCGGCCTACACTTCCAGGCCGGTTGCACCCGATTGTGATCCAGTGGGGACGTCTAGCCCCTATGGGATCAGAATTGGATATAACGCCTGGCTGTCCCAATTCTGAACACCTGTATGGGCCAGGCACATGCAGCACAGAATTGGCCTCTTTGGGTCCATTTTCCTTTTAGGTATTAATACAAGCCACCTGGTAAATCTCAGGGACACACTGCAAATGGCACCCAGTTCATACCACTGTCCAGAGCATTTATCAGTGGTGCACAGTCATCTTTTCATCGCTCCCTCTCTCGTCCTCTCTCCTTTTGAATTTGATGAGAGCTCACTTCCATCTTTTCCAAAATTCCAGCCGAACCTCCCATGTAAGAACCTACTAACCTATCTTTAACCTACTGAAAAGAGGCAAAATCCTGACTGACCTTTGGTGGGACTTGTCTCTATTTCTTAAGTATGATATATTTTCCTTTCAATTGTAGTGTCTCCATAAACCCAGGTAACAGGTTTATCCTCCTAAACTGTTTATATCTGAAGGGTAAAACAAAAAGAATTGTAGGTTCCCTGACTTTAGAGACCTTGTTTTGCTGTTTTATTCTCATATATCCTACACATACACTCCATCATCCAACATTTCATTCTCTCTCACATCAGAGCTTTATTCAGCAGAGATCACTAATGACATTGTCTCTGTACAGTGACTAAGCATCTCCCTTAACAGTCCAGCCTCACACAGTTCTTACTAGAACCTGGTCCTTATTAACCTCGGACTTGCTGGGTTTATGGATTTTCCAGGCTTATCCCACTTGAAGCCTCTTTAATTGGAATTATGTTTTAGCAATTATAATACCAGGGAGTACTCTGGAAGCCATTGAAGTCCATTCTAAACACTTTCATTCACAGACATAATGGCAAAAGTACGTGGGCCACTTTAATTACACATTTTCTCCACTTACATATCACTTTCATTCATATACAGCTCTAGTTTCTACCCTCAGACCATTAACTTAGGCTTTCAAGAAGCCTGGTCTCCCAGCCACTTAAACACAGGTCTGGTCACTTCGCTTCCCTGGTGGTCTCAACTTGAAAAAGCTCAGGTATCCTAGGAAATATCTTCTCATTTCAGAATGTAACAAGGGGTTTCTATGGTGTCTCGAGGGGAGAGCCAATGGGGCGTCGAATCTCCGCTTCCCCCTAAGCTTGCGATTCCATCCCTAGGCTGTGATGGAAGTTGGCCAGTTTGAATTGTTACCATGGCAACCCTATTAATCTACATAGGAAAATCATATTTTAAAATAAAATTATGCTCACTATATTGTTAAAATCACCTAAAACCCCTTAAAAATGATCCACACGCTCTGTTTATACTCCTACTCTTTTCTTGTCCCAAACACAAGCTGTTAACACCTCCTAAACCATTTAAATAATTTTTTCATAAAATAAAATGTTTCTTACCTCCAACTGCCCGCCACTAATATAAATATGCACCTGGGACTCCTGATTAAAATTGACATGACTCTGAAAAATCAATTTTACTGCTACTACTGAATATTTGTATAGCACTACAAGGAATACGCAGCGCTGCACAGACACATGTAAAAGACAGTGTACTCATTGGAGCTTAGAATCTAGTCAAGACAGACAACACTGTAGCTGTGGATATGGGATACAGCTAGGGGGAATGGTAAGGAAACACATAGGAGATCAGATGAGTCAAGATCCTAAAGCAACAATGAAGAGGTGATTTTTCAGCCTGGATTTGAAAAGGGTCAGAGAAGGCGCCTGATGTACAGATTCAGGTAGTTTGTTCCAGGCATAAGGAGCAGCAAGGTGAAAGGAGGGAAGTCTGGAGTTAGCAATAGCATTGAAGGGCACAGATAGAAACAATTTCCCAGAAGAGCAGAGTTCCCGAGGAGGAGTGTAGGGAGAGATAAGAGAGGAAAGGTAGTGAGGAGTTGCAGAGTGAATGCACTTATAGGTCAGCAGGAGAAGTTTGAACTGGATGCAGAAATGGATAGGAAGCCAATGAAGAGACTTGTGAAGAGGGGAAATATGAGCATGACAAGGCTCGCAGAAGATTAGCCATGCAGCTGATTGTTGAACAGATTGAAGGGGACAGAGATGACTCAGAGGGAGACCAGCAAGGAGCAGGTTACAATGGTCTAGAGGGGAGGTGACTCCCCATCTGGGCAGCAGCAGAATGGGATAGTGTTGACGGCGGAGGATCACTTTTCTGTGACAACAGCAACACCACCAAACTTAAACTGCGCGGAAGAAAGGCCTGGCAATCTACTTCTGTATCTTGCCATGAAAACCCAATGGATAGCTACAACAAAACAAATTGTGCTGTAGTGCTGGAAAATGAGACCCCCAGGTCGGAAGGCACTCAACTAGCTACTGGGGAAGAGCTGAAGACTTTTCAGAGTAAAGCCAGCATTTATGATGTAGTTGGATCAAAGCCCTTGGGACGTCTGACTGCTGATGCAGCTGCGCATGAAATGAGAGTCAGGAGCTGTAAAGATGTCTTACACTTTGGAACGTGGAACGTACGAAGCATGAACCAAGGGAAGTTGGAGGTGGTCAAGAATGAAATGTAACGTGTACAACTTGATCTGTTGGGTGTCAGCGAACTGAAATGGACTGGCATCAGGCACTTTGCATCAGATGATCACATGGTGGAAATGAAAGACAAAGAAGAAATGGTGTTGCATTTATAATAAAGAAGAAACTTGCAAGAACTGTAATGAAATACAATGCAGTCATCGAACGCTTAATCTCTATTCGTCTACGAGGAATGCCTATCAACACAACTATAATTCAAGTATATGCCCCAACAACAGCTGCAAGATGGGATCCGCCTGAGACTGAGTCTGCGGCTCAGCCAGATTCAAAAGACGAAGCGCCTCTGACACTTGTCCAATCAGGGCGGATAACTCCTCCTTCCGGAACAGGCGAATGTCTTGGGAGTCCTCTTGCGCTGCAACAGAAGAATCTGAAGGAGAATACTCCCGATCCTCATGATCCGAAGAGTCAGTGGAGCCGTCAGCAGAAGACCTGTCAGCCTCAGGACCAAAATCATCGTCCCATAGGAACTGTAACTCCTTCGGCGGGCGGGATCCCCTAAGGCCATCGGAGGGCTTGGTCCGCTTGCGGGCCACAGGCGTAGACACGGGCTCCTGTGTCACTGGCAAATCCCCTGTCGCTGTAGTCGAAGACTCTGCATGCCACAGAGTCCAAGCTTGCCGAAACAGCACCAGGAGGTGCTCCTCAGATGGCATAGCCAACTGTGAGGGCATTAGCGGAGCCTGAAGAGCCAATGGAAAGGTACCTTGCGCTTCTGCAGCTGACAATGAGGGAAGCAGACCATCTAGCACAGGTAGATCAGCAAGTGCTGGATCTGGATTCGACAAGGACGACGAAGACTCACCCGGGTGGGCAAAACAAGATGAGCACAGGCGATTCTTGAGCTCCTTCTGCTTCTTTTACATACTATGCACCTCTGCACTGAGGAAGGCATGGTGAAGGTAAAAAGGGATTCCCTTTTCCTTTTTTTTTTAAAGGGAGTAAAGAACAGGGATCAGCTCACCCCAAAACAAAAATCATTTGCCAAAAACGAGCCTCAGGAGAGCTGGGAGGCCCCAAGAAAGCAGGAAAACACCACACTGTGCTTCCCGCCAAAAAACGGAGCTCCGGGGCAATTCAAAATGGCTGCCAGCAAGCTAAAAACACTAAAAAAGTGAAAATGAACCGGAATTTAGCAAAACGGGAGCCAAAAAATAAAGGCAGAAGAGAGGAACTCTTCAATCATGAGAAGAATGCCCATAAATTCAAGAAATTCAAAAAATCTCAACTGTGCTGCCACGGAGCTGCAGGAGCCGGGGAGAGAGAAGTAAAGACTGTACTCACAGTACCGGCAGTGCAGAGAAGCCAAGAACCGCTACTGATAACGTTGTCAGATGCCCCACCACTAAAATCATCACCAAAACATGATTTTAGGGGAGTCCTTCGTCCAACTCACAAGCCCTCATGGCCAGATGCTGGGGATTCTTCCTGTCAGCGAGCTCTACTGTGTCAGCTGAAAACACCCTGGAGCATCAGCCATCATCGGAGGGAGTGAGCAGGAGCTCCTCCTCACCTCCATTAACTCCCAATCAGCAGCCCTCTTCAACGGCTCAAAAACCGCCGCTTCTGAGGCGTGCAGTAAGTTCGGGGAGCAGCAGCCATCATCGGAGGGAGTGAGCAGGAGGTCCTCCTCACCTCCATTAACTCCCAATCAGCAGCCCTCTTCAACGGCTCAAAAACCGCCGCTTCTGAGGCGCGCCCGCGCCTGAGGGCCTCGCCAGAGGGTCCTTTGGCGTGGCCCTTAGGCGTGGGTCCGTGGCGTGTGAGTAAAACCTATTTTATAACTGTGTACATAACTGTTATGCTGTTATATCATGGCTGTAATCTATTGTTCTCCTTTCTTCTTGTCTATCCTATCCTTTTATCTATTACTGTATCTCTTACTCTGTCCTATCTCATATATGGCGTTCTTTTCATATCTTCTGTAATTATATTGTATTGTAAACCGCTCTGATGCTTTGGCCTGAGCAGTATATCAAATGATTAAACATAAACATAATGTTAACGTGCGCTAACGTTTAGTAAACATGCCTCTTCATGAGTGTCTGAATAAAGAAAGACTACCAGATTTCTACATTACGATACTCCAGTGCCAACTGCCAGGCATATTAGGAAGTACTATAAACACTGCCCATTTAGAACCCATAGCAAACCTGCTGTATCATAACAGCACTACCAGGACTCACAAAGCACCAAACCCTATCCATCAAAAGGCAGCACTGCAAATATTAAACCAATACATCTCAGAGAATACCAAATACATCTCCTACTGCAAAAAGAGAACAAGTGGCACTGTCAATAGAAGCTACATGAACAGAATACCTCAGCTCAGTTACACA
Source organism: Ichthyophis bannanicus (assembly GCA_033557465.1). Taxonomy (NCBI): domain Eukaryota; kingdom Metazoa; phylum Chordata; class Amphibia; order Gymnophiona; family Ichthyophiidae; genus Ichthyophis; species Ichthyophis bannanicus. The sequence continues at coordinate 152,158,735 of CM066037.1, forward strand.
TGCAGAACATAGACCGTCACCAAACAAAGAACAAGGGATCACAATTAAGAAATAGGAAGACAATAATTAAACTGGGAACCCCAAAAGCCAAACTTGGAAATGTACAGCAACACTGGAGAAATAAAACTATAAATTAATTTCCTCTGGTATTAAACAAAATGCAAAGATGTCAGCGATGCACATTTCCCAGAGCTGACATATTCCAGTTAATAAATTCAAAATAAAGTATTTTTCTACCTTTTGTTGTTTGGGCATTTTATTTTTCAGTTTCAGTTGCTCCAGTCATTTTCTTCTGGTTTCTTTGGGCCCAATTTTCATCTAGGCAGGCTATGCGGCGTGTCAGCACATAGCCTGCCCGCCAACCCCCTTAATCCGGATTTTCACTTCCATGGTGATGGAAGTGAAAATCCGGGTTTGGCTGGACACGCCCGGAGCCGCCAAGGCTAAATGGGTAGCAGTGATTTCCGAAAAACCTCGCCTATCTTTAAAGTGCAGAGGACTAAGCGGGTAGCATCGAAAATTGCCGCTATCTGTTTAGCCCAGGAATGCCCTCAACACGCCCCAATGCTAACCGCATAGCATCTGGGCGAATTAGGGACTTATCTGGAATTTTCCAAAGGTACTACCCGTATAGGTGCCTTTGGTAAATCCCAGATAAAGCATTTACAAGGGTAACTCAGGCAATTACCCATGTAAATGCCTTCGAAAATGCCACCCTTGGTGTCTTCTGCTAACTCTCCATTGTCTGCTGTCCATTTGTCCTTTCTTCTCTCTTCTAGTTTTTTTCCATTCTCTCTGTACATCTGCTTTAATATACTGATCTTTCCCCTTTTGCTCTTTCCTCCATTTCTTTCTTTATTCCTTTTTCATCCACTCAAATTTCACCTTTCCATCCTCAATCCCCACTTACTCTCCCAATACCTGGCCAATTGTAGATTTTTCTTCCCTCCCACACTAAATATCTTTTCCCTTCTCCATCCTCACTCCCCCAGCCCCATCCCCTTCTAGACCTCCCCCAACATAAGCTCCCTTCTAGTTCCAGCCCCACTCAGCATCCGCTCCCATCTAGTCCTATTCTCCCATCCCCCCCCATCAGCCCAGTTCCAGTCCAAGCCCCCCCAATCAGTCCATTTCTAGTCCTAGCTCCCCATATGGCCCATAAAGCTGTAAAGTAAATTATCACCTATATGTGAATGATATTGTGTTCTACCATCCAATAGACATCTCAGACCCCACTTGTCCCCAAATCCAAGACTGCATTGCTGACATAACCGACTGGCTCAACACACATAATCTGAAAATCAACCTCAAAAAACTGAAGTACTATACATTACCCGCAATCAAAACTTCATTCCTCCTCCTAAATTCTGCTTACAAAACTCCGAGCCAACAGTCAAACAAGAAGTCAAATACTTAGGAATCATCCTAGACCAATTCCTCACAATGGTCCCGCACATAAAAGCCATGTCAAAGAATATATATTTAAAATTAAAAATGGTGCAACATCTCCAACCCCGCCTAGAAATCCATGATTTCAGATCAGTTCCGCAAGCCCTGATTATAACCCACTTTGCTTATTGTACTAGCATTCTGTTCGGTCTACCCAAATAAAAAACCATCCACCAACTTCAACTAGCACAAAACCTAGCTGCCCATATTATACACAAGGCCCATTACTCAGATCATATCACACCGCTACTCCACTCCCTTTACTGGCTACCCATTGCATCAAGGATGAAAAACAAATACCTTACAATAGTATTCAAAAGCTATAACAAAATAGCTCCATCATACCTCTGTTCCCTCCTCAACCTACCCAGTGCCACAAGAACCAGAAGAAATTTTTCCCAGAACACTCTTGCCTTTCCAACTCACTTCCACAATGCCAACAAAACAACCAGTACTAGAGCATTCACCTACGTTGCCCCATCTATATGAAATGCTCTACCTGAATATTTAAGGAACATCAATGACCTACAAACCTTCCACAAAGAGCTTAAGGTGCACCTCTCTGTAGAACACTATGGCCCCACCTCCAACTACCATCAATCACAATCAATGTAACTATTCCGTTCACCCTGGCACACGACTTTCATAACCATCTTTTACCAAAATGCTCCTAAACAGTAAATTGAGTATCAAATTTTGTACATAGTTATGGTAACACCATTCTTGTTACTATCTTTACCATGTAAATATGTTCCGCTGATGTTTTAATGTAAAGTTCTGGTTGTGTTTAACGTTCTTTGTAAATCGCCACTGATCTCTGGAAGTGGCGGTATATAAAAACTAATAAATAATATAAAATAAATAAGTTTCCAGTCCTATCCTAGCCCCACCTGCCCATTTCCAGTCCAAGTCCCCCCATCAGCCCATTTCCAATCCTAGCCCCCCATCAGCCATTTCCAGTCATATCCTAGCCCCCCCATCAGCCCATTTCTAGTCCAAGCACCCCAATCAGTCCATTTCTAGCCCTAGCCCCCCTATCAGCCCATTTCCAATCCTAGCCCCCCATCAACCATTTCCAGTCCAAGCCCTCCATCAGCTCATTTCCAGTCTAAGCCCCCCACATCAGTCCATTTCCAGACCCAGCCCCCATCAGCCATTTCCAGTCCAAGTCCCCTCTCAATCTGTCCAATTCCAGTCCTAGCCCCCTATCAGCCCATTTCCAGTCCAAGCCCTTCCATCAGCCCATTTCCAATCCTAGGCCCTCCATCAGCCCTTTCCAGTCCTAGCCCCCATCAGCCATTTGCAGTCCTGTCCTATCCCCGCCCCCAAAGAGCCCCATGCCTGTCTGACCATCTTCAGAGGGAGCTGGGGAGGTCCAAAGCCCCTGCTCACCTCTGCACAGCCACCTGTGAAGAGCGGCATTTTCCTTCACTCTGCAGCTGTATTCTCTTGAAGTCTGCTGGTGCCGGAGGTTAAAGGGCATTTCCTATTTCCCAGTATTCAGCACGCTTCACAAGAACACAGCTGCCAGAGTGAAGGAACACGCCACTCTTCACTCCGACAGCTGTGCAGAGGTGAGCTGGGGCCTTGGACCTCCCAGCTCCCTCTGAAAACAGCCCTGCAAACCGACCATGTGCGGAATGATGTTGGTGCAGGGCCTTGTGCGAACAACATTCTCGCACAATGGATGGGCCAGCCCTGGTCCCCTTCTCTCAGGCAAAGGACTCTGCTCTCTTTGAAAGGCATTAAGCATTTCCAGGACCTCCTCAATAGTCCATTTTTCAAAGGGCCTACCTAAATGACTCTGCAAAGCCCCTGATCAGCAAAATTTTGTACAGACATCATTATGTCTTCATGTTTTGGATCATTGAGTCTCCTTCCCTTCCACTGTAAATACTCATTAACAAGATCTACTACCTTGTTTAATCTTATCCAGCAATGAAATACACTCTCTCCTATCTTAGGTAAAGCTTGGTAAAAGTCTTCATGAGGAGTGGTTGTTAATATGGCTTTCCCTAAATGTTTTTTGAGTAAATCAAATATGTACTCAGGATCATCATATGAATCTTTTTGACTGCTTCTAATGCCAATATTAGTCAGATCTTTTGTTCTCTCCACAAGTCTTTTCAGAATTTTCCTGCTTTGATCTTGCACATTGAATCCCCTTTTTCTAAGGAAAATATGCATCTTTTCCTCCCACTCAAATACAATTGTCTGTGCCATCACCTCTATACTCAGGGCATTCTTTCACATCTGTCTCAATAACTAGATTTACTGGGGATGGCTAGAGTGCAGAGAAAGTGGCTGATTGGTGTACAGTATATCTGGCAGCTTTGTCCCTCTACTCCATGACCAGAATTTAAATGAGAAATAAGTTCACTTATCTGCTCCTCTAATTGTTGAATTTATTTATTTAACATTTTCTTATATACCACCTTTCATGATATCAAAGGTGGTTTACATTGAACAAACTGAAATTACATTGAACAGGGCATTATAACTTGGAGATAACTATTTTACAGGGAACATGGGCAATGGAGGGTTAAGTGGCTTGCCCAAGACCACAAGGAGCACCTGTGAGACTAGAAACCCCAGTCCTTCCGGCCCAAGGTTGCTGTCCTCTATATATAGCTGTCCTCTGAATAATATCTGTTAGTGATTTTGCAGAGTCACCAGCAACTGAGATGAATATGTGACTGGATTTGCCATGGCTATCCCACAAGGATAAAGAGGATGCAAGATTTTTCTGCAAGCAGTCATTGCTGGCTGCTCCCTCCAAAATTGAAACTGGAGTCTTGTTAAAAGTACTGTACATTGTCTTTGCAGGCTCATATGCATCCACCTCACATACCTTACTGTACTATCAAAAAGCCTTCCTCCAGCTTGCATGTCTGAATAGGCAGCAACGGCTTTATTGCTAACTTGAATATTTCCCCTGAAGCATACTCTTGATACAGATTCTGGTGTTCTCACATTAGGCTGCTTCTCTGAATTCTTAGGTTCACAGTTAGGAAATGACTGCCCCCCTTCCCTGACCTCTAGCAGCATGCTCCATAACTATCAATTCTCTAGTCACAGTTACACTCTTTTTAGGGCCGGTGCAAGGATATGACACAACCTAGACAAACCCTTTTTCCTGTGCCCCCCGCCCCCGATACACACACTTCCACCCCTACCGCCTCTCTCCGAGACTTGCCGTGGTGACAGCAACACAACACTTACCCAAACTACTGCATTGTTCTTCTTGATCTCTGTGGCCTGCCAGTTCTGCCCCCTCAGAGGCAGACTTCCTGTTGCTATGGAATGTCCCTTTGATGTCTCTCATGTTCTACATATATATTGAGAGAGCCATACATAGAGATACACATATAGATATAAATATATATACTTCAAGAGAGTGCCTGTGGTCCTATTTGAAATTTATCCATTTTGCTGCTGGCCCTGGATTAGGGCTCCTTTGCACTTGGCAGATTGCAGTGTCCTTTCTTTCTCTTCACGGGGATCCTATTCCTCTAATCCTCGCTGTATACCTTATAAGCAGTCACCTCACTGTACCTCCTTCCAGCAAGCAATTCTTCTGTACGGAAAACTCCTCTTTTAGACTCGGGTAACAAGTTAGCTCCTTCCATCTCTCTCCACACTCAGGTAGAAGGGTAGATAAAACCTCTGACAGGCTCTCTAGTCTTCACAAGCAGACACTTCAAGAATTAAGGACTGATTCCACACAGAACATAAAATAAAAGAAAGCTCAGAGCTGAGCTTTTGTACACACACCAAAATAAAACAAAGAACCTCATTGAAGACCACAGGGAAGCCATACCAAGTCTATGGAACAATCTACCAGTGAACCTAAGAGAGACTAAAGACCTCCAAACCTTCAGAAAAGAGCTAAAAACATACCTATTCATCCAACATTTCCATAATCTGCAGCACACCTCTGATCACGCTTCACAAGAGCATGCTGATCATCAAACCCAAGTTGACCCTACATAATACACCTCATATACAAAATCACTATCCTCGGCCTCCACTGAGCCTTTTCCATAGTCCATTCCTTTGAAGTTATACAGTGTACTTGAAATTCAAGTTTTAATATGCAACCTGTATATATGTTGTTGTAAATAGTTGTATGTTTCAAAAAGTCAATATATTTCAAAAAGTTATATTGTAAATAGTTATTATGTTTCAAATGTTCAATGTCATGTTTCTGTTCCTTGTAAACCGCCCCTGATCTCTGGAAGGGGCGGTATAGAAAAGCTTACAAATAAATAAATACCTTATATCCTGTGTACTTGGGTTATATAGAGGGCAGCAGAAACAGCCGTCTTAAAAGGGGGATGTTAAATATGCATCTACTGCTAAGGCTAGAAATGGTCCTGTATACCAAACATTGGTAAGGGTGCTGAAAGGATCCCATGCAAATATAAGTGCACTCACCTATAAAACATTCAAACCATCTTTCTGATCATAGTATGAGCCTAGTTTAATTTGTATTTGTAGATTTACTCTCTCACACAAACTCTATTCCCCTCACACATTCACACCAGTACTGCACACACTTCCTGCATATACGTATGTTAAATGTTTGCATACATGTATTTCTCATTCAATCAAATCTACAGCACATGTTCATGGGATTATGGATTACAAGAATTACAGTGATCTGAAAAGACATGTGAGGACAATTTTCAGATGAATAGATAGTTTAAAGGTCCACAAGTACTGTTCGATACTCTTACGCTGATGACTTTCAGATCTCTCTCTCTGTACCTGATATCTCTCTGGCAATCCAGGCTGAGATCTCTGCCTGCCTTTGTGATATTGCTGCCTGGTTGTCTCACCATCTTTTGAAACTGAACTTGGCCAAAACTGAGTTTCTTATTTTTCCCCTAAACCCACTTCCCTCTTTCCTCCCTTTTCAATCCCTGTGGATAACACTCTTCTACTCCCTGTTTCCTCAGCCTACAACCTTGGGGGTCATTTTTGACTCCTCCCTCTCCTTTTTCACATATATCATTCCTTTCTCTATAGCATCAGCAAAATTCGCCCTGTCCTTTCTGAATACACTATTAAGGCACTTATCGACTCTTTAGTCTTTATTGCAATCTCCTCCTTCCAAGTCTCCCCCTGAATCATCCCTTCAGTTAGTTCAAAACTCAACTACGCGGCTAATCTTCTGCCAGCCCCCGATATACTCACATAACCCCTCCTCTCAAATCACTTCATTGGCTCCTCTTCGGTTTCTTTATCCAATTCAGACTTCTTCTTCTGACCTATAAATGCATTCATGCTGCTGTTCCTCACTGCTTTTCCTCTCTCATGTCTCCCTATATCCCTCCTTGTGAACTCCGCTCCCCTGATGGATTGCTTCTCTCTGTCCCCTTTTCTTCTACTGCCATCTCCAGACTCCAATCTTTTCATGTTGCTGCTCCTGATGCCTGGAACAAACTACCCAAGTCTGTACTTCAGGCTTCATCTCTACCCCTTTTCAAATCCATGCTAAAGGCTCACCTTTTGGATCCTGTTCTGCTTAGTCTGCTATATGTCTCCTTACCTTCCCTAGTTGTATCCTTGTCCTCACCTGTTGTATTGTCTATCTTAACTAGATTGTACGCTCTGATGAGCAGGGACTGTCTTTTATATATTTCTGTACAGCTCTGCGTATACCTTGTAGCGCTATATAAATGTTCAATTTTATATCTTCCCTCCTCATCAGTCTGGTCACAGCAAAATAAATCTGTGCAGATACTTATAATGGTTTGATTTGGCCGCCGTAACGTTAACGCACCGTAACGTTAACCCGGGTTAACGCGCCGTTACGTTAACCCGGGTTAACGTGCCGTAACGTTAACCCGGGTTAACGCGACGTAACGTTAACCCGGGTTAACGCGACGTAACGTTAACCCGGGTTAACGCGACGTAACGTTAACCCGGGTTAACGCATTGTTACGTTAACCCAGGTTAACGCATTGTTACGTTAACCCAGGTTAACGCGCCGTAACGTTAACCCGGGCTAACGCGCCATAACGTTAACCCGGGTTAACGCGCCGTAACGTTAACCCGGGTTAACGCGCCGTAACGTTAACCCGGGTTAACGCGCCGTAACGTTAACCCGGGTTAACGCGCCGTTACGTTAACCCGAGTTAACGCGCCGTTACGTTAACCCGGGTTAATGCGCCGTAACGTTAACCTGGGTTAATACACCGTAACCCGGGTTGGCGCATTAACTCGGGTTAACGTTACGTCGCGTTAACTCGGGTTAACGCGACGTAACGTTAACCCGGGGTAACGCGACGTAACGTTAACCCGGGTTAACGCGACGTAACGTTAACCCGGGTTAACGCGACGTAACGTTAACCCGGGTTAACGCGACGTAACGTTAACCCGGGTTAACGCGACGTAACGTTAACCCGGGTTAACGCGACGTAACGTTAACCCGGGTTAACGCGACGTAACGGTAACCCGGGTTAACGCACCAACCTGGGTTAACACGCCATAACGTTAACCCGGGTTAACGTGCCGTAACGCATACACCTCAATACCTTACTGACCTTCTCCACTCCCACATGGATCTTCAAGATGTTTTGATAATACCTCACGTCTGCAAGGTCCATGGATACAAAAGTCCTCATAGACTTTGCACCTGCTTTAACTTAGATTGGGTTTGCAAAATCTCCTTCCTCCTCTAGGGCTGCCTCCCTTTGTCACAAATACAAGCCACTGAGGAAAGAGCAGTTTTCATCTTCAGGAACCTATCCAGGAAATTCTTTATCTACTCAAGTAAACCCCTTTGAAATCTTTTCTCACCGAGTACTGGTTTCTGCAGGACTCATTCATTCTGACTACACATACTGTAGTATCATAATCACTGCCATATGCCATCGTTTCTCATGTATCTTATATAAGTAAGGCTTCTATTTTAGAGTGTTGATAAATTCAAAATTCAAAAGTTTATTTTCCAGTTAATTAGGGGGTTCTTCAAGGGTATAGGAAAAGCATTGCTTAGCAGTGTGCTGATGGTTATTACATAACTTTATATGCAGCCATTCACCAACAGCATAAAAGCAGTTTACCATTCATGGCACAGGTGCTATTTCTATATACCTTTTCTGGTACACTTCCACAGTTAAAATGTGCTGCCAGTAATAAAATTGTATTCATATTCCCCCCACTTACCAGCATTGACATTCACATTCCTCCAACCAACAGCACTCTCTTCTCCACATGCTCTAACCTCAGCAGTCTTCATCCCATGACCTCCGCCCTGCCACTCTCTTCCTCCACCAGCTGTCAACTTTGTCCCCAGTACAAAAAGTACACTGGTCAACGATTTTTTACAAAAGTCATGTTACTGAAATAAAAATAGTCATTTCTTATCAATTTTTATATGTTGAACACGAATATGACAGTGAAATTGCAAAGTTGGCTCTAGTTTTTTTGTAATCTACAAGAATTAATGTTTACATCATGAAATGCATGTCAAGTAAATATAATAGGCCTTCGGCTAATACCTGTAAAAAAACAAGTCATAGACTACTTCTTAGATTTTTTCACCTGTCTCTTGTACAGCTGTTCGGGAGCTTCTCTGGGGAGTGTCCAGCAGTAGTCAGCCAGCATTGTAATGGACCATTTTCCCTGGTATCTTTGCTCCATCGTTGCGATATCCTGGTGAAAACGTTCGCCCTGTTCATCACTAACCATACTACAGTTGTCAGGAAAGAAATCGAGATGGGAATCAAGGAAATGGATCTTTAGAGACATATTGCAGCCAGGTTTCTGATACTGCATCAGCATGTCTTCTACTAGTTCCTTGTAGTTTTCTGCCCTAACATTCCCGAGAAAGTTTGTTGATACTAGGCGAAAAGCATTCCATGCTTGTTTCGCATCACCCTGCAGCAAGTTGTTGAACCGGTCATCTTTGAAGAGCTCTCGAATCTGAGGACCCACAAAAACTCCCTCTTTAATCTTTGCTTCGCTGAGTCGAGGGAATTTTTCATGCAGTTATCGGAAAGCTGGCAAAGTGCAGTCCATGGCTTTCACGAAGTTTTTCATCAAACCTAGTTTGATGTGAAGGGGTGGTAGCAGGATTTTGTGAGCCTCAACCAGAGCTGGGTGCTGGATATTCTTCTCTCCAACTGTTACATTTTGTCTGCAATTCCATTCCTTCCGCAAGTAGTGCCAATCCCTTGCTTGGCTATCCCACTCACATAAGAAACACATGTATTTTATATATCCCTGCTGCAGTCCCATTAAAAGGGCAACTACCTTCAAGTCACCACAGAGGTGCCAGCTGTATGTTTATGTTTATTTATTTGATATACCTACTTATCAATCAGAGCGGTTTACAATTCACAAACAATTAGAAACAGGCACAGGGCCAGAAAAGAGGAAAGGAAGTTACAATTGTTGATATAATAGAACGAGAGAAAGGATACAGGACTATACATAGGGGACAGGATAAGACAAGAGGGGAGGGAAAGTCATAGGCCAAGGAAAAGAGGTGGGTTTTTAGGTCTCGCTTGAAGGTGGCGTGATGGGGTTTTAACTGGAGGGAGGTGGGGACTGAATTCCAGAGTGCAGGGCCAATGAAAAAGAAAGCAGAGGAGCGGGTGGATTGAAGGTGAGCGAGGGAGGGGGAAGGGAGATTAAGGCAGTTAAGGTGGAAGGAGCAGGGAGTGTGTCTGGGGGTGTGGAATGTAATAAGGTCTGCCAGGTATTGTGGAGTACTAATGTGAAGAGCCCTGTGAACTAGAGTAAGTAACTTAAACTGAGTGCGAAAGGAGCGGAAGTCAGTAGATGCTTTAAGTTATCGTATGTCTCTTTCATGTGGACGGCATGCGCTATTGGAATAGATGGAAGACGGTTTCCATTGTTCAAAAGCACATCCTTCAGACTCAGTTTTGAAGAGTCTATAAATAGTCTCCAGTCTTGTGGGTCATGAGTGATTTTTAAGGCATTCATGAGGCTTTCAATATCGGAACAGACTACCAGATTACTTTCCTTTCCGACTGCGTATAGTACACTGCTGATGTCAGATGGCTTCAGCAGCCGTCTGGCAGTAGTATTGCATTGCATCAGAAAATGATGCAATCAACTCTGGATGATGTGTGCATGCTGGTATTATGCAATTTGATGCAATATTTTATCATTCAAGGCTTATTTGGGATGTTGTTGATGTCCTACTGAATAAATTTACACGGTGAAACGTCAAAAATGAACTACATGCAATATCTTCAAAACGAGAGCCAATAAAATGTTTTTAATGTTATATTCGTGTTCAGCTCACCAAGATACTACAGATTAGGGCCTTTTAAAGTCAGCAACAATTTCAATGTTGACTAGTGGTATCTAAAGAAAATAATGCATCCCACCAACCGTGCTTCTAATTACTCAAAAACAACTTAAATATTGGAGGAAAAAGAGATGGGCTCATACATAATCTACTATGGCACAACAGTCAACACAAATGTGATTTTAATTAATTTAATATAATTACATCACTTATCTGCTTTTACAGTAAAAAAAACGTACAAAGTGGAGTACGATGCTTACAGTATTACAATATAAAATCATTGTATATGTCAAAAAACCTCCAACAGTCCCATAAGTTCATAAATTTATATAATATTTAAAGTATCTTTAACAAAATTTTCCCCATATAGATCTCCCATTATTGTTTATACTTACTGGCAAACAATCCTCTTAAACTACACCATCCTCTTAAAGAACTCCAATTCTCAAAAGTACTCTCACCGCCTACAACAAAGTGCTCTTTGACAGAATTACAGTGTTGTGAAAGTACTCCACTTGGATGATTCCTTAGGTATATTAGTAAGTTACGCTCTATCAGTGTCTTACTAGTGGTCTTAGTCCCCTGAAGAAGGCTTCGGCCGAAACACGTGTCGGGCAGACCCTGTTATTAATAAAGCAATTTCCTCCAGTGACGTGGCTCTCCTGCTCCTTTGTGCTGCCTTGTGCCTGCAAGAGGTGCCTCCCTTCTGCACCTCTGGGACCCCTAGTCCAGTTGGGTTTTCAGGATATCCAAAATGGATATGCATGAGATAGATCTGCATACAATGAAAACAGTGCATGCAGATCTATCTCATGCATATTCATTGTAAATATCCTGAAAACCTGATTGGCCTGGGGGTCCCAGAGGTGCAGAAGGGAGGCACCTCTTGCAGGCACAAGACAGCACAAGTGAAGTACTTTCACAACATTTCCCATTTCCCATCAGTGTTCATTGTCAACATGGAAAATATAGGGGGGTATGAATGTACCTCCTTCTCCACATCCTCCAGATGTTTGGTTGGCAAAATGAGCAGTTTTCCAATGCCTATTCACTCCTAGAGCAGGTATAACTTTTGACATGGCTTGAGATGTATAGGGCATTTCTAAAATTGGGTATGAACAGTCACATTCCTTGGAACATCCCAGACATGCCTCCACCTCGCCCTCTTCACAGCTTGGATGTCCTTGTGCCAGGCACGTCTTCGGAGTTGGCTTCTAAAATGCCTTCAGAGACATTGCTGTGATTTGGATGCCTGCGTGCCCGTTTGCAGACATCCAAAGCATGAATAGAATTTTTAAAATAATCCCCATAGTAATCTACAAGGGGACACAATGGCATAAATCACTTGTGCAGTATCACAGTCAGAAGCAGTCTTGGAAATCTGATTAAATTGGTAAGGCAGGATGCTGGAAGTGATCCAGTACAATCACATTCTGACACATGGCATGTTGGCTACACGTGAAATGGCCCACTCGCAACAAGTGAAACACACCTCTTCAAGGAAGAATATAATATATCCTCGGACTTAGAGTCACACCCACCATAAACCCTTACTGTAATAATCATACAATTCAACTCAAACACAAACAATGTTATAAGGACTCAACAAGACAACTACAAAACACTGTAAATAGTTCATAGTTAAATGTACTAAATGTTATGCAGTTAGATTGTCATCTTGTTATACTCTTCCAGTTCTCTGCAAAACATCATACCTTTTGGTCATGTTAATCTATTGTTTAACTGTAAAACGCTTTGAATAGTAGAAAGGCGTATAAAAATAAGTTTAAATAAATAAATTAAATTAACATCATTCATTTATTTATTTGTGTGTTTTATATACCGGTACCACCTTTTCAAGAAATCAAAGCAGTTTACATATCAACAAAACATTTTACATCCAACATTATGTACATTAGACCATTAACTAGGTACATTATTTGGGTTAGATAGGGTGTAATATCTATTGTTAGTAAACTATATACAATATAGATGTTGCATCATTGGTTTATATAGTAAACATTGCCATAAAGTTATGACATTGTCTATTAGATTCTTGGTATCCATTTTATGTTGGGTCAGTATACATCCCTTCATTCGTAGTTCCATAGTACTCAGTGAATAAATACGTCTTTAGTTGTTTTCTGAATGTTTACATGTCATTTACCATTTTCAATTTGTCAGGGAGAGAGTTCCAGAATATTGGTGCATATAGGGAAAATGCTCTGTTATTTGTACTTCGATTGTTTTTTCTAAATTCAGGTGGGACGGCTAGTGTCATTTGTGCATGTCCTCTCCTTTGTCTGGTGTTAGCTGTGAGGTTTATTAGTGAGCTGAGGTACGTGGCTGATAGATTATGTAAAATTTTCAATGTTAACATTAGAGATTTATATTTTAATCTGCTCTCCACAGGGAGCCAGTGTAATTGTTGTGGCATGAGGTTTATATGTTCAGTTTTCAGTAGTTTTGAGTAGTATGTGTGCTACAGTGTGTTCAGTTAGTTATAGTGGATGAATCAATTGTTTTGTTAGACCTTTGAGTATTCCATTACAGAAGTCAATGTGTAATGTGATCATTGCTTGTAGTATTATTCTGAAGTCAGTGTTTGCGATTAGTTGCTGTACCATTCTTAGTTTGCTGTAGACTATGAGCTGTTCTGTTGATTTGTGGTGTGAATGTTAGGTTTTGGTCGAGTGTTATGCTTAGGTATCAAATTTTCTTTTTCACTTCTATTGATGCTTCTTTAAGTTTTATCTCAGTTGGCGGGTTGAAGTTCTTGTCTTTTGTTACAAACATTACTTCGGTTTTCTTGTAGTTTTTCCTGAGATTATGAGTTGTAAGCCATTCTGATATGTCTTCAAAGCATGAATGTATTTGTTGAGTGTTGGGTTGAAGCAGTGTGTATGGGAGGTAAACATGATATCATCTGCATATATATTGTACTTCACACTGTATTTCTGGAATATTTAGCATATCGGTTGGAGGTAGATGTTGAATAGTAATGCTGAGAGCGCTGAGCTTTGGGGAATTCTTTGGGTTTGGCTGTATGGTTTCAATGTTTCCAGCCCCATTTTTACTTCCTATGATGGTTCCGACAGATAGGATTTAAACCAGCTAAGGATGGATCCTCCTATTCCGATTTGTTAAAGTCTTTTCAGTAGAATGTTATGAGAAAGTGAATCGAAAGCTGATGCTTTATCCAGGAATATTAGTATAAGTAATTGACCTGATTTTTCAATTCCTTTTATAAGTGTATCAAGTAGTGAGATAATTAGTGTCTCTATTCTATGGAATGGTCTAAATCCTTGCTGGTGGGCATCTAATGGGGCATGTAGTTCTGTGTGATCCTGTAATTGCTTGTGGACTATCTTTTCAGTTATTTTTCCTATAAATGGAAGGCTAGATATTGGTTTATATGTTTCAGGGTTAGTTTTATCTAAGGAGCTGTTTTTTAATACAGGCCGAATAGAAGCTCTTTTTAAGGGTTTAAGCATGTATCCCTGTGTTAACGATAAATTGATCATTTTTAGTATTGTGGGTGAGGCTTCTGAGTGAGTTAACTTTATCCAGCTTACTGGGCATGGGTCTAATGGAGATGTGGTGGTATTGATTGAGGTGATTGTATGTTTCAATTGCTCGTTAGTGATTTATGGAGAATTCTTCCCAGATCCGTGGTAGTAGTAATAAGGTCATTGATGGTCCTCATGTCTGTATCTTGGGTCTGTATCTGAAATTTGTTCTTATAGTGGTTGGCCAGTGTTTGTGGGTTAATAAATGTGCTGTTTTCTGGCTTGGGTGGCTTGGTAAGATTTTTCACAATCTCAAAGAGTTCCTATGGACAGTTTAAAGCTTTCATTAGTAGTTTTGTGTGATAGTTCTTTTTGTAGTAATTGATACGTTCCCGGTATGCATCCAAAATGTTCATGTATATAACTTTGTCTTGCGGAGATTTTGTCAGTTTCCATATATGTTCCTGTTTTCTTCATTTCTGTTTTAAGCTTCTGATTTCTTGATTATACTAGGCTTCTGATTGTAATAGTCTCTTGCAGTGTTTGAAATGGTTAGACCTGGAGACTGTGTTTATGACAGTGTTCCAATTGTTTATCATCGAGTCATTGTCCTTCATGTCCATGTTGATTTTGGAAAAAATCTCATTTAAGAATGCATCCCTGTCAAATTTCTTGAAGCAAGAGAATATTTGTGTCTGCGTTCTTTTTTGTTTAAATTTGGATACTGTGCCAGTCTGAAATTGATGATTAGGTGATCAGACTATGGAACTGGGATGGTGTGTAAATCAGTTTGATTAATATTTTTATAAGTGTCAAACGGTACAAATATCATGTCTAATATAGTACCCTTGTTGTGTGTAGGAATGTTTACTATTTGTTTGTATTCCATATGGTACATCGCATTTAGGAAGGCCTTTGCATGGTTCAAGTGCGTGGATGCTAGATTGAAGTCTCCTAGGATAATTTATTGCTTGTTCTGTGGTATATCTAAGCAGGCTAATTCTAAAATGGTAGTCAGGTTATTGTTGTCTGCTGTGGGTGCCTTATATGCTAAACAAAACATAAATTCTTTGTTCTTGGGGGGCGGAGCCTGCGCGGATGCAAGATGACTGCTTGAGGGCTTAGCTCCACGGACCCCAGCAAGGATCCTGCGGGAAACTCTGTGATTGTGGATTTATATCTACTTCAAATTGCGTCTGCAGCATACACAGCTGAGTGAGCTATGTCTAACTGCAAACCCACAAAGTTAGACTTTGCGGCAGGTGGTAATTTGGGCTCTAAGAGGGCGAAGCCTGATCCCCTTTCTCCGCACAAGATGGCTGCCACACGCGAGTCAGAGGAGATGATACGAGAACTTTTAGGAGAGATTCGGTCGGTGAAAGAGTTGGTGGTGGCGAATGGTGAGGCGCTGGGGCAGGTACAGGCTGAAATGCAGGATATCAGAGTGCAAATGGAGAAACTTACTAGTAGACTGGATACCATCGGAGCGAAGGTTGCAGTACATGAAGAAAAACTTGCACGTGTGGATAAGACTCTAAAAAAGATTGAGTGGCTGGAATTAAGCCTGGAGGATTTAGCCAATAGGAACAGAAGGAATAACATCAGAATTGTAGGTGTCCTGGAAGGTGCCGAGGTGTCAGACATGATCCTTTTCCTTGTGGGTGCCTTGCCTTCGCTGCTTCAGGTCCGATTGACATTGAGAGAGCGCACAGGATTCCTGCTCAGCCCAATTTGCATGCCCGGGGTCCAAGACCGATAATCTTTTGCCTCTTGAGGCACCAGCAGGCAGTGCAGATTTTGGAAGCCACAAAGTCTCTAAAGACAGTCACCTTTGAGGGACATAAGATTTTCTTCTTCCCTGATTTTTGTAGGGCTACTGTAGAAAGGCGTAAGCAATTTCTTGCATCGAGACCCCGCCTTCAGCAATTGCAGGCCCGGTATGGGCTGTTCTACCCCGCCCAGTTCAAGATAACTTTGAATAATCAAACGAAATCATTTGAGGACCCTGCGGCAGCGGCTCAGTATATCGAGGAGCAAGAGGTTTTAAGGATGCAGTAGTGGCCACGGTTGAGGTGCTGGAGCTGATGAGATCGTGTGGATTGAAGCTGAAGGAGGACATTACTCTTTGGTTTCCCAGGAAGTTTATTTTTGGGACAGTAATGTCGGGTATTCATTGTTTGGGGTCTAATGCAATGTGTTATATTAAGTAGATACTTATAGTCTGCATATGTATGGGGGCATCTGGTCTATGACATGTGCGGGATGGGCAGGCTGAAAGTGTTAATGTGTTAAGAGTTCAATTTAATATGGCTGACACTGGTATGTCTTGGGCAGGGCGGCTTCATTGGTAATGCGGCAAGGAAGCATCCGAACTAGACTGGGAAAAGAAATGGGTTGGTTTCTATCTGTATCTCCTCACTCTTATAAAAAATGGAGAAGAGGACAAATAAAAGAATTAATAGAGGGAAAGGGAGAATAGAAGGAGATGAACAATGTGGATTGGGGTGTGTTTGATAGAGTGACAGTTAGCAGTTGCTGTCTAGTCAGTCAGTGTTTCTCTTTTTTTTTGTATTATGGTCTGGGGGTGGCTGGGGTCTTTTGGGGGCCATCTTTTAATGTGTGCGAGCTCACCCATTTTGGTTTTCTCCTTTGTGGAGACACTGCTGGCGCCTTGCAAGCCTGGTCGGGGAACATGGGATAAGGTATAAACCACCCCATCAAGCGTAAAACCTTTTTATTATATTGTCAAAAACATAATGCTGATATAGTTCTTATACAAGAATCCCATCTGTCCACTAAAGAGACGCAAAAAATAGCGCTGGGCAAATACTGCCTAGTGGCTCCCGCTCTCGCGTGTATGAAGAAGAATGGAGTGGTGGTCTTGATCAGGAAATCGCTTAAGTTCCAGGTCTTGTCGTCTCGTGCTGATTTGGAAGGCAGGTGGGCCGGTGTGCACCTTCTCTTGGAAGGTCAACAGATGACAATTTTTAATGTGTATGCACCTAATAATGATAATCCTTCCTTCTTTCAGTTGTTGGCAACTGTTATCCAGGAATATGCTAGCTATCCCATGATTGTAGGTGGAGACTTCAACTTGGCTTTGGTCTTAATTGATCGTAAACCTAGTAGACCAAGTAAGAGAGAGAAAGCATTGGAAGTGTTGTACTCTATCATGGAGAATTTTGGAGTAGTAGATATCTGGAGACTGCATCACCCAACAGAAGCCGATTTTATATTCTTTTCGCATCCGCATGGATCTCATTCAAGAATTGGCTTCTTTCTGGTGTCCAGATCATTTGTTAAAAATGTCAGTGTGTCTGAAATCCTTAGTACTAATGTTTCAGATCACGCAGCAATAGTGTTTGCTCTGGACCTTAAAGCTGAATCCCGCAAAAATGAGTCCTGGTTCTTCCCAAGATACCTGCTGACAGAAGAGTCCTTTAAGCTATACCTTCAGAAAGCTATCAAAGAGTACTTTGAGATCAATACGGCAAGAGATACTTCTGCGTGGGCTTGGTGGGAAGCATTTAAGGCTTCAATGAGAGCACAGATAACTAGTTATGAGATAGCAAAAAAAAAAGGCTGTTCGGAATGAACTGAAGACTCTTGATCAACAGATAAGGGCTGGAGAACAAATTTTGCAAAGGCAGTTCAATAATAGGGTCTTGGCTCATTTGCAAAAGTTAAGATATGCGTACAACTTGGCTCTTAGCACAGAAGTGAAGCGAGCTACATTCCCTCTGCAAGCGAGATATCACATAGAGGCAAATAAAGCGGGAAAGCTTTTAGCATCTCAGCTTAAGCCGCGTACTGACAAAGCGCACATAGTGATAATAGAGGATGAGCAAGCAGGTCCCTTATACAAAGACAAGGACATCTCGGACACTTTCTCCAAATTTTACAATAAGCTATATGTGTCCGAAGTAGCATGCAAGGAGTCTGATCTGCAGAGTTTTTTGGAACAGATTGATCATCCCTGTCTGGATCTTGATCAAATAATAGCTCTATGTGAGCCGATTCAGTTGGAGGAGCTCAAGTTGGCTCTTAAGGAGATGGAGAGTGGGAAAGCAACGGGTCCTGACGGAATCCCACTAGAGTTTTAGCAGATGTTCGAAAAGGACCTCGGCCCGCATCTGTTGACCTATTATCAGCACCTTCAAGAGCATGTAAGCAACCACGGGCCTTTGCGAAGGCTACCATAGTTGTAATAGCTAAGCCCGGGAAAGATCCGGGTCAAGTGGGTAGCTACAGACCCATTTCATTGCTAAATGCTGACTACAAGCTCTACTCCTCTATTCTTGCTGCTCGGCTTAAGAAGGTCCTGAACTCTCTGATTCATCCAGATCAATGCGGATTTGTCGCAGGTAGATCCACTGCTGACAATGCTCGGCTATTCTGTAATATCCTGGAGATTGCCGACTGTCTGGATTCCCCTTAATTTGGTCTTTCTCTGGATGCTGAGAAGGCTTTCGACAGGGTGGAGTGGCCTTTTTTTTCGGGTGCTGGAGTAGTTTGGGTTTCCCCCTCAATATATCCGTATGGTGAAGGTGTTATACTCCAACCCTGTTGCCAGGATCCTGGCTAATGGAGTGTTATCACAACCTCTTTATTTGCACAGGGGCACGCGGCAGGGTTGTCCTATGTCTCCCCTGTTATTCAACTTGGCGTTGGAACCACTAATGTTACTTATACGACAGTCAGCTGAGATCAGAGGAGTAGTCGTTAATGATCTTCAGGTGAAAGCTTCCGCTTATGCAGATGATTTGTTGCTCTTTCTCAGCCCGGACTCTCTCTCTCCGGTAATGCATCAAATAGGAAGCTATTCCAGTCTCTTTGGCTACAAAGTAAATTGGACGAAGTCGGTAGCTTTCCCTCTCAACAAATATGGGATTCGGATGATGACGCAACAGTTTGACTTCCAATGGGAGCCTTCGACAATTAAGTATCTAGGAGTTCAGTATGGTACTCCAATGGAGGAAACAATTCGAATAAATAGTGTAAGGTTGAAGGAGATTGCGCGCTCTTTTACTCTAAAATGGTCTCCCCTACACCTCACATGGTGGGGTCGGTTAGATTCCATTAAGATGGTGTTGGTGCCGAAATTAAATTACATGTTCCCTGTAAAATAGTTATCTCCAAGTTATAATGCCCTGTTCAATGTAATTTCAGTTTGTTCAATGTAAACCGCACTGATGCAGAATAGCGCGGTATATAAGAGAGTGTAAATAAATAAATAAATCTTGGGGATGATTCCAATGTTATTCAAAGAATCTCTGTACAAAGAGCTTGAGAGGATTCTGTGTAATTTTCTTTGGAATGGGAAGACACACAGGATAGCGCTGAAGAAGCTGAAAGCCTCCAAGGAAGTCGGGGGAGTTCAATTCCCGGATTTCTATCTGTATCATCAGGTGGCTATATTGAGTCAGGGAGCCTTATGGGTGGCCTATGTGGTTGGAGGTAGAGGCACGCCTGGTCTCTCCGTGCCCAATCAATCTGATCATGGGGATGAATTGGCTGGAGGCCTCTAAGGTGGGGCGCATAATCCTGTCTACGCAAAGAGCGTTTTAGGGCCTTCTGTCTTGTATGGACGATAGCAATCCCATATCCAGAAGAATACCCATTTGGAACAATCCTGTCTTCAAAATATACAACCGGATGGTCGCCTGGAAAGTCTGGCAAAAGTGTAGTATTTGGAGACTGGGCCAGTTGTTAAGGGAAGATACTTGGAAACCATTTCAAATTATGCAAGAGGAGTTCAATTTGCCATCTCATTGCTATTACCAATGGCTTCAGCTAAGGCATTGTGTAGGGCAGAAAATAAAAAATCCTGGCCTGGTGATGGACGAGTGGGGATTGGAGAAGTTTGTTGAAGAGGCAGTTTCTATGAAAGGTCGCATATCGATTATCTATGGATATTTTAGGAACAAGATGCCGAATCAGACCATGGGACTAAGGAAAGTATGGGAGGATGATCTGGATCTATGCTTACCTCAAGATTCCTGTTTCTCTCACTGGGGCCCATTGGTGAGGGCGTCTAGATCGGCCTCCCTCACACAATCAATGTTCTTCTTTGCGCACAGGGCGTTTCTCACGCCGGTTAGAATGGCCAAGTGGAGCAAGGGCACATCCCAGTATTGTTAGACCTGCCAGAAGGAACTTGGAACGCTGCGACATATGATATTGGATTGCCCTAGCATTCAGGTATACTGGTTGGATGTCTGGAAGAAGATTCAACATGTTTTAAGTTTTTCGTGTCCTTTGTCATGGAGGATAGTTGTGCTGAGATCTACAGCAGTAATTCCCAATGTAGCTAAGGAAAAATTTTTTATTCTCAACTTTATGCTGGCGATTGCTATAAAAGTAGTCCTCATGAGGTGGTAGGACCCTGGGAAGTTAAGCTGGCTACATTGGTGGAATTTAGTATGTCTTTACAGCTGCTATGAAAAAGCACATGACAATATTTCTGCTTCCAGGGGGAATGTAATAGAGTGTAAAAAGTGGTCTGCGCTGGATAGATATGCGAATATGGATGTAAACTGAGAAGTGGGGGAAGTCTGGGCTTGCAAGGTGTCGGGGGAGGGTGGTAGGATGTGTGGTAACTTAGTAGGGGGATGCCTGAGTTTATTAAGACATATCCCGTATCTTGTCATTGTATTATGGTTTTGGTTTATTTCTGTGTTGTGGAGAGGTTGTAAAATGCAAAATATAATTAATAAATAAAAAATAAATAAAATAAATAAATTCTTTGTTCTCCACTATTACTATGTCAAGACCATTTAAGCTTGTTGTTGCTTTGAGTGATGCATTGAGATCTTTTTTTATTATGATCATGACACCACCACCTCTTTTTCCTTCTCTGGGGCAATTAAATATATCGAAGTTTGGTAGATTGAGTTGGTGAAGTAATCCCATGTTAGTATTTGTTAGCCAGGATTCAGTAATGAACATTATATCAAGTTGGATATCATTCACATAATCTGATATTACAGGGATTTTGTTCCTCACTGATCTTGCATTTATCATGCTACATTTTAGGTTAGGAATTGTTGGATTGTCTTTTCTATTAACACAGAACGGGTGTTTGCTTGTTTTGATGTGTATCAATCTATTGTAATTTGGTGTTCTGTCATTTGGTCTCAGTTGTGAGTAGTATGCTTTGGAAGGAAAGTTGCAATGAATAATGGATATTTTGAGGTGATAATATCTGTGAGGATCTACATAGGATGATTAGGGATATAATTAGTATCTGGAGAATCATACAGATCAGTTTCATCATTGTTTTATATTGGGTTCTTCCTTAGCGTCCCTCCAGGCTAGTCCTGAACCTTTGGGGTCTTGCTCCTCCTCCAGCAGCTTTGGAGACTGAGAAACGTCACTTCTTTTGATGTCACCGGTATAAGTACCCCGGATCCGCCTCCTGACATCAGTATTCTCAGTCTCCAAGCAACTGGAGGTCTGGTGAGCCCGGAGATAGGGCTCATTTACAGGAGCAATTAAGCAGTAGGGGTTGATTTTGGAGAGTGTTGAAGTTATTTAAGTTCGCAGTGCTGAGCTTCTTATTGCTGCCTTTGTTTCTCCCTTTAGGTCTGCGTTCATCTTTCTGTTTCACCCCCCTCCTCCCCCCCCCCTTCCTGTCGCACTGCTTTGTTGCTTTTCGGGGAACCTGTCTAAGGAGCGGTGCTGGGGAGGTTTTATGTTTATGTTTATGCAATTTCTTGATATACCGCCCAGGCTGAAGGGCATCAGAGCGGTTTACAATCACTATAAGCAGGTACTGGATACATTCCCTCGTCCCCAAAGGGCTCACAATCTATGTGTACCTGAGGCAATGGAGGGTTAAGTGGCTTGCCCAAGGCCACAAGGAGTGCCTATAGGACTAGAAACCCCAGTCCCTCCGGCCTGATTGCTGTCCCCAGGTGGGAATTGAACCCCTGGCCCTCCGGCCTGAGGTACCGTGTCCTAACCACTAGGCCACTCCTCCCTCCGGTGGGAGGTGTGCTGCCCTCCGATTCCCGATCCCACCAATTTGGGTGAGGAACCGGCAGGAGGCCATCTCAGAAGAGGCGGGAGCTAGCCTGCAGGTCCGTCGCCGAAGTCTGCTGCCGGCGGGACTTCACAGGCTCTGCTGAAGACGGAAGGTTGTGTTTAGCCCCGGACGCTGAAGCCGCGATCACGGCTGAGCGCGGGGGGGGAGCTGCATTCCGCAGATTGTAGTACCTGCGAGCAAGGTAAGGGGCCGGGGTCATCGAAATTCGGCTTTCTTCGTTGCGGAAATCTTTTCTTCAGATGCCAGATCCATTGCATCAACATCGTCAAGGGCCTTTTCTTCCTCCCATGGATCTCAGGTAACTAAACACAAAAGCCAGTCCTCAAAGGGTAGCTCTCCTGCTAAGCATCGAGAGGCCATTGGCATTGCCCTTGAGGGAACCACACCGGCAAAACAGCCCCAGCGGGAGGCTTCGGCTTCCAAAGCATCGATGGGGCTTCAGGATGTTCGAGGCCTCAACCTCGCAAGAACTACCTGTGCCATGCTCAGGGGTTCTGGTTGTTCTTACCGGTACCAACACCCAGGCATTGGCAGCGTTGATAGACCAGAGATTTCTTGCTATCAAACGCAGTATCGCAGCTCTTCTCTCAGCTGCGGTACCGGTGGTTCCAAGGGCACCGGTGGTCCCAAGAGCACCAGTGCCGACATCAACACTGATGCCGGTACCGACACTGGTACAGACACCGGTACTGACACCGACGATGCCGGTACCGATGGTATCGGCCCCGATGGTAACTCTTCCCATTCCACCTCCGGTTGGAGTGGATAAAGTGGTACCGGGTCACCTCGGTACCGACTTCGATCGGTACCGGGATCGTGCTTTGCAGGAGCACCGGGGTCAGGAATACTTCGATTCCTCCGATTCCGAAGACTCTGACAATTCTGCTGGCACTAGAGGGTTTCTCCTAGAAGATACCTCTTCTCCCCAACGCAGAATGACACCTCCAGAGGACATGTCATTTCAGGATTTCATCACAGTAGCTCCTAAAGAGGAACCCAGAGCACAGGAATTGGAAATCCTCCAATATCCTAAAGCTCCTAAGGAGGCAGCTACTCTGCCTATCCATGAAATTCTGCATAGCTTGATGCTCAGAATGTGGGAGACACCTCTGACTACTTCTCCTCACTCTAGGAGACTTCATACTATGTATCGAGTCCCACCATGTCCTGGATTTCAGAAAACTCAGCTGCCACACCATTCAGTGGTAGTGGAGTCAGCCATGCGTAGGATGAAAAGTGCAAAAAGACATGCATCCAATCCTCCAGGTCGTGAATGCAGGACTCTGGATGCTTTTGGGCGCAGAACTTTTCAAGCTTACATGCTTTCAGCTAGGATCAGCTCATATATCCTATATATGGGAATGTTCCTCAAAGAAATCACAGGAGACTTGGAACTTATGAGCCCATTTCTCCCAGATGATAAGAGACAAGACTTTCTTACTCTGGTTAAGCATGCTCAGGATGTCTCTAAGTTTGTTAATCGTGCAGCCTTTGACTGCTTCGAATGCATCAGCAGAACTTCTGCTATTGCCATTGGCGCACGACGGATTGCCTGGCTACAGGCGTCAGACTTGGAGACTTGGGTACAGGACAAGTTAGGCAATATTCCTTGCACGGGAGAGAATCTCTTCGGCAAGAACTGGCAGGTGAAGGCTAACGAGTTAGATGCTGACAATTCCACCTTAGATAGATTGTCAAAGTCTACAGCCACTCCAGCCAAAAGGAAGCCTTATAAAAACCCCTCTTTTAGCAAAAAGAGGAAGTTTTATCCTTCCTATACCCAGCAGACTCAGACTCCAGGTCAGGTTGCCCGAAAGGGACAAACTAGACAACAAAAGAAACCAAAAGACCCGAGAGCCCAACCAGCTCTCCAGGTTCAGCCCCCTCAAGTGCTTTGACTCCTTCCTAGAGAGCTTTGCCTTCCTGCCTCTGAGGGGTCCTCAACCCCCCAATATTCCCGGCAGGTTATGCCACTTTGTCAACAGATGGCATCAGATAACAGCAGAAGATTGGACTTTGTCCATTGTAGGGGAGGGGTACAAACTTCATTTTCACAGCTTACCCCCTCCTACAATTCTAAAGCAGTTCAATTCACAAACCTCTGCAGACAATCTGCTAGATCACGAGGTCTCCGCACTTCTTGCCCAAAGGGCAATAGAGGAAGTACCCATTCTTCAACAGGGTGCAGGGTTCTACTCCCCCTATTTTCTTATTCCAAAGAAAACAGGAGGACACAGACCCATTCTAAACCTCAGAGAATTGAACAAATATCTGTTTCGAGAGAAATTCAAAATGATTTCTCTGGGAACTCTTCTGCCATACCTTCAAAGCCAGGACTGTCTTTGATCTCTAGGACTTAAAGGATGCATACACTCACATTCTTATCCATCCAGATCACAGGAAAGTTTTACGTTTCCTTTTCAGGGGAAGACATTTCCAGTACAGGGTTCTTCCTTTTGGTCTGGCTTCAGCACCAAGGGTATTCACGAAATGCATGGCAGTAGTAGCTGCATTTCTAAGAACCCTGGGGATTTTCGTCTTCCCTTACTTAGACGACTGGCTCATCCGAGCCTCCACAGTGGCAAAGGCCAGCACTGTACTGTCTCGTACAATGCGAATCCTCCAATACTTGGGATTGGTAATAAACTTCCCGAAATCTCAACTAGTTCCTTCCCAATGCCTAGAATTCATAGGAACCTGTCTGGATACCAGACAGGCAAGGGCTTTCCTTCCACAAGCCCGGTGTCTTCGCATAATGCAGTTAGTTTCCCAAGCAGCAGGCAAATCCTCCCTCACTGCTCAGGAGCTACTGCAGTTACTGGGACACATGGCATCCACAGTTCATGTAGTCCCATATGCTCGCCTCCACATGTGAGCAGCCCAGTGGACCCTCTCCACACAGTGGACACAGGCCATGGGTCATTTGTCGGACAAAATAACAATCTCTCAACGACTAATTTTGTCCCTCCAATGGTGGCAATCATTAGAAAATCTGACAGTAGGGTCTCCTTTCCATCAACCCCTCTTTCAGGCCACCCTAACAACAGATGCATCACAGGTGGGTTGGGGAGCACACCTGAATCATCTCTCTACCCAGGGCACCTGGACGCCACAGGAAGTTGGTTTACACATAAACCTCCTGGAATTAAGAGCAATCTATTTAGCTCTTCGAGTGTTCCACGCCCAGCTCAGCTACAAGACAGTCCTAGTCCAGACAGACAATCAGGTAGCCATGTTCTATGTGAACAAGCAGGGTGGGACAGGCTCTCTGTCGTTATGCAACGAAGCTTTGCGACTATGGGCCCTCGCCAGAGAGCATCAAATTCACCTTCTAGTGGTATATCTTCTAGGCATTCAAAACCTTTGGGCAGACAAACTCAGTTGAGTACTGCTACCTCACGAGTGCTCACTCCACCTAGACCAGGTGGCAAAGATATTTCATCTCTGGGGCACTCCAGACATAGACCTCTATGCAAGTTCACTGAATGCCAAACTTCCCAGGTTCTGTTCCAGGATTCTGGCGCACAACTGTCAGGCAAGGGATGCCTTCCTCCTCACTGGGGTCAGGACTTCCTTTATGCCTTCCCACCCATTCCCCTCATCCCCAAGACACTCTTCAAGCTTCAGAGAGACAGGGGTAGCATGATTCTCATAGCACCATGATGGCCACGCCAAACGTGGTATCCCCTGCTTCTGTATCTCTCTCATGCGGCCCCTCTGGAGTTAGGGCACGCTCCAGATCTCCTTTCCCAGGAGAACGGGATGCTATGGCACCCGAATCCCCAGTCCCTGCACCTCATGGCCTGGTTGTTGAAGGCTTAGACCTCCAGGATTTCAACCTGTCTCAGCAGGTAAAAGATATCCTTCAGGCTTCTAGGAAACTTTCCACAAGAAGATCTTATGCCTTCAAGTGGAAACGTTTTATTATATGGTGCTCCAAGAAGGGATTAAACCCCCTGGTCATACCCTTGGAATCGATACTAGAGTATCTCCTTCACTTATCGAATTCTGGGTTAAAGACCAATTCGGTAAGAGTCCATCTTAGTGCAATTGCAGCTACTTATAAGCCTCTAAATCAGGGGTTCTCAACCCTGTCCTCGGGACCCACCTAGCCAGTCGGGTTTTCAGGATAACCACAATGAATATGCATGGCAGACATTTGCATATAATGGAGGCAGTGTATGCAAATCTCTCTCATACATATTCATTGTGGTTATCCTGAAAACCCGACTGGCTAGGTGGGTCCCGAGGACAGGGTTGAGAACCCCTGCTCTAAATGGACAACCAATTTCCTCCCATCCACTCCTATCAAGATTTATGAGAGGCCTTTTATTAACTAAACCTCCCATCAAGCCACCACCGGTAGCATGGGATCTAAATCTAGTTATCGGGCAGCTCATAAAGCTGCCTTTTGAACCTTTAGCCACTACAGCCCTTATGTTTTTGACTTGGAAGGTCATCTTCCTGACTGCAATCACCTCTGCCTGTCGCATTAATGAACTGCAAGCTTTAGTGGCTGAACCTCCTTATACTAGATTTCATCATGATAAGGTTGTTCTTTGAACTCACCCACACTTTATGCCAAAGGTGGTTTCGCCTTTTCATCTAAACCAATCAATTTATCTTCCTGTATTTTTTTCCGAGGCCTCACACCTCTAATGCAGAAAGAAACCTTCATACTTTGGAATGTAAAAGGGCCTTAGCCTTTTACATTCAAAGAACACAGCAACACAGAAAGTCCTTGCAACTTTTTGTAGCTTTTGACCCTAGTCATTTGGGACTTCCAGTCTCCAAAAGAACTTTATCTAAATGGATTCCCAATGCATATCCTTTGCTTATGAGAGTAAGGGTCTTCCTCTCCATGACCATGTCATAGCTCATAATGTGAGAGCCATGGCAGTTTCTATGTCTAATCTCCACTCTGTGTCTATCGATGACATTTGTCGAGCAGGCACCTGGGTTTCGGTACACACCTTAACAGCCCACTACTGCCTAGATAAAGCCTCCCGTCGGGATGCCTTCTTTGGCCAAGCTGTTCTTCAAAATCTCTTTCAAACCTAAACCAACTCCTACCCACCAACCCTGGTGGGATGCCAGAGATCCATGGGAGGAAGGATTCTCACCTTCGACGGTGGCACCTTCCTGGGGCTATGTCCCTGGCATCTTCGGCTAGGGAGTCCCCATATGTGAGGACTACATTCCTGCTTGCTCCTGGAGATAGCGTAGTTACTCACCTGTAACAGCTGATCTCCGGGAACAGCAGGAATTTAGTCCTCACCACTCACCCACCTCCCCCTAGGAGTTGTCTCTCTCTCTCTTTGTCTCTTTCCTCTCTCCTTCTATTCTTTCCCTCAGCTACAAACGTAACTGAAGAGGGACAGTTGGAAAGGCAGGAAGGCAGCACGCATGTGCTGAGGGATGCTCCCAAAAGCGCTCCTATTGGACGCTGGGGAGCATTCCCGCGCAGACTCCGTCGGTACTGACGATACCCATATTTGAGGACTAAATTCCTGCTGTTCCCGGAGATCACCTGTTACAGGTGAGTAACTACGCTTTATCTTCCTCTCTGTAATCTCTTGCATTTTAAGAAGGCCACCCTCTTTTTCTTCACTTTTTCAGCTACTTCTTTTGAGAACCATGGTGGCCTCCTTTTCCTTTTACATTTATTTACCTTTCTAACAAAAAGGTTTGTTGCCCTTAAAATATCCCCTTTCAGTTTTCTCCTTTGCTTTTCTACATCCCCCAGCTGTTCTCAACCCACTAACTCATCCTTGAGGTATTGTCCCAGCTTGGCAAAGTTAGTTTTCCTAAACTCTAAGACTCTCACTTTTGAATGGACTTTATCAGCCTTAGTCATAATACTGGACCACACCATCATGATCACTGGATGCGAGATGATCTCCCACTGTAACAACAGAAACACTTTCTCCATTGGTAAACACCAAGTCCAGTATGGCTCCTTCACATATGGGTTCTGTTACCTGTTGCCAGAATAGTTCTCCCTGTAGAGAATCTAGGATCTCCTTACTTCTAGATGACACCGCAGCAGGAATGTGCCATTCAACATCTAGCATATTGAAATCACCTATCATTAGCACTTAAGAACATAAGAACATAAGATATGCCATACTGGGTCAGACCAAGGTCCATCAAGCCCAGTATCCTGTTTCCAACAGTGGCCAGTCTAGGTCATAAGTACCTAGCATTTTCCCTAAAAGACTCAAGTTCCACAATGCTTATATTGGGGCAAGCAGCAGTTCTCTTTTCATGGCAATACTGTGTATGTCTTCTATTAAATCTCCTTCCACTTCGCCTTGTGAAGGAGATCTGTATATCACACCAATGCAAATGGATTTCCTGTTCCCTCTTTCTAATTTAACCCACAGTACCTCCTCGCTGCCTTTTAAGCCCTGTAATTCTATAGTTTTAATATAATATTTTACATATAGTGCCACTCCTCCTACCCTTCTTCCTACCCTGTCCTTCCTGAATAAGGTATAGCCCAGTATAATTACATCCCAGTCATGGTTGTCCGTGAACCATGTCTCTGTACAGTAACCACCACTAAATCCACATCAGCCTCTTCCATTAAAGCCTCATCATCTGGGATCTTATTTCCCATACTACGGGCATTTATGCACACTGCTTTCCAGATGTTGCCCTTTTTACCCATTTATATAATTGAATTGTTTCCATGTGTGTGTCTGGTTTAGTATTAGTAAGTGCTTAAAATAATTGTTTAAAATATTTTTAAGTGTCATCCACAATGTCAGGGAACTCTAAGGGGTATGTTTACTAAGCAGTCTTAACGTGCACCCGGCGATAGTGTGCAGGATGCCATAAAAGGAGTGGGCGTTCCAGTCTAAACGTAGCAAACCGGGATTATCACGCGATAACGCGCGCTGCGCACATTATCGCCGCTAACACGTTAACGTGCGGTAATCTTAAGTAGGCACGCAGACATACAAACACAGAAATAGAGGTGTAGCACAATGGTTAATACACTGACTGCTAGTACAGAGGACATGAGTTCAATCCCCCAGTGTGCCTAATGAACAAGGCTGGCTGAGGCATCTACCTGTATGTTTAAGTAGTGCTTTTTGAGGCATTGTAGTTTTATTTTAATTAGTGCTGCCAGCAAACACACCCTCACAGTGGCATTACCTAAGGTGCCACATAAGGCACCCTATAAAGGCACTCCAGAGGGCACATTATAAAGTGCACTGTCTGCCAAGGCACCTACAATGTTCCCTATAGGACACCTTATAAGGCGCTCTATAAGGCGCCTTATAGGGTGCCCTATAAGGTGCCTTATGGGGCGCCTTATGAGGCACCTTAAGGTTACAGTACTCTGAGGGTGTTTTTGCTGGCAGCACTAATGTACATTAAAAATAGACAATGCCTTGGACAGCCCTATCAAATAACCCCACTGTGGGATAGAACCCATGACTTCTGGTTCCACAGGCAGTGAAGTAACCAGTGGGCCACAGCTGCTAGCAAACCAGTGGCTGGCTACAGAAGGACTGCATGTCACCACACAAACAGTCTGCTGTGGCTACCAGGATAGGGGCAACCCACCCATACCCATGATGCACAGCCCACTGTGCCAACGGTGCCAACAGTGTGTGTTAGTGGCACAGAGTAGCTACAGACCGTCACATTGTGTAGGTATTGTGCTCACCCTGAGGGTGAGGTGGAGCGGCCAGCACCAGGTCCGCAGCACCTTCAGTGGCTGCAATAGGCCATGTCACAGGTACCCATCAGTGCCAGTGTTGTGTGATAGGTAGTTCCTGCAAACACACCTAGGATACATTAGTGTCTATCTGAAGTTGTCAATCAGGTCTGGCCCTTATGAGCTATGATGCACCCAGAATAGTGCATATTCTGTCTTGGTGCCATGGTAACATGATGTATGAGACAGGGGGTGTTTGGACCCATAGGCAGATTCACAGGTACACTACCAAAAAACTGCCTCCAGTTTTGCAACTGATTCCTATAGATTTTGGGGTGCTGAATCCAGGAAAAATAGCCAAAATGTTCCATCACGTCACGTTTTCTTGCAAAATTAGATTTCTTACCCATATAAGGAATGTTCACATAATTTCTTTTTAGCCGACTGCAGTTTATTTTCTTGGCCCAAAATAGAGGTTGTAATGGTTAACTAACTAGAAACACTCCCTCATGATATTTTAGAGTGTTTTGTATTCATTTTATACATTAACAGGACAATTGGGAGGCGGGGGGCTAAATCCAGTACTCACGCTGGCGCATGTTCTTTCCTGTTCGCCTCACCTCGTTCGCTCGCTCAAACACGGTGGTTGCGACATGAACGTTCCTGTCAAATTTCAGTTTCTTGCAAGTTCATTATTACCTTTTGTTTGCTCAGTCGTAATCCAGCTTTATTCCGAAGTGGTTCACTACAGTTGTAGTTTGCAGTGCTGTGTATTTGTGATGGCTCACAGAGCCAGAGGTTGCGTCAACTCTCCGGACAGTTTTTGTTTTATTTGTGGGGAATATACCGTGAAAAAGCGGCAGAGGAACATTTCTGCATTTATTAAAAAAGTATATTTTGCCTATTTCGGTTTGAAGTTAGGCGATCAAGACAAACCGTGGGCTCCTCACAAAGTGTGCAAGACATGTGAGGAAGATCTACGCTTATGGATGAAAGGTAAAAAACAAGCATTTCGTTTCAGAATACCTATGATGTGGCGTGAACAAAGAGACCACAGCAGTGACTGCTATTTTTGCTCTTGCATTGTGAAGGGATACAACTTAAAAAATAAGAACGTAATAAGTTACCCCAACCTTCCCTCAGCAATTAGGCCTATGCCTCATAGCAACGAAGTACCTGTGCCTGAACCACCAAAATCTTTGGATCATATTTGTGTGGACGGTTCTGATCATGATGAGACTCATCAGATGGCTTTTCCCGATGAGTCCAGTACTTCCGAGTTTGAAACTGAACCAGATCCGAAACCTGAACTTTTCTCTCAAGCTGAATTGAATGATTTAGTCCGGGATTTAGGACTCCCAAAAGATGCTGTCCAACTGCTAGGTTCTCGGCTTAAACAGAAAAATCTATTGTCACCAGGAACAACTTTTTATTGGTACCGCAACCGCGAGACACAATTTTTGAAGTATTTCAGCAAAGAGGAAGATTTGGTATTTTGCAACGATATATACGGAGTGATGGAAAAGTTTAAACTCAAGTATGATCCTGCTGAATGGCGGCTGTTCATTGATTCGTCAAAAGACAGCATAAAAGGTGTTCTTCTTCATAATGGCAACACATTCGCTTCAGTTCCTATTGCTCACTCTGCTATTCTCCAAGAAAAATACGAGAATTTGGCCCTGATTCTTCAGAAGATTCGTTATGATGAGCATAAGTGGATGATTTGTGGAGACTTTAAAATTCTATCCATGCTATTAGGGCAGCAATCCGGTTTCACCAAATATCCCTGCTTCCTTTGCTTGTGGGATAGCCGGGCCCGCGACCTACACTGGGGGAAAAAAGACTGGCCAATTCGGGAGTATTTGAGACCCGGTGAGAAAAATGTTCTTCATGAGAGCTTGGTACCTCGTGATAAAATTCTATATTACCACCTCTCCACATTAAGTTGGGTCTCATTAAGCAATTCATCAAGTCCCTTCCAAAAGATGGTGAGTGCTTTCGGTACCTTTGCTCAAAGTTCCCCCGACTTTCTGAAGCAAAGCTAAAGGAAGGAGTGTTTGTTGGCCCTGATATAAGGAAACTCATTTCAGATGGAGCATTCGCTGAAACGATGTCTGAGAAGGAAAAAGAAGCCTGGGATTCCTTCAAGGATGTTGTTCTCAAATTCTTGGGAAACAGGCGGGATGAGAACTATAAGGATATTGTTGCCAGGATGCTCAATGCCTTCAAAGAACAAGGCTGTAACATGAGCCTGAAAGTCCATTTCTTGCACTCCCATGTGAACTACTTTCCCGAAAACGTGGGGGCGTACAGTGAAGAACAAGGTGAAAGGTTTCACCAGGACATCAAGGACGCAGAGAGAAGGTATCAAGGAAGATGGAACACCACTATGATGGCTGATTTCTGCTGGTTGCTGCTGCGGGAAACCCCAGATGAAAAATACGCCAAGCAGCGCACCAAGAGAAGCATTCGGGGGAAGAAGAAACGGGCCCACCAGGAGATTGATTGACCCAAGAATGACTTTAAAATCTAAACTGTGTTGACA
Source organism: Ichthyophis bannanicus (assembly GCA_033557465.1). Lineage (NCBI taxonomy): Eukaryota > Metazoa > Chordata > Amphibia > Gymnophiona > Ichthyophiidae > Ichthyophis > Ichthyophis bannanicus. The sequence goes on from CM066037.1 coordinate 152,191,249, forward strand.
AATATCGTGTTTTTACTAAACTTTGAAATACAAATTTGCTAGTTATTACCACAGTGTCGGATCTCATTTATTAGAATTTTATTTTCACACCATCGGGTGTTTGTCTTCATGTATTGCAATGGTGCGGTTTGCGTTTTCTATTCTTACATACATACCTGTACAACATTTTTTGCACATTTCTTTGCTTTGCTTTGTGTCTAACCTCGCTCTTATATGCTCAATGTTTGTGCACATGTATGTGGCTGTTTTAAGTGCAGACAATTTTGCTACCATCACAGTGTGTTTTGTTGACATTACTCTATTCTTATGTGCTGCCTTGTTACAATTTTCTTTATTCTTATTTGAATAACTACTAAACAATTAGTATAAAGAATTCATCCAAGAAACTTTTATCTCGATCGCACTCAATCTGAAACGTTCACCTCAAACTACTAACCCAATGTAGCAAAAAATCTGTACGTGATGGAGCAAATTGGTTACCAGATTTGGATTCAGCGCACCAAAAAACGTAAAAATCAATCGAAACATTAGAGGCAGTTTAAAAAAATTTTTTTTTAGTGTACCTGTGTTATGTACCACCACCCAACCCACCCTCTGTGGCTCAGGGTGTGAGACAGGATTCCCCCACCAACAGATCCACAATCTACCTCACTGCAACAATGGCAGTAGAGGAGGGCCATCAACCCCAGTCACGCTGGGGAACAGACACCATACAGGGCAGCCAATGCAGAGCTGTACACATCCCTAAGGCAATGGCAGGAAGACAGTAGGCATGGAAATGCTCAGCTGCCCCCCAACACCATCTGACATTCTCCAGCAGCAAGCACAGTGAGTCACCAGCCACTGCACCCTGCAAGGTGTTCCAGCCATACACATATAACTGCAGACAGTCTGCTAGCTAGTCCACAGTGCATGATCCTGGAAGAGATGTGTGCACCCAAAAGCTGGGATGTGAGCACATCCACCAAGCAGATAAGTCAGTGATTAAGCCCCCAGAGAAGAGAACCTATATATTTCACTGAAAAAAAATACAATATAACACTATGGGGGAGCCTAGCCATGCCGTGGTTACTGCTCAGTCAGGGTGAAAGTGACCTCCCAGCAGGACATGCTGTGGCCACCCTGTCGGTGCAGGTTGTGGCCGGGCACTACAATATACGAGCCATTGCCCTATGCCCTGTGCTGAAGCATCCAGGCCAGGCCACCCTGTCCAGGCTATACCCACAGTACCTTGCTCTTCATTATGCACACTGGCAGGCCAATACTGGCAACAGTGCTAGCAGTGTGGGCTGAGGAAGGTGTTAGCAGCCACCACACACTGGATAGACGCACACTCCCCACACCTATGCCAGCATTGTGCAACTATAGAGGTGTTTGGCAGCTCTGGCCACCACACCAGTCCTGGGCACAGTGCAGGCATGGCTATGGTATGCAATACTGTTGGGGTCACTCTGTCAGACACCAGACCTGAGGCACACTCCACAGACATCAGAAAGGTTGTTATGATGCAGCTCAATCAGCCAATTGTGCTTAACATAGGAATTGCTATCTGCCAGTTATCATAGCAACCTTTTGATAGCTGTGTACAGTTTTCTCAGGTTTAGGGTGGCATTGCTAAGGTATGCAAGTGCTAGTATTGGGAAATGCACGCAGGGCCCAACATCCTGCCTCTCCAGGAGGCTTCAGATAATGGAGCCTGTGGGTGCGGGTGTGTCTGCCCCTGTTGGCCGCTGCTCTAGGGCAGAGGTTCCCAACTCCAGTCCTGGAGGGCCAAACACTGTTCAGGTTTTCATGCTGTCCCTAATGAATATGCATGAGATACATCTGCATACCATGGGGGCGGTGCATAGAAATGCAGCACAGCCATATTTATTAGAGGCAGCATGGAACCTGAATGGTGTTTGGCCCTCCAGGACTGCATTTGGGAGACTCTGCTCTAGGTAAGGTGCATGTTTATGGTGTCTGTGCTCTGTAGGGTAAAATGTAGGTGTTTTGGGCATATCTACGTCATCTGCAATAAAGGTTCTGTCTGTATTAGCACGTTTTAGTAGTGGGTAAAATATGGGGGCTGGGTTGGCAGGAACCACAGCTGGGACTTGAACCTGTGACCTTCTGCTCCTGAACACACTGGCTGTGTGCACTGCACCACTGTGTCTCCACAGAGACAGTGCATTCCCTGGGGATACCATGACTGTTTGTCAGACAGGGCCTGTCTGTTGCAGTGCATGGCACCCACCTACACAGGGCTAGGCCACGGTCTGCTCTGGGCAGCTGCCACTGCCCCCTCCACCACCAGTACCCCTCTGCCACCCTGCTGACATGCCCTTCTGCTGGTGGTGCGCAGTCTCAGGCCATCTAGTGTGTGGGTAGACGGCTGCCTATGGTGCAGGTTCTGGGGTAGGGGTGCCTGCATAGCTGTCTACGCTTCCCCCCAGCACCACCTGCCAATGTTCTGTGCCCTTGGGGGTACCTGCTGGGTACTATCCCCTGTGACACTGTGGGAAGCACACTCCTGCCCATGTTGGGCCCTCATCAGTTGCTGTCTGGCTGCACTACTGTTTCAGCATTCCTATGGGCCACCTAGGCATCATCCTAGTCCGCACTGTGGCCCAGCTGCACCACAGCATGTGCCGCCTGCAGCCCTCTGTGTCCTCTTTACAAGCATCTGTCCAGTTGCCCGTTCCGACATGCCCGCCCCGCTGTTGCGGAACATGTGCACACCATAGGAAACCTGCCCAATGGAGAGGGAGAACCCTGCTCAGCGCAATTTTACTGTGGGCTCATTCACCTTGTATGGGGACGGAGCATAGACCCTTCCAAAATTCATATCTTTTTTTTTGGAGCTTTCTCGGGAGTGTTTTTTGATGTTTCCCATTAATATCACTATTGGCCAGCGTGGTTATATTTTTATTACATTTTCTTCTGGTCATTTTCACTGTTTATTGGCCCTTTTGTTCCGTGCACATGTACCACACATCACTTTTTGTTGGTTTCCCTGGTTTTGCTGTACATTGCTGACGGAAATGGTTTCTTTTCCCTTTAAATCAGCTCTAACGCCAGGGTTTCACTGGCGTTAGTTTTCAGCCTCAAATTTCACAGCGTTAGTGTGCAGGGAGCCTCTCCCCTCCCACTCTCTGCCCATTGACCCTCTCTCTCCGCCCCTGTGGAGCCTTCCTCCGCCCTCCGGGAGCCTTTCTCCACTCTCAGCGCTCATTTGCACCACTGCACGCGTTATCGCGCGCTAAGGTACCTCTGCGCCCGATAAAGCACCATTATTGTGCGATAAGGTACCTTATCACGCGATAACGTGGCAGAGCGCACATTAAGACGGTTTAGTAAACATGCCCCTAAGTCATTATCTGTCGATAAGAATATAGCTAGCACATCTCAGACCTGTATACCTTGTGCCCACCCACGTTAACCTTGGGCCCTCCCAAAAAAATCAATTCTGGTTACCCCACTGTTTCTCTGAGTTGCTGAAAGTATCTTCCCTCCACCTCCCCCCTTCACAAACACACATGGGAACTGATGCTGGTGGAGGAAGGCTGCTGAGGCTGAAACAGGTTATAGCCGGAACTGACTTTAAGGGGGCCCAAGATTAACATGGGGGAACAGTAGGCATGCAGATCTAAGAGACTCCCCAAATGCATTTTCCTTCTGCCTCTTCCTTTTCTTTATCACCTGCCCCTCCTCTCCCTCCAGAGAATCTTCCTCAGCCTCTCCTCTCTAGTCAAATGTCAGTATCTTCAACTTATTCCCTGTATCTGCTCTCGCAGATAGCAGTAGGAGCCCATTACTCCACTACCTATTGCTTGGCCTTCCCCAATGTTGTGTCAGCACCATGCACACATCAAAACCTCACAGGCTGCACATTTCATTCATGATCTCAAGATCATGATTGCGGCATGTTGCCTATGAGGTTTTAATGAGGTGCTGACTGAACATCAGGGAATTGAAGGTAGAGGCTCCTGGACCTCTTTTGCTGGCAGGATTTTGACATCCCTGCCAGCCAAGATAAGCCATGCTGACCGTGGTTGGGCCACAGGAATTGGAAGGGGTTGGGGTACTAGTGGTTACAACCTTTGGTTGAAGGGAAGTTTAAGGCTAAGTGGACTGCTGAGGCTGAGGGAAGGAATCAAGGCTAAGGAAAACTTTTGATTCATTCCACTAAGAATGAACTGCTGAGGAGAGAAAGTCTGATGGGGGATATTAAGATCGGTGAAAAACTAAATCTGATGGGTGCTGACTGGGAGATGGTTGAGGCCCAAGAGATCTTACTATGGGAAGCACTAAGAGAGATGATTGAGAATTATTGGGTTAGCACTAAGAGCAGGGTGAACTGAGTGGGCAAGAAAGAAAGGGAGTGAGCAGGGGAAGAGGAGGAGACAAAGTGAACCAGGAAATGAGCTGATACACACACACATAATAAAAAGTATATCTTTGGCAATTCTTCTAGTACCTACGCAACTCTGAACATTATTAGAGAGATGTCATTCTTTTTTGATAGTTGCACATCCAATTCAGAGCCTAGAAAATGCTGTGTGTTGAAGGATTGCTTGCAAAAGCTTTGAAAGGAAAAACAGCACATTCTTCATGATGCAATATGGCTAGTTATTCATTGTTTAACCGGGCTTCTTTTCAATTTTCTATCATAATCAAATGCTAAACTGGTAATTTTAGCATCTATTCAGAATGTGTACTTTTACCCAGAGCTACTTGTCAAGGTGAACCAATCTAGCTGTTGCCAGTGACAGAGTAAGTTACATTCTGCATTGCAGAGTTCAATAACAGCATAGAGAAGATAAGGGCCATAGCCAGGGCTGTGTGAGTAGTGCAAATGAACAGGGCACAGAAATGAAAGGGGTGCTGCTATCATCACTGGGGCTTCCATGAAAGCAGAATGAGCAAGTTCCTGAGCATAGCTGGGAGGGCGGGAGCACCAGGTTCACGAGTCCCACAGTCCTGTCGGAAGCATGGAAAATCCTCCAAAGGACAAAAGCACACATCAAGTTTGAAAAGAAAAATGTACTTCTAGGCACACACAAACATTGAGTTGTTTTTTTTTTCTTATTTGACATTGATATAACAGAATAATATTATAATGAACATAGTAAATGATGGCATATGAAGACCGAAATGGCCCATCCTGTCTACCCAGCAGCGATTTGTCCACTTTGGATAGATACATATTCAAATTCCACTATGGAACCCAACATACATTCTGCTTTTTCCGTATCTCTGATCTAACCTATTCAAGTAGGTGCAAGTTACTCCCAGTGCTTTCTTGTAGATCTGATGGATATAATTGCCATTCCTTGCAACTTACCCCCAATGCTCTCATGCTGTTTCAGTTTGTAACTGGGTTGTAACTATTTCCATGCAGTTACTTCAGTGGTTCATCTCCATTCTCTTGTCACCAGGAATCTTCTGTGTTTGTCCCATGCGTTTTTGAATTTCACTATCAGTATTGTCCCTATTAACTCCTCTGGAAGGGCACGCCAAGCATTGTAGGGCAAACGGGTATGTATATAGATCACGGATTATGCCTAGGAGTGTGTTTTCCCAACCTGTATGGTTCTTATGACTTACTGGCAATGAATGGCCACAAAGCTATTTCTGTATATATTATCATTTATTATGACAGAAAAATAAAAGTGACACAAACTATTACTAAAGAATACAAAACTGAGGTAAAATTATTTGTAGCAGCAGCTAATAGCAAATGCTTATGTAAACAACTAATAAATTGTAAGATTAATTACCAATTCATGTGGTCTGCTCTGCACTTATGAAAGCAGAAAATAAATCTTTCTGTCTCTGACCATTCCCTGCCAAGAGGAAATAAGAAATCAATGACTTACAGCTCTGTATTAGAGTGGAAGATAACCAAATCTAAGTCAAAGTCTAAGAAAGGCACTCTGGGAAAGACAGGTCTGTTAAAATTGTATATTCCTGTTATATTGTAAGTTAAAATTGTACATTTCTGTTATATTGTAAGTTCAGTGTAGATTGTCTTCACTGAACAGTTATTGTTACATGTAAACTGCGCTGATGCTGAATAGCGCGGTATATAAGAAATAAAAATAAATAAATAAATGTATCATGCAGGTTCAAGTCTGTGGGTGAGCCACATATAGTCCAGGATTTAGGCTCCTCTCATGTACTGGTGTTAGAAATGAGTACAGAGCACATGAGATGCTTGCACAAGTCTTGGTTTCTCTCTCAGTAAGCACTGGGTGATAATGGAGCATCTTAGATAAAGCAAAAGGCACAAAAGCATCTAGGTAGCAAAAGGCACAAAAGCACAATCTTTGTGCAGGCATTTTTTTTACAACATATAGTTCTTATCTTGGCACATACCCAGTTCTTCAACTAGTTAGATCAGGGCTCCACTGGGTGACTGATCCAATCAGAAAGCAGCTGATAGGACCCATAATGAGCTATGGAATGCAGGAAAAGATGATTGGTGCCCAATACAATGTTGCATTTTTCAAGATTGTTGAAGCAGTTCTCAGGCAGAGAAAGACCTGTTGATCAGGTTATCAGCACATAGACAGAACAAAGAAAAATGGATCTTCAGTGTCGATACACAGACACTTGGCAAATAGGTAGCTTCTGTGACATCATCAGGTCATTCAGTTCAGGATCTGGGCTCTGTAGGCTATAGACAGGCTATAGTTTTTTTAAATGCCTTTCCTCTTCTCTGGGTATATATATTTAGATTCCTGATCATTCATTTGACTCTGATCACAATTGACTTCTGATACAAAACCCACACCATTTTGATTACCTTTCTCTGACCAACATCTAGCTTATCTCCATCCTTTTTGAGATATGGCCCCCAGATGAGGCCATACCAGTGACCTGTACAAAGACAAGATCACTTCCTCTCCCTATGAATCCCAGCATCCTTATGGATCTAGCCACTTCTTTATCACACTTTGGCTACCTTGAGATAATCAAACACTAACAACCATAGGTCTCTCTACTAATTAGTGCATATGAGTTCCTTACCTCCTCATGCTCTTCCCTCCCCCTAATCCTGTAATGTTCCTTTGGATTTCTGCACACTAAATGCCCAATTCTGAACTTTTTGTATTGAATATTAGTTACCAAATATTTGGCCACTCCTCAAGCATTTTAGATTCTGTCTAGTCCCTCAATGACATCTCTTCTGTTGCAGGTCTTAGTATCATTCACAAAAAGACAAAATTTTCCTTCTAACCGCTCCACAATCTCTCACAAAGATATTGAACTAAACTGGCCCCAGTACTAATATCTGAGGAATTTTACTAATCTCTGCTCTCTCCTCAGTATGAATTCAATTTACTTTTACTTTCTGTCATCTATTCCTAAACCAATTTCTAATTCAGATCCTCCACCTTAAGGAAAGTCTAGTCATACTAATCTCTTATATTTTTTGAAGGTGTGAATAAACAGGTAGATAAAAGTGAGCCAGTTGATAGTGTATTTGGATTTTCAAAAAACCTTTGTCAAAGTCCCTCATGAGAGGCTCTTGGGGAAATTATAAAGTCATGGGATAGGAAGCAATGTACTATTGTGGATTAGGAACTGGTTAAAAAATAGAAAGCAGAGAGTATGGCTAAATGGGCAATTTTCTCAATGGAGAAGAGTGAATAGATATGATAGGTATCTCAGAGACATGGTGGATGGAGGACAACCTGTGGGACACTGTGATATCTAGGTACAAACTATATTGTAATGATAGAGCAGATTAAATTGGTGAAGGGGTTGCACTCTATGTTAGAGAGGGCATTGGGTCACAAAGGAATAAAGTTTTACAGGAAATAAAATTCACTGTAGAATCTCTATGGATTGAAATACCATGTAAAAAGGGGTAGGGGAAGGCGATGGTAGTGAGGGTGTACTATCAACTGCCTGGCCAGAATGAACAAATGGATGATGAAATGCTCAAAGAAATCAGGGAAGCTAACAAAAATTATAGCACCGGAATAATAATGGGTGATTTCAATTACTCCGGTATTGACTGGGTCAGTGTCACGGCAGGACATGCTAGGGAGATAAAGTTTCTAGATGAAATAAATGACTGCTTCTTCGTGAAGCTGGTTCATGAACTGACCAGAGGGGAAGCCATTTTGGACCTAGACCTTACTGGAACACAAGATCTGGTGCAAGAGATAAGGGTGTTGGGGCCAATTGGAAATAGTGATCATAGCATGATCGCATTTGATTTAATAAATGGAGGAAGGATGGCAAGGAAATCCACAGTACTACCTTTTAACTTTCAAAAGGGAGACTATAATAAAATGAGGAAAATAGATAAGAAAAAACTAAAAAGAGTAGTTGCAAAGGTTAAAAATGTATATCAAGCATGGGTGTTTCAAAATACTATCTTGGAAGTCAAGACAAGCTGTATTCCACATTTTAAGAAAAGTGGAAGGAAGTCCAAAAAACTGCAAGCATGGTTTAAAGCTGAGGTCAGACAGGCTGCTGTTGCCAAAAAAAAATCTTTCAAGAAATGGAAGGAGGAACCAAATGACAAAAACTGGAAACATAAGCACTGGCAAGTTAGATGCAAGGCTTTGATAAGGCAAGCAAAGAAAGAATTTGAAAAGAAGCTTGCTGTGGAAGCAAAAACATGTAATAAAGACTTTTACAAGTACATTCGTAACAAAAACCCCATGAGAGAGTCAGTTGGACCATTCGATGATAGCGAGGTAAAAGGGGCACTAAGAGGGGACAAGGCCATAGCAGAGAGACTGAATGAATTCTTTGCTTCGGTCTTTACTGAGGAAGATGTAGGGATGTTGCCTGGGACTGAAGTGGTATTTAAAGGTGATACTGCGGAAGAATTGGAAGAAATATCGATACACTGGGAAGATGTATTACAACTATTTGATAAACTGAAGAGTAGCAAATCACCTGGACTGGATGGTATACATCCAAGGGTGTTGAAAGAACTGAAATATGAGATTGCAGACCTACTATTAGTAATCTGTGAACTATCATTAAAATCATCTGTAATACCTGAAGATTGGAGGCTGGCCAGTGTAACGCCAGTTTTTAAAAAGGGTTCCAGGGATGATCCGGGAAACTACAGACCGGTGAGCCTGATGTCAGTACCGAGAAAAATGGTAGAAACCATTATAAAGAAAACAATTACTGAATCTGTAGATAGTCATGCATTAATGGAAGACAGCCAACATGGATTTAGCCAAGGAAGGTTTTGTCTTACTAATATGTCATATTTTTTTAAACGTGTGAATAGGAAAACAAAGGTGAGTCGGTTGATAACACATATCTGGATTTTCAGAAAGCCTTTGACAAGGTCCCTCATGAGATACTCTTGGCAAAATTAAAAAGTCATGAGATAGGAGGCAGTGTACTACTGTGGATCAGGAACTGGCTAAAAGATAGAAAGCAGAGGGTAGAGCTAAATGTTCAATTTTCCCAATGGAGAAAAGTGAATAGTGGAGTACCCCAGGGATCTGTGCTGGGTCCGCTGCTTTTTGACATATTTGTAAATGACCTGGAAATGGGTATAAAGAGTGAGGTAATCAAAATTTGCAGATGACACAAAATTATTCAAAATTGTTAAAACCCATGAGGATTGTGAAAAATTGCAAGAGGACCTTGATAAATTGGAAGACTGGGTATCAAAATGGCAGATGAAATTTAATGTGGATAAGTGCGAAGTTATGCACCTAGAAAAGAACGACCCAAACTATGGTTACACGATGCAAGGTTTCACATTAGGAACCACCACGCAGGAAAAAAGATTTAGGTATCATCGTGGATAACATGTTGAAACCCTCCACCCAGTGTGCAGTGGTGGCCAGGAAAGCAAATAGAATATTAGGAATCATAAGGAAAGGAATGGAGAATAAAACAAAGGATATTATAATGCCTCTGTATCGTTCCATGGTGCGACTGCACCTTGAATATTGTGTGCAATTCTGGTCGCCGTATCTTAAAAAGGATAAAGCATTTTTTGAAAAGGTACAGAGAAGAGCCACCAAAATGGTGAGGGAGATGGAAGGATACGCCTATGGTTAGGGCTCTTCAACATGTAAAATAGATGGCTGAGGGGAGATATGATAGAAGACTATAAATTAATGAATGGAGTGGAACGGGTAAACGTAGATTGATTGTTTCTGCCATCAAAATATAGAAAAACTAGGGGACATGCAATGAAACTACAGAGTAACCTATTTAAGACTAATAAGAGAAAATATTTTTTCACTCAACGTGTAATCAAACTCGAATTCATTACCGGAGGATGTAGTAAGAGCTGTTAGTGTAGCCGGGTTTAAAAAAGGTTTGGACAAGATCCTGGAGGAAAGGTTCATAAACCATTATTAAAGGGGACACAGGCAATCCACTGTTTGCCCCAATACAGGCATTGTGGAACCTGTGTCTTTTGGGGAAACTACTAGGTACTTGTGACCTAGATTGGCCACTGTTGGAAACAGGATACTGGGCTTTACCTTGTTCTGACCCAGTATGGCATATCTTATGTTCTTATGTGGAGTATCCCAGGGATCTGTGCTGGGCCTGCTGCATTTTAACATATTTACCGTTTGTTCAATGTAAACCGCCACTGATCGCTGGAAGGGGCGGTATAGAAAAACTGTCTAAATAAATAAATAAAATTTATAAATGACCTGAAAATGGGAAAAACAAGTGAGTGTTCAAATCTGCAGGTGACACAAAATTATTCAAAATTGTCAAAGCACAAGAAGATTGTGAAAAATTGCAAGTGGACCTTGAGAAATTGGAAGACTGGACATCTAAATAGCAGATGAAATTTAATGTGGACATGCAAAGTTATGCACTTAGGGAAGAATAGCCCAAACTTCAGTTACACGATGCAAGATTTCACATTAGGAATCACCACCCAGGAAAAGGATCTAGGCATCATCATGGATAATAGTTGAAACCCTTTAACCAATGTGCAGCCGCGGCCAAGAATGCAAATAGAATGCTAGGAATCATAAGTAAAGGAATGGAGAATGCAACAAAGGATATTATAATGCTTCTGTATCACTTCATGGTGCGACCACACCTTGAATATTGTGTGCAGTTTTTGTCACCATATCTTTAAAAGGACATAGCAGAATTAGAAAAGGTACAGAGAACGACCAAAATGGTAAAGGGGATGAAGGATATCCCTACAAGAAAGGCTTAAAAGGTTAGGGCTCCAACTTGAAAAAGAGATGCCTGAGGCAGATATGATAGAGGTCTATAAAATAATGAATGGAGTGGAATGGGTAAACATAGATCGGTTGTTGGCTCCTTCAAAAAGTAGAAAGACTAGGGGATATGCAATGAAGATACAATGTAGCACATTTAAGACTAATCAAATAAAATATTTTTTCACTAAACATGTAATCATACTCTGGAATTGATTATCAAAGGATGTAGTAAAAGCTGTTAGTGTAGCTGGATTTAAAAGAGATTTGGATGAGTTCCTGGAGGAAGTCCATAAACCTTTATTAAAGAGGACCAGGGAAATCCACCTCTTACCCATAGGACAAGCAGCATAGAATCTATATACCTTTTGGGAACCTGACAGGTACTTGTGTTTGGATTGGTCACTATTGGAAACAGGATACTGGGCTTGAGGGACCCTTGGTCTGACATAGGTTTTTTTTTTTGTGCTATCAAGTCAGTGTTGACTCATAGTGACCCAGCTACCTCTGGGTTCTCTTGGCAATGTATCACCGGAAGTAGATTGCCAGTCTTTTCTTCTGAGGCAATAGAGGGTAAAGTGACTTGCCCAAAGTCACAAGGAATACCAGTGGGAATCAAACCTTTGATCTTCTGGGTACTAGGCAGTTGCTCTAACCACTAGGCTACTCCTCCACTGACATAGTATGGCATATCTTATATTCTTATGTTCCTCCTGAAGCTACTCAATTTATATGTGAGACAGTATCAAAGGTTTTGCTGAAATTCAAGTAAATCTTGTCCAATCAAAGAAATAAATCAGATTTGTTTGACACAATCTGCCTCTAGTAAAGTCATACTGCCTTTCATCCATCAACTAACTAGACTCTAAACAGTTTACAATCCTTTCATCCAGTAGAATCTCCATTAATTTTCTCACCACCAAGGTAATACTTATAAGCTTGTAGTTTCCAACCTCCTCTATGTTACCACTTTTATGAAAAGAGACTACATCTGTTCTCCAGTTTGGTGGAACCACTCCAGTGTTTAATTGACTATTTCTTCAGCCGATCACCAGACTTTCTCTCAACTTTCTTAGGATCCCAAGATGTATCTCATTTAACTCCATGGCTTTTCCACTTTCAGTTTTGCCAATTCAGCATAATCCTTCTCTTCAGCAGTCCTTATCCAAAGCTTTCTTCAGTGAATATTTAATGGAAGTATTTGTTTAGCATTTCTGTCTACATCTTGCCGTTCGTCACCTTTCAGTCTTACTATTCTGTCTCTGGTCTTCCTCTTTTCTCTGATGCATCGAAAAATGGCTCCTTACCTCACCTTACTACTTCAGCTGTCATGTCTTCTACTCTTGTCTTTGCCTTCCTGATTTCTTTCCTTGTCTCTGTCAACTTTACCAAATATTGTTCTCTCTGTTGTTTTTGAAATCCTTTGTATTTTTTGAATGCCAAACGTTTTTGGGGCACTGGCATAAATTCTGCCCAATAAGCCTCCGCAAGGGGGGGGGCCCGGTCAAAACAGGGGCCCACACAGCAGCGGTGGCAGCAGTGTGACATACGTATTTTATCACATTTGCCACGCTGCTCCACTCTTCTAAGTTCCCGCAGGCCCAGGAGCTGGTCCTCACTGAGCCAAAGTCTTATGATAACAGGCACACCAAGAGACTTTGGCCCGGTGGGGAACAGTCACTGAGCCTGTGGCGAACTTACAGAGCAGAGCAGCATGGCAAAGACAATGAGGTAAGTCTGCCACCCCTGATGCCACATGGGGTGCGAAGCCTGCACAGATGGGCACTACCACCACTGCCACCGTGACAATGAGGAGCCCTCAGCAAAATTTTGCTTGGGGGCCCCTCATTGTAACTTATGCCACTGTTTGGGGAGATATTCAGTGTCGGCGGCTACCTCTGCTAACGTGGCTATCTGCCAGCACTGAAATGTAAACCCAAATAGTCAATGCCAGGAGACATATCCGGCCACAGCATTGAATACCCGAGTTTGCCGCATTGCTTAACATCTTGGCATGCAGCGGTAGCACTCAGGGATATTTAGCAGCAGTAACCATGTTAGTGCTGCTGAATATCCCGCAGAGTGGCATTTACATGGTACCATATAAATGCCTTTGAAAATGCCCCTCTTGCTTTTACTTTTTCTGTCACTACTTTGGAAAACTATATGGATTTCCTTTTCCTAACCTTTATTTACTTTTCCAACAAAAAAGATTTGTTGCCATATTTATAGCTCCTTTTCATTTTGCCCACTGTTCTTTCACGTCATCAACCTCCTCCCACACTGGCAGTGCTCCCTTAAGGTACTTATCCATTTTATCAAAGTTAGTACCTTGAGATTTGTGTGACTCCTCTCCTCCTTGACCAATTTTATCAAACCATACCATCGGATGATTAGGAGTGCTCAGGTGGGTTCTGATCCAGACATTAGAGACACTCTCTCAATTTGTAAGTGCCAGGTTCACTATCACCTCTTTCCTAATGGGTTCCATCACCATTCAAACAGAAGCCCTCAAAGGGCATTCACAATCTCTTTACATTTCATTGATTTTGCAACTAGAATATCTCAATCCAAATCAGGTAGGTTAAAGTCTCCTATCAACAGCACTCCCCCCTTAATTCCCACCTTCTGGATGTCTTTTGCCCGATCTCTGTCCAATTCCTCCATCTGAGTTGGATGTCTTTGTAGCACTCCAATGTAAGTGGAAGTGCCAGTGCCTTTTTCCAAAATGGCTGATAGAGCTTCCTCATTTCCCTATTCCCCCTGCCTTTCAGTTTTTTTGACATTATTTTTTTTACTGAAGCAGCTACTCTTCTCCCTTTTCTGCCATCCCTACCTTTCCTTAACAGATGGTATCAATCTTCCAGTCATGGATCTTATTGAACTACTTCTCCATGAGCACAACAATATCCACATCTGCCTTCATCATTAAGGCTTACAGATTGTGGATTTTATTATCTAGAGCATGAGCACCAGCACTGATAGCTTTCCAGCTTTGTTTATTCATACTCCGAACACCCTAATATTTGTTCTCTTCATCTACTGTGTTGCTTAAGAATAGTCTAATGAAATCATCACTTTCATTATTTTCCCATCTTTGCATTTTGGAAGTAAGAGCCCATATCAATGAGCTTCTATCTGGCAACCCATCCTTTAATTTAAATATATGTCAACATAGAATCTGAATTTCTAACATAGAAGTCTTTTTTTCAGAGACAGAGATGCAGGCCATCATTGCAATTTAGTCTTTTATTGTTTCATATGCAGCCTCAGCTCCCACAAATCATAAGAACATAAGATATGCCATACTGGGTCAGACCAAGGTCCATCAAGCCCAGAATCCTGTTTCCAACAGTGGCCAATCTAGGTCAATCCTTCTTTCTATCTGGTTCTGAGCCACCCATTGACATTGGCTATATGGCATTCCCTTTCCTCTCCTGAAGTGACATCATCCATGTCAAATCGGGAACATCCAGGGCAGAACATGCAGAAAAATGCCAGGGATGTCTATGCCTCCAACTGATTTCAGGAAATAGAAATCCTCAAAATGGGCATCTATACCAGCAGCCACACAGCATTGAATACCCGAGTTTGCCGCATTGCTTAACATCTTGGCATGCAGCGGTAGCACTCAGGGATATTTAGCAGCAGTAACCATGTTAGTGCTGCTGAATATCCCGCAGAGTGGCATTTACATGGTACCATATAAATGCCTTTGAAAATGCCCCTCTTGCTTTTACTTTTTCTGTCACTACTTTGGAAAACTATATGGATTTCCTTTTCCTAACCTTTATTTACTTTTCCAACAAAAAAGATTTGTTGCCATATTTATAGCTCCTTTTCATTTTGCCCACTGTTCTTTCACGTCATCAACCTCCTCCCACACTGGCAGTGCTCCCTTAAGGTACTTATCCATTTTATCAAAGTTAGTACCTTGAGATTTGTGTGACTCCTCTCCTCCTTGACCAATTTTATCAAACCATACCATCAGACTTGGACATCCTCGCACTGGGGACATCCACAGACTCGGCTTCAAAAATATTTCTGGAGATATCTCTGTGCTTTGGACATCTCTATGCCCATTTTCATATGTCCAAAGCATGAATTGGGCTTCCAAAATAACCCCTAATACCTCTTTGCCAGTTATCAAAGATCTTCCCCTAAAGTCTGGAAATTACTCTGCCCTCACTCCATTTCCAACCAATTCATTGGTCTCTAAGTGTATTATAACTTCTGGGTCAGAGTTCTTTCTTTCTTCTCCAATAATACTCAGAATTTGGGTGGTATCCTTCTAGCTGAGGCTCCTGGTACGCATCTAACCTTTTTGTTTCCCCCCAACTAAGCCCCCAAGCTAAGGCCTGTACTGTAAGAATAGCCTCCTAGCAAAAGGAGTTTTCTGATTTGGGATGTTTTGACACTGACTTTAGGTTTATTTGTACTATGCCTGTCTGTCTTCCTTTTGGATACCACTTCAGATGTTTTTCTGCAGTATTGTCTGCTTGCAGTAGTATGAAGGCATCTTGCATGGGATAAGATTGTCCCTTTGTCGCAGGTCTTGACCTACCAGAGCCCACAATAATTCATCTATTCTTGATTTTATTTATCCCCTGAGGAGGTTGGGCAGAAATCCTGGGCGTTATATAATGGGGAAGTCTTTTTTTTTTATTTTTGCCAGTTCATCCTTAATCTACCTCAATTCCTCTTAATAGAAAAATCTGCAAACAGATGGCACAAGCTTAAGATTCCAGAGTACCACAGTTATTACACCAAATAACAAATATTTTGTCTATTTTTATGAGGAACATTTAATATTGCAATAAATTCCAAGATCACTTAGATCATCAATTTATTTAGCTGAACATCGGGCCTATGCCTAAAACCAGTAGATGCTGAGATGGTAGGGAGGATTTTAAGTTGCAAAATGGCAAAGCCCATTTGACCCTCAAAATATTTAATTAAACACAAAAAAGTAACAGGTAATTTTCACAAAAAGGCAATAAGATCCACAGCACTATTCAAAGAAAACCAGAACAAAAACTTCATCAGGAATATTCAAAGCAAGGAAATTGAGCACAAGGTAGTTTAAAGTTGGAAAAATAGCATCAAGCAATTTTTTTTGGGAGGTGGGGGGGTGTTGCTTAAAGAAAGACAAACTTAGTAGCAATATTCAAGCAATGAAATAGAAGAATTGAAGAAGAACAGTAGAAAAATAGCAACAAGAATTGTTTTTTTGTTTAAAGAAAATCAGCCATGATGGTTTTATAGCAGCTGAAATTATAAAAGCAGTTATGTCCTTGTGCATTTCTGCAGCTGTTTTTCTAAGTATTCAGTGATTACAAATTGCTTGGGACACCCACCATGGGCTGCTACTATTAAATGTTTTTCCTGCTTGTTTTCTGGCACTAAATCGTTGCAGAAAAGAATATTTTGTTCTAGCTCAAATACTAGTTGCTAGTTTCCCACTCAGTGCCAGTAATATACTTTTACAACCTTTACGTTGATAATCATTGCCCAAAGCATTTTCCTTTCTTTAATATTAGCTGCTAATCGCATGAATGCTCTGTAGGGGAGTCACATCTGAACTTGATGATTCTATATTTTTCTCATTAGTATACTGGGCTTTGAGGAATTGTTTGACTTGCTTACGTTAGTAAACATCTCTTCTGCACACCATTAACTAATTTGAAAATCATGGTTTCCTAGTGTATGCAGACAGATGCCCACTGGTGTTATGTGCCTAATTTAATCCATTACATGTCAAGAAAAAAACGTTAACCAGCTTTGTTCAAAATAATCATTAGATAGCACAGATAGCATCTGGCTAATAAACCCTAGTTTCCCTCCTCCCTGTACAGAGGGGTTCTCAAGCCAGTCCTCGGGATACAACTAGACAGTCATGTTTTCAGGATAATCACACTGAATATTCATTATGGAGATTTGCATACAGTAGAGGCAGTGCATGTAAATCTACCTCATGAATATTTATTGCAGCTATCTGGAAAATCTGACTGGTTAAATATGTTCCGAGCACTGGTTTGAGAATCCTTGCTGTAGAGGCAAAAACTATCAAATGAGAACCAGGATTGGTGCATTGCTTAAGATAAGAGTTGGGGAAACAGTCACATTTTATATTCTTCACCTACAAATATGCTAACTACCCAGCCATCGCCGAAAGTAGTCAAAAATGTCTGAAACTCCATAATGTCCTGGGGAGCTATTTTTTCTGGTTAAGTTCCCATTTTTTTTAATAATTATTTATTCATTTATTTATTGATTGATTTATTAACTGCCTTTATGAAGAGATTCACCCAAGGCAGTGTACAACAGACCCCTTACAATAACACATGACCACCATGTCAGCATAACAGACAATTAAGGAAATGTAGATTTAGTCAGCATGCACTCTCATTTTTTGTTTTAATTTTTAATTTATGCGCGTTTTATTTTTTTTTCTTCCATTTAACTTTTATTAGGTTCCAAATAGAGCCACCCTACATAGAAAAATGACACACAATAACTTCAATCACCTAGATCAGATTACCCACATGCAATACTATACAGCCAACCAAAACCTACGGGCCGGATATTCAGCAGTGGCAGCTAGCTGCCAACAGTGAACATATGAGACCTGGCTATTCAATGTAAGGGCCATACGTGAATATCCTGGTTGCCTGAATAACGATGAAGCTAACCTGGCAGCAGAACTATTCAGCCTCAGCTTCACAACGTAGCCAAACCCTTCCCCCAACACTGCATCTACGCGATGGAGCAGCTGCCACTAACATTTCACAGGGGGCACCAGTGTCTGCTTCGGGTATGTCCTCAATTCCCATCCACTGGGATTTACGTGTTACACCATCTCCCTTAACTGTAGCCTCCAGGCAGGTGACGAACGTTATTTATTTATTTATTTAGCAGCATTTTTCTACCACTGTATCTGCCAGTCACAGCGGTGTGCAAGCAACAAGAACGTGAATAACCTTACATGGAACATAAATGATAACAGGTTGAACATGAAACATAATTAAAACAAGTTTAACAAGTTTGATAAGAAAATAAGTTGTGAGTGTCCATTGTACATGGTGAGAGTGGGAGCTAAGCTGGTAGCAGACTAAGGGGGAACCTTATCCCTCTATCCACCATTAACCCATCTTCTTCGTTCTTCCTCACTATTGGCTCCATTCCCCTGAACCTCAATATAGCCCTTTTTAATTGCAAGTCCCTCAGATCTAAGGCGGCCTCAATTTCTGATGTTATAACAGTAAATAATCTGGATATTCTTTGCCTCAAGGAAACATGACTTTCAGGCAGTGATGAAGTCTATCTTTCCCACTGCTACCCCTGGGCTATTCTGGCCCTGATCCATAGATCGTCTTTCCCCTTTAATGAATTTCTAACTAACTCACTATATTACCAAGAACTGTTAATGATTATATTCTCTTATTTCATTGTGCCTTTTCCTGACTCCATGGCCTGAGACCTTGTTCATCATTCTTTACTCAAATATCTCATGCCCTGATTTGTTATCCATATCTTTTCTCGCATATTCAGCTGGCAATACTTTTTATCTTGTCTTTACCACGTATTACTCTTCTATTCACCCCAGCAAGTTCTCCAGCCTAACCCTTCCTTAGTCAGATCACTGACTCATCTCCTTCATTGTACCTTTTATTTCCCTCATTCCTCCTCAGGTTTCTTCTTCTTCCCCGACTCATTCTAATCCCCCAATAGGAATATCATGCACAATTTGCTTTCCTTATTTCTTTCAATAGATGTTCTTTTTCTCCTAGACTTTGCATTTCTTCTATCCAAACAAACTGACAATTAGAAAAATACCCAAGCTTCTGACGTATCTTCAGTTTCCACTTCCAAATCACACTCTTCAGCTAATCGTTGCCCTCCATGATATCATCTTGGCTTCTATCCCGCTCAGTGACAGACACATAGGGCTGAAAGGCAAGGGTGGAAACCTGAAAACATCCAGAAACTCACTCTCTTTAGGTAATGTTCCCTTTTTTATCATTCACAAATCACTGCAGGTAAGAAAAAGTATTAATCCAACCTCATCACTAAATCTTCAAACTGCCCAAAGAAACTTTATTCTATTGTTTCTCAACTCTCTTCTCTTCAATCTAAATCAATTGTTTCTTCATAGGCTGATCCATCTCCAGACTCTTTGGCTTCCTACTTCCATACTAAGATTAAAGACATCTGTGAAAGCTTTCCAACTCCATCACCTGTTCCCTTGACATTATCCCTGTCATCAATGGCCCCCAGAGCCTGATGTGCTCATATGATCTTCAAGCTTATCTGTGGGTACTGGATGCCTGTGACTGCCACAATTGCTTTGCATATCCGTTCAGTAAGTACTATATAGTCCTGTGTTTCCTCAGACCCAAGAACCCCTCACAGTTTTAAATTTCTTCAACATGAGTGGTTTTCTAAGTCCTCTAATTTATTCAGCAATTCTGACATGCAACTTTCTAAATCTGAATACTTGCACAATGTTTTCTACATGCTCTTTTTGCTCTTCAAAATGGTGCTCAATTTCATCAATGCACTGGCCCATATCCTTCATGGCACAATAAAAGCAAGGTAAACCAAACAGTTGGTGTACCAGACAACTTTATTAGTGACAAACCACAATGTGTTTTGGCATTTGCCTTCTTCAGGGAGTAGAGGGACATTCAAAGTATAAGCGCCGGGAGGCACAGGAAGTCCAGAGATCTCCAGCATAGAGCAAGGGAGTGAGCTCCTCCCCGCTTCAGCGTCTCTCCAACCAGTGGCCAGTGGGACATTCAAATTGGAAAAGCCCAGAAATCTCGGGCGGAGAGCGAGGGAGTAAGCTCCTCCCTGCTCCAGCATCCCTCCAATCAGTGGCCAGAGGGACATTCAAATTGTAAGCACTGGGAGGCATGGGAAGCCTGGAGGTCTCCAACGGAGAGCAAGGCAGTGAGCTCCTCCCCGCTCCAGCATCCCTCCAACCAGCGGCCAATGGGACATTCAAATTGTAAGCACCGGGAGGCACGCGAAGCCCAGAGATCACTGGCAGAAAGTGAAGGAGTGAGCTCATCCCCATTCCAGTGTCCTTCCAACCAGTGAGCCATTCAAATTGTAAGTACCGGGAGGCACCCCCGTACCTAAGGGCCCTGCCAAAGGATCCTAGCTGTGACACTTAGAGTGGCTCATGGAGGGAAAGCTCCCCTAACCAGCACATCTGCCAACACCTCCAGCCTCTGCCTCCACATTCACATATGACCAGAAAGGCTCCTTCCATTGGAAAAACCTCAGCTCCACATGAGTACCCACAGTGACCTAATCATTGAACCTACTCTATACTGGGCAACTCTAGTCTTGTCAACCCTTCTATTACCCCCTGATTTGGACCTGTCACCTATCTCCCATCTCCCATGCTGCTTCTAATCCATTTAGGACAAACAGACTGGCCAGCTTTCCTCATGCTTCATACTACACTGCTCACAGTCCTTCACTCTCATCCAGCTTGCCCAGGATCTTGGCACACCTCGCCATCCTCATCCTTGCTCTATACACCCTAACCCATAAAGTCACTTTCACCACTTCTTTCATCATTCCCATCAGACACCACTCACACAACAACAAGCTTCAGCCCCTCTTCCCCAACCCCAGAAGCAGAAACCATTACAATCTAATTAACTTCCATTCCTCATTTACACCACCCTACTCCGCCCTAACCACACACCTTCCATTCAACCTCTCAAATGTGCTCTCATTAACACTTGTTCTGTCCACAACAAATCTCCATTCTGGTCGACTACATTATGAATAGCCATGTTGACATATTGTGCATTACAGAATCATGGCTAGATGATTTCGATACAGTAGTTCTAAATCAACTGTCCTCCCTTCTTACCAAATCTTCAACCACCCTAGGGCACCCAAAAGAGGCGGAGGCATACTCATACTAGCCAAACAGGATCTCCAATTCAAAACTACCAGCTCCAACTCTACCAATGAATTTGACCTCATCGCCATCTCCAACGCCCACCTTTCAGTCTGCCTCACATACAGATCTCCAACAGCAGATACCTGCAACCTCTCACCTATCATTGAGGAAGCATGCTCTAAAGACCACAAGAACAAATGGTTCATACTTCTTGGTTACCTCAACCTACCCTCCTTATCCAGCAAACACTCCTCACTTTTCCTACAAGCTGTGGAAGCTCTCCAACTCAAGCAAATTATCTCACAATCAACTCAATCTAGAGAAGGAACCTTTGACCTAATATTCACCCCAGTCATATGGCCGCACTAACACCTGGCCACCATGACCCAGAACATGGCAGTATCCTGGTCCGACCATAACCTGCTCAGCTTCTTCCTGCCAAACTTCTCCAACTTACACATCTACCACACATCCCCATCTCACTCATGCAGGTTTCAAGCCTTTGACAGAGACACCTTCATCTCCACCATCCTACCTAGCTCCCATAACAATCCAAGCAACCTTGACTCCATAATAGCTGAAAGGAACAACCGCATTTCCTCATACGTTACCACAACCAATAACACAACTGGGATTCCAAGATCGAACCACATTCCATGATTTACCCCCAAACTCAAGGCTCTAAAGAACAAGCTCAGGTAATAGAGTGCAAATGGAGGTGCCACAAAGAACCACCTAACCACTCCACATATGCTACTGCCCCGGCTGAGTACTGCTCGCTCATCCTCCTGAAGAAGAAGGAATACTACACCAACCTAATTAGATCCTCCCTCAGACCTAGAGAACTCTTTGACATAGCCCTACATCTACTTGCCAGTAATATAAACTCTTCAATAGAGTACAACTAGAACGATTCAATTACTGTTGTCAGTAAGAGATTTCACACATAGGGTATAACCAGAATGACTTAATTACTGTTGAAAGTATAATATATCACAGAAATGCTATACAGCTGCTAGTTCGAATTGCATGTTTAAAGTTGGTAATACACCAGGAACCATTCTACCCTAGATTCTTGCTTTCTAAGCAATTGATAATCCCACATTGTTACAGAGTATCTATTCCAGTTCACAGAGTATTCAATGTTACAGAGTAACCATACTTTTTACTATTATCACATTAAATTATAACAGAAACAGTATACACCATTATCTTGCTACAATTCTGAACTATTTAAGAATAGCATATACCTATCACTTCAGACATTTTTTCCCATAGTGTAAATGAAACACTACAATTCTCAAAATGAAACTGATACACCTAACCTTACACTTTCTATATGCCTTAGGGATATATATTTGTCTAACACTCTCTTTTAACTACTGTCTCCAAATACCATGTCCACACTTGGACCATACTGGTTTAGCTCACATACATGTCATACCATACCACTACAAACAGAAACACAATAATAATTTTAACACAAACCCTTATCCAAGAAACACAAATCCCCAAGCTAAGAGGTTAATCCACATAAAACTAAAACCTCAACCTATAATTAAAATTCTAAATACACCAAATCAAACATTAAAAATCATTCTGATCAATTCAAGATCAATTAGAAATAAAATACCTATCATTACAGATATTATCACAGATGAGAAACCTGACTTTCTCTGCGTAACAGAGACTTGGCTGTCCAACTCAGACACAATTTTGCTAAACCAAATACAAATGACCGGATATTCAATCTTTCACTGTAACCGTAATCATAAGAAAGGAGGTGGTATACTCATTCTAGCTAAATCTAGCTTAAACTGTTCCTCAACGATTTGTGAATCTAAAGAAAATATTGATATCTTAAAATTAGAGAATAAAAAATTAGCCATCTGCCTTTTTTACAGACCTCCATCTTCAGATGCAGAGAACTTAACAACCATCCTAGAAACAATCTGTAAGACCACAATGAACAAACCACATGTTGTCTTGGGTGATTTCAATTTAACAACCATTAACAACACTTTACACTCAACCTTCCTAGAATCAATGGAAGACATGGGTTTTAAACAAATAGTCAAACACCCCACACACATTAAAGGCAACACTCTTGACCTTGTTTTTCTTCCTGAACATATACTGGAGGCACATCACTACAACCCTCCCACTGTAACCCAAGTACCATGGTCTGATCATTTTATGATCCAATTCTCAATCCACACCTCACACACATCCTCTCATCAACAAACTGCAACACATCATGGACCGCGATTCTGTCCATTTATATCAGAAGAATTTCTAGAAACAATAATACCTCAACTAGATATAAATTCAAACAACATTGACGAAGTAATTACTAACTGGAACTCGGTATTAAGAGAAGCCTCTAAACCATTAACACCAAAACCTAAAAAGCCTCATAAAGCAACTTCAGAAAAATGGTATACTCATGAACTGGATACTATCAAAAAAAACCTAAGAAAAATAGAAAGAAAATGGCGTGTAAAGAAAACACCTGAACTTAGGGTTCTCTACTTTACAACACTTAACACATACAGAGCAGCAACTAATAATGCAAAGAAATTATATCATACTTCTATATTAACTAAGGCTATTAATCGTCCGAGGGAACTATTTGAAATAGTAAATTCCCTATCTAAAGCTTCTAATAACAACTCCCAGCTCATCCCTATAAACTTATCTGATTTAGCAAACTATTTTGCTAGTAAACTAAAACTATCATTGATACCAATACCAGATCCTATAATATCACTGAACAATAACAATAGATGGAATTCCTTCCAACCCATTGATAAAAAACAAATACTAAACATAATATCAAATATCAATACCACCACATCTATCCTTGATCCATGCCCAGTCACCTGGATTAAGTCAACAAAAGATGAACTTGCCCCATTTATTCTCAAAATAGTCAACAGCTCCATCCAGCAGGGGGTACTACCAAAAGAACTAAAGAATTCTGCAATTCGACCAATTTTAAAGAATAAATCTCTAAATGAGAATGACCCAACCTCATATCGCCCAATTGCCAGTATCCCCTTTATAACAAAAATTATAGAAAAAGTTGTACAATTACAACTACAGGACTATATAGATACATTTGCCCCCCTTGATGATCATCAATATGGATTCCGACCATATCATTGTGTAGAGACCCTTCTGCTTGCTCTCCTCG
This sequence comes from Ichthyophis bannanicus, assembly GCA_033557465.1. Classification (NCBI taxonomy): domain Eukaryota; kingdom Metazoa; phylum Chordata; class Amphibia; order Gymnophiona; family Ichthyophiidae; genus Ichthyophis; species Ichthyophis bannanicus. The sequence goes on from CM066037.1 coordinate 152,215,544, forward strand.
ATACCCTAAACAAAGGACTAGACAACACAAAACAAGCTTTTATTATGGTATTTCTAGATATATCTGCGGCCTTTGATAGTGTAAATCACAACATACTTATATCAAGGCTCGAACAAATTGGATTAAGGAAAATTACACTAGAATGGTTTAAATCCTATATATCTGACCGTACACAATTTGTAAAAGTTAACCAGAACTCCTCACCTACTTTTCCTCAAGAACAGGGAATACCCCAGGGCTCTGCCTTATCTGCCCTTCTGTTCAACCTCTATCTCCAACCAATCTGTACCATTTTTCAAAACCACAAGATGAAATACCAGATATATGCGGATGACATTATGCTATACTCTGCATTTGACATACAAGATCCAAACTATGACAATATAGCAAACTGCCTTATAGATGCTGAAAATGGCTAAGTGAAAACAATTTGAAAATCAACTTCAAAAAACAGAGATACTTATCACCTCAAGAAACACAAATTATACACCACCAACTGACATCAAAATCCTTAACTTTAACATACCTATAAAGGAAAATATTAAATACTTAGGGGTCACTATAGACAAGGCTCTTAATTTCACAAGCCATATCAAGAAAACAACCAAAACAATATACTACAAGCTACGCTCAATTCAACAACTGAGACCGCTATTAGAATTCAATGACTTTAGAACCATCACACAGGCTCTGATAACACCCCATTTTGATTACTGCAATGGGATATTAACAGGTGTATCTAAAAAGAGCTTAAAAATACTACAGATGGCTCAAAATGTTACAGCTAGAATAATCTTCAAAGCCAAACTGACTGATCACATCACCCCGATACTTTATTCATTACATTGGCTACCTATACAAAGTAGAATTCAATATAAAATAATATTGACCACCTTCAAACTGATAAACCAGATTGCCCCATCATACCTCTCTACACTAATTCATAGACCTACAGAAAATAGAGTAAGACGTAGAAAGAACCTGCATACTATTGCAGTCCCTGACTCAATAAGAAAAACTAAACACATAACAAGTACAGGTGCCTTCTCATATGTAGCACCTTCTCTATGGAATAATCTCCCGGATCAACTAAGGGAAATAAAAGACCTGAAACAATTCAGAAAAGATCTAAAAACCTACTTGTTCACGCAATATTATTCCAACACAGATAAAGAACTGGCTAAGACCTCTCATCCTCCTTAGATCTATGAACGTTCCCTATAACTATTGCAATGCTATCCTAGATCTCCATAATATGCTCGCCCTAATACTTGCAAAACTACTTCCAATAGAAACCCATTGATAAAACCTCAATATATATATGTAAATAGTTTCAAATATTAATCAAATCTATCTATATATAGTACTGATTTCTGTTCTTAGTACTTGATATTAACTACCTGTATATAGTTTTGAACACTGTTCAATATACCTGTATATAGTTTAAACACTGTTCGATGTAACTGCTTACCATAGCAATGTTTTATGTATTCTGTTGTTTAATGTAAACCGCCACTGATCTTGGGAAGTGGCGGTATATAAGAGATTTGCAAATAAATAAATAAATAAATTAAAGACCCCACTACATCCAAATCCGATGCCACCCTATCCCTGGCCAACATGGCACAATTTCTTCAGTCCAAAGAATCATCCACCACCAGAAATTAGTGGCTCCCCACCAGTGCCTCCAACAACCCAACCAACCAAAACTGGTCTTCCTTTATTCCACTCTCCCTATCCCAAATTGAAAGCATCATCACAAACCTCAACAGCACCACTTCCCCTCCCAACCCTTGCCCCTTCTCCTGGATTAAAAATGACCAAGCAAGAGCTTGTGTCAATCATCCTACACATTGCTCAGACTTCCTTATCTTCAGGCTAAATGCGAACTGCCCTCAAACATGTTTCCATCAGACCCCTCTTAAAAAATCAAGTGACTGACCCACTCTCACCATCCTCCTACAAACTGATCTCTAGCATCCCCTCTTGCCAAAATCATCAAAAAAGCAGTACAGCTACAGATACAGGACTTTATAGATCCTACGCTCCCCTGGACACGCATCAACATGGCTTCAAGCCCCATCACAGTACTGAAACCCTTCTGACCTCACTATTAGACACACTAATCAAGGGCACAAAGAAACATCACAAGGATTCATCCTCGTTTTCATTGACATCAATGCAGCCTTTTATTCTGTCATTCATGGGCACCTCCTTTCATGCTCCAATTTATTGGCCTCAGAGACAGAACTCTACAATGGTTCCAATCCTACCTGACCTACCGATAACAACAAGTCAGAATTGGATCCAAAACCTCCAACCCTTTCAGACTATTCCACAGCTTACCCCAGGGCTCTGCTTTATCCTCCCTCCTCTTCAATATTTTCATCTAGCCATTATGCAAAATAATCCAAAACCACAACATCCTCTACCATCTGTACACCGATGATATCTTAATTTACACACCATTCACTATCCTCAACCCTGACTACTCCGCACACATCACCCCAGTCCTGAACCAGCTACACTGGCTCCCTGTACAAATGAGAGTCAAATACAAAGTTGCCCTGACCATTTTCAAAACCCTTCACAGCCTCTCAGCAAACATTCTTCAACGCCTCATTCTCAAACCTCCCAACAATAGATCTAGGAGAAAGGCCAATCACAACCTGCTAGAGGTCCCAGCACCCACTACCTGGAATTCCCTCTCCCCAGACTTGCGCTCCTTAACTGACATTGGAAGGTTTTGCCGCAAACTACAGACCCACCTGTTCCTGAAACATTTTGGATCTGTCATATAGTTTCCTAGGCCAGCTCCCCATGCTTTTGTCTTTCACCATGTATAATAATCTCCCCCACCCCCTGTTTGATGCAGTGTTACGATTCATACATTATTGTCTTGTTAACATTGACTAACCTGTTCTCAGCCATGTTCCATGTAATGTTCTTGTTCCCTGTACACCGATGTGACTTATAGATACAGCGGTATACAGCAGTATAGAGGGAAGAGTGGCCTAGTGGTTGGGGCAAGTTACCTCAAGCCAGAAGGTTGGGGGTTCAAATACCACTAGAGGACAGCAACCTTGGGCTGGAAGGACTGGGGTTTCTAGTCCCACAGGTGCTCCTTGTGGTCTTGGGCAAGCCACTTAACCCTCCATTGCCCATGTTCCCTGTAAAATAGTTTATCTCCAAGTTATAATGCCCTGTTCAATGTAAACCACCTTGATATCATGAAAGGCCGTATATAAATAAATGTTGCTAAATTAAATAAATAAAAACCTCAAACAAAACAAAATAATTAAAATCATAAAGTTAAAATATATATATATTATATAGTAAAAGACATACTACACAAATATTAGGTGTAATAATGAATAAAATAATTAAAAAATGTAAGGCTAAGGCATATAAAAGGTAAACAGCTAATGAATTATACCATGACACAGACATCCAGGTATATGTAACATGGAGGTTGGAAGCAAAAACCAAGAACAACATACTAACAGCATATGCCATTGAGATGTTGCACCAAACTAATCATGATAATAAGTGCCAGGGGGAACACTTACTGCATAGGTATTGCCTGATTCTAACAAAACAAAATAAACTGCAAGATTAGGAATGCATAATAGCTTCTTGCAAGATAGAAGGTCAACGCAAAAGAGGAAGGCCAGCAATGAGATGGATCAATACAATAACAGCAGCTACGGGTACTGTGATGCAGTGGGTGATATAGAGCCTATGAAAGTTAATGAAAATGAGGAACTTACCTCAGGTTTGGCTGTAGAGAGAAACTCAGTGCATAGAGAAACAGCTGAGCAGCAAAGGCTGTCAGCGCAAGAAAAGCCAAAAGCCATTAAAGGTAGTTTTCCCTGTAACAGTTCTGACGCAGGAAGAAACAGAAAAGCTCATCAGGAGCACCTGTGTCCTAACTCTCACATAACGTGCAGGGCAGGGAGGCATATAAGTTCCTGGTTAGAACCAGGAAGGGGAAGTCAGGAGGGGAGAAAGAGGAGTAGTGCTGGTAAGAAGGAAGAACCAGGAAGTGAATGCAGAAGCAGAGCTCGAGAGAAAAGGGTTGGAGCAAGCAGTGCTGGGAAAGGCAATGCTCAAGGAAGCAGACCTGGAGAGAAACCAGGAGGGGCCAGCAGCTCAGGAGGACGGTATGAGCAACCAATGAGCACAGGTCAGCCCAGAGGAAGTTTACTGGCTGAAGGAAACTTCAAGTGTGGCTGCAAAGCAAGAAACAGCTGGGAAGGTAACCAGGAGTTTGTTAGCTCTGAGCCTGACTGGAAAGACAGGGAGAGAGTCCTCTACAACCCAGGAGCTAAAGCTAGAACTAAGGTAAAAAGGTGGGAGCCTTGTTCTTTTAAAGAAAGGTTTAAAAGCTCTGCATGTTTTAAAGGGCGTGGCCCTGAGTACAACATTGTAGCTGAAAGATATCCAAAGCCTTTATTTGGTGAGGAAAACCAGCAAGGAGCCTTTCTCATACCAGGCAGATATAACCCTGGGCTTAAAGAACCCTTGGCAGGAAGGGATAGCGGTGTATCACAAGAGGCTGTGCCAGAATTCAGCACATGTGAAGAATGTGACTCAGATAGTTTGGGAAGTGAAGCTGAAGGGATGATATGGGAAAATAATAGCCATACTTCAGACCCCATTCCAATGGACTGTACCATATGTTTTTCGGACGACCTCACTTCTTTGTGTTAACTTTTAAGGAGAATAACTTTGTGACAATAACAAAAGAAAAGAAGATATTTTCTGTTGCCATTTTTGTTCAATGCTGTGTTTTGTGTTGCATTCCTGAGGATGTCTGTTCGGGAAGGGGAATAAAACCCTAATTATTTACTTTACCACTTGACCAAAACACTCTGTTTTAAAACAAAGAGCAGAGCAAAACTTCAATAACCCTAGGCAGCCGCCTAAATAGGGTTAAAAAGGGCTCTATCATACGAGCCCCATCACAGTACCAGTCTGTCAACAATGAGCCACCTGACTGAAGACCGAACACAATTTAGGATAGCTATCCAGAGGGTCGCCATGAGTCGACTCCGACTCAACGGCACTTAACAACAATAGCTTCTTGGAATCCCAATCAAGGGGGGCAGGGAAGAAGGAGAATTAGTTTGGGGAGAAAATTGTAAAATGCATGATGATATTATCTATCTTTGCAGTGTTGTTCTTTCCGGAGACCATGAAAGTGTACCCATGGTCCTGGGGCTTGTTGTAATTCTGATGGTTTAATAAAAATTATTTTAAAAAAAACAAATTCCCAAACAAACCAATCCCAGAATGAAGAAGATGTAAATACCAAAAACAATGTACTTCATTTCAATATGCCAAATGGAGCAAGGGAAATCTCTCAGGGTTATCATACACTATGTTGTTGTTGTTGTTGTTAAGTGCTGTCTAGTCGATGGCGACTCATGGCAACCCTCTGGATAGTTGTCCTAACTGTGTTCGGTCTTCAGTCAGGCGGCTCATTGTTGATAGAATGTCACCACATGCCTGTTGTTATTGTATCAAACCATCTCATTGATGGCCCTCTCTTGGTTGACCTTCTACCTTGCCAAGCATGATGTCCTTCTCTAACGATCTCTCTCTTCGCATGATGTGTCCAAAGTATGAAAGTTGAAGGAAAGCTTAGGTTTGATCTCCTCTAGTACTAACTGGTTTGCTCTTTGGGCAGTCCATGGTATACACAGTATTCGTCGTCAACACCATAATTCAAAGGCATTGATTTTCTTCCTATCTTTTCCACTGTCCAACTTTTGCATCCATATGATGTTATCGTACACTATAATCATAAAAAAATCCTTGAAAAAGGATCTGACCAAATTGAGCATATTAGCATAGGCATAGGCATAGAATATTTATTAGCATAGGCATAGGCATAGAATATTTATAAATCGTTCGTTGCATCAACTATCCTAAAAAAAACTCCTTTAAATTTAATTAATAATTACATTTTTAATTTAATTTTTTTACAATTTTGATATTTAAAATGTTTTAATTGTGTAATTTTAGATTTAATTTTTAAATTGTATCCTTAAACATATTGTTAATTCACAGAACTGACATGCCTCCATGTCCTGCATAGCATGTACCACAATTTCATAAATATTGCCCTTCATATAGATGTTGGCTTAAAGATAATGCAAAACAGAATATAATATTTCACTGCACTTATCTGCTTTTAAAAAAGTTGCCTCAATGCCATTTATGATGCCATTTCCAACGCTTTGCCAGTGCTTCTTCAGGGGGCTAATGGAACCCGTCACAGAAAGTCATGCAGTGGGGGATAGAGGCATTATAGTTACTAAAAACCTTTACTAGAAATTTACCTTAGTCCTACAGTTCCCACAACAAGAGAGACCAGACTTGATATCACTCCAAATACAACTTAATCAACCCTATGATTCTATTCATAATAATGTCTAATCCTTCTCTATGTAACAGTATCTTCTATTAATATTTCCATTTACCACCTTCATTCAACTGTAAATACACTGTGATAAGGTGAGCTGTGAGGATGAGATGGAATGGGAGAGAAGTGAGGAATGTACCTTTAAAGACAGATGTAAACAGGGTTCCCATAGAAACCACAAGCCACCGGAGCATGCAGTAGCTAGAGCTAAGCCCTGCCCAAGCAGTGACGTAAGAGCTAGGTTGAGCCCTAACAGCTCTCACATGTGCAGAGAGGAGGGTGTGACTGAAAAGAAACACCATTTTAAAACTGATTCAGAGTTTGGTAAAGGTAGTCAGGAGGAAAGGAGTCAAGAGGAAAGGAACCAGGAGGAAAGAGGTCACGAGAAAAGGGAGCTCAAGGAGCAAAGGAGAGGAGGAGGAAAGACAGCTGATTCTTACTCTCAGAAAGCAGTGGAACCAAGGTTGGAACCTGTCCTAAAACACCCCAGAGAAGAGAAGCTGGAGAGGTTTGTTTCCACATGGGGAAGCAGCTCAGAGAGCCAGCCCAGTAATAGAGGTGGGGCAGACAAGTTTGCTACAGTTCCTAACAGAGGCTTTTCTGAAGAAGTGGTCAGAGAGCTGAGGAAAAGCTCTGAACACTGTGCTAGCCAAAAGACAAGGAGAGCAGCCCCAGGCAGGAACAGGAACAGTTCAAGTAAGTGCCGTGAGTCAGCTCTAGAGGCTGTTGAAAAGCTATTCTATGAGAGAGAAACTCCTTCTTTAAACTATGCTGGTACAGAGCAGAAAGAACACTTTTTAGGGAAACTGAAAGAGTTTCTGCAGAGTGTAAAGTTTAAACCTTCTGATATAAGCTCCCCAGAAGATGATTCAAATGAAGCTGTGGAAGATATGCAGATAGAAATGTATGAAACTCCTTGTGATAATGACGCAGTAGAAATGGAATGCTCATTCTGTAAGTCAAACAAACTAAGCATGTGCTAGGCTTAGGCCAGGAGCAGAAGTTTATTTACCCTGGTTTTGTCAAGCTGAGTGAGAAAGAAAACTCTGACTATGAAGTTTTAAAGTCTGCCTGATGTGATTAGCAGCCATAGCAGTGAAAGGCATTTGTCTGAAGGAAGCTGAGTGCCGCTGCTGTGGAAATAATATTCCTGACTTTGATGTTAAGCCTGTTTTGTTCATCTTCATCATTTAATTTGGAGAACTTATCCTTGCCTTGTTTTTGCGCTATGAATTTTGATGTGAGGGAGAAACCCCGGAATAAATTTCTTTGTTTTGCCTGACAAACTGTGTGGTCACACTACTTTGCTTGGAGAGTATCTGGAACTACAAGTCCCAGCATTCAGTGCTGGCAGCCAAAGCCTGGGACAGTACTCAAAGGGCAAATAAGGCAGCCCTTTTGCCTACCGGCCATTGGCCTAGGCAGGGGGTCACGACAACACACAGTATTTACCACATATTAACCATATCACCCATACATCATATTTAGGAATTTCACCCCATAATAGATCTCAACCTGAAATAAGGAATCCATGTGGAAACACTCTTAAAGCAACTTCTTTCCCATTTAAACAAAAAGATCCCACATAATAAAAATATATGTTCACAAATGCTCCCACTAGCAATATTCTCACATTCAAACCTACTGCAGGTAAAACCCTTTCATATTTATCCAAACACAAGACAAAAGTACAGACCATAGCATCAGCAATGTTTCAGGACCAACAGACTGGCAGAAGTAGTCAGCAGGCAAAGCTTCCAAAAGCCAAAAATCATTGCGCAGCGTACTGCTTATAATGTACAATCTGTTCGGCGATCTGACAAGATTTAGTGTAAATCCTTTTTATTGAACAATATAACCATCAGTAATTACATTTACATAGAATATAATTACAAAGAACACACTTATAGAGCCTCTTTTGTCAGGGAGGAGGCCCTCTCAATCATATCAAGGCCTCAAGGCCTAGAGGCCCCCAATACACCAATGAACAACCAAGTATACAGTTCCCAAGGACCCAGATGCATCTGCAGTATATTAAAAAGGCACTGGCAATACAAAGACACTCTCTAACATTATGCAACATCCCCGTTTTCACAGTCTGTCTTTGATTACATTTACCTTTAAATTTACATCATTTGTTGTACTGTGCATATTGCTATCATGTACAAACACCTGCATCACTAAACACAAATCTAGAATACTTTATTAAATATACCGTATATAGAACTCTATTAACCCAAACTGTAACCCTTCTAGCTACATACTCTTTTACCCTAAGGTGCGGTGGCTCTTACGCACCCTCAGGGCAGACCCAAAAGGCCGGAAAGGCCGTAATCGCTTCGCAGTTCTGCCCATTATTGTGACCAGGTTTTCTCAACTTTATCCCTTGCCATTCCCCTGGAACCATGTCTCTCCTCCTCCCCTCTTCCCATACATTACCTATACCTGCCTTTACAATTCCGTACCCTCCTTCAGCAGATCAGTACTTCGTTCCCCCTACCCCCCTCCCCTCTCCACCCTACCCGTCCTCCCAGCTTGTTTCCCATTACTGCCAGCAAGTCTCCCCCCTCGTGCAGCTCGTCATCTACAAAATAATCTCAGTTAAATTGTGTCAATCCAATGTATTTACTTCAAATGAGTCCCACACTTTGGCACACCACTCTTTTTTCTTCTCGCCCAGCATTTGAGCCGTTCGGCGTTCCATGTCCCTCAATTCTAACATAGAGCTTTCCCACCCTTTAACCACTGGAGGGGCACTCAACATCCATTGTCGGAGTATACATAATTTGGCTACAATGAATCCCCTGTCACATAGCTGTTTATGATGGTGTTGTACTGGAATTCCTATTCCCGGTGCTCCAAACAATCCCCATTCCGGCGTAAGAGCCTCAGAACCCAATTTCTCCCTGCCAACCCCCACCCAAACCTCTTTCCAAAAAGGTTGTATTTGTGAGCAGAACCAAAACCTATGTGACAACGTTCCTTTTTCTTCCTCACAGAGCCTACACACATCCGTCTGAGCCATCCCCGCTCGTGCCACCCACACATCGTGAACATAGGCCCTCCATAAAAATTTGTATTATATTTCCTGCATTCTTACAGATTCCAATACAGCTTTTACTGACTGAAATGCCTGCTGCAACTTCTTCACCGTAACCCCAGGCTTCCGGTCCTGCTGCCATCTCTTTGCCAAGTTCTCCAACGGACTCAAATCCCTATCAAAGCCTATCTCCCCCCTCAACTGTGACACTGTTACTTTCCCTTGTAGTGTAGTCCACAGGTCTAGCATCCCCCCCCCCCCTCGGAAAGTATTCCACTAAAATCTTTGTGCAGACTTCGGACATAGTGCCTCGCCTGCACAAAGAAATAGAATTGACTAGGGGCCAGATTATATCTCCTCTTCAACTCTAAAAAGGAGTCGAGTTCAGCTCCTGTTTCCATTCGTAAATGTCCCACATATTCAGCTCCTTGTCTTGCCCATTCCTTCCCCACTTTCCCCTGTGTTCCTGGGATAAATTCTAAATTTCCTGATAAGGGGAGTGGAGGAGTGGCCTAGTGGTTGGGGCAAGGTACTTCAGGCCGGAAGGTCAGGGGTTCAAATCCCACTAGAGGACAGCAACCTTGGGCCGGAAGGACTGGGGTTTCTAGTTCCACAGGTGCTCCTTGTGGTCTTGGGCAAGCCACTTAACCCTCCATAGCCCATGTTCCCTGTAAAATAGTTATCTCCAAGTTATAATGCCCTGTTCAATGTAATTTCAGTTTGTTCAATGTAAACCACACTGATGCAGAATAGCGCAGTATATAAGAGAATGTAAATAAATAAAAATAAATAAAAAATAAAATCTGTCCCCCTCCAACACCGCTTCCAGTACCAACAAAGGACCTTCCAAGCCTGGTGCAACGCTTGCAGGTATATTGAGGCTTTTCAAGCAGGCGGTACCTCTCCAGATGACCTGTGCAGAAAGTATGCTCTATGTGCTGCCCCAGCCATCTGATCAATGAGATCCAATGGTATAATATTTTCTGTTCCTAGTATCAAATCCCGCCACGGTCTAACTAAATAAGTAAGATTATAAGCTCTCAGAGGCACCAACCCCAATCCCCCTTCCTCTGTGGGCCTCATTAAGGCTGCAATGGCTATTCGGGGTTTCCGACCTCTCGAGGAACTTATTTATATGTCTCTGTAGTACCAATAGGTCCTTTTTTAATATCCAGACAGGAATATGTCTTAATAGGTATATCCACCTTGGGAGCTCCACCATCTTAAATAAAGCTACTCTTCTCAACAGCAAGATAGGTAAATCCTGCCACTTCCTTAATCGCGCAATTGTTGCGGACATCATTGGTTGGACATTGACCCTGTAAAGATGGGACATTTTCTCGGGTATCTGGATTCCCAGGTATTTAAGATGCCCCTCTGCCCATATTAGTGGGAAGTCCCCTTACCATTTGGACTTGACTACTCCTCCTACATCCAAGACCAGTGACTTAGTCTTATTTATGCGCAGTCCCGAGAAAGACCCAAACCGCTCAATCTGTTTTAGTGCAGCGGCTAATGACCCCTGCAGGTCCTGCAGGCACAGCAGCATATCATCTGCGAACGCGCTTACCTTGATGCCCCCTCCTTGCCATTCCATCCCTTTTATCTCCTCCATCCTTTTTATAGACAGAAGGAGGGGTTCTAGCTGTAGCACAAATAAAAGAGGAGAAAGAGGGCAACCCTACCGCGTCCCTCTCTTCAACTCCCCCAATTGTAATGCTAGCTATCGGTTCTGCGTAGAGCGCCCTGACCCACTGTAAATAGGCCCCACCAAAGCCAAACCTCTGCATCACCTCAAACATTTACGCCCAGGAGACCCTATCAAAGGCCTTTTCAGCGTCTAGGCTTACTAATATTAAGGGAGCCTCCTGGAACTGGCAGAAATCCATACTCAGTAAAATTTTACTAATATTCAAAAGTGCCTCCCTTCCATTAACAAATCCTGATTGATGAGTTCCTATAAGTCTCGGGAGTATATTCTGCAGCCTTGTAGCAAGTACCGATGCTAGCAGTTTCATATCATAATTGATTAAAGAGATAGGCCTGTATGATGCTGGGTCTTCTGGGCTTTTGCCTGGCTTGGGGATAATAGTGATAGCTGCTGTTCTCATTTCTCTAGGGAACTGACCGGTCCCGAATACCTCTTCGTATAGAGCTGTCAAGGTAGGCGTCACATTAAGCTCGAGCATCTTATAGAATTCTATCCCAAACCCGTCAGGCCCTGGGGATTTATGGGGGTACCCGTTCTAATAACACTTTGGATTTCTCGCCCTAAGATCGGTCTATTCAATTCCTCCTGTTCCTGCTCTGACAGACACGGGAGTTGCACCTCATCTAGAAAGATCTTCTCCTGTTCTCTATCCTCTGCATCCGGGGTGTACAGGTCTTGGTAAAACTGCCTAAAAATTTGCATAATTGGTTGAGTGCCCTGATGTTTCACCCCGTCCTTATCTCGAATTACTGCTATCACTTTGTTTCCAATCTCACACCAACCGGGCCAGGAGCCTACCCGTGCAGGCCCCGTATCGAAAAAATTGATGCCTGTAGTATTGCATTGAGTATATTGCCCTTTCATAGAGCATATGATTGAGGCGTTTCTGTGTCTCTAGATAAATCTTTACGTTTTTCGGGTCCTGCCCCTTCATTGCCATTCGTTTATAGGTTTGAAGCTCTTGGGCCTGCTTTATGATTTATTTATTTATTTATTTAACACTTATTTATATACCGCATCTTCCAGCGATCAGTTGCGGTGTACATTTAACAACAATTAACAATGCAGAGCTTGTTTTACATAGAACAGTTATAACTTTTTACAATGAACATCTTAACTTGAACAACAAAGTGTATGTAAAAACTATGCGGAATAGTTCAATGAATCAACTAACACAGATTGTGTAACAATTTAAACTGTAGTACTGTTTCTAACTCAATTTTAACTATATACAAGTGGGGTATTGATGCATTGGAATGGAAAGATTATTCATTTAAGTTGTACGTATTATTGTAATAGGGAGTATAATCTTGATTTTAGACAGGTTCTTGTTTAGCCTTTATCTAAGTTGATTGGAAGGTTTTCTATGGTATTATAGTGTTTAGTGAATAGGTAGGTTTTCAATTTTTTTCTGAATTCTGTTATCTCTGTTAGTGATCGCAAGTCCTCTGGTAAAGAGTTCCAGACTGTTGGGGCTACGTGGGAAAAGGCTCTTTTATTTGTTAATTTGTGAGTTCTTATATATTCTTTTGGCATCTTAAGTTTATTTGATTGTCCTTTTCTATAAGTAGGCTTAGGTGGTTCTTTGCTTATTAGATTACAGAGTGTCTTCGGGGCCATATCTTTTAGGGCTTTGAATGTAGTTATAATTGTTTTGTATGTTATCCTGCTTTGTATTGGTAACCAGTGAAGGGATGCTAGTATCGGTGTAATGTGTTGGAGTGAATTTATCTTTAATATGATTCTGGCTGTAGCATTTTGCGCGAGTTGGATCCTTTTAATGTTTTGTTTTGAAATGCCTATAAGTACTAAGTTGGCGAAATCGAAGTGTGGAGTTATGGTAGCCTGTGTTATATTGATAAAATCTTGTATAAATACAAGGGGGCGTAATTGTTTGAGGATTTTAAGTTTGAAGTAGATTTTCTTCAAGGTATTTCTGATGTGCGTTTCCATGGTAAGTTGTGTGTCTAAAATGACACCTAGATATCTTATTTCATTTTTTATTTTAATTTCTTGGTTCTGTAGTATTATGTGAGTTGGCGGGGTGAACGTTTGGTTTTTTGTTACGATTAAGACTTCGGTTTTAGCATGGTTTATATGTAGGTTTTGGGTTTTTAGCCAGTATGTAATTTCATTGTAGCAGTCAGATAGAAGTTGAATCGGTAGGTTAGGAATTGTGAAAGGTATGTACATCATGATATCATCCGCATAAAGGTGATATTGTACTCCAAATTTTTAAAAATATTGCAAATCGGTTTTATATAGATATTAAAGAGTAGGGCTGACAGTGCTGAACCTTGTGGTAAACCTATTTCTTGTTTGTATATGTTTGATGTTTGGTTACCTATTCTTACATTTTGTGTTCTGTTATGTAAATATGAGGTGAACCATTTATGTACGGTGGAATTTATGCCTAACTGTTTTAAGTTGTTGAGCAGTATTGAGTGATGCACGCTATCAAAAGCTGCTGATATGTCAATGAAAAGGAGAATGAATGCTTGTTTGTGATTGTCAATTCCTTTTAGGAGTGTGTCTATTAATACTGCTAGGAGTGTTTCTACTCCGTGGCGAGGTCGGAAACCATATTGTTGTTCATCAAGTGGGTAAGATAAGTCTATGAATTCCTGTGTCTGAAGTTGCACTACCTTTTCAATTACTTTGGCCAAGAATGGTATGCTAGATATGGGCCTATATGATGTTGGCAATGTTTTGTCTAGTTTGCAGTTCTTTAAAATTGGGCGTATTTGTGCATGTTTGAGCGGGGATGGAAGGTATCCTTGGGTGAGTGAGAGGTTTACTATTGGGAGAATATAGGATATTAGAGTTTGCAGTGTGTTTTTTATCCATGAAACTGGGCATGGATCCAAGTACGAAGTTGTAGTATTTAGGTTGGAGATGATTGTTTTTAATGATGCTTTTGAAATGGGGTAAAATTCTGACCATTCATCTACAGGTTGATAAGTGATGTTGATATTATCTGCGTGCATGGAAGGTTTCTTAGATTTGCTTTGGTAATGATTAGCTAGGGTTTGAACTGAGATTTCCGTGATTTCGTTGCTGGAAGTTTGCTCGTTATTAGTTAATTTTCTGACTATAGAAAATAACTCTCTTGGTCTATTGTATGATTTTGTTAAGATTGCTGCATAATAGTTTTTCTTTGTGTTGTCAATTGTTTCCTTATATTTTGATAGATAGTTATTGAATATTTCTTTGTGTACAGTCAGCTTGGATTTTCTCCATTTTGTTTCAAGTTTTCTTATTTCTTTTTTCATTTGTCTTAGAGTGCTATTAAACCATGGTGAACTATTTAATTTGGTGTATATTGTCTTTTTGTTAGGTTGATTATTTTTAGCTGCATTATTGATAGTATCATTCCAGTTGTTAACAGCATCATCCAGATTAGATGTTGATAAGAAGTAGGGGATTGTTAAGTCAATGAAGTTTGTTTCATTAAACTTTTTGAATTTTGTAGTGGGAGTACTCCTTATGTAATTATTGATGCTGGGGATGGGATATGGGATATTTATTTTGATGATAGAATGATCAGACCAAGGTGTCTCTGTGCATTCAATGGAATTAGAGTGCACTAGCTTGAAGAGTATTTCGGGGAGTAGAACCAAATCTAGTGTTCTTCCTTTGATATGTGTTGCAGTTTTAACTATTTGATGGTACTCTATGTCTGCTATGGTGTCTAGGAATAATTTAGAGTCTAGTGTTGGGAGTGACGGAAGGTTAAAATCACCTAGCATGATCACAGGATTTTGGTCAGTAGATGAACTGAGGAGTTCAATAAGAGAATCCAGGCCATCTGATTTATTGTCTGGGGGTCTATATATTAAGCAAATTTTTATGTGGCTGATTCTTATTAATAATGTGTCTATGTTAGTATTGATATTTGATTGGATTGGCTTGGCGTTTAGTGTTTTTTTTGTCATCATTAGAACTCCACCACCTTTTTTGTTGGGTCTGTGTTTGTAGAATGTATCATAGTTCTCTTTATCAAGTTGGTTTAGATAGACTGTATCTGTTTCAGTGAGCCATGTCTCAGTGACACATAAAATGTCAGGTTTTAAGTCAGCTATCATGTCGTTAAATATGGGCAATTTATTCTTCATTGATCGTGCGTTAATGAGGATGCATGATAGGGAAGAATAATAGTTAGAACAGATTTTCTTGTCTATTTGTTGTGTATTTGTTTGTTGTATGTGAATTAGTCTGTGATAATTAATTTTTGGGTAGTTTTGATGAGTGTGCCCCATATGGCAATCATTTCGATTGTATGTATGTATTATAGGTATAGTCATATGGTCTTTGTGGTTTAAACATAGGGATAGGTCGATTATTATTATTGTTAATAATATACAGGAGTATGATACTCTTATAAGCATGTTGTTAGGGTGAAGCATTTTCAGTTTGTTGGCTCGGCTTAAAGTGAGTATAAGTGCAGTTTTGGCCTACTGACAAGGGTACTATATTACTAGCAATGTTATATGCAGTTATAGCTTGAAATACTGACAACAGTACTATATTACTAGCAATGTGCTAAAGCTTGAGATACTGACAACAGTACTATAATACTATCAATACTATAATACTATCAATGGCATCATTGATCCTTTTCCTTTCACGGGCCACAAACACGATGGTATGGCCCTGCATCACTGCCTTCCCTGCTTCCCACAGGATGGCTACGCTGCTTGCTTGGGTATCATTAAATCATATATTCTTCTCCCAATGTTTTACCAGGTATTCCTGGAATTCCTTATTCTTCCATAGATGTTTCGGGAATGACCATTTACCCCGTACTCCTCTCCACCCTTTCCAATCCATCTTAATCATCGCATGATCAGATATTACGATTGGCTCAATCTCTATACTCATGACTCTTCCCAAGTTGTCCCTGGACACCAGCATGTAATCTATCCGGGACCATGTTTGGTAGGCTCTTGACAGATGCGTGTAGTCTGTCTCACCTTCATGCAATACTCTCCATGCATCAACTAGCCCTCCCACTCTACAAAGATACCTTACCTCTTTCCTATTCCATCCCCCTCCCTCCTGAGTTTGTGATCTATCTAACTCAGGGTCATGTGGACAATTGAAATCCCCAGCCAATATCAATGGTATTTTCGGGGCTCCCCCTACCCTTTGTGCAATGCCCTTAAAAAACTGATGATTATATATGTTTGGCACGTATATATTGCCAAGAAATAGCTCCTCACCTGTATTTTGATATGCACAAATATGAACCTCCCCTGTGTGTCAGTTTCTTCCTTCAGAATTTCCGCCCGGATCCCTTTCCTAATCAGGACTGCCACTCCACACTTCCTCCCCCTCCAAGGTAGCCGCATACACTTGCCCCACCCAATCTCTCTTCAGTTTCTCATGTTCCCTTGCACTCAGATGCGTTTCTTGTAAAAGAGCTATATGGACTCTCTCCCATTTCAGCACTTGCAATATTTTTGTGCGCTTCACAGGCGTACATATTCCGTCCACATTCCAAGTTACTATACGCAAATCAGACCCCATCTAATTCCCCCCATAGGTTTTTCTCACACTTCCTTTTTCCATTTGTTTTCCTTTTTGCCCGAAGCTTCCCAGCCTCAACTCCAGGCATTCCTCTTGCCTCCTCCCTCCAATGTGCCACAGACCCCATTTCTTTGTTATTCCGCCTTCTTTCTGGGCAGACTTTAAGCTGGCAGATAGCACTCTTTTAGCGTATTGCTTTCTTTCAAGCCCTTCCCCCCTCCCCATACACCCCACCCACCCACTCTCCCATCCCCCCTCTCCCCCACCCTCTGTCCCCGCTCCACCCCCTCCCACCTCTCCCTCTCCTCCCCCCTTAAAAGATTCCATCCTCTACCCTCAGCCCTTAAATGCTGAGGTTCGATCCCTTGTTAGACATTTCAGGGCTACCTCGCAACTTTCACTCCCAATATCAAATGTATTTTCATATATCCTCCACACATTTACTCAACTTTACTAAATACTGCCAAACATTAGAGTCCTCTCCATGCCTGAGCCTGAAGTGCACCTTTCCAGCCATATTTGTCTCAGTCCCATCACTGGCAGTTTCACTCCGATGCCACCGCCACTTCTCCTGCCTTATCTTTCTCCCGATTCTCCAGGAATCTTCTTGCCTCCGCCACAGTGGCAAACGTATAGTTCTTTCCTTTGTCTGACAGTCGTAGCATTGCCGGATATGCCAGTGTAAATCGCAGCTTTCGCTTAAACAAATCCAAGCAAACAGGTGCAAAATTCTTTCCTTTTTGCTGCCACCGCTGCTGAATAGTCCTGAAACAGCAGAACTTTCTGGTTTTCAATCACCAAGTCTCCCTTCTTACGAAATGCCTGCAGCAGCTGGATCTTATGTTGAAAATTCAAAATCTTCGCAATGACCACACGTGGCCTTTGCCGCAACTCCATTTTTGCCCCAATCGATGCGCTCATTCATCCTTCAAGTCTCCCACCAGTTCATTCAAACCTAGTTCTTTAGGGAGCCACTGTTCAATGAACCGCACTAATATATGATCTGTGGTTGCCTTCGGTATTCCTACTAGTCTCATGTTGTTTCTGCGCGACCTGTTTTCTAATTCATCAACTTTAGCCAGGAGGGCCTCGATCTGTGCGTGCTGCGCCGTGCTCTCTCTTGCTATCCGTTCCTCTTCATCTTCCAGCGATGACACGCGGTGCTCCAACTCCTCTATTCTATGGCCCACCTCAGCCATCGCTTCCCCCATGTCCTCTAGTTTCATCAGGATTTGGTCAAATTTGGGGTCCAGCAACTTTACCACCTCCCGCGCTACCTCCTCCATCATTGAGTCTGTGCTTTCCACTCCGGGAGATCTCGGCTGAGAGCCTGTGGCTGCGGAGGGCCCCATTTTGTTGAGTTTTTCTCTGTCCCGTTTCGGCAGAGGGGGCATCTTATTCTTGGATTCCTTCTCCCACAATATCTAGCTCCTTTCGCTGTCAATAGTACTCTCTCCTCCGCTTTTCTTAGCTCAGGCAGTGATTATTTTACTGATTAATGTGCGAGGCAGCCCCGGAGCGAGCAAGACACGTCCTACTCCCTCATGTGTCACGTGGGATCTCCTGACAAGATTTAAAGAGCTGTCCTCACAAACAACATAAGGAACAGACACTACTTATTCCACAATCAAAACTACTATAGAAAGAAAAACTAATTAAAAGAAAAACTCATTTAAAAAAAAACTAATTGAAAAAAAGGAAGAACCGTCCATTCTTACCCAAGCGCATTCAAAATACATAATCACATAAAACCCTAACCATATCATTCTTTGCAGCTTTTTTTGAATTACAAGCATTCTTCAAACCCAGACTCACATCAACCAGATAATACAAAACTTATTTAACTAAATACCACAAAATCAAATTATAGGTTCACAATAGCAATAGCAGGAAAAGAAGAAAATAATAGGAGGATCTCAGTCACGTCAGAGAGACATTCAAAAAAGATAGAAACATAAAAACACCCGTCCCTCAAACAAATCTAGCATAAATGCCAATCAATCTGGGCATTTAGGCCATTTGGACTGACTGTATTGAGGAGACATATCCATCATTGTTCACACCCAATAAGAAACCATTCATGATATAACCCCCTTTCACCCTGTTGGACTTGATCAATACAGAAACATCGAAGATCTATGAAAATGTGTCCCAAATCTGCACAACGCTGAATCATGGATGCTTCAAAATAGGCACACTGTAATCTACTCCTATGTTCCCTCATCCGTACCATAAAGGACATACAGTACCTATTTATCTATATACAGAAACCCACATGGGCATTTCTCAGCATAAGCTACATAACAGGAGGTACAGATCGTACTATGATGAAAAGTATACTGACACCTCATATGTGTAAACTCACCATATCTAAAGAAATAGGATAGCTTAATGGTTAGCACAGTGGGCAAGGAACAGGGTAGCTAGGGTTCAAATCCTGCTGCTATTATATGGAAAAAAGGGGATAAAGACTCTTGTAGCATTCAGGTGGGCCAGACCCACCCTGTGGCAGTTCTGAAACTGGTAGGGCTGGAAACTCAGAAACCACCACATAATATGTCATTGGATTCCTAATGTCAAGCCAGCCATTGCAGAGTTGATGGTCCATAACCAATGTAAATGAACAGCTCAGTAGGTAGTACTTGAAGGTTTCAAGTGCCCACTTTACAGCTAGGGCTTCCTTCTCAATCACAGCATGTTTCTCCCGAAGGAGCAGCTTCCTGCTGATGGCCACTGGATGTTCTTCACCTCTGACTTCCTGTGCCAGAACGGCTCCCTGACCCACTTCCGAGGCATCTGTTTGTACAATAAATGGTAGGAGAGAAATCAGGGCTAATCAAGACAGGTGCTGAGCACACAGCCTCCTTGAGATGCTGGAAGGCCTTGTCCAGGTCCGGTGACCACCAAAGCCGCTTGCGAGCTGTCTTCCGGAGTTTATGTGTGATTGAACTTTGAAAACTTTTTCATCACCTTATTCGCTGCTGTTGTCTCCACAATGCAATGTATGCCCCCCCCCAGAGGGTCCAAGAGTACCACCAGAACGTGTCGATGCCATGTCATCGTAGTCTCTGCTCCAAGATGGCCAGTAGAAGCTGCCCACCACAAATTATGTCTTCCCAGAATGCAGCCTGACTGCTACCTGTTAGCAGATTCCCCAAATAAGTAGTCCATGTTGCCTCCGGCCACCTGGCCATGAAGCAGTTCACTCAGAGTTCACCATAAATTAATCAGGTTCATCTTCAGCCATCATTTTAAGTAGCACATGCACTGGAGGGTGGAGTTGCAGTCTCTGTAGGGCCTGAATCAACTGCTGTTGCTGTTGTTGCTGCCCTTACAGCAGGGTGTGTTGAAACTGTTGTTATTGCTGCTGATAACTGTTGTTGTTAGGGTTGCCAACTGGCCGGTTTTCAGCCGGCCTGGCCGGTTTTTCCATGGCCAGGCCGGCTGCCGGCGCAGAGGCAAAACCGGCCCTTGAAAAGCCGTTTTTTTTGCTCTGGCCGCAAGATCGGGAGCGGCCAGAGCAAAAAAACCGGCTTTTCTGCCAATCCGGAGGGCTTCAGAGGGAGCCGGGGAAGCCCGCGCGAGGCCCCGGCTCCCTCTGTACAGCCGCCAGCGTGAAGAGCCTTTACCTTCACGCTGACGGCTGTTCCTGTGAAGCCGCGATTGGTGGGAAAGGTTAAAGGCAATGCCCTTTAACCTTTCCCAGCATTCGCGGCTTCACAGGAACAGCCGCCAGCGTGAAGGAAAAGGCTCTTCACGCTGGCGACTGTTCAGAGGGAGCCGGGGCCTCGCACGGGCTTCCCCGGCTCCCTCTAAAGCCTCAGACAGCCGCGGTTCTGGGGGGGAGGCCAA
Organism: Ichthyophis bannanicus; assembly: GCA_033557465.1. Lineage (NCBI taxonomy): Eukaryota > Metazoa > Chordata > Amphibia > Gymnophiona > Ichthyophiidae > Ichthyophis > Ichthyophis bannanicus. The sequence continues at coordinate 152,236,106 of CM066037.1, forward strand.
GGACTGCCTGGGCTGTGATGGGGGAGGGGGCCTGGACTGGAAAAGGGCTAGGCGGGGGGAATTTGACTGGAAATGGGTTGTGATGGGGGGGGGACCTGGACCAGAAAAGGGCTATGGGGGGGGGGACTTGGACTGGAAAGAAATGGGCTGTGATGGGAGGGGACCTGGACTGTAAAAGGGCTATGGGGGGGACATGGGCTGGAAATGGGTTTTGATGGGGAGGGGGACCTGGACTGGAAAAGGGCTAGGGGGGGGGGGACGACATGGACTGGAAATGGGTTGTGATGGGGAGGGGGACCTGGACTGGAAAAGGGCTATGGGGGGGGGAACTTGGACTGGAAATGGGCTATGGCGGAGGGAGGGGGAACTTGGACTGGAAATAGGCTGTGATTAGGGGGACTTGGACTGGAAATGGGTTGTGAAGGGGGGGGGACCTGGACTGGAAAAGGGCTATGGGGGGGCATTGGACTGGAAAGAAATGGGCTGTGATGGGGAGGGGGACCTGGACTGTAAAAGGGCTATGTGGGGGGGGGACATGGACTGGAAAACGGTTTTGATGGGGAGGGGGACCTGGACTGGAAAAGGGCTATGGGGGGGGGGGACATGGACTGGAAATGGGTTGTGATGGGGAGTGGGACCTGGACTGGAAAAGGGCTATGGGGGGGGGGGAACCTGGACTGGAAATGGGCTATGGTGGAGGGAGGGGGAACTTGGACTGGAAATAGGCTGTGATTAGGGGGGCTAGGACTGCAAATGGACTGTGATAGTGGGGGGGGGGGTAGGACTGCAAATGGGCTGTGATGGTGCGGGGGGACTCCGACTGCAAATGGGATGTGATGGGGGGGGCCTAGGACTGGAAATAGGCTGTGATGGGGGACTTGGACTGGAAATGGGCTGTGATTGGGGGGGGGGCTAGGACTGGAAATGGTCTGTGATGTGAGGGCTAGCACTGGAAATGGGCTGATGAAGAGCTGGAATAGGACTGGAAATGGGCTGATGTGGGGCATGGGAGAATGGGATTAGAAGGGAGTGGATGCTGGGTGGGTCTAGAACTATAAGGGAACTGATTTTGGGGGAGGACTAGAATAGGTGGGGAATGAGTGGAGAGGGGAAAAATATTTTGTGTGGAAGAAAAGTCTATGATGGGCTGGGTATTGGGAGAGTGAGGGGCTTGAGAATGGAAGGGTGAAATTTAAATGGATGATAAAGGAATAAGGAAAGAATTGGGGGAAAGAGCAAAAGGGAAACAATCAGTATGTTAAAGCAGAAATAGAGAGAGAATGGAAAACATCTAAAAGAGAAGAAATGACAAATGGATAGCTCGCAGAAGACCCGAAGAAACCAGAAGAAAGTGACTGGAGCAATTGCAACTGAAAAATAAAACGCCCAAACAGAAGGTAGAAAAATACTTTTTATTTTGAATTTATTAGCTGGAATATGTTTGGTATGGGAAGTGTGTATTGATAACATCTTTGCGTTTTTGTTTAGTGCAAGAGGAAATTACTTTATAGTTTTATTTCTCCAGTGTGTACATTTCATGTTTGGATTTTGGGGTTCCCAGTTTAATTATTATCTGACCAAGGAAGTTAGCCTACACGTATCCTCGGTAATTTTTGTGGGTGGGGCTGGGGGCGGGGCAGGGGTGGGACTAGGGGCGGAGAATGGGTGGAGCATGGCGAGCCACAGGTGTCGGGTTTTTCTCGGTGAAAAAGTTGGTAACCCTAGTTGTTGTCGTTCCTGATGCTGTTGTTGATACTGTTGTTGTTGCTGCTGCCCTTCTGCCAGAAGCTGGAGGAGCTGCTCCATTCTGGCTTGCCACTTGTTCTCTTGCAAAACAACACATTACAAGCATTCTTCAAAAGGAGTGGAGGAGTGGCCTAGTGGTTGGGGCAAGGTACTTCAGGCCGGAAGGCCAGGGGTTCAAATCCCACTAGAGGACAGCAACCTTGGGCTGGGAGGACTGGGGTTTCTAGTCCCACAGGTACTCCTTGTGGTCTTGGGCAAGCCACTTAACCCTCCATAGCCCATGTTCCCTGTAAAATAGTTATCTCTAAGTTATAATGCCCTGTTCAATGTAATTTCAGTTTGTTCAATGTAAACCACACTGATGCAGAATAGCACGGTATATAAGAAAATAAAAATAAATAAATAACACAGCTCACTCTTCTTCAGCTGAGTTAACTCTGCTGCATTCCAGCTCCAACAACTTTTAGCAGCCTCTAGTGGCCAAACAAACCCCTGCCTGTCCAGCACTAACTAGACTTTTCTTCCAGCTCCCTAAGGCAGCCTTGCCTCTTAGCTCTACAACAACCTACAAAAAAATATCACAAAATGAGAGTGAGTAACTGTGGCACTGGAACTGATCTTTCGGGCTCCATGGAAAAATGAAGACTGAGCTCCTCAGGCGTGATGGTGGCAGTCTCTCCCTTAACCCTAGTTTAGTCACCACTACAATCAGTGATTCTGTTCCAGAACTCTAACAAAAACTAGCTTGCCTCTAGTCCAAACAAAGAAATTCTGACCTGCGGTAGAGAAGCACAACCCTAGAGGTACATGGATTTTCCCTCTGTCACGTGGTTAGAGGAAATCTCCAAGCAGCCACCACATGTGATACAGCATGGCATGTGGTGGCCCTTGCCACACCGCATGTTTAAAATAGCAGGCAAACAACAGTTCAGAGTCAAACAAAACTTTTTATTGGCCTTCAACTGCACAGCCATCATTCCCCAGCACCCATAGCCAAACTTGCATCAATAAGAACTCCTAAATCCCTACTTTCCATTTGTGGTATAGTGTGGCATGCAGTGGCAAGGGGCTTCTAAAATAGCAGGAAAACAACAGTTCGGGGCCAAACAAAACTACTTTTATTGTCCTTCAGCTACACAGCTATCATTCCCCAGCCTGTTGCTTTCATAGGCTGGTTCTCAGCGCCCTTCCCCCCATCCCACAAAGTAAAGGCAGATTTCAGTTCATTCCAAAGTCCAGGCAGTCACTTGGGCTTTGGTGTTTGTGATTATGGTTCCTAGTTCCTGCTTCACAGCCGGACTCCTTTCCCAGCCCTGCTTGGAAGGAGCTTTCTCTCTCCACGGGCCTCTCCTCTCCCTTGTGCATACAGCTAGCTTCTTAATCCTTCTATCTGAGGCATGCCCTCCCAGCCCTTTCTCATCTTTAGACTCCTGTAAGGTGGACTGGTAACTTCCCATATACCTCATCATACCATCTTGGAGAGGGATGGGTAACTTCCCATATACCCCTTCACACCATCTTATATTCCAATCTAACACCTCCAATACAGGGCATGCTAATAGAGTTCCTCCAACTTCTGCACATTCAACAGCATACCATTAACCACCAACCACTCTGATATCTCCCACAAACACTCATTTAACCTCAGGATAGATTGTAACATATCCTACCCCAAGGGTACCATGATCTGTATATCGTCCGTCTACAGGATACCCCAAAAAGTCCTAATAAAGTGTTGTAGATAGATATTTTATTTATTTATTTATTTATTTATATTCTCTTATATACCCCACTATTCAGCATCAGCGCGGTTCACAAATAACAAAAATCTCAGTACAGTCAACATGCATGAGTTTACAGATAACAAGGGAAGGAACTTGGATAACAAGGGAAACTATTTACAATATATTAAACAGAACTGGTGATAGGACCAACCCCTGTGACACCCTGCAGGGCAGGCCTTTAACTGATGACATATCCTCTCCATACCTAATTCTAAACATCCTCCTCTGTAGATAAGACTAAGTCCATGCCTATACTATCCCTTTTATTCCCATCTGCCAGCACCTCTGCATCAATTTTCCACCATCCACTAAAATCAAACTCTGCGGACAAATCAAGTGTTATCAACGAAACAATCTCTCCCTTAACCCTAGTTTAGTCACCACTACAATCAGTGATTCTGTTCCAGAACTCTAACAAAAACTAGCTTGCCTCTAGTCCATTCTTCCTACTTCCTCTATTTGTTCTACCACCTCTTTCTCTAAAATTTTTGCCAGCTTCGAAAGAGAGTCACCACTCTTTTCTGGTATCAAGGTAACCATAGCCTCAATGAGCATTTCAGGATTAACCCCTGCTCAAATGAAGCATTTACCAAATCCACTATCCAAGCTAGCATACCCTCAGAACATCACTGCAACAACTTCCAAGAAATGGGATCCAAGTACATCCAGTACACCCCCACCAACCTTTCCTGAGTCATTTGCAGGAATTTATCTCATCCCTTATCCATAACACCCACACCATCAACCCCACCCCTTAACATCTCCACTTTAGCTATAAAATAGTTTGCTACCTGCTCAACCTCCACCCTACTTCATTTGCACCCTCTTTATTTTTCTCTAACAACTGTTTTGCCACCCGAAATAACTCTTTGGGTTTATTCCCAGTCACTACCATCCTCTCTGAACACATTTTCCACTTAGCCTTTTGCATCAGCAGACAATACACATTAGCTTTCTTCCTACACAAATACCTGTCATCACCTGTTCCTGCCTGCCACCATCACGCCTGAGGAGCTCAGTCTTCATTTTTCCATGGAGCCCGAAAGATCAGTTCCAGTGCCACAGTTACTCACTCTCATTTTGTGATTTTTTTTTGTAGGTTGTTGTACAATTGTTTTCCTGTCCTGCTGCCACTATTTTTCCTTTTTTTCTTCCTATAGTCCCCAGAGTGTTTTTTTTATCTTTTTCTATGTTTTCTTTATTTTTCCTCCAATGTCACATAGGCCGCATTTAGATCTGAGGTACACCCAGTTGGGGCAAATTTTTTTTCTTAATTTCAATCATTCAGCAGTTTGATTCTGCTTCAGTTATTTTACCAGTCAATATGTTACAGAAACCTGCCAACAGGTTTAAAAAGTACACCCGGTGTTCTAATACCATGTCCATCATGGACATTCATAAATGGTGCCTACAGTGTCTGGGGCCCAACCATAACCCTTCTCTTTGTAAATTCTGTTCACAGATGACAGAAGGGCAATGGTGGGATTCAGTCGGTTCACACCGAGTCGCCCAAACCCATTCCTAAAATTTCCAGAGTTAGCCGAACCAGTACAACGAAAGACAGTGAATCCCTAGTGGCCCAGTGGCCCCGATCCCCCCAACCAATAGTATTTTGATGGCATCAGGGGCAATTACAGCATCGGGAAAAGCCCTCGATGCCATCAAAATACTGTCGGGGGCCGGAGACCGATAGATAGTACATCCCTGATTGCCTAGTGGTCCGGATCCCCCCTCCTTCTCCCTTAAAAAGAAAATAGACCTGGTGGCTTAGAGGCTCCTTGAACTCCCACCCCCTCCCGACTAACAAACAAAGTAGACCTGGTGGCCTAGTGGCCCCTGAACCACTCCCCCCTCTCCCCCGGTACCTTTTGAAATGAGTGGGAGTGCTGCCTACATGCCCCCACTCCCCCGCTCGTGGTCTGCCAGGTATATTTGTTTTTAGGTCACAAGGGGGGTGGGGGTTCAGGGGGCCACTAGGCCACCAGGTCTATTTTCTTTTTAAGGGAGGTGAGGGGAGGGAGTTTCTGGACCGTTAGGCCACGAGGGATTCACTATCTGTCGAGGCACCAGCCCCCGACAGTATTTGGATGATATAGGGGCTTTTCCCAATGCCGTGACCCGCTTGTACTGACCTGATAACAGAACCGGTTCCTAAGATTTTTAAATCCCACCACTGCTGAAGGGTCATGAATAGAAGTGCACACAGATTTTTAGCACTCAGAAGACTGGCCCATCACCATTAGTGCCAGTGATATCAGCCATCATAGACGCATGAGCTGCAGTGGATGCTGGCAGTACATTGACATCAAGGGGTGCTCGAGCTCTCTCAAAACTGAGAAACAGTAGGAAGGCCAGGAATCAGTCCCCTACTGATTCTACCTTGAGGAAGAGAAAGGATTCAGGCTCAACTTCGATGGCATCAAGTTCAACCGATGTGGAGCATTGAATGGAGGCTTTAATGCATCAGAATTTATCAGAGCATGATGCCAAGAGCACAAGGAAATCAAGTGATACCCAACTCCCAAAGCAGCACTGACATCACTGACTTACATTTCATACCCAGCAGAGAGCTTGTAGTTTAAATTTAATAGTCACTCAGGGCCTAGTAACAGCAAAGTACTTTTAGTTTAAATTCAAAACACAGAAGAGAGTTTTCTGGTTAAATTTAGAACCCAGCAGAGAGCTTGTAGTTTAAATTTCATAAGAAGTTAGAACCTAGCAGCAGCTAAGAGCTATAATTTAAATCAAATAAGAATATAGCTTACCTCAGCAGCACAAGATAGGGTACTGTGTAGCAGCCCTCTTTTAATAAGTGTTATTTCCATCCCTCCCTCCCCCCCTGAGATAATCGTAGCTTTATAGGTACTTACACACCTTAAAAGACAGGAGATGCTCTCAGGTGAAGCTCATTACCCAAATCAGTCATACACTAAGGACCTGAGATTAGTTAAGCTTCAGGTGAACAAGGTATATTACACGTATTAGGTACAGTTTTATAAGTATAAATATCCATAGCAACCCTTAGTAAGTAAAGAACTTAGATCTAAACACAAACTTAAAACTAAGATGCAGACAGCAGTCCAGCAGCGGGATGGGGGCTTTCCAGTCTTTTGCATTGAGTGTCACATGTATGATTTTCTCCCAGTTGGTGAGAGGTCTTACGTGTGCACTAGGTGCAAGGAGCTCTTTGCTCTCAGAGAACGAGTCCGTTCTCTAGAGGCTAAAGTAGCAGACTTGGAAAGCATAAGACAGACAGAGAGGTACATAGACGAGACCTACAGGGATATAGTCCTGAAGTCCCACCTCCAGTCTGGCAGCATCCCTGTTGCCATGAAGGAGAGAGGTCACGTGACAGGAGAGCATCACCCTGGTCTGGCAGGAAGTGATCCTGTAACTAGGACCTGTCCTCCAGGTGATGTAAAACTCTCTCGCACCGAGGAGGTTTCTCCAGGGCCATGTGCCCATGAGGGAAGGGTTAGGACAGCCGTTATAGTTGGTGATTCGATCATTAGGCCTGCAGATAGCTGGGTGGCTGGTGGACGTGAGGATCGCCTGGTAACATGCCTGCCTGGTGCGAAGGTAGCGGACCTCACGCGCCACCTAGATAAGGTCTTAGATAGTGCTGGGGAGGAGTCTGCTGTCTTGGTACATGTCGGTACCAATGACATAGGAAAATGTGGTAGGGAGGTTCTGGAGGCTAAATTTAGGCTTTTAGGTAGGAAGTTGAAATCCAGAACTTCCAGGGTAGCATTCTCCGAAATGCTTCCTGTTCCACGTGCAGGACCCAAAAGGCAGGCAGAGCTCCGGAGTCTCAATGCGTGGATGAGACAATGGTGCAGAGATGAAAGTTTTGGATTTGTTAGGAACTGGGGAACATTCTGAGGAAAGGAGGGGCTCTTCCGAAGGGATGGGCTTCACCTTAACCAGGATGGAACCAGGCTGCTGGCATTAACCTTTAAAAAGGAGATAGAGCAGCTTTTAAACTAGATATTAGGGGAAAGCCGACAGTCGCCCAAGAGCGGATGGTTCGGAAGAATGTACCTTTGAAGGATACTACCAAAAGCAGAGAGGCTCCACAAAAGAGTAAAGTAGCCCAAATGCCCTCAAGTATGGAACAGACAGAGCTTAAAGATCCCAAATTACCCATGTCTAACAATAGCCAAATTAATATGAATAAAATACATTCTCTAAAATGCTTGTATGCAAATGCTTGAAGTCTAGAAAATAAGATGGGAGAGTTAGAATATATAGCACTAAATGAAAGGTTAGATATGATTGGAATATCAGAGACATGGTGGAAGGAGGACAACCAGTGGGACACTGTGATACCTGGGTACAAACTATATCGAAATGATAGAGCTGATCAAATTGGTGGAGGGGTTGCTCTCTATGTTAGAGAGGGCATTGAGTCAGAAAGGATTAAAGTTTTGCAGGAAGCAAAATCTGCTGTAGAATCTATATGGATTGAAATTCCATGTAAAAGGGGGAAGGCAATGGCAGTGGGGGTGTACTATCGAGCGCCTGGCCAGAATGACCAAATGGATGATGAAATGCTCAAAGAAATCAAGGAAGCTAACAAAAGTTACAGCGCAGTAATAATAATGGGTGATTTCAACTACCCCGGTATCGACTGGGTCAGTGTCACGTCAGGACATGCTAGGGAGATAAAGTTCCTAGATGAAATAAATGACTGCTTCTTGGAGCAGCTGGTTCATGAACTGACCAGAAGGGAAGCCATATTAGACCTAGTCCTTACTGGAACACCATATCTAGTGCAAGAGATAAGGTTGTTGGGGCCACTTGGCAATAGTGATCATAGCATGATCGCCTTTGATTTAATTAGTGGAGGAGGGATAGTAAGGAAATCCACAGTACTACCTTTTAACTTTCGAAAGGGAGACTATGATAAAATGAGGAAAACAGTTAAGAAAAAACTAAAAGGAGCAGTTGCAAAGGTTAAAGACGTACATCAGGCTTGGCTGTTGTTGAAAAATACTATCTTGGAAGCCCAGACCAGCTGTATTCCACGCTTTAAGAAAAGTGGAAGGAAGTCCAAAAAACTGCCAGCATGGTTTAAAGGTGAGGTCAGAGAGGCTGTTGTTGCCAAAAAAGCATCTTTCAGGAAATGGAAAAAAGAGCCAAATGACAAAACTGGAAACAGCACAAGCACTGGCAAGTCAAATGCAAGGCATTGATAAGGCAGGCAAAGGGAGAATTTGAGAAGAAGCTTGCTGCAGAAGCAAAAACGCGAAGTAAAGACCTTTTCAAGTACATTCGTAGCAAAAAACCTGTGAGAGTCAGTTGGTCCATTAGATGATAAAGGGGTTAAAGGAGCACTAAGAGGCAACAAGGCGATAGCGGAGAGACTGAATGAATTCTTTGCTTCAGTCTTTACTGAGGAAGATGTAGGGATGTTACCCATGACTGAAGTGGTATTTAAAGGTGCGGAAGAATTGAAGGAAATATCGATACATCGGGAAGATGTATTACAACTATTAGATAAACTGAAGAGTAGCAAATCACCTGGGCCGGATGGTATACATCCAAGGGTGTTGAAAGAACTGAAATTTGAGATTGCAGACCTGCTATTAGTAATCTGTGAACTATCATTAAAATCATCTCTAATACCTGAAGATTGGAGGATCGCCAATGTAACACCAATTTTTAAAAAGGGTTCCAGGGGTGATCCGGGAAACTACAGACCGGTGAGCCTGACATCAGTACCGGGAAAAATGGTAGAAACCATCATAAAGAATAAAATTACTCAGCATGTAGATAGTCATGACCTAATGGGACCTATCAATTATCAATATTGCCCCATACATTCACTATATCAAAAATGCTATTTCATGCAGGGAACAGGTCTCAGACTGGAACAGGGAAATCACCAATGAGGTAAAACCTCTAAACAGCGATCCCCTTCTTTGCATCAAGGACCCTGAGTTCCCTTTTTCCTATTTTTTTTATTTTATTCACATTTAATAGAAATATTTACAAAAATCAGTGTCTTGCAATGATTACAGCACTTCTACCACTACATTCCAAACTTTTGTTCTGCTAACGACTCCAAGACTTTTCTGCCGCTACTTGCTTTCACAGGCTTAAAAGTTCATAACGTCAACAGTGACTCAGATGTTCAGAGATTGTGTGGCTTATTTGCTTATCTGAAAGTTTTAAACTGTAGTCCCAATGCAAATCATCAGCGCTTGTGCGTTTCACCAACCAAGCGGTTTCTTCGGGGGATACCAGTTTATTGAAGACATGCAGCTTCTTCTCTATTCTTCCATCTCATTTCATCGTGTTCATCTCATCTCAAAAAACGCCGCGCATGACCTAATGGGAGACCTAATGGGAGACAGCCAACATGGCTTTAGACAAGGAAGATCTTGTCTTACTAATCTGTTATGTTTTTCTGAATGAGTGAATAATCAGGTGGACAAAGGTGAGTCGGTTGATATTGTGTATCTGGACTTTCAGAAAGCCTTTGACAAGTTCCCTCATCAGAGACTTTTGGCAAAACTAGAGTCATGGGATAGGAGGCAGTGTACTATTGTGGATCAGGAACTGGTTAAAAGATAGAAAGCAGAAGGTAGGGCTAAATGGCCAATTTTCCCAATGGAGAAAGGTGAATAGTGGTGTACCCCAGGGATCTGTGCTGGGTCCGCTGCTTTTTGACATCTTCATAAATGACCTGGAAAGTGGAATAACGAGTGAGGTTATCAAATTTGCAGATGACACAAAACTATTTAAAGTTGTTAAAACCCAAGAGGATTGTGGAAAATTGCAAGAGGATCTTGATAAATTGGAAGACTGGGCATCAAAATGGCAGATGAAATTTAATGTGGACAAGTGCAAGGTTATGCACCTAGGGAAGAACAACCCAAACTATGGTTACATGATGCAAGGTTCCACATTAGGAACCACCACCCAGGAAAAAGATTTAGGCGTCATTGTGGATACCATGTTAAAACCGTCGGCCCAGTGTGCAGCGGCGGCCAAGAGAGCAAATAGAATGCTAGGTATAATAAGGAAAGGAATGGAAAATAAAACAACAGATATTATAATGCCTCTGTATCGTTCCATGGTGAGACCGCACCTTGAATATTGTGTGCAGTTCTGGTCGCCGTATCTTAAAAAGGATATAGCGATTTTAGAAAAGGTTCAGAGAAGAGCCACCAAAATGGTAAAGGGGATGAAAGGATACTCCTATGAAGAAAGGCTAAAAAGGTTAGGGCTCTTTAACCTGGAAAAGAGACGGCTGAGGGGAGATGTGATAGAAGTCTATAAATTAATGAACGGAGTGGAACAGGTAAATGTAGATCGATTGTTTACCTATCAGAATATAGAAAGACTAGGGGACATGCAATGAAGCTACAGGGTAAACTATTTAAGACTAATAAAAGAAAATATTTTTTTCACTCAACGTGTAATCAAACTCTGGAATTTGTTACCGGAGGATGTAGTAAAGGCTGTTAGTGTAGCTGGGTTTAAAAAAGGTTTGGACAAGTTCCTGGAGGAAAGGTCCATAAACCATTATTAAGAAGGGACCCAGGATATCAATGCTTGAACCAATACAAGCATTGTGGAACCTGTGTCCCTTGGGGAAACTGCTAGGTACATATGACCTAGATTGGCCACTTTTGGAAACAGAATGCTGGGCTTGATGGACCTTGGTCTGACCCAGTATGGCATATCTTATCAGAGAGCTCATCCTCTTTGGTGTCGGAGGAACTGTGTCAGACTCCAATGGTACATGACCAACCAAACGATTCTCCCCTTAAGATTCCGAAGGCATTGACCAAAACTGCCAAAAGCCCCATGCCTTCATTTCGGGAAACCCTGGAGAAGCACTTGACTAAGAAAATGGAGGAAAAGCTCATGCACATGCTGTGATATGGGAGATATTCACTCCAATTCCTCCCTCGCAGCAACATTGTGCCATTGAGCCAGTACTCAAAACACTGCAATTGTCTGTGGGAAATGGGTTGTCATCAGAATCCTAAAAGGCTTCAACACTGACTGATGCCCGGCCAGTCTCAGTATTGAGTGCATTGGGAGAAGGTCAATCCCCAAGGCATCAAAGCCATCCAGTGCACCATAACTCCCAGAGGAGAACTGATCCAGGCAAAGACTTAGGCATCCATTTGTTAGCTCTCTGAATCTGAGTCCCAGTGCTCCTGGATAATCGACTATAATTCTGAATCCTTCTCAGAGGAGAGTCCCCAGAGCTCTGTCGGACCCCCCACCCCTTCCTCCTGAGTTTTCTAAGTCACCTCCTGAGGACATGTCTTTCTATGAGTTTGTGAGGCAAATGGCTGAAGCTATTTCATTTGCTATGAACACGGAGGAGGAACTCAAGGCTGAAGAATTGGAAACCCTCTAATAATCGAATCCCCCCAAGGAAACTTTAACCATCAGGCTGTTGATGGTCAGGAGGCAACTTCTTCCCACCAAAGTTTGACTATCTCTTTTTAGACTTTCCTGCTCTGGTCTGAGGCCTTCTCAGATCACCAATACCACATGATGCAGATAGAGTAGACACAGTAGAAAAGGTTGGAGTACCTTTGGCTGATGGAACACACAGTGCTGTTGTAAGGGGTAGTTTACTAAAACATGGTAATCTACCACACGTTCAGTCCAAAATTTAGTGGGGGGGGGGGGGGGTGCCAGACCTACACTAATGAATTGGGGCATGGCACATCATGTTCCCATGCAGTTGGCGCAGGTCCAATACCACTCCCATGCTAAGCTATATGCCATGATGGTAAGTGTACACACGTTAACTGCAACATTGATGGTGAGCGCACACTAAAGACACCCATTGCAACGTACAAGTAACACCCACACGTCACACATTACCTACCCAGCCTCTACCCCCACTCCGCGCTAAGAATTTAGCGTGGGATTTTTATTGCAACTGCATTTTTAGCACGCAGTAATGGTTACTCCAACCAGCTTAGCACACGGTAAAACCTGCACTAACCATTAACGCTGTTTAATAACTATGCCCCTTAATTTCCTAGAATTTGTTAACAGGGATACATAGATGGTCATTTCTGTTATGGGTAAGGTGTTTTTAAGTAATCATCCAGTCATGAGAAAAGGAAGCAGCACAGCTTGGCATAGCACCTAGTGAGGAATGCATGAATGCAACTAATGTCTTAGATTCAATCTTTCACAGAAACTGATGATTAAAATGGCTTTCTTTGCCTTATCCCATTCTGTCAACTGCTTTTTCTGCTTTCCAAGTGAGAGAAAACCATTAAGACCAGCTCCTTTCAGTCTGAAATCCCACTCTTAATCTCCATCTTATTAAAACATGGCTTAACTCATACAGTAAATGATACAGTAAAGAGAAGAGGATTAAAGTAAGGCCTGATGTGATTTATTGTTTCAAAAGATGAAAACATATGTCCCAACTTATTGGCTATTATGTTTATTCAAATAACATGCACTATATTCACAGTTACGGATTGCCCATTCTCCGTTACAAGAACTGGAAGTTTCACTCTTTCAGCTATTGCGGCCTATGCACAAACAATTCACCTTGCCAAGCCCATTTTCCAGGTTGGAGTTGAGCTGCTGAAAACATCTGGAGAAGGTTCATTACATGTAATCGTGAGCCCGTCTGTTAATGCACCCCATGAGAAAGGAGCTGACAGACTGCATATTTCTGCAAACTGTTCCCAGAAAGAACCAATTTCCTGACTTCCATGTGGAGTGAATAATGTAGGCATGAGATGGAGCAGTGCTTATGAAATATTAAATTTGCTTACAGAACCAGCTATAAGCAAATTCAGACCACCTGTGAGAGAGGGGCTTTCAGCGGGTACTCAGACTTTGGCATATACATGGTACGTGTGAATGACAGCCTCCAATCTATATATGTTAGCTTATTTGTTCCTCTCCCCAAGTAAACATTCCTCATAGTTCTATCAAAAAGGGAACTAGAAAGTATTTCCTCACATTGAGAACTAAAACAGCTCAGACCACTGACATTATTAAATTTAGTATCAAAGCAGCCAAAGGTCTCCTTATTCATCAGCAACCAAAAGAGAAAAAAAAGGCCAATTTTTCATGCCATTTGACTTAGATCATCTTAGCTCTTGCCAATAAAAACAGTGTGTTAATATTTTGATGTTTTAGCTATAATGATTTAATTCTTTCATTGATATTAGACCACAAAAAACCAACAAAGGTGAAGACTCCATCAAAACTCTGTAAATCCAAACCATGGTTCTTAAATCTGTTAATTATCCTGTACTCCTGTTTCATATTGTATATTTGGCACATGTGGCTTTTAAAGTATAAGCTCTTAACATTAGTACGACAAAGTTTTGTATCATTAACCTGTAGTTCAAGGGCTTGCCTATGTAAAAAGAAAAATATCTGGGCTCTTTTTATTGGCAGAAGCAGCGGATACTTGAAATTTTGGGATCTTAACGTTACCATCTTTCTCACAACATATCTTCATTTCCCACAGTTCTCCGATGAGAATTCAGCTGATCATGGTGTAATCTCTGGTTCGGGGACACCATATTGTGTCCAACAGGTACTCGTGAAAGTTACTTATTTTCCCTGGTTCTCTCTCCACTATCACTCACTATATATTCCTCCAGGAGCAGGCTCTTCAGTGGAGTGAGGGGGTCAGGGAAGGAGGGGGGAAAGGATTTCCCTTTAAGGCCCAAGGTGTATAATCTCATGTTTGTCAAGTGGGGTGCTTCACCTCAATTTGACTGAAGACTTGTGCAAAACAGACATTTTCTTTGAGGTAGTCTTTCTTTCCATGGTTACAGTATTGTTTCAGTACATCAATACAATATTACTCCTTTATCTGTGTTTTTGGTCCCTTTTTTTATTCCCAGTTCTTTAAGATTTATGGTTTGCAATGTGCTGGGTAAAGCTACTCCCTTGAACCAAGCTTACGATTTAAGGGCCCAGTTTTCAACATTGCTGATATTCAGATATCATGGCGGCCAGCTGTGGTGCTTAAGTATCGGTGACAAATTCAGTGGCAATATCCAAATAGGAGCTACTGCTGTTTCTCTCTGTTCAAGTAAGTGCCAGAATATAGCCAGTTAGCTCAATTTTTAGCCAGCGCCTGTCCAGATTGCAACTTAGGCCTACTTGTCATGTGGCCTAAGCTGTCCGGACAAGGGCCACAGAAAATTGCGCTAAATGGTACCAACCCATCTCTGTCCACACACTGCCTCTGCACTCACCGGAAAGTGCTGGGGCAGTCTGTGAAGATATATATTCAGCGGAACTATTGTATCTGGATAGCGTCGCTGAATATCACGGTCTTCCTCCTGTTGATCAGCCAGCTAAGTGCTTTGAATGTTAGACCATATTCCAGAATGGAATCCTCTCTCCAAATGGGAAGTGTCCACACATCACTATTACTACCACTACTACTATTAACCTTTTCTCCTTTAGTTGAAGATGCAACTTAGGGCTCTCTTGCCCTCCTTCATTCCTCTTGTGCTTGTAGTTTAAACTCCTTGTTTCACTCGTTTTGTAACCAGACAGAGAGGTAAGAAAAACCTCCTTTCTCACACACACTTCACAAGGCACATACTTTGTGCCAAACAAAATCCTATGCAAAGTCCACACTGCCACCTAGAGGTCTATGACTTATATAGGTATCGGCAGAACCATTGCAGTCATCCTTGATGGGGATGCTATAGTAAAATAGTTTAAACATCCTCACTCCTTTAAAGTGGTATGGTCCCGCTTAAAGGGAACATACTGGGCTACTGAGGGTCCAACGGGATCCTTACATTGTTAAAATATCAAACATGAGCACCAAGCTCCAGGAAGGTATATACTTTCCTCCGAAAAGTCTGCTGACAACAATGAAAAGATGTTGGAAAATTTGGTGTCTAAAAAATTAAAGTTCCATATTTGTACAAAATTTTCAAACTAGGGCGATGCAAGATCAATTTTGAATGAGAAGACAGTGATCCATTGGTAATTTTCTGCTTTATGGATGCCTAGAGAAATTTTAATTGGAACTAACCATTTCAGTGCTGATCTAAACCCAACCCCTTACAGCAAGGAGTGTTGCTTCAGGCATACAAGATGCAAACTCCATCACCCTCGTTCTATTTCCCCCCTCTCTCAGCTCTTGTTGCTTTGGCCTGAATCAGATCAAGATCCTTGTAACACAAGTTCAGCAATAACTGGTACACTGCAATTTCATCCCAATGAAACAGTTTAGAATTTATGATCCACAGATAGAAATCTGAAAATCTCCTGGGTTTTTTTTTTTTTTTAGGAAGCTAAAATTTAATAATTCACAAATTCTGATTTTGGATTCACATCTCAGTTTTGGTATATTTTACATGATTATTTGCAAAATATAAAAACCAGGAATCTAATGGCTGATAAAGAATGAAAGACCTATACAGTTTATCATTTCTCTGACCTTCTGTGATACTGCAGGTCCAAACTGATCCTTGCCTTTAGGCTTTCTTCATTACTACCTTTATACTTATCGCATGTTTTCTTGAATTCTGAATTTACTGATGTAAACAGAATAGAAAAAAAAGTTTAAAATTACCTCTAAGGGATAGAAGTTGAAGCTCAAATACTTCAGACAGCCACAAGCAGGAAGATCCCTATCCCCCTTAAACTCCAGGAAGTGACATCCGTACAGAACACGAACCAGGAATAGGAATGAAGGTCCCTTCAATCCCAGCCACTCACATTACAGGAAGTGGCATCAGGAGAGAAGTGGCAACCCCCCCCCCCCCCCACCCCTCCTAGAGAAGAAGAGGAAGCACTGCCCATGTATGGGAAAAGCAGATGTGGGCATGTGCTACAGGCTAAGCCCATGCCCAGAAAATCAAAGCAACTCCATTAGAAAAGCACAAGGAAATAGGAAAGGGAAGTGCAACCTGAGTTGAGAAGTCTCTTTCCTCCCCCCCCCCCCCACATTGCCCTGCTGCTGCCACCACCATTTTTTTATTTTCTTGGAAGCGGCGGCAATAGCTGTGAGGCAGACCCGTGTTTGAATGACTGGCCTGGTCCCTCCCTTCTCTGTCATGACCTACATCAGAGAAGGGAAGGAGGAACTCGACCTGCCTACAAATGCGGGTCTGCTTCACTGCTGCTGTCGCCTCCATGTCCAAGAAAACAAAAAAGTGATGGCGGCAGGACAACGTGGGGGGGGGTGGACGCTGGCAGCCCGACATGCGCCCCTAATCCTTTTGCGCCCTGTGCAGCTGCACCACTCGCACAGGGCTAGGTACAGTGCTGCGAGAAGGGAGCACAGAAATTATGAT
Source organism: Ichthyophis bannanicus (assembly GCA_033557465.1). Taxonomy (NCBI): domain Eukaryota; kingdom Metazoa; phylum Chordata; class Amphibia; order Gymnophiona; family Ichthyophiidae; genus Ichthyophis; species Ichthyophis bannanicus. The sequence goes on from CM066037.1 coordinate 152,252,922, forward strand.
CAGCACTGCACAGCCCAGGAAGGAGACAGCTGAGATGAAGCTGCAAGAGAAACTGAGCCTTGTAGAGTGTCTCTGGAAAGAGACTCAGGCCAGCTAAGAGCTGTGAAAGCCAGGATGGGGAGTTCTTATTGCTGCCAGCATCCCAGGACTATAGAGCAAAAATGGAATGGCAAATGCTGAGGGTACCCAGCTGTGCGAGTGACCCAGACAGTGTGTGTGAAGAAGAGTGATGAAACCCATCTGCCAGGAAAGCAGCTTGTCAACTACAGAGATTGAGGGAGACACTATGAGCTAAAAGTGGCAGAAAAAAACTGCTGATTCAAGGAAGAGGAACCCTGCTTCTGAGGAACTGTGGAACTAGGACAGGTCCCTGAAGAGACACAGCTAGGAAAGTAAATGTAATAGTTTCTAGTTGGCCTAAAAGCTGAATTTTATTTTTATTTCTAGTTTAGTTCCATTGTCCAAGCAATGTACACAGTAGAGCAGCCATACTTGGGCAAGGTGTTAGCTTTAATCCCTGCCTACTTCAGCAGAAGGTTTGTTTTCCTTTGATAGACAAGTGCAACAATGGGACAGAAAGGCCCAGTAGCCTATACTGTGGGACTTCAGCATCATGAGACCCTTCAAGACCCGGTGGATCAGAGCGCCATCAGGACATGAGACCCTTAGTCATCTGTGGTGAGACTGATGCATGCACACACATGCACTGGCCAGTGGTTAGAATGTATTATGGAGACTGTAAGGGGCTGCATTTGTGTGTGTGTGTGTGTGTGTGTGTGTGTCTGTGTGTGTGTGTAGAGAGAGGTCCTTCTGGGACTGACTAGCAGAGGGAGCCTGACCCTAAGAGGATTTATACTAAATAATTAGTATATCCTTATTCGAAATATTGCCTACTTCTCCCCTTTCCCAAAGAAACTGTTCAACATTTTTCTTTTACAGCACCAGCCCCTCACCCCAGCCTCCCATGCTTACACACACTGTGGAGGGGTGGTGTCTTTTTCTGCCTTGCCCTGCCCTGTGGAGCTTGGGCTACTGCATATACAGTGAGGCAAGCATCATGCATAGTCTGCAAACTTCCCAAGTACTTATCTGAAATTAATCTTGCTTTATGAAACCATCATCTTCATTCAGGGGTTAGGCAACAGTGTCTGTTCTGGCTTTATTATATATCGCTCTCAGTCTGTATTGTGCAACCCAGTCAGTACTTCTGTTGAGGCATTTACCATCCCCACTTCAGTCTCTTGTTCAATCTCCACCCTTAGAAAGATCAAACCCATTAGTCAAAAATTACATTTACTCACTGCTAACCTGCAATGTATAATTCACCAAGGGGAGTCCTGGGGTTGTGTTCAAACTAATATTTGATATGTAGTGTTTTCATGAAACATACTAATGTGAAATGCTTTTTAAATTGTTTCATGCTACTTAAGGCAATCCCAATGGATTAAGTGTAATATAGAGGTAATAATAATCATCATTTTATGAAAACTAAGAGCCTATCTACTAAAAGCTTTTTCCCATTTTGTGCCTATGGGGAAAATGCTTAGTAGGCAGGTCTCTATGAGTGTCTCCTTGAGTTTTATAGAACTGATGAGAGCCCAATAATAAAAAACTGGAAACATTTCACTGACTTATCACCGTTCGTTGCACTCAACTAGAGCTTGAATTTTGGTTACACCTGTTCACAGCAGAACATCGCTGTTTCTTACTCCCCTTCTTGGGACGGCCCATGAAGAACCTCCCTTCTCTACTGTTAATTTCTTAGTTCATTTCGTGGGCTGATGGGACACCTCTTGCTGCAACAGAGAAGGGGAGGAGGAAACCATGACTGCCTGTGGGTCTCCAATCTCTTCTACTTGCCCCCATCGCAGACCCTGGAAGTTTCTCCCTGACTTCCCCAGGATTTCTCATTCCTTCATATTGTTGCTATTGCTATTACTATTTTTGTTGTAACTGCAGCTGTTCCCCCTCCCTGATTACTTTATTTGATCTTTATCTCCTGCCATTTACTATGTCAGGTTGTTACGTTCTTTCAGGAATTACATTCATATTCTCTATCAAAATTAGATCAATCCTGATAGTCTTTCTTCCAAGCTGCACAAATCCTTGTTGGGGGGGGGGGGGGGGGGGTTGGAATTGTTTACTTTCCAACTTCAGTTTTCTTGCCTACTGTCTTTCTGCAGGCACTGCAGTAGAGCCCTGAGTCACCGTGGATCATTTAGGCAAAGAACCCAACCCATCTAAGCATTCATGCTGGTGAGCATGTGTCCTGCCTCATATCTTTTTTCAGCTACTAAAGAGTGGGATCTGGTGTTTTGAAGCTTTAACTCCAAGTGACTAAAAGTAAATATTCGGAAGTCTAGTACCTAATGGAGGGGGGGAGCAATTGAATTTGTAGACTGTAAGAAGACAGGAAATATTCAGGAAAGAGGTTTTGTGGAAAGGTGCAGAGATGTAAGAGCAAGCTTCACAGCTGTGTTTCTCATAAGGCGTCATTCCTCGGGGTGCTGAGACAATGCCAACAGCTTTTATATCAGACTTGCTTTGTGAATGGCACTGGCTATATAACACCGAAAATGCAACCACTTGTAAAAGAAAAACAACATATCTTGTCCGCTTTGACTTCTTTCATTGTACAGATTTTCCCGGACAATAGTATTATGCAAATAATGCTGATATTTATTAGGGGTACACATGGAAAAAAAATCCATTCATATCTGGATCAGTTTTAGACTTTCTGATTTGTGGACTATTTTTTGTTTGTTTCAGACTTTTATGTTAATAAAAACATTCTAACATGTAGAAATCAGCTTTACATGTGTTTAGCAGGTTAATATATGTTAAATCGATTTCACATGCACTACTTTATAAGGCAAGCTAATGTAGAGCCCTAATTATTTATATATCACACCACAACCACACACAGTTCTCTCAGTGCAATATACATGATTATGTAAATTATGTATCAGCAGACAGCAAAAGATCTCCTTCAAAAGTCAGCGCGCTGCGGGGAAATTCCTCTCTGACCATACCGGGGCTGCGATCACCATCAGAACCCCCCCCCCCCGAAGGAAAGAAGTAGAGCACACTCTCCATCTACAGCCAGCTCCTCGACCCTCACGAGAGTAACCATCAATTACCAGCAATGAGGGAGGTGAGGCTGTTACTTACTCTGTGCCTTCCATGCTACTGTGCACCTCCTACAACTTTCCTCTGCACAGGAAATCCCCCAGCTGCATGTGCCTGCCCAGCTCTGCCTAAAGTGCATCATCAGCAGGCGGCAAAAGATCTTTAAAACTCAGCATGCTGTGGGTATGCCTGCACCTGGCGGGCCCACACCTGAGGGCTCACCAGAAGGCCCTTTGGCGTGGCCCTTAGGTGGGGAACTCGGGCGGGGCACAAGACTGCAGCCATCCACACCGGACCTTCTGCCTCAGTCTAATCTACACTCGTCCATAATCTCTCTACCAAGCCTGAATACCTTAAGCTAAATGACAACCACTGCACTCTACTAATAGATCTACAGCAGCCTTTTACTCTTTCCATACCAGCAGGTTCATAAGATATCTTATTCTGGGGTATACCTCAATAATCTTCCACCTCAACTACCAAGCAAACCTTATCATATTATATATATGTAGTTTTGGTTCAATTGAGCTTATTTCCCCCCCCCCCCCCTCAGAATCTCTGCAATCTTATATAACATTGTTTCCAAACATGCTACCTTGTTCTGTATTTTTCCATGCCTTGTAAGTACTTGTTACTACTCAAGTTAAAATACACCCATTGAGCCTTCTGTCAAACCAACAACAACCTCACATTACCTGTCCACACCATCGGGCTTACAAGGTAACTCGTACTGGCACAAACCTCAATAACTCCCCTACTTGGCTACTAAGGAAGAAAAGCAAGCAACTTACTATATGCTGCACAGATTCCTCCAAACCACTATTCCCTCTCCTCAAAACTACTGCAAATATTTGTAATATTGTTTCCTCAAAACTGCTGCAAACACCTGTAACATTATTTACAAACACGCTGCACTGTCTTGTTCTCATTCTTACTTGATAACCTACCCATCAATACCTTCCTACAAAATAGACCTACATGCTATTTCATTAACAATAAAGCATAACCTACACCAGCCCCCAAAATGGACATCTACAAAATATATCTTAGTATAATCTATCTCCTCCTCTTATCACATCAGATAACAAACACCTTCTCGCTCCTCCAAGATGCTAGCTCCTATAGTCCCATCCCTATTATGCACAGCCTAATCAGGAATAATAATATATACTCCCAATCAATTACTTGTCCTCATATACATAGATCATACCCAGGATATAATAAATACTGCAACAGATTAATACGTATCCATCCATCACAGATACATCAAACTTCAGACGCCTCAAACTCCCCTTCTCCATTAAAATGCATCCGTATCAATGCAAGAACTATAAGAAACAAAATACCAAGAATCATAGGAGTGGGGAGTGGCCTAGTGGTTGGGGCAAGGTACTTCAGGCCAGAAGGTCGGGGGTTCAAATCCCACTAGAGGACAGCAACCTTGGGCCGGAAGGACTTGGGTTTCTAGTCCCACAGGTGCTCCTTGTGGTCTTGGGCAAGCCACTTAACCCTCCATAGCCCATGTTCCCTGTAAAATAGTTATCTCCAAGTTATAATGCCCTGTTCAATGTAATTTCAGTTTGTTCAATGTAAACTGCACTGATGCAGAATAGCATGGTATATAAGAGAATGTAAATAAATAAATAAATAAAATAGACCTATTCAGGGATGAGAATCCTGACATTATCTGTGTCACTGAGACCTGCCTCTCCTCCTCTGATAGCATCTTAGGAAACCTACTACAAATATTTCACCTATTCAGCTGCCCTAAAGATTCCAAAAGGGGTGGAGGAGTACTCATACTAAGCAAGACTGAACAGTCACCCTTCTGCTGTCCAGCAACCTCGATGGAATGGATATGCTTAAAATAGAAAACAAGAACTTCTCACTTTGCCTCATTTACAGACCCATCACCTGACCACAACAACTTAACCCCAATTCTTGAGTCCGCATGCACGGCCCCCCTCAGGAAAACATATATCATTCTAGGAGATCTTAACATACCATCACTCAACACCTTACATACCACTTCTTTCCTTGACTCAATGGCTGACTTGGGCTTCAAACAAATTATAAACTTACCCACTCACATAAAGGGAAACTTCCTTGACCTTGTCTTTCTTCCCACCTCAACCATGAATCTCCCCTTGTATACCCCACCATCAACATCTGAGGTTCCTTGATCTGATCACTACCTAGTAACCTTCCATATTTTGTTACATCCCTCCTCACTACTACGCCAGTCATAACATCCCGTACTAGGTGATTCATCCACTTCAACAAAGATACCTTCCTAGAAAACATATTACCCCAGCTTGTAATTGACTCACAAGACTCCAACACCTCATTAAATACCTGGAACTACTCGATACAGAAAGCAGCATCACCCCCTAACAAACATTCTAGTCAGCCACCTAACAATTTGAAAAATGGTACACTCTAGAACTCACAAAACTAAAAAGAGAATTAAGAAAGCAAGGAAAAAATGGAGAATAACCAAAACACAAGTAAACAAACAACAATACTTCAGCTTACTCAACACCTATAAGGACACAATTAACAAAACAAAGAGGGATTACCACACCAGGATCCTAAACCAAGCTCTTAACCGACCCAGAGAGCTCTTTGCCATTGTTACATCACTAACCAAAACCAACCAACATGAACTGGAAATATGTAACATAAAACCTCAAACACTTGCAAATTACTTTGCAAACAAGCTAAAAAATAAGAACATTACCCATACCTTCCCTCCACCTGAATGCCCAGCAAGCCCCAATTCATGGGATAGCTTCCACTTAATAGATCAGAAACACTTACTAAACATAATAACCAACATTAACATGACTACTTCCTCCTTCGATCCATGTACTGTATCTTGGATCAAGTCCACAAAAGCCGAACTGGCATATCTCCTCCACATAATAAACCAATCTCTCTTCCCAGGTATTATGCCCACTGACCTTAAACTCTCATCCATATGCCCCGTTCTAAAGAACAAGACACTCAATGGAAATGAACCAAGCTCATACAGACCAATAGCAAGCGTACCTTTTGTTGCCAAAGTCATAGAAAAAGTCATCCAAATTACAATTTCAAGATTACATTGACCTCAATGCCCCCCTGGATACACAACAATATGGATTTCGCCCATTCCATGGGGTTGAAATCTTGTTGATAGCCTTACTTGACCATCTCATTCGAGGCATAGATGACCCTAATCAAGCATTTATACTAGTTTTTATAGATATCACTTCTGCCTTTGACAGCATTAACCATAATACCCTCATCTCAAAATTGACGCAAATTGGACTAAGCAGAACAGTCTTAGTATAGTTTAAATCATACATCTCAAATTGTAGACTGCATTTTCAAGTAGCCCATGAACCCTCTGCTACTTTCTCCCAAGATCAAGGAATACACCAGGGATCCGCCCTTTCAGCCCTATTATTCAACTTATACCTTCAACCAATCACCAACATCTTCAAAAAATTCAACATTGGGTACTACATCTATGCAGATGACATTATGCTGTCTCTCCCCATAGATATAAACAACCCTACTTATCACAACCTATCTGATTGCATTAATGAAATTGAATCCCGGGTGAATTCCAACAATCTCAATATTAATTTAAAAAAAAACAGAAGTCTTATATATACTGTATCAAAGTATCAAAATGCCTCCCCCCCAATCCATCACGATTAACAACATCATCTTTCCAGTTAAGCAAGAGGTTAAATACGTCAGAATAATACTCAATCAATCTCTCAGTATGCTCCCTCATCTGAAACAGCCAGGACCATCTTTTTCAAGCTAAAAACAATTCAACACTTAAGACCTCTTCTCTACACTCATGACTTCAGATCAGTAGTTCAAGCCATCATTACTCTCCATTTTGACTACTGTAACAGCTTGTTACAGGGTTTACCGACCAAGCACCTGAATATACTTCAGAGAGCAAAAACCATTATAGCCAGAATCATCTCTAAAGCCTGACTAGCTGACCATATTACACCTGTCTTATATGACCTTCACTGGCTCACGGTATCGAGCCAGATAAAGTACAAGATACTGATGACAATTTTCAAACTGATTAACAATATTGCACCATCCTTCCTCTCGACCCTTCTTCACACCCCTCCAGATATAAGATCACGAAGGGAAAATGCAATCCACTCTCTTGTCAACCCCCACTCAATTCGTAAGACAAAACAAGCCACAAGCTCCAGAGCCTTTACATTTGCTGCCTCTAGTCTCTGGAATTCCCTGCCACTATCACTCCGCTCAAAGACCCCCAGGTGTTCAGAAGAGAATTCAAAACACATCTCTTCACTGCACACTACAGAAACGACAACACTAGCTCAACCTCACAAAAACCCTATCACACACGCAATGACACTACTCAGACACACAAATCATACAGCACCTCATCTTACCCATTCAGGCACAAATTATTCTGTCTATAGTCAATATGTATATAGTTTTTGTTACTCTGTTCCCTGTTAAAATTACTATGTAAAAAGTTTAATTACTTGTTAAATGTAACATGTTGTTTATCTGTAAACCGTCCCTGATCTCTGGAAGGGGCGGTATAGAAAAGTCTAACAAATAAATAAATATATAAATAAAAATGATTATAAAGTGTCTTCCCCAAAGAGCAAGCAACATAAGCTTGAGCACTGAGAGTCAAATGGTTTGCTCAATGTTACACAGTAGGTGCTGGAAGAGGAACGTGAACTGGGTTCCCCATGTGCCTTAGTCACAGCCATCCCATCAGAAACAATAAGATGCCACAAAGTTCTTCCTAAATCAGAAAAACATTGTCTGTTTCTGTAGAAATGTACAGGCAGTTATGGGCAACCAACAGAAGTTGAGGGCAATCCACAGTTCATTTCAGGCAGGTTGGCATTCGCTCTGGGTGTATGAGAGCAAGTGATTCCATTTAAGTTGATGGAGTTGCCTGTGAAAGTCCACATTTAACATGTCCTGAGCAATTTTGCATCTTTTTAGTGAAAATCCCAGTCATCGCTACAGAGGGGTGAGGAACTTGTGATTAGAATTGGAGAAGACAAGATTTATCATCAGGCACAATATGCTTGTTCCTTGGGACACCTAGGTCATGCAGATCATTGCGAATTAAAAGTGGATAGGTAAGCTCCCTCCTTCTCACAGGAGTGGAATGGCACTTCTTAAATGTGTCTGCTTCCTATCCCTGCCAGTTTTAGCCTGAAATGTGTGGAACCCTGTAGTCCTGGAAAAGTCCAAAACCAGACTTAAGATCATGGTGCCCATAGGCAGAGGACCAGTAGGGAAGGGAGTCCCCTAGAGACTGGATAGTGAGAGATCTGAAACCCCAGTTTTTGGGTGCCTTCAAAATGTGATCCTCCCCCCCCCCCTCCCCTCAGGCACATCCCTATGTTGCCTATGTCTACATCCAGCCTTGGCAGGGCCTTCTACTACCACACATTCAGCCTTCAGATTGAAGCTGCTGGAGAAAGAGGTAGATGCAGGCAAGACAACGCTGCTCTCCTTCTGCTGTGGGAAAGAGGGAGGAGAAGAGGAGGGATGGGGAAAAGACACAGAAGATCCTGGGCTTAAGGCTGCATAAAATAGAAATCTGGCCCTGAAGGTCAAGCAATCCTGTCCATGCGAAAAGAACACCTGACTGGTCACAAGTGATTCAAAGGAAGTTCTTGAAAGGTTTTGTATTTCTAATGACACTTGTCAGGAATTAAGTTAAAAATTCACCTTCTACTTTGATTAATGTCACTGAGGTTGACACACATCTTGTCAAAGTTAAGTCAAGCTGAGCCACAGAGGAATTCAGAGTAAATCTAGATCAGAAACATTTGGTTATTTCCACCCAATTTCAGCATCTATCCCTTCCCCCAAGAAGGAAAGATTGAAGGGATGGATTTAATGCAAATAGAGTGCCTCATTCTTAATCACATCACTAATTCAAAAGCTTACTTAAACAGGAAGCTTTTGTTAAAATGTGTTGTTGTAAATTGCTTCAAGGCTAGAAGATAAATTTTAACTTGTCGAAAAGCTTATTGTTGTTTAACTTCCTCAAATTCAAGGCTAACACACAGAAGGAAGGACCCACAGACAAGGTTCTAAGAGATTGTTTATGAACACTATATGATTCCAAGCAGGACTTCTGCACAGAATAATATTGCTGTTACGTGCTGCATTGCATTCCAGTATAAGTGCCAGACTGTTTTTTTGTGCGCAAGATATAGGTGCTTCTACCGCAGACCCCTGCGTGCATGTGCCTGGCTTCCTCTCCTTGTTTAGCACACACTTTTTGTGCACAGCTGATTTGCATGATGTTTGTTTACAGTATTGCTGAGCAAACTTTCTGTGCTAAACATGTATTGGGTAACCCTGTGCTAAGGTTTTCTGCATCGAGCCAACAGAGTTCACAGTCCATGGGAAGCATGAAGGAGAGAGAGTCCAATTTAAAACACAATGATGACACCTAGTGGATGAAGTTAGGGTCCACAAGTGCAGGTCTCCAGAAGGAGCCCTAGTGTGTGACCCCTGGCCAAGGACTTTCACTGCGATGGTAGAGCTATGTGAGTAGGGAAAAGATGTAAAGTAGGGGGAAACTCCTACGTAGTTGCTAATGAGGGGGGCATGTTGCACAAGCAGGCCAATTGCCCAGAGCCCCGTCCCCCTAAGGGCCTCTGCTAGTGAAAAAGCAAAGTTTCAGTGCATCTGGTATTGACCAAGCCCACTCTTTTGTTTCTGCCTTGCGTGCCAAATGCCACCTCTGCCAAATGAAGGCTTGTGGTGCCAGATCTAAGCCTCAGCTCTGATTGAGATGGAAGCCCAAAAGAGCAGGAGGAAACTGCCATGCCCCTCAAAAAAGATACTAGAATGTGGTCTCCAGTCAGCCATGCTGAAATTCCCCTCCTCCTCCCCCACTCTGTTTTATAGCACATTGCACCCTTAGGAAGAAAAAGCTGTTATCAAAGCATGACACATAATTATCTAATTCTACTGCTGGCCTACTAGATCCTTCCAAAAATTGTCCCATGCAACAACCACCAGCGGAAATAGTTCTGGCTCCTTGGTGATTTTAATCTCCCCTCTCTCCCTGCCAAACACTCCACAGCATTCCTTGACGCAATGACCACATTGGACTACCACCAAATCATCCACACTTCTACCCACATTGGAGGTAACACCCTGGATCTCATTTTTGCTCCGTGACCTCATAACATCTTATGCAACCAGTACTCACCACAGGTACACCCAGTGCCATGGTCCGACCATAATGCCATCCTCTTTGACATTCCACACAACAGTAAAGAACAGCAGTCTACTGCACCAAGCGCTCATGTTCACCGCCGATTCAGACATTTCAACAAAGAAACCTTCATCAGCAATACGCTGCACCAGCTCAACCCCGACACTAACATCCTGGACAATCTATTAGACAGCTGGAACAACCACCTTTCCAGAGCGGCACTCCTTCCACCATCCACAAAGCCTGCCTACAAAAACCACACAGCCATATGGTTCACCACTGACCTGCATGAATCACTAGTGCAACTCAGGAAGCTTGAACGCTGCTGGCGATGCTCCAAACAGATTAACGACCAAGATGCTTACCTGAACAAACTACAACAACATCGAAGAATGATCAATAACAAGAGAAAGAACACCACACCAATACCCTCATGCGCTCCCTTAATAAACCTTATGAGCAATTCAACCTAGTCAAATCACTCACAAAAGACACATCCACGAAACAACCAATAAGCACCCCAAGCCCAGAAGACTTTACCACTTACTTTCAAAGTAAAACAACTTCAACAACAACCGACCCAGCTAATCATGAGCTCAAATGCTTACCCAAGCACCCCCCAACCCCACTGGCACACCCTCACCAACCCTTGAATCCTTTTATCTATACCCTCCTGAACAAATAGAAAGGATCATCAGTGGGATCAACACCACGACCTCCCCAATGGACCCTTGTCCACCATTCTGGATGAAACAAACACAAACCTATCTCAGCCCAATCATAGCCAGAATCGCTAACCTATCACTATCTGAAGGCATCCTTCCTCCACCACTGAAAACTGCCTCCATCAGACCTCTGATCAAGAACAACAAGCTTGACCCGACAGAGATCAGATCCTACAGACCTATCTCAAGCCTCCCCTTCCTAACCAAAATCATAGAAAAGATCATCTACCAACAAACCCAGGACCACATTGACTCCTACGCACCTCTGGACCAGCAACAGCACGGATTTCGCCAGCAGCATGGTGTTGAAACCCTTCTTACAACTCTCCTGGACAGACTCTTCACAGACCTGGACAAGAAGAAACAAGGTTTCATCCTCATATTTATGGACATCGCCTCTGTTTTTGATACACTCAACCACACCCTCCTGCTCACCCATCTGCATCAAAAAGGCATAAGAAACCTGGCCTTCGAGTGGTTCAAATCATACCTATCTGACCGACAACAACAAATCCGCATAGATAGCCAGTCATCCAGGCCATTCCAACAAACACAAGGGGTCCCACAAGGATCATCCCTTTGAGCCCTATATTCAACCAGTCTGTTCTATTATTCAATCATTCAACATACCCTATCACATCTATGCCGACGATGTGCTACTGTACACCCCATTCCTCAATGACAAGGCTAACTACTCGTCCATAGTAGAATGCTTCAATGCAGTCTCAGATTGGCTCACGTCCCACAACCTGATGGTCATCAGCAAAAAGTCTGAGGTCCTATTCATATTCAAAGACCCCACGTTCACCCCGCCATCATCTCTCAAACTCATAACCAAACAAGAAGTTTGTTATTTAGGAATAACAATCGACCAACGCCTGAGCTGGGAGACCCACATTCAAAACATCTCCAAAGCAATCTACCATAAGTTGAGAACCCTCCGGCACTTACATCCTCTCCTCGAGTCCTCAGACTTCCGCTCGGTTGCTCAAGCCCTCATCCTCCCTCACTTAGACTACCCCAACATCATCTTCCATGGTATGTCGAAGCACACTCTCCAACTACTACAACTCGCCATGAACACAGCTGCCCGTACAATCCTGTCTGCATCCAGATATGACCACATCACTCCACTACTGATTCAGCTTCATTGGCTCCCCATAGCAAGTCGCCTGACCTGCAAAGCACTACTACTCACCTTCAAGGTCCTGCACGGAATGTCAGCAACCTCTCTCACAGAACTTATACAACGAACGCCAGAGACCAGAACCAGGAGAACATGCATAGTAAACTCTCTCGTTACCCCTTCAGCAGTAAGATCCTGTACCCAATCGGCCAAGAATCATACTTTTTCTCTATTTGCACCAACTCAATGGAACGCATTATCCCCAATGATACGAGCCATCCCAGATCACGCATCTTTTAGGAAGGCTTTGAAGACGTACCTTTTCCAACTAGCCTATAACCAGCCACCCTAAATTAGTCCTGTAAACAGCTGATAGTTCCTGCCAAACACTTAGCTATAACTCCTGAAAATACCAAGCTGATGTAAATTGCAATTTAATGTACATTCTTAACTGTTCATGTTAATGCCAACTTATTGTAAATATGTTCTCAGTTTTGCCAACTTAATGCTGACTTAATGTAAATATGTTCTTAGTTATGCCAACTTGATGTAAATTTGTTATATGTAACCTGTTCGATGTAAACTAGTTTATTGTTCATGAATTATATGTAAACCGCACTGATCCGAAATAGCGTGGTATATAAAAACAAATAAATAAATAATTGAATGAAAGACACGCCACTGCTGAGGTGCCAAATGTACTGTAGCTGCTTATTCATTAATACCTCTCTCCCATTTCATTTTCAATGAAATCAAGTTTATGTCAGATCTCTTTGTTAGTGGCTTGCTGCTTTTATTAATTTCTGAAAATGCATCGTTATCTTTTCCAAACTCTAGGGACATTTCCAGATTTCTATGCCTTCTATGGCCCATTCATTACAATGGCAGACCTTTGGCTGGAGACACGGACCACAGGTCCCTTTGGAACCTGGTGAAGCTGTACCAGAGCCTTGTCCACAAGGTGTGACTGCTGCACAATGTCTGCAACTTTTCTGTAGCCTTTGCAAAGCAGGTAGCTCAGCTGCCCCCTAATAACTAGAGTATGACCACCACAGTCTCTTAAACTATGACCATAAATAGAAACCATTTAGGTTTCTAAGCCAAAAGTCTGAAGCTACTTGGTAAATACAGTCTGTAATTATGAATACTAATTCTAGGAGAAAAAGCTATTTAGTGTGCAAGTTTAGGAAGTCTGAGAGAGAGAGAGAAAAAAATAGAGATTATAAAACTAACGTATATTAAAAAAGAATCTTAACAAAACATGTCATCATATGACAAGGTCCTTTTTTCTTGTAAGCAGGTGCACTGCAATGTTAGGAATATTAAACACAGTAGAAGGTAGCCTGACAGCATGTTGACGGGTTTTGGCAGAAGTTCAGATGTAATGGGGTTTTTTTCTTATTTTGCTTTAAGGCTTCCATCCATGGGAGGGAGAACACTGCCAAGCCAGATGAACCAGTGCTCACATTTAAGCTCAGGCTCCTTGCCAAGAACTGCAAGGCCAAATCGGAAACAACCACATTGAAGTCATTAAACAAAATGAATAATCAAAAGACAGCAAATCTTCATGAAGGCAAAAAAAAAAAATGAATCTGTTTAATGCTTAGCTGAATTCTCCACTGTGTAAGCAGATTTCAAATAGAATTCATCATAATGCTCGTTTCCAAGCTGGGAGCCTTTGAATTTCCATGAAGTAACCAGGAGGTGGCAGCATTGTTCTTCATGTAGGCTGAATAAGCACCTGCCTGGGATTAATTCAAGCAACAATTATGTTCATTACAACATTGCATCTCTCTGTTGAGGCAGAGAAAGCAAAACTGCTTTCAAACAAGCACACATTCGGAATTTAGGAAGGTGAAGGGCAATTGACTTTATACAAAAAGATCATGTTCACCCTTAAACAAACAAAGAAACAAAGATATGGGGAGGGGTGCACCTGTTCCTGGTGGGTGCACCACTAAGCAAAGACATGGGTAGGGGTGCACCTACTCCCTAAAAGACATGGGAAGGGGTGCACCTACTCCTGTCATATTGCTGGGCAGACTAGATGGACCATACTGGTCTTTATTTGTCGTCATTTACTATGTTACTATGATTAGGGCAGAAATTGTTGAGAAATATTAGAGGCCCCACGATACATTTTCTTTATTTCAAGTCAAACATTTCCTGCATACTAATAAGAGTACGTTTCTTGAGACAGTGGCATCTGATAGTTTTTTTTACAAACCAAAAAATGGAGAAGGTTTAATAGCAGAATTCTAAAAATTATTTTATCAGTACTAAGAATCTAGTTCATCTTTACCAGTGGAACTGGCACCAGGACTTTCAAAAAGAGCAGTCGAGGAACCAATGGGAAGCAACTGAGGAGAATACTGCAAGTATTTCTAGTTATTTGTCACACTTAGATATTTATTTCAAAATCCTCTTCAGGATGTATGGAGAGATTATGGAGAGAGAGGAAATATAAAGCATATTTTGAGGGACTGTGCAAAGCTGAAATCATTTTGGGAAGAAGTGATAAAGATTATAATTGTGTAACAAGTTAAAAGTGCACAGTCACAATGTGACACAATGGCATGTTTTACTTTTCCTCCATTCACAAACTCGGATGTGTCTGTATCGGAGACTTGGATGAAGCAGTCATGGTATGGTCTTTCTATTTATTTCCACAAGGAGAGATTAGCTGCGACTCTGTTTTACTCCGAGGGTGAAATGGCAGAGGGTGAGGGGATATGTGTGTGTCAGGTGTATATGCGTCAAGGGATGAGTATGCCTGTGCACTTGTGTGTGTTTGTGTGTGTGTGTTTGTGCGTGTGTGTCAGGGAGTGAGTGTGCATGGTGTCATGTGTGTCATGGGTGTAAATGTGTCAGAGTGTGTATGTGTTTGTGTGTCAGAGGGGCAAGTGTGTCGGCATGTGCATGTCAGGGTGTGTGTGTGTATTTGTGTCAGTCTGTGTGTGTTGTGAGTATGTGTGTTGGATGTGGGGTGTGTGTAAGAATGTGTGTCAGGAATTTTCTTGATGATGATGTTAGTGTTGGTGTTGCATTGGATTATCTCCAGGAACAAGCAGGAATGTAGTCTTCACATATGGGTGACGTCGGCACAAACGGAGCCCAAACGGGAACGCTCCCCAGCATCCAATAGGAAAGCTTTTGGGAGCATCCCACCACACCTGTGTTGCTGCCTTCCTGCCTTTGTGACTCTCCCTCCTCAGTTCTTCATTTTCCATGGAGCCAGCAGGAAGCAAATCCTGTCACCACAGAAAATTTCTTCATTCTTCTTCCTTGTTATTTTTTGTGGTCATGTCTACCTTCCCATCGACACCGGAACCGATCTCTTCGATTCTACTTCTTTCTTTCTGTAAAAAAAAACAAAAAAACCCAAAAGAACTTTAATTCTTTCAGGCACATTGACACCATTTCAGACCTTAGGCCTTCCATCTAATCTACTGACACGATGGAAAAACCAGTCAGTGGTTTTAAAAAATGTTCCAAGTGTGGTAGCATTATTTCTGCTACTGATACCTATAACTGGTGTCTTAAATGCCTCGGCCCAGATCACCAGCCATCTGAGTGTCCCCTATGCAAAAAGATGACAAAGAGAAGCCTAGAGAATTAGGCCGCAAAACTCGGCTCCCTTTTTGCCTTAGATGCGGTTTCACTCTCTTCGACATCATCGAGGGCATTGTCTTCCTCACATGAATCTCAGGTATCGAAACACAAGTCTTCTTCCAGGACAGGCTGTCCTCCCAAGGGTAGATTTCTATCTAAACATAGAGATGACTCGAGCGTTGCCCTGGAGATAGATCGACTGACCAAACTACCCCAGCAGGAGGACCTCACCTCCAAAGCCGCAAAAGGGATCCAGGATGTTCTCAAGGCCTCCACTTCAGGAAAGCTCCTGGTGCCATGCTCTGGAACGGTAGCCCAAGCTTCCGGTACCAATAGAAGGCATCAGCAAGCTCAATGGATCAGCATATGCTAGCAATTGAGCGGAGTCTAGCGGCTCTGTTAACGGCATCAGTACCGGTCAAGACATTACTGGCAGTATCGTCGATACCAGTACTGTCAACGCTGCCGATGCAGTTGGCATTGAGGTTCTTGCCACTCGACACACTCCCGTCCATACTGACCCTCGAGTCCGTTCCCAGTTCCAAGGTACTGGTACGGCAGGTCTCTTGCACCGATACCGATCTCGATCGGTACTGGTCCTTAGAAGAGCGGGAGCATCGCTCTCGATGATACTTTGATTCTACCGATTCCAATTCTTCGGATGATGAATCAGTCAGTACCCAAGAAATGCGAAGTCTTCCAGAGGAACCCTCACCATCGCCACAGCAGCGCATATCCCCTCCTGAAGATATGTCTTTCCAAGAGTTTATCAAAGATATGGCGAGGAGCCTACATTGGAGAAAGAACCCAGAGCAGAGGAGTTGGAGATTCTACAATACCGTACAGTTCCTAAAGAGGTGACTACTCTATCTATTCACTGTATACTCCAGGATCTTATGTTTCGGATGTGGGAAAAGCATCTCACCATTTCTCTCTTTGTGCTATCTCAAATGCCCTCAAAATGTTTCAAAAACAACTACAAGACCACAGAGTTCTTGTCCAGATGGACAATCAGGTAGCTATGTTCCACGTCAACAAGCAGGGGGGAACGGGCTCTTGGGCCCTTTGCAAGGAGGCTCTCCATCTTTGGTCCTTTGCCATTGCTCATTAAATGTACCTCCAAGCAGTGTATCTGCCAGGACTGCAAAATGTCTTAGCAGACAGGATGAGTTGGATCCTCCTTCCGCACAAATGGTCCCTCGATCAGGAGACAATCTCCTACATCTTTCAAATCTGGGGAACTCCAGAGACAGACCTTTTTGCCACTCTGCAAAATGCCAAACTACCTCATTTTTGCACCAGAACCCCTATGTCTAGCTTCCAACAGGTGGATGCTTTCCACCTTCACTGGGGTCAGGATTTCTTGTATGCCTTTCCTTCCATACCCCTGATTCCCAAAATGTTTTTGAAGCTTCAAGCATACAGGGGCAACATGATCCTCATAGCCCCATACTGGCCACGTCAACCATGGTATCCTCTCCTGCTATGTCTATCCCAGACTCACTCCCTGAATCTCGGGTCAGCTCCTGGTCTCCTCTCACAGGAGGAAGGGACGCTACTCCATCCCAACCTGCAGTCTCTCCATCTCATGGCTTGGCTGCTGAAAGCATAGTGCTGCAAGATCTTAACCTTCCTCAGGAAGTAAAGGAGATCCTGCTAGCCTCCAGGAAACCATCCACCAGATGTTCCTATGACTTCAGATGGTATAGGTTCTCCACTTGGTGTTCCTAAAAGGATCTTAATCCCTTCTCAGCTCCTGTGGAGGCTCTCCTTCAGTATCTCCTCCATCTTTCGTCCTTTGGTCTCAAGACAAACTTGGTGAGGATTCACCTCAGTGCTATTGCTGCTTCTTACCATCCCTTGGATGGGCAGCCTATCTCCTCACAACCGCTTGTGAAGCGTTTCATGAGAGGGATCTTATTAACCAAGCCTCCCATCAAGCCACCATCGGTGGCATGGGATCTTAATGTTGTGTTAGGGTAGCTCCTTAAGCTGCCTTTTGAACCCTTAGCCACAACCTCATTAAAGTTTCTCTCTTGGAAGATCATCTTCCTTGTTGCACTCACTTCAGCTAGACACATCAGTGAACTTCAGGCATGGTGGCAGACTACTACTACTACTATTGAGCATTTATATAGTGCTACCAGTCGTACGCAGCGCTGTACAGACATGTAAGAGACAGTCCCTGCTCGTCAGAGCTTACAATCTAATCAAGACAAACACAGAGCTAACAATCAAGTCAAGACAAAACATGATACATACAATCTATTCACGACACAGAAGTCAAGATCTGAAAGCAACAGAGAAGAAGTGAGATTTCAACCTGGATATAAAGAGGGCTAGAGAGGGTGCCTGGTGTATAGACACCGGTAGCATGTTCCAGGCGTAAGGTGCAGCAAGGTGAAAGGAGCGCAGTCTGGAGTTAGTAGTAGGCGTGAAGGGCATAGACAGAAGTAGTTTGTTAGAAGAGCGGAGTTCCTGAGAGGGGTTCCACCATGATAAAGTGGTCCTTTGGACTCACCCACATTTCATGCCCAAGATGGTGTCTCCTTTACATTTGAATCAGTCAGTTTACTTTTCTGTCTTTTTCTCTAGACCACATTCCTCTAGGGCAGAGGCAACTTTCCATACCCTGGACTGCAAACGAGCCTTGGCATTCTATCTTCAAAGGACAGCTGAGCACTGTAAAGGCTCTCAGTTATTCATCTCCATTGATCCCAGTCACTTGGGGTTGCCAGTATCCAAATATATCCTTTCTAAATGGATAGCAGATTGCATCTCATTTGCTTATGATAAAGCAGGACTATCCCTTGAAGGTCATGTCACTGTCCATAATGTTCGTGCCATAGCTGCCTCCACTGCAAACCTACATTCTGTAGCCATTGACAAAATCTGCAAAGTAGCCATCTGGTCTTCGGTACATACCTTTGCTCATTACTGTCTTGACAAGGCCTCCTGCCGGGATGCCATGTTTGGTCAGGCTGTACTCCAGGACCTCTTTCAGACTTAGGGCATCTCCTACCCTCCATCCCAGGACATTCAATGCCAGAAGTCCATAAAGGATTCATGCCCTCTTGAGGCCTGCTCTGAGGCAAATCTACCAATTCTGGGGGCATTTCTCTGGCATCTAGGAGCTAGGGAGTCCCATATGTGAAGACTACATTCCTGCTTGTTCCTGGAGATAGCTTAGTTACTCACCTGTAACAGGTGATCTCTGGGAACAGCAGGAATTTATTCTTCACAAACCACCCTCCTCCCCTAGGAGTTGTAGGGTTTCTCTCTCGCTTTATTCTCTCCTTTTATCTCAGCTACAAACTTAATTGAGGAGGGAGAGTCACAAAGGCGGGAAGGCAGCAACGCAAGCTTGGTGGGATGCTCCCAAAGACTTTCTTATTGGATGCTGGGGAGCATTCCCACGCGGGCTCTGTCAGTGCCGATGTCACCCATTTATGAAGACTAAATTCCTGCTGTTCCCGGAGATCACCTGTTACAGGTAACTACGCTGTCTGTGCATGTGTGCTGTATGTATGTTGTGTTGTGTTGTGTTGTATTGAGATGTGTGTGTAGTGTTGTGTTGTATTGTGGTGTGGTGTATGTATGTTGTGTCTCGTGTGGTGTGAGTGTGTCTCGTGTTGCATGTGTGTGTTATGTGTGTGCATGGCACTGCCTCAACCTCATCTTTTTCTCCAACTGCTTACCCTCAAACCTCTCTATCTCAGTTCTTCCTTTATCTGACCAGCACTTACTAACTTTCACTCTCAACCATCCCCACTTCAGTCTCATCCAATCTCCACCAACATGTTTAAAAAGCTTCACACTTTTGACAATTTGGCTCTCAACTGCTCTATTTACCTCTTTCCTCCACTATGTCATCTGAGTCTGTTGATGAGGCTGTGTCTTCCTATAACACGATACTCTTCCCTGCTTGGATGCTCTTGCCCCTCCCATTCTAGATGTGTTTGAGGGCATATTTTTTAACTGCAGGAAAATGCCAAGGTGATGTAAACTGTTTGTGCTGCTTGGCATAAAAAATTGAAAACGAAATGGGGGCCTTCTGAAATCTGGATATCTATCCCTGATGCAGATAAGCGTTTGAAACGCAATGTTGATGGATGCTGACTGTAGTGTAAGCTGGTTATTTCAATGACAGTTGTAAACCAGGGAGATTGCTGGTCTACATACATTCAGTTGTTTATGAACTCTTGCGAGAATTTGAATGCCAGAAAGACTGTAAAGGTTTTGATTAAAATGTATTATTTGGACCGATGATGATTTGAGTCAAGTCTAGCTAGGTAGCCTGGAGTCCCGAGCTAGCCTTGCCTAAACTAATCTCACTCATTGATGTTGATGTCCTTTATATTAATAACAAAAACAATTTTAATTGAGTTTTTATTTCTTTTTTATGGGAAACAGTTGGATGATTTGATCTACATTGTGGGCCCGATATTCAAAGGCATTTACAGGGTTTACAGACCTGGATGTCAGTTAGAGGGATATTCAGCAGCACCAACATGGTTAATGCCACTAAATAGCCCCGATTAACGCCGCTACATGCCCTGACGCTAACCATGGAACATCGGGGTGTGTCATGGGCATCCCAGGGCATTTCAGAGGTGGCACGCATCATTAACAGGGCGGCGGTGATATTGCACTGCTGCCCGGTTAGCAGCCCACCGATAAAGATAGACGCAGCAAAAACTGACCTCTCTTTACCTACGGGAGCTAACCGGGCAGCGGCTCAATATCACCACTGCCCGGTTAGCTTCTGTGACAGTGGAGGCTGTGCAGCAAACCTGGATATTCAATGTCAGTGGCCAGATATGGTTATCTCCTCGGCACCAGCAGCTAGCCGCAGTAATCACGCTAGCAGCTGGCGCTAAATATTGGGCCCTGTATTTTTTTCCCTTTATTGAGATACTGTTAATTTTTTATATTTTATAAAGTCAACCTAGTAGCTTAGTAAATGATGGCAGATAAGACCGACTTGGCCGATCTAGTCTGCCCAGTAACGGGGCTGGAGTTGTAGAATTGCAGCTGCCGCTCTGCACCGCTCAGGAAGGTTACCCCTTTCTATTTATGAAGTTACTTACGTTTTCTTTGATTCCATCCTCTTGCGATATAGGGATCTTCTGGGTCTGTCCCACACCTTTTTGAATTCTGTCACTGTTTCTGCTCCCACCACCTCCTTCGGGAGGGCATTCCAGGCATCCACCAGCCTTTCCGTGAGAAAGTATTTCCTGGTGTTGCTTTTACATTTAACTTCTTGCAGCTTCATTTCATGTCCTCTAGATTTACATCTAAGTCATCTTTGAAAAAGATTTGCTTGTTCATTGATACCCTTTAAGTATTTGAAGGTGTGTACCATATGTCCCCTGTCCCTTCTCTCCTCCAGAGTGTACATATTTAGGTTTTCAAGTCTCTTCTCATACGTCTTCTGGCGCAGGCCCCATATCATCTTTGTCACCTTTCTCTGAACCATTTCAAGAATTTTTAAATGCTTTGTAAGGTACAGACTCCAAAGCTGAACACAATACTCCAAGCGAGGCCTGACCAACGATCTGTACAAGGGCACTAATACATAAGCACCTATGTATCTTTTGAAAACAGGCTTTCACAATAATTCCTAAGAGTGCACAAATGCTCTCACAAATTCAGAACTTCTCTGATGCAGATGTAAGTATGTGCATATATTTTATAACATATGTGCATTGTAAGGAACAGTACCGGGACATACAGGGAACCCAAGGAAAAAGGGGGGCTCTGAAGAACAGAGTACCCAAGTAGAGGACAGGAAATCCTGGAAAGTGGAAATCCTGCCCTGGATAGGGTTGCCAACCGGCCAGTTTTCAGTCGGCCTGGCCGGTTTTTCCATGGCCAGGCCAGCTGCCGGCACAGATATAAAACCGGCCCTTGAAAAGACGTTTTTTTGCTCTGGCCGCGAGATTGGGAGCGGCCAGAGCAAAAAAACGGCTTTTCTCTTGCAGTGTGCGAGCGCAAACGCGATCTGCGATCGATCCTCCGTGCAGCTGCTGCTTCTGCTTTTCACAGAGCAGCGACTGCAATAAAGTTAATTTGAAAAGGAAGAAACCTGTGAGGAGCCCGCCCCCTCTGACATCACTTCCTCAGGGGCTGCAGAAGGACGACCGGAGGGCTCCTCACAGGTTTCTCTTCCTTTTCAAATTAAGTTTACTGCAGCCGCTGCTCTGTAAAAAGCAGAAGCAGCGGCTGCACGGGAGCAAAGCAGAAGCAGCACTAAGGGGGGGAGTGGAAGCAGCATTAAGGGGGGAGCAACACTAAGGGGGGGAGTGAAGCAGCAGCACAGCACTAAGGGGGGTGAAGCAGCACTATGGGGGGGTGAAGCTGCACTAAGGGGGCGAAGCTACACTAAGTGGGAGGGGTGAAGCTGCACTGGGGGGGGCAAAGCTGCACTAAAGGGGAGGTAAAGCTGCACTAAGAGGGGGTGAAGCTGCACTAGGGGTGGAAGCAACACTAAGGGGGGGTGGAAGCAGCACTAAGGGGGGGTGAAGCAACACTGGGGGTGGAGGGTGGAAGCAGCACTAAGGGGGGGAGCAACACTAAGGGGGGATGGAAGCAGCACTAAGGGGGGTGAAGCAACATGGGGGGGTGGAAGCAGCACTAAGGGGGGGAGCAACACTAAGGGGGTGAAGCAGCAGCACAGCACTAAGGGGGGTGAAGCAGCACTAAGGGGGGGAAGTTGCACTAGGGGTGGAAGCAACACTAAGGGGGGGTGGAAGCAGCAATAAGGGGGTCAAGCAGCAGCACAGCACTAAGGAGGGTGAAGCAGCACTAGGGGGTGAAGCAGCACTAAGGGGGTGAAGATGCACTAAGGGGGGCAAAGCTACACTAAGTGGGAGGGGGTGAAGCTGCACTGGGGGGAGATGAAGTTACATTAAGGGGAGTGGTGAAGCTGCTCTAAGGGGGGGAAGCTGCACTAGAGGGGGCGGAAGTCTCCGCACAGGTTTAATTTTCTTTTTAACTTAACTTTATTGCAGCCACTGCTCTGTAAAAAGCAGGAACTGTGGCTGCAAGGGGAAAGAGGTGGCAGAAGAAACTGACAGGTGGAAGGTGAGGGCTAGAAGAGAGCTAAAAGAGGGGGGAAGGAGGTGGCAGGAAGGAACCGACAGGGTGAAGGAGGTGGCTGGAGGAGAGCTGAAAGGGGGGAAGGAGGTGGCTGGAAAGGAGCTGACAGAGGAGGTAAGGAGGGGGCTCAAAGGGAGCTGACACCTGGGAATGGTACTGGTAAGTGGCTGGGTAATGGGGATGGGGCACTGGGATTGGAAATAGGCTGATGGAAGGAAGTGAAGAAAAGAAAAGAAGAGGCAAGAAATGGTAGATGCACTATATAGACCATAGAAAACAAGCTAAGAGAAGATGGGAAAACAGAAGCCTCAGATTGGAACCAGCTTGATCAGAGAGTAAAATGGTCAGACAACAATGGTAGAAAAAATAATTTTATTTTCAATTTAATAATTGGACTTTGTACTACCTTTATATTTTACACAGTATGGGGAACTGCATCTCTTATTTATCTGATATTTCACTGCATGCAGGGTCTGTCTTCTTGGGGTTTCAGTTTAATTTTTGTCTATATATTTCTCTTTTTGTTTTATGCTCATTTATTGATGAAGACCTGTCTGTATTGTGTGTGTGTGTGTGTGCAACCAATGCTGCGTATTCTGTCAGTATAGAATTTCTGCTTAAGAATTTGTAGAAGTCTTGCTTGTTCAGTTTGCACATTGCCCTCTCTGCAATTTTTTTGGGGACAGGAGGTGGAGTAAGGGTGGGGTAGGGGTGGGCATGGGCGTAGCATGACTAGCCACAGGTGGCAGGTTTTTCTCTTTCATAAAGTTGGCAACCCTAGCCCTGGGGGAGGGCTCTTTACAGCCTGGCAGAATAGAAAACAGGCACGGGAGGATGAGCTAAAGTGGAACAGGAAACAGGAAATAAAAAGACTCACAGAGAGGCTAGGGGGATGGGAGAGAGAGAGGAGCTGGTAGAGTCTACGGAGACAGAGCCTTGGGAGCTGGAAACTGAACTCACGTGCTGATACCGGTCTGGCAGCCCTTCCAGATGACAAGGAGATGCAAATAAGTTGAAGGACACTTATTTATTTTGGGAATGCTTTCTAGTGGGAAAGAAAGACTAACTGTAGGCCATTTTGGGCCCTTTTGTTTTGGGCAGTGTGGGCGGGTCAGTGTGCAAAGGACTTCCAGTCACACTGCTAAGAAAACCCAGGAGCTATGGCTTAGACTCAAAGGCACACATTGCATTTTACGTTCTCATAGAACATTCATGAAAACATGCATTTCTATATGTAGTCAGGAGAGGGCAGCAGATCTCCAAATGTTTTTTTTTTTTTTAGTGTAGATTCCCTCTATTGGTAAAATGAACTGTTTTGTTAGTATGCCCTGTGATGTCTCCTATTTCATTAAAGGTTTCTTAAGAATACTTAAGCATTCTAAATAGTTCAAGATGTAATTAGAAGCTAGAGAAGATTAAGGACTGTAGCTAAGCGGCAGCATGCTTTTTCTTTATTTCTAAAAATGGCAAATACTTATTAAAGTGGTGTGGTAGCCATATTAGTCTACTTGAATGCAGATATAAAAATCTTAGAAATAAGGTGATGCCCTTTTAAAGGACTAATTTAATACAGTCTACCCTCCACTGCCTCGGAAGAAAGGCCTGGCAATCTACTTCCGGTGACACTGCCAAGAAAAACCCAGGAGCTTCTGGGTCGCCAGGAGTCAGGACTGACTCAAAGGCACACACTGCTGCTGCTGATAGGATTTGAGGAGTATTAGCATGCTCTCTTATGTCCAAAGAGAATAATCAAGAAATGACATTGCCGGAAAATACAATTGAATTCATAAAATACATTATAGAGGACAGCAACCTTGGGCCGGAAGGACTGGGGTTTCTAGTCCCACAGGTGCTCCTTGTGGTCTTGGGCAAGCCACTTAACCCTCCATTGCCCATGTTCCCTGTAAGTATTAGTGTATGTGTCTCATATCCCCTCATGTTAAATGTATCCCCCAATTATGTTGTGATCACTTTGATTGAAGGATAAGGTGGTATACAAAACTGTATAAATAAAATAAATAATGGTAGTGTGAATGGACAGCAGGGGGCTGATGAGTTTACCTAAACTCTCCAGTGCTGTGTCGCAGTTCCTGCCTTCTAAGACCTGCCACTTCCACGTCCTCTCCCCTCTAAAACAGATTTGGGAAGGTCTTAGAAGGCAGGAACTGCGATGCGGCACCGGAGAATTTAGGTAAGTGCTGTGTTGCGGTTTCAGTGGCATTGCCACTGCTGAAGGCCCCAGAGAGGGGGCAGCAGGATGGAGGGCTCACTTAGGGCATCTCTAATCCTTGCACTGGCCTGGTTGACATTAATAAGCTGCTTCATATGCTTTTGCATCAATGCAATGCTGAATTTGAATCAACTTCAACTTCCAAAAATTTAACACAAAGCTGTCTTGCAAAAAAACATTTTTCAAAAAAAGACTTTTGTGCGTTAAAACATACACAAATACTGAGATTTTTTTAGGTTTGCCAAAATGTTTATGCTTTGTAAGGTGCAAAGGTGTCTGTTTACTATAATGCAGTACTGTACCATGCGTTCAGTCACAAAACGTAGTGCCAAGGAGGCACTGGACCCATGCTAACGAATGGGGATGTGCATCGGTATGTTAGCATGTGACCAGCACTACCTTTACACTAAAACACTTTTCATGATTACCATGGGTGCAATTACTAGCACCTAAGTGTGCCTACGCTAAATGTGACATTGCTGGTAAGTATGCACTGATGCCCATGCTAACTCCACGCACAGTCACCGCCCACACTCCAGCCCTGCCCACCCAGTCTCCCCCCTCCCCCAGCCTGTGCTAAGTGATTAGCATGGGATTTTTAATGTAGTTGAATTTTTAGCTCAAGCAAATGGTTACCACAACAGGCTCGGCATGTGATAAAGCCGACGCTAACCATACGCGCAGACTAGTAAACATGCCCCATAAGTCCCTCTTGAGAAAAATATTTGCATTTCAGCACAACAGTCTCTGTGTAAAGTGATTCTTTTCTTTAACAACTGGCCACCCCCCCCCCCCCCCCATGCAGCATCCTTCTGCACATGTTCTGCATTGAATGATGCAGACCACATTAGAGGAGAAGCATGAATAAGATTCCCTGATGTTGAATGCCTTTCCCATGTGATAGGTGTTGCTTCAGTTGGCAGTATAGTATGTCAGAGACTTGTGCCATTCTCGACTTCCTGATTTTCCACTAGAAGCTTGATTTTTTTTGCTCATTTTTGTTTCAGATTAGCTGGCTTTCAGAAGATCAGTACCAGGAGAGCAAGGAATCTCTCTTTCAGTGACTCATCCTACAGCAGCAGTGGCTGTAAATCTTTTATGATTTTGCTGTTTTTCAGCACTGGATTGTATGTCACTACAAGAGGGATGCTCTCTGTGGTTTTCTTTTCTTTGTATTACAGTAGGTTTGCCCTGGGTGAAGAGACCTTTCCCCAGGGGATTGTTTTGGGCTGTAGTCTATTTGCATGGAGGATGCAGTCAGGGCTTTGAGGTATTTCTGCCTGTCTTTTGGGTAATAGCAGATACATTGATATTGTGCACAATGCATCTTTGGGGTATGCTTACTAAACCGTCTTAATGTTACCGGCACTAGTTGCAGCGATAATGTGAAGGATGCCATATAAGGAGTGGGTGTTCCGGCGGCAAGGTAGCAAGAATCTGTATCACGCGATAGTGGGCGCCATAGCACATTAACGCGCATTAACCCTAAGTTCATGCCAGTGCAGTGTTAGAAGCAATAGAGATATAGCCCACTGGTTACTGCAATGACTGCGGAGGCAGAGGTCATGGGTTCGATCCTGCAGTGGTGGGATGTAAGAAGGCTGTCTGAGGTATTTCCTTTTTGTAATTTAAATCAGTGCTGCCAGCAAAAACACCCTCACAGTGCCGTAACTTAAGGTGCCGCATAAGGCGCCCTATAAGGCACTCCATAGGGCACATTATAAAGTGCCCTGTCCACCAAGGCACCTTATAATGTGCCTTATAGGGCGCCTTATGAGGCACCTTAGGCTACGTCACTGTGAGGGTGTTATGCTGGCAGCACTGATTTAAATTAAAAGGAAATGCCTCAGACAGCCTTATTTAAATAACACCACTGTGGGATCAAACCCATGACCTCTGCCTCTGCAGCCATTGAAGTAACCAGTGGGCTACATCTCTATAATGTCTAACACACTGCTGGCTGGTTACAGAAAGACTGCATGTCACCACACAAACTGTCTGCTGTGGTTACCAGGATAGGGTAAACCCACCCGTACCCATGATGCACTGCACATGCAGATCAGCAGCCCACATCTTATCACAAGATGGGGTATGCGCCTCTATAGCACCACGGCCTGGTAGGGGGAACTGACCATGTGTGTTACTGGCACAGAGTAGCTACAGACTGTAACATTGTGCGGTTCCTGTGATCACCCTGAGGGCGAGGTGGGGTGCCCAGCACCAGGTCCGCAGCACCTGGCTTGGCTGAGGTAGGCTGCGCTGCAGGTCTCTATCAGTGCCAGTGTGTGATGGGTAGTCCCTGCAGACACACCTAGGATACACCTGTGTCCATCTGTATTTCCCAGTCACGTCTAGCCCTTGTGGACTACAAAGCACCCAGAAAAGTGCATATCCTGTGTGGTTGCCATGGTCACATGTTATAAGAGAAGGGTGGTGGTTAGACCCAAAAGCGGATTATGTAGCACCACCCAACCCGCCCTCTGTGGGTCAGGATGGGGGACAGGATCTCCCACCAACAGATCCACATTCTACATCTCTGCAATGGTGGCAGTAGAGGGGACCATCAACCCCAGTCCTGATGGGGAATAGGCACCCTACAGTGCAGTCAATGCAGATCTGTACGCAGCACATAGAGCACTGGCAGACAGGCAGTAGGCCTGGGAAAGCTCAGATGCTCCCCACCACTATCTGACATTCACCAGCAGAAGGCACAGTCAGTCTCCACCTGCTGCACCCTGCAAGGTATGCCAGCTTATACACATGCTAACTGCAGACAGTCTGCTAGCTAGTACATAGTGCATGTTCCTGGAGGAACTGTGTGCATCCACAAATGGGATGCGAGCACACACACCAAGCAAGTTTGTCAGTGGTTGGGCCCCAGAAAAAGGAACTCATAGATATCGCTTGAGAAAAATACTGTATAGCACTATGGGGGAACCTAACCGTGCCATGGTCACTGCTCAGTCAGGGTGAGAGTGACCTCCCGACATGACATGCTGTGACCACCCTGTCCGTGCAGGTGGTGGTCAGGCACTACAATGTCCCAGCCATTGCCCTATGCCCTGTGCAGATGCATCCTGCCCAGGCTGCCCTGTCCGGGCCATACCCACAGTACCTTGCTCCTCATTATGCACATTGGCAGGCTAACACTGGAAACAGTGCAAGCAGTGTGGGCTCAGTAAGATGTAGGCAGCCACAAAACACTGGATAGACATACACACACTCCCACACCTATGCCAGCATTGTGTAAATATAGAGGTTTTTGGCAGCCCTGGCCGCCACACCAGTCCTGGGCACAGTGCAGGCATTGATATGGTATGCAATACTGTTAGGGTCACTCCCTGGGGTGGTAAACATTGTCAGAAACCAAAACTGAAGCACACTCCACAGATATCAGAAAGGTTGCGATGATGCATCTCTGTCAACAAATTGTGTTTAACTTAGGATTTGTTATCTGCCATTAATCATAGCAACCTTTTAGACATAGGTGTAAAGTGTTCCCAAGTTTAGGACGGCATTGCTAAGGTATGCAGGTGCTAGTATTGGGAGATGCGGCTCCGCGCAGAGCCCAACAGCCTGACTGTCCATGAGGCTTGGGATAGTGGAGCCTGTGGGTATGGGTGTTTGTGCCCCTGTTGGCCGCTGCTCTAGGGCAGAGGTTCCCAACTCCAGTCCTGGTGGGCCACACACGGTTCAGGTTTTCATGCTGTCCCTAATGAATTTGCATGAGATACATTTGCATACAATGGGGGCGGTGCATACAAATGCAACACAGAGACACATTTATTAGGACAGCATGAAACCTGAATGGCCCTCCAGGACTGCAGTTGGGACACTCTGCTCTAGGGATTGCACATGTTTATGGTGTCTGTGCCCTGTAGGGTAAAATATAGGCGTTTATGGCATGTTTATTTATTCTGCAATAAAGGTTCCGTCTTTATTACCATGGTTTAGAACTGGGTAAATATGGGGACGTGGTTTGCAGGAGCCACAGCTGGGACTTGAACCTGTGACCTTCTGCCCCTGAACATGCTGGCTGTGTGTACTGCACCAAACTGTTGCCACAGAGGCAGATCATTCCCTGGGGATACCATGACTGTTTGTCAGACAGACTTTGTCTGTTGCAGTGCACGGCACCCACCTAAACAGGGCTTGCCACTGCTCCCTCCGCCACCAGCACCCCTCCGCCACCATGCTGACATGCCCATGTGCCGGTGGTGCTGCTGGTGCGCAGTCCCAGGCCATCTAGTGTGCCGGTAGGTGGCTGCCTATGGTGCGTGATATGGGGTAGGGGTGCCTGCCTAGACATCCATGCTCCCCCCCCCCCAGCACCACCTGCCAATGTTTTGGGGTACTTGCTGGTTACTGTCCCCTGGGACACTGTGGGCCACACACTCGTGGCCATCTTTGCCCTTGGTCAGTTGCTGTCTTGCTGGTTTTCTGCTTCTACATTCCTATGTGTCACCTAGGCATGTGCCCCAGCTGCCCCACTGCATGTCCCGCCTGCAGCCCCAAGTACCCCATTTGCAGCCTCACAGTAGTGCCCTCTCGTACTTGGGCACTATGATGTTGCTGCACATGTATCACTACTATCACTTTTATTGGTTTCCCTGCCTTTGCTGCACATTGCTGACTGAAATGGTCTCTCTCCCCTGCAAATGTGCCTCTAGCGTGAGGTTTTCACTGGCACTACTTTTCAGACCTTCATTTCACGGTGTTAGTGTGCATGGAGCCTCTCCCCGCCCACTCTCCACACATTGACCCCTTATCTCCGCCCTCTGGGGAGCCTTACTCTGCCCCCACCACCGGAGATGTTATCATGCGATACGTGACGTTCTCGCATGGTAATGTGCCATTATCACGTGATAATGTCGCAGCTGCGCCATTTAGTAAACATACCCCTTTGTGTGAGGGATAAAACTGGAAATGTGAAGGAAGTTGCATCTCTGTCAGTTTTCTATATATAGATGTTTGTAGATGGCCATTGTTGACTGAGGCTGTGGTAGCCAAAACATTAATTCTGTGTGTAGTCTTATTATTATTAACAGCAGTAGTGTTAAAAGAGGAAATAGTACAATTTAAAACCGATGAGTGAGCTTAGAATATGTAGTCTTATTTTTTTTATGAACTAAAGTAGTGTAGTCAACTTTAATGCATGGAAATAAATGCTAACTGACCTAAAACATTGTTTGACTAGTTTCTGGTCCAAAAAGAATGTGCAAAAAAAAACATGAGAATGAAGGAAAATACAAGCGAATCACACTACCATTGTAATGTAATCTTTTTTTGGCAATGTCATCTTTTGCTCCATCCAGCCTGCTCACTTTCTTTGAACCCAAAGAAGGTCCAAATAAAGTGAACAGGCGGCATATCAAAAATATGCATTAAACTAAACAATTCTGCTGAAAGAAGGGCCAGCACACTCCACTTCCATGCTGAAACTTCTAACAGAGTAAAATGCTCGAGAGTAATAAACCACAGCTACCAGACCTTGATTTCATCGCACACTCGAGATGTACAGGATGTTCTAAAGAACAGTGAATCTTCTTCATGGAAAATAGACAATCAATCAGGCACAGAAAAGAGCAGGACAACAGAAATCACCGTGGAAAGGACAATTTAATGAAACAAATGTTAAGTTGGCCCAACATGTGTTTCGGCCGGGGGCCTTCTTCAGGGAACAAAGACCTCTAAAAACAAGCAACAAAATTAAAATCATAGTAATAACAACAAATACGTTAAAACAATGAAACAAATTATAAAGAATATATATAAAACAATATGAAACCGAAGATAAAACCACATCGTACAGTAACATAATCACATTAAGAGTATAGATACACGTTATAAATAACACATATAGACATTTTATTATATATTTATTTATTTGTTAAAATTGGAATTACAGACTCATAAAATATGACTTCTGTTAAGAGTAACCGCATTAGACATGCAGAGCTATGATAACATAACAACCATAGAAGACATGTGGAGAACCAGGATGACCATAAATGTACTCAGCAGTAGGTGTATAATGGGACACACTTAATAACAGTAAAAACCTGGAGACAAAGGTGCAAGTATCAGACATAATCCAGAGTGTAGGCATAAAGGGATGTATTTGGAAGCCACATTATACACAATTTTGCATAACTGAATAGTGCAGTAGAAGCAAAACCGAGGACCCCATGAGATGCAAATAACATTGATCAGGAGGTATTGATGCTTAATAGTGACAACATATAAGAATAAGCTAAAAATATGCTATATTCGTTCATCTATATAATGTCTTCTCCTTTCATGAAATTTAGGGAGTAAACTATTATAGAAACAGTTGAGCTACCCAAAGGCAAGACTGAGCTTGTCGGCACCAAAGGAGCCTCTGCATTAGCATTTTTAAATTATTGTGATCCCCCTAAGCTGTAGTGTGACCAATGCAAATGCTTACCAGCAAACATCCAGCATTTGTGAACCAAAAAGTCAAATGCCGACTAAAGGCGCCATTTTAAAGCAAGGTTGTCATGACGTCATTGTAAATGTAACAGTATAGCTATGGGATAATGTAGCTTTATTGTTCATCATAGGACAATGGAGCAAGAGGAGAAAGGTGCATGCCTGGGCAGTCTGCATGCCGAAACCTTGGACGGGGCCAAGTTGGACCCGATTCTGCAACCTCAGGATCTGCATGCATCCGTGCTTGTGGAATCAGGCAGATAGAAAAGCCCAATGTGCACCATATTCTGCAGTGCAAGATGTCTTCAAGGTTGCCTGTCCCCAGCACACAACGCTCCAGCTGGCATGTCAGTGCAGTGGCATCTCGTTGTCATGGCACCATCACTTCCAACCAGCATTACGGAATCATGGACCTGACAATGGTACCTGCACAACACTTTTGGGCCATCAGTGAGGGCTCATTAGGGCAGGCTGTGCAGGCAGGCTCCTACCTGAGCCATTGCCAGTAGGTGCCGGGTGCTGCAGCCCAGCAACGGTGCAGCGGCCTGCACCTATTCCACCATCAGGGTGGAATAGGCTGGCCGTCCAAGTTAGCACCGAGATAGTACAGAGGCCTTTCCTGAATAGCCTCTGTACAACCCGGCGCTTGGCCACACTCCTGCTCTGCCCCCTTCTATCCATGTACAGCGCTCCCTACACAAACACTGTGTATGTGTAGGGAGCACTGGCAGCAGAATGGAGCTGAGTGCGGGTTGGACGTCCGGCCCGCACGTCCAAACCCCACTATTTGCGGAATTGGAATGCCCCCCATAGTGAAACTGGGGACTAGAGTATGATAAGATACACATAGGTAGTGGATAAGGGAGTGAGGACACACGCATATACAGCTCCTGACACTGTCCATGGCACACACACTCGCGCGCACACACATACATGTAACCCCCAATACTCCCATCATACATGCATACACATACATACACGTACACACAAGCAGCCACTTCACTCCCCATGACACACATGCACGCAGCCCCTGACATTACCAGTGATACACTCATATGCATGCAGCTTCTGACACTCCCCATGATGTAATACTCACCCACACACAGGCACACAGCCCCTGACACTCCCTATGATGCAC
Source organism: Ichthyophis bannanicus (assembly GCA_033557465.1). Taxonomy (NCBI): domain Eukaryota; kingdom Metazoa; phylum Chordata; class Amphibia; order Gymnophiona; family Ichthyophiidae; genus Ichthyophis; species Ichthyophis bannanicus. Next base: position 152,285,694 of record CM066037.1, read on the forward strand.
ACACCCACATTCTCAGTCCCTGACACTCCCCATGACACACACACACACACAGCCTTCCTGACACTCACCATCTCACACGCATGCACACAGCCACTGCCACTCCCCATGACATATACACACAGACATGCATGCAGCCAGTGACATGTACACACACCCACATGTATGCAGCCCCAAGATGCACACACACTACTACTACTAATCAATTGTATAGCACTACAAGGCATACATAGCACTGCACATATAGATGTAAGACAGTCCCTGCTCATCAGAGCTTATAATCTAATGAAGACAAAACACATAAGAACATAACATAAGATATGCCATACTGGGTCAGACCAAGGTCCATCAAGCCCAGTATCCTGTTTCCAGCAGTGGCCAAGCTAGGTCATACGTACCTAGCAGTTTCCCCAAAAGGTGCAGGTTCCGAAATGCTTGTACTGGGTCAAGCAGTGATATCCCGGGTCCCTTCTTAATAATGGCTTATGGACCTTTCCTCCAGGAACTTGTCCAAACCTTTTTTAAACCCAGCTACACTAACAGCTCTTACTACATCCTCCGGTAACAAATTCCAGAGTTTGATTACACGTTGAGTGAAGAAATATTTTCTTTTATTAGTTTTAAATAGTTTACCCTGTAGCTTCATTGCATGTCCCCTAGTCTTTCTATATTCTGATAACGTAAACAATCGATCTACGTTTACCTGTTCCACTCCATCATTAATTTATAGACTTCTATCATATCTCCCCTCAGCCGTCTCTTTTCCAGGTTAAAGAGCCCTAACCTTTTTAGCCTTTCTTCATAGGAGTATCCTTCCATCCCCTTTACCATTTTGGTGGCTCTTCTCTGAACCTTTTCTAATAACGCAATATCCTTTTTAAGATAGGGCAACCAGAATTGCACACAATATTCAAGGTGCGGTCTCACCATGGAATGATATAGAGGCATTATAATATCTTTTGTTTTATTTTCCATTCCTTTCCTTATGATACCTAGCATTCTATTTGCTCTCTTGGCTGCCGCTGCACACTGGGCCGAGGGTTTTAACATGCTATCCACAATGACGCCTAAATCTTTTTCCTGGGTGGTGGTTCATAATGTGGAACCTTGCATCGTGTAACCATAGTTTGGGTTGTTCTTCCCTAGGTGCATAACTTTGCACTTGTCCACATTAAATTTCATCTGCCATTTTGATGCCCAGTCTTCCAATGTATCAAGATCCTCTTGCAATTTTTCACAATCCTCTTAGGTTTTAACAACTTTAAATAGTTTTGTGTCATCTGCAAATTTGATAACCTCACTCGTTATTCCACTTTCCAGGTCATTTATGAATATGTCAAAAAGCAGCGGACCCAGCACAGATCCCTGGGGTACACCACTATTCACTTTTCTCCATTGGGAAAATTGGCCATTTAGCCCAACCCTCTGCTTTCTATCTTTTAACCAGTTCTTGATCCAAAGTAGTACACTGCCTCCTATCCCATGACTCTTTAGTTTTGCCAAAAGTCTCTGATGAGGGACCTTGTCAAAGGCTTTCTGAAAGTCCAGATACACTATATCAACCGACTCACCTTTGTCCACCTGTTTATTCACACTTTCAAAAAAACATAATAGATTAGTAAGACAAGATCTTCCTTGTCTAAAACCATGTTGGCTGTCTCCCATTAGGCCATGACTATCTACATGCTGAGTAATTTTATTCTTTATGATGGTTTCTACTATTTTTCCCGGTACTGACGTGAGGCTCACCAGTCTGTAGTTTCCCGGATCACCCCTGGAAACCTTTTTTAAAAATTGGCGTTACATTGGTGATCCTCCAATCTTCAGGTATTACAGATGATTTTAATGAAAATTCACAGATTACTAATAGCAGGTCTGCAATCTCATATTTCAGTTCTTTCAACACCCTTGGATGTATACCATCCGGCCCAGGTGATTTGCTACTCTTCAGTTTATCTAATAGTTGTAATACATCTTCCCGATGTATCGATATTTCCTTCAATTCTTCCGCACCTTTAAATACCACTTCAGTCATGGGTAATATCCCTACATCTTCCTCAGTAAAGATCGAAGCAAAGAATTCATTCAGTCTCTCCGCTATCGCCTTGTCGCCTCTTAGTGCCCCTTTAACTCCTCTATCATCTAATGGACCAACTGACTCTCTCACTGGTTTCTGGCTACGAATGTACTTGAAAAAATCTTTATTTCGCGTTTTTGCTTCCGCAGCAAGCTTCTTCTCAAATTCTCCCTTTGCCTGCTTTATCAATGCCTTGCATTTGACTTGCCAGTGCTTGTGCTGTTTCCAGGTTTCGTCGTTTGGCTTTTTTTTTCCATTTCCTGAACACATACTCACACATGCACGCAGCTACTAACACTCCCTATTATACACACACACACACACATGCACGCAGCTCCCAACACTCCCTATGATATATACACATGTGCATTCATGCATGGAACCCCAACACTCTCCTTGACTGACACACACATGGATGCACGAAGTCCTCCACATTCCCCATAACACACACACACGCATGCATGGAACCCTCGTCACTTCCCATGACACCCACACACACGCGTGCATTCACAAAGCCTTGATATACTTGGAACTTGATATACTAGAACATTCTACCACTTGCATGCTACTTAAAGGGGAGAAAAAACTGTTGCTTGTCTCTGATAGTGATTTTTGGAGCTGTCAACCATGCAACAAATTAATAAATACATACAGATTACACCAGCCTTCCAAAATTCCATTTGGGATGAATTTATCAAAACCTATATGAGTTAGGTGAATCCATCATTTCAGGATCGCTGCATTGTAGAAGCATAAGTCTAGTAAATTCAGCCTTCCCTTCTCCTTGGACAGGATCAATTTAGCATAATTGATTCTAGACCTTTTCACTCTCCAAATAAATGCCCTCAGTGTCCCCTTAAAATACCTTTCTCCACCTGCTTTATCCAGGCCAACATCATCTGTGGCAGATAAAACAGTTTGGGCATAAGGACCATTTTTACTGCAGCTATCCTACCCATCAAGAGCAAGGGCAGTTCCTGCCATATTTCACAAAGGGATTTGATGTACTGTATCTTATCTACAATGTTTTTGGTGTACATGATCCTTGGTTTCTTGTCCAAATAAATACCCAAGTATTTCAGACTACCTTTGGGCCATTTAAGCAGGATCTCCCACAAGCCAATCCCTCTCCCTACTCAGGAAAGATCTAAGGCCTTTGACTTTCCATAGTTGATTTTCAGTCCTGAAACACTAACAGACTGATGATATTAATAATCTCTGGCAGAGACTTCATAGCCCTACAAAAAGTAGCATGTCATCTGTATATAGATTAATTTGATATTTATCATTCCCAACTCTTATCCTTTTAGTCTGGATTGATGCTTTTAGTTTGATGGCTAAGGGGTCTAAGTATAGGCAGCGGAAAGGGGTGGGCCACAGGGGCCATGGCCCCAACAATATTTTGCCCAACACAACATCAGCAATAGGGAGCCTGGGGCCAGGACTGAAGATTGATTTGTTTGGCCCCTCCAACCAAAAAGCTGTTCCACTACCCCTGGTTCTAAGAATAAACAAGCAACAGAGGTGAAAGAGGGCAGCCCTGTTGCATACCTCTTTGCAATTCTAGGGAGTTAGGTGGCTTACTGTTGATCAAAAGTTGAGCTGTAGGCCTTTTGTACAATTCCTTAACCCATTCTAAGAACCAATCCTGAATATCATATATTCAGAAATAAATAATCCCAGAAAATTTTGTTGAATGCTTTTTTTGGCATCCAAAGCATCCAAACTAGCAGTTAGGTAGCACCAAACGAAGTCTATCTACCAGTACTGATGCAACGATTTTTGCATCTTGATTCAAAAGAGATATACAGTAGACCTGTACAAACTACTTGTTCCTTCTCCTTACTTGATTTTGCATCTTGCCTCCACCATTATCAGCATTTCAGTGCTAAATTGCTGCAGAGGAGAAAAGACCAATTCCCCAAGTATTTTGTAAAATTGCTCTCCTAAACCATCTGGCCCCAGATTTTTGCTGGCTTTAACTTCTTAATAACCTTCTGTAATTCTTCCTCCTTTACAGGGGCATTCAAGAAACAGAAATTGGTCTTTCGTCACTCAAGGTAAATGACATTCTAGAATTTCAGGAAGCTATTCGATATGCCTTTTAAGTTAGTGCTGACACTGCCCTTCCCATGTGTCACTGCTTTGTTGCCCTATTTATATAAATTATACAGACATATGTTGTTCATGGCCCTCCTGATTCAATAGGCAGCCATCTCCTGTCATAGTTTTATTATTTTAGTACTTCTCTCTTCTGACAGACTTGTAAGATGCCCCCTTCTAGTCTCTTGCAGCTATTTTATTTTTGTAATAGCTCTTTATCCCTCTTTTTCCTAACACCAATGACATGGAGAGATTTTAATCATACCTGATAATCTCTTTTCCTTTAATCCTGCTAGACCAGTCCAGAGCAGTAGGTTGTGCTCCCTAGCCAGCAGGGGGATGCAGACTTGAGCAATGTTCAATAACATTATCACTTGGTATATCCTCTGGTACAGCACTGAGAGAAGCCTGCTGAAGGAGGTCATGCCGTGATACCACCCAAGGAAACCCTTGGAGGTGGTTCCTGTAGCAGAACAGGCCTACCACTTGAACATCTCCTAAGGCAGCGATGGCGAACCTATGGCACGCGTGCCAGCTGTGGCACGCGAAGGCCTTGCAGCTGGCACGCGGGAAGGTCGCACATTAAAAAAAAAAAAAAGCTGCCCGCTGCCGCCGCGGCGGCATGAAGTGTCCCGCGGGGCTCCCTCTGCCCGGCGGGACTCTCCCGGCGCTGCTCAGCCCCTCTCTGCCGGCTTGCAGAGACGCGAAGGGAGAGTCTCCCTCGCGTCTCTGTTAAGCCCGCAGGGGCTGATGGGAAATTTCCCATCTGCCCCTGCGGGCTTAAGAGAGACGCGAGGGAGACTCTCTCTCCCTTCGGGTCACTGCAAGCCGGCAGTGCGGGGGTGAGGAGCGCCGGGTGAGGCCCGCCGGGCAGAGGGAGCCCCGCGGGACCCTCCCTGCCGCCGCGGCGGCCGCGGGCAGCTTTTTTTTTTTTTTTATTGCCATGAGCCGAGGGAGGGGGGTTAAGACTGGCAATGGGCTAGGGAGGGAGAGAGGGGGGTTAAGACTGGCAATGGGCTAGGGAGGGAGGGAGGGGGGTTAAGACTGGCAATGGGCTAGGGAGGGAGGGGGGTTGAGAGACTGGCAATGGGCTAGGGAGGGAGGGAGGGAGGGAGGGGGTTGAGACTGGCAATGGGCTAGGGAGGGAGGGGGGTTGAGACTGGCAATGGGCTAGGGAGGGAGGGAGGGAGGTTAAGACTGGCAATGGGCTAGGGAGGGAGGGGGGTTGAGACTGGCAATGGGCTAGGGAGGGAGGGAGGGAGGGGGGTTGAGACTGGCAATGGGCTAGGGAGGGGGGGTTAAGACTGGCAGTGGGCTGGGGAGGGGGGTTAAGACGCAGTGGGCTATGGGGGGGAGTTAAGACTAGCAATGGGCTGTGGGCTGATGAGGGCTGGCAATGGGCTATGAGCTGATGAGGGCTGTCTGGAAATGGGGTGATGGGGGGGTTAGGACTGGTAATGGGCTATGGGGGGGGTTAAGACTGGTAGTGGGCTGAGGGGGGGGTTAGGACTTGTCATGGGCTGTGGGGTGGATAAGACTGGCAGTGGGCTGATGGGGGTGTAGGACTGATAATGGGTTATGGGGGGGCTAGGACAGGAAATGGGCTGATGGGGAGGGGTTAGGACTTGAGGTGGGCTGATGTGGTTAGGACTGGTAATGGGCTGTGGGCTGATGGGGGGGTTTAGGACTGGCAATGGGCTATGGGGGGCTGACTGGAAATGGGCTGATGGGGGGTTAGGACTGGTAAAGGGTTATAGGGGGGGGGCTTAAACTGAAAATGGGGTGATGGGGGTTAGGACTGGAAGTTGATTGACGGGGGGCTAGGACTGGTAATGGGTTGGGGTGTTGCTAGGACTGGAAATGGGCTGATTGGAAGGGGAGGCTTGAACTGCAAATAGCTGATGGGGAGGGGGCTTGGAATGGAAATGGGCTGTGAGGGAAGGGAGCTAGGACTGAAAATGGGCTGATGGAACAGCTAGGATAGGACTGGAAATGGGCTGTTGGGGGGAGCTAAGATTGGAAATGGGCTGTGGTGGGGGCTTGAATTGAAATGGACTCATGGAGGGGCTAGAACTGGAAGTAGGCTCATGGGGGGGCTTGGACTGGAATTGGGCTGAGTAGAGGGGAGCTATGATTTGACATGGGCTGATGGTGGGGCTAGGAAATGAGTAGAAATGGGCTGATGGGGGGGCTAGGATTGAAAATGAGCTGATGAAGGGACTTGGACTGGAAATGGGCTGATGCAGGGACTAGAAGGGAATGGATGCTGGGTGAGACTGGAACTAGAAGGGAGCTGATGTTGGGGGAGGATTAGAATGGGATGGGGCTGGGAGAGTAAAATGGAGAGGTGAAAAATTTTTTGTGTAGGAGGGATGAAAAATCTACAATTGGCCAGGTATTGGGAGAGTAATTGGGGATTGAGGATGGAGGGGTAAAATTTGTGTGGATGAAATAGGAATGAGGAAAGAGCAAAAGGAGAAAGATTAGTATGTTAAAGCAGATGTAGAGAAAGAGAGAGAATGGAAAAAAAACTAGAAGAGAGAAGAAAGGACAAATGGACAGCAGACGATGGAGAGTTACAGAAAACATGAAGAAACCAGAAGAAGGTGGCTGGACCAATTGCAACTGAAAAAAAAATGCACAAAAGGTAGAAAGATATCTCTTTATTTTGAATTTATTAACTGGAATATGTCAGCTCTGGGAAATGTGCATCATTAACATCTGCGCTTTGTTTGGTACAAGAGGAAATTCCTATTTGACGTTGCCACTTGTTCTCTTTCCCCAGTATTCTCTGAAATGTATTGGTTTAATATTTGCAGTGTTGCCTTTTGATAGGTAGGGTATGGTGCTTTGTGAGTCCTGGTAATGCTGTCAGGATACGGCGGGTTTGCTATGGGTTCTAAATGGGCAGCGTTTGTAGTAGTTCCTAATGTGCCTGGCGGTTGGCACTGGATTATAGTAATGTAGAAATCTTTTAGTCTTTCTTTATCCATACACTCATTAAGAGACATGTTTACTAAAAGTTAGTGTATGGTAACATTATGCAAATATTTATGCAAATAAGACCACTTATGCAAATGACGTGCTGGCACTTTGAGGAAATTCTTTGGTTTTGTGCGGCAGTTTGGGCACTCGGGCTCAAAAAGGTTAGCCATCACTGTCCTAAGGCATAAAGACTTACCAGGTCCCAAGAGGTTACCAAGCAGCTCAAACTGAACAGCATGAGCCGACAAGGGCCAGGCCCTCAGAAAGAAGGTGCCATAAACTGTCTTACCCGGAGTCCCCTTTGAATTTCATGTGTAACATGGTGCACAAGATCCAGCCAAGGCACCTAGGATCAGCAGGACCAGATGGGCCAATAAACCTGTACAGAAGATGGCTCACCCAGGGTCAGGGAGGAAGCCAAACAGCATTCCTCCTCTAGGCCACTCTGAAGGAAGGACCATCAAATCTGCCAGCCGCAGAATCTCCACAACCAGCATTCGTTAGAGTGGCCAATACATGGGGTATTAGAAGGCCACATCCTTGCATTATGAGATCCTGCAAGGGAGGGCTGAGCTTTCACTTCCCCCATTCTCTTAGAGTTCCCACACAGAAAGTCAGACTGCATGTCAAAACTTGTGATATGCACGGCAGGTAGTGCAATCAGATGCTGCTCTGCCCAACAGCCCAGTTATACATCTGCAAGAACCACACTGGGCCTGTGAGTTCTGCTGCAGAAGACATTCATGACTATCAGGGCTATGCCCAGGAACACACAGCTCACTGCTTCCACTAAAGTAGGTATGAGCCTCCCCAAAGCCAACCTGATCCCTCTAATCTTAAAGCAGAAGATTCTCCCCTTAGGGGACAGTCCCTGGGCTAACTAGTCTGGGTCTCTCACCTTCAGCCCTTCTGGCTGGAATTCAAGTTTACAAGCATCTCCCCAGCTGCTTTCTACAGCCTCTCAATCATAAGGTGAAACCGCAACTGCTACTGCACCTGCTCCTTGATGTCCCAGAGCAGAGGAAGAACCATGTTGAATGACAGGGAGCATGGAGACCAGAAGATTAGTCAGTACCTCTGAATCTAGTGCATATTCACTTTAAACCAAGATCCAGTTCCAAGGATGATGCTCCACCTCCAAAGGTTGAAGGAAACTCAGACCAGCAGAGGTAACCAAGAATCACCTGCTCTAAGTTGGCTGAGGCTTGAGTGAACCCTCTGCTGTGAGAGAAGTTAATTCAGGAGAGTAGGATCAGAACCCCAGAAATTCCAAATCATGGGAGAGAATCAAGATGCTCTCATGACAGCCTATCTCTGACTGTAGCCTTTACAAGCAGAGGATCCTCAGCTTGTGCTACTTTTGGACACCCCTAAAAACAATAACCGGGCCCATCTGACATCCAGGAATGGGCAACCAGGCCCTCTGCATACAGAGAAGTGCTACTACCACCCCTATCATCTTGGTAAAGGTATGGGGAGCCATGTCTAGGTTTCAAGTCAAGATCCGGACTCACGGAGGTGGCATACAATGCAAACAGGGAGAAACAGCTAATGCTGTTCACCCTGAAAAGTAAAAAATGCTATGGTGAATTCAAGGAGCTGGGCCCTGCTCAACCGCAGCAATGCCAGACCCAAAAATCACCGGTTCTAGGCCCAGTACATGCCAGAAAATACCTTCATGAATCCATTTGTACCAAGGATAACACCCCCATGGAGGAGATGGAAGAAACAACCCCTCACTGCTGGAAGTGCAAAAGAGTGGCCATCAACATCCCTCATCCGAGCAGATAGGCTCAGGAGGACTCTCTTGGGGACACCTTGTAAGCTCCTGAAAGGCTGAGGACAGGCGGTCTGTCAAAGGAGTTGACAATCTGTGCCTACCAAAACCCCTGAAACCCATTAGTTGAACGTGGTATGGGTGAGCTTCAGAGAAATAGACTGAATTACACCCAACCAGCTGCATCTCTGGCCCTATTCACATCCAAGCTAAAAATCCACCTCTTCACAGCTGCGTTTGGATCCTGATCCCCTTATTCTCCTGCTTATCACCTATCTGTATTTTGCCATTCCCCTTGAACTACCCTAGTCCCCGGTTGTGTGGTCTGTCTTGATTACATTGTACGCTCTGATGAGTACGGACTGTCTCTTGTACATGTGAAGCGCTTGTAGTGCTTTACAAATGATAAATAGTAATAGAAGGAGAAGGAGGGACTGTTGGCATTTATTGAGAGGAATAACAGGCACCCGAGATCACCAGACACTCTGCCAGAACTCCCCCTACACTAACAGAGGCCCTGCAGAACCCCTTATCCAGAGGACAGTTACAGGCTTTATGTACGGTCTTATAAGATCATTTGGCCATTCTCTGCCTGTCTTCCAGGATTTTCTAGGGGCAAGCTTCTCCACTCCGAGAGAAAGAAACACAAAGGGGACGGCTCTGCCACAGAACGGAGCCCTCATTGGAATAAAGCCAGCACTTGTAACTGACCCATATCACCACTGCCATGGTGCTGGAAGAGACCGTGCATCTGCATTACCTAGCACTAGCCACCCAGGCAGGTGTAAATGCCCAAGCCTAGATTTCTAAAGAATGCACATCATTTATAATATTTTATAACTTATGCATGTAACTCCACCCCGGCGCATCTCTGCAACGAAAGTATGCCTGATCGGTCTTATGCACGTACTTACAGAATAGCAACTGCCTAAAGCACGCGTGTAAGTGCCCATGAACGCATGTGAATCCTCAAATAATGACTTACATGCCTACATGGCAATGTAGTGTTACACAGCCCTATCAAGCTCAAAATGAGAAGGACAACTGGAAAGGGAAGTCAAATACACTGTACATTATTTACGCAGACAAAAGTGTTTTCAAACAAATCACAGGCACAGTTTATCTACTATCGTTGATGTTTTTCCAGTTGAACAGCTGATATCACCCACGCTCAGAATCTATTTTCCAACAGACACACACACACTTCAAACATACCATATATAGACCACAAAGAATATGCTAGGAAAAGCGAGGGCTCAGCGGGACTAACAAATGAAAGCTTAGATACATTTGTTCACTGCAGCAAAGAAACAAATGGATGGGAAACAGGAAAAAACGGACCATCAAATTCTCTCCCTCCCCCCCCCCATTCCCAACCAGTCCTCATCTCACATGCTTTCTCCATCCTGCCCCCTCCCCCCAGTCCCTATCTCACACTCTTTCTCCCCACAACCTGATCGCTACACAGAAAATTCATGCTAACTGAATATCTGGCCCTGATTACACACACAGAACACAGACGCTCACCAAATACATAAGAAGTAACCGCAAAGTGAAAAAAGAAATATGTAGACACAAATTACACTGAAATACCAAGAACCTAGATGCTCCGCGCAGTGCAACACCAGAGAAATTTAAAAAGATGCATTTCCCCCCTGTACTGTGTAAACTATAAAGACAACAGATGTCAGGGCTGGCATGGGGGGGGGGGGGGGGAGGGGCAATAGCCCTGTGCCTCCCAGGTGAGAGAAGACCCCAAGTCTCTCTGAAGCTGAAAAAGGCCCAACCTGATAGTAGGCTTTGGGGCCTTCTCCCAAATGTATTCATTTATGCCACAGAGGTATTTAAACATATCTATCATATCTCCCTTCTCTTGCCTTTCTTCCAAAGTATACATACTGAGATCTTTAAGTCTCTCCCCATATACCTTATAACGAAGACCACTGACCATTTTGGTAGCCACCCTCTGCATCAACTCAATCCTGTTTATAGCCTTTTGAAGGTGCGGTCTCCAGAACTGCACACAATATGCCAAATGAAGTCTCATCAAAGACTTATACAAAGGCACTATTACCACCTTCTTCCTGCTAGCCATTCCTCCTGCTATACACTCAAGCATCCTTCTGGATTTCGCTGTTGCACTTTCTACCTGTTCAGCCACCTTAAGATCATCAGAAACAATCACCCCCAGGTCCCGTTCTTCTTTCATGGACAAAAGTACTTCACCTGCCATACCGTACCGCTCCCTTGGATTTTTGCAGGCCAAATGTATGACCAGGCATTTTTTAAGATTAAATCTTGACCATTTTTCAAACTTCACTAGATCCCTCCTCATGTTATCTACATCTATTGCAGATTTTTATATCATTCACAAAGAAGCAAACCTTACCCAACAGCCTTTCCACAATATCACTTACAAAAACTTAAAAAGAATTGGACCCAGGATAGATCACTGTGGCACACCACTGGTAACATCCTTCTCCTCAGAGTGAGTTCCATTTACCTGTACCATTTGTCACCTCCCACTCAACCAGTTTCTAATCCAGTCAGTCACTTTAGGATCCATCCCTAGGGCATTCAACTTATTTATCAGTCTCCTGTGCAGAACAGTGTCAAAGGCTTTACTGAAATCTAAGTGCATCACATCTAGCACTCTCCCTCAGTCCAACTCTCCGGTCATCCAGTCAAAAAATTAACCAGATATGTCTGATAAGACCTGTCTTTAGTAAAACTATGCCATCCTGCAATTAATTGAATTCCAGAAACCGCACTATTCTCTGTTTTAGCGTTTCCATTAATATACTCACCACAGAGGTCAGACTAACCAGTCTGTAGTTCCCAACCTCATCCTTACTTCCACTTTTGTGTAGAGGGACCACATGTGCCCTTCTCTGTCCTCTGGACCAACTCTAAAGAAGCATTGAAAAGGTCAGACAAGGGAGCTGCCAAAACTTCTCTAAGTTCCTTAAATACTTTCAGATGTATCCCATCCTTTGTCTACTTTAGCTAGCACCTCACAAACAGTCTTTTGAAAATTGTTCAAGATCCACCTCACTTCTGTTCCTATTTGTGGGTGTTTTCTAAGGTCCTTCTCCTGGCCCTTTATCTGTGAACACAGAACAGAAATATTTGTCAAACACATCTGCTTTGTTTTATTATTTCTTGATATACTGCCTTTCTGTCAACAAAGGGGGTTATTCCCATAACCTGAGTAGGCCATTTGCACATGTACAGGAGACGTGTATCTCGCGAAAACGTTTATGACCGTATTCTGATACACGGCAGCCCTTCACGTTCACAGTGCTTGCACAGGGATGTCAGAACATTCCCAGGAGAGCTGGAATGGAGCGTGTTTTGCCGTGGAGACATATATAGCGAATTCGGGAAAGGCCCATATATGCTTTTCGACTCCCCCGCAGACATGCCCATTATTTCTGCTGGAGACGTGAAAGAAGGCCAGTACTTGGAAAATATTCTGGTATGTCCTACAGTTTGTCCCAAATTGCATAAAGGTTGCAGCACGTAAGTTTTAAACTGGTATGACTGCAGTCTGGAAAAACACCACAAAATGCAGTTATAAAGAACAGATATCAGAAGTGAGGGAATCTTATAAACTAAAGAGTCATTAATATCTACTCTTAAAGAAATATTAAGAACAGCAATAATGTTTGTACTAGCTATGCTGAAATTTGCTGTTTGTACTAAAAGAACCAATCTAGGGGACGGACCCTAACAATTTCTGTGTTATGAAAAATGGGAATGTTGATGTAAGAATTGTATGTGAGTGAGTCTAGAAAATAATCTTATTTGAGTGATGGTGGAATTGGATTGTCAAGTCTGCAGATTTTGGTGATCTATGTCCAGCTGTCTTCTTTCTGTACCATACTATCTTCACCTTTGTTGGAAAGCTTGGTCCATTGTCAGGCACAAGGTAAAATTAAGAATAATTACGATCTTAGTTAAGAAGAGAGCAATTTTTAGATAGTCCACATAATTGCAAAGCATGCCAGCTTTTACCATTCATACTCTGCAACTCATTTTTAAGGATAAGCTACCTGGGTGTTTTCTCTTTGAACATTAGCTGACATAAAGCAAGCGTGCCACAAGTGTTTGTGTACTCTGCACTTAATATTGGAAAGCGGAGCAATAAAACAGCATGTATGCTTTTGAGAATCCCATGTATCTGCACTGTTTTATTCCCCCTAAGTATCTACACTCCTGGAAGGAATGCCTCCCTTTAACCCAGCTAAAAGTATGTGTGCTGCAGAAGCCTAGGTGTAGTTTTAGCCGGACAGTTTCAGGAGAGGCCAATTTATCCTGGCTTCAGAATGATCATCCATGTAGTTTGCCTGCTTGTTTTGGGGAGGCAAAGAGTAAAGAAGTCATATTGGCACTGGGATCAGGAGGAACAATTCAACATTAGGGCCTGCAACATTTGGGGGGGGGGGCACCGCCCTCTTATGCCCACTGCAAATGAAAATGACTCTTCAAATAAGCCTATCACAAATGTCTGTGATGGTTCCTTTATAATAAACCATCAGTAATTTTATACTGCAAGGATGACAGCCTTGTAGTGTTTTCCTCTTACCAAGTCATAGCAACTTTTTAACAAAGCTCAGAAGAACCTTTTTGTTTCATCCAGTCTACCAACGACCTCTGCCTACTGTTACCACAGAACCTACTCAATGTTCAGTCATCTCATGTGCTATTTTTCTTGCCACATCTGTCCTAAATATGCTTGCATTGTGTTATTTGTTAGGGTTGCTACCACCCAGACTATTCCAGGCATCTACTACCCTCTCATTAAAGAGTATTACCTCACATTTCCTCTGGGCTTCCCTCCTTCAACCATAACATCATGACTCATTGTCCTGGAACTTAGATTGTTAGACAAACTGTTACACATTGGCCTGTTTTTACTAAGATGGGATAAAGTTTAGTTTATTCTTTGATTTCATTATTCACTTTCCATTTTCAAAAAAAAATCACAAAGAGATTAAAATAATTTTAAAAAATAATAGTTTTCAGTTACTTTCTTTAATGGCCTTAATTAATGCATGGTAGCTACAAAACCTCTGCATTAACTGTTGATGGTGTGCCCAGCATCCTCTCATACAGTTAATGCAGAAAGAATACACTTACCACATGTTACCTGCTTTGTTAACAGCTAACATCCGGTACCATACCACATGTTAAGAGTAATGTTCAGTCCCCATCCATTCCATGCTTGTTAGTGAACACAAGAATTAGCACACACAAAATGTCAAGTCACAGTGTTAACTGTTAGCAGGGGTGTGTACTAATTGCTTAATGACTTTAATAAAAGAGGGCCATTGTACTTTATTAAAACCTGCTAGAAATCTGAATGTTTCTGTTAGATAACCTCCTTTCTTCTAGAAATTGCCTTAAGTTTCTTGGTGTGAAGGCCCATTTTAGAAAGGCCGTGTAGGTGAAATCTGGGATGTCCAAATCAAAATATCTGCAAATCAGTAGGAGGGGCAACAGAGAAGGTGGGCGCATGTAAGTGCCTTGTAAAATTTGCCATTCCCTACCCCAATATACGTGTCTCTGAGATAAAAGGAAAAAAGGGGATGTGCAGAGTCATGAGTCTGGCATGTCAGGTTTTGCCTGATTTTAGAAACCCACATGTGTCAGATATAGACGTCTGCTATTCTGGGAACATAGACGTGCCCACAGCCTATTTCAAAATGTGACCATGTATCTCTCACTATATACTAAGAGGGTCATTCTGAACTCCGTTTAGCGGGTCTGGACATCCAATCTGAACATCTAGACCCGCTAAATGGCCAGGCAGTCTGCCAAGGACAGAGCACACCATGCGAACAGGTGATTTGTATGGGGAGCTCTGTTCATGGGAAGGAAGGGGAGGGACAGGCGGAGCGAGGGCACGGGGGGGGGGGGGTGGAGAGTGACTCCGGACATACAGGGCTGATTCTGAGGTTGGCCCTGTACGTCCGGGGTCAGCCACAGAGACGGGGGACTTATGCCACCTCGGAGGTGGAATAAGTCACCCTGGATGACCGGGGACCATGGTGCCAGGCAGAGACAAGAGGAGAGGGGATGCAGGGGGATCCTTGCAGCCTGTCCCTGGCCATGGCAGGCCAGATTGAGGGTCGGGTTGTGGGGAAAGGATGTTTTTGCTGGTGGCTTGGGATCGTGGCTGCCGAATGGAGCCGCGGTGCCATGGCGACGAGACTCCATGGCACTGCGGCTCCATTCAGGAGCCTGGTTGGGCTAGACAGGGATCGGCAGGATGTGTGGCCGATCAGAATCGGGGCACGGCCTGCACATCCAGGCCAGTAGACCCGATTCTGATCCAGTGGGGGTTAGATCCCGTACAGGGGCTGGATGGCCAATACAGGAGTGGCCTCTAACTAAATACTGCTAATATAAATAAATAATAAATATACACATCCCCGGTGCTACCATTAGGCAAACTAGGCAGGTGCCAAGAGTGCTGGGCCTCCAGGGGCACCTATTGCCGCTGCCGCCATTCCTTTTGGCACCAGCAGCAGTGACTATGGCTGCAAACAGTCCCATGGAACTTACCTTAAAACTTTGGACCACAAGGCTGTTTGCTTCCTCCCCCTTGGACCACCGGATGCCGAGCTGCTATTTGTATACAGAAAGTCAGCATCGGGTATCAGAGGGGATGGACGGAAACAGCCCTACAGCACCATAGTGTTAACAGAAGCACCTTGGGGCTGTTTACAGCCATTGCTGCTGTTGCAGATCCTGGAGAGAGGTGGCAGCAGCAGCAATGGGCACCATGGGGTGGGGGGGGGCACAAGGGATGAAGTTTGCTTAGGGTGCATATCCTTGCATTGGTCCTGCCTGCCTGCAGTCTTGAAACTGAGGGTGTGCAGCGGTCCTGGAGTTAGGACAAATACTTCTTTACATACTGCCATGATTTTTTTTGAAGGGGTGAAAATTATTGGGGGAGTGAGAGGGCATCCACTTCTTCTTCCAGTTGAATTGCCAAAATAAGCACTTTTCTGAGTCCTATGCATGCTCTCTATGGACATCTCTGACTAGTCATGCGGTGTCAGTCTGAAATCAGATGCACATGTGTATCTTTTTCAGCCCACCCAGGACACGCCTCGGCACACTCCCGTGTGACTTGGACATAATTGCACCAGACGTGTAGATTCGAAGCTGTCTAAATTGGGGCTCAGGGGAGACATCCTTGTGATTTCCACATTTGAATGAGCATTTTTCAGGCATATAAACCACAAGGGCTTCTAAAATGACCCTTTTAGTGTTTATGTTGAATGTTGTGCACTATTTTTAATTTCCTTACAATAGTGTGGCTTCCAGAATTTCACATCAAACTCAAAGTGCACTCATTGGCAACTTGTACTAATGATATTGCCACTTTTGCCTTCGGGTGATCATTCCCACAGGCATTCTGCTAGCTTTCCCAACTGCAATGTCCCATTAACTAGTAACCTTCAGTTTGTTGGAATGGAACACTCCTAAGCCACTTTCGTTTCGGCACCTTTTTTTCTACTACTACTACTACTTAACATTTCTAAAGCGCTACCTCATATGCAGCGCTGTACAGACCTATAAGAGTGACAGTCCCTGCTCATCAGAGCTTACAATCTAATCAAGACAACAAAACACACAGAGCAACAGTCTAGTAAGGGCAAAACCAGGTTGGCTGTCTCCCATTACTACTACTAGTACTACTGCACAATTATAATTAAATAAATAAGAGACAGATAGACAGTCCCTGCTCGACAGAGCTTACAGTCTAGTCAGGACAGTAACAAAGACAGTCCCTGCTCATCAGAGCTTACAATCTAGTTGATACAACACAGGGAGATTATGATCTGGTTAGAATAAACAGAGAGGTGAAGGTAGGAGTGGGTAGGGGGAGAGGAGATAAGGTGGGTTAATGGGTTACATTACAGCAGCATATACTACACACACAGTATAAATAATTGCAGTCCAGACAGGTTGGGCATCATGGGTTCCATTACATCACAACAAGGGTTACATTACAGGCAGGCTGGGTAACATGGGTACATTGGATTACATTAGATTACATGGTGAAGTTCTAGTGGTTCCGGTGCCTCTGGTCTGGTCTGCTCTTCGGTGGAGTTGCTGGAGTGGGGGGAGGAGCAGAACACGGCTGTTCACAGTGCCGCCCCTAAGGGCCACGCCAAAGGGCCCTTTGGCGTGGCCCTTAGCCACGGGCGTGCCTTGGAGCACTTAAAATTCAAAGTCCTGGGCCGGGTGGTTCTTCAGCCTGATTGGCCATGTGGTGGGGAGCAGGGAGGAGCATACCTGCCTGCTCCCTTCCCCGTCGCCAGTCGGGCCGGTGGCTGGTCTCCCGCACCTTGGAGCACTTTAAATTCAAAGTGCTGTGCTGGGTGGTTCTTTGGCCTGATTGGCCATGCGTTGGGGAGCAGGGAGGAGCATACCTGCCTGCTCCCATCGCCGAGCGGGCCAGTGGCTGGTTCCTGTAAGCCTCTCACTTTTTCTCCACTTCTCCCAGTGAGTCATCATGGAAACCATATAGACAAATGCATCACACAAAGTAAAGTGAAAGTTTTATGGAATGTTAACCAGAGTTAATGTTGGGAGATGCAGAATGCCTTGTGTCACAATTGTTCTTCCACAGACAAAAGCTTTGAAGAAAACAGTGTATCATGGTCTAACCCACTTTTCTCAGTTTCTAATGGAACCCACTTTCTCTAAGCTTAGTTCCATTTAAAGAAGCAACTTAACATTGCTTACCAAAAAGATGGCTCAGCTGAAATGATCAGTTGTAAATGCACCGTGCAGTTACTAACCATTAGCAGGCTAACCTTGAGATAAAAATAGCTTTTTTTTGTTTCCTGTAGCTTTTTAGTGAACCAAAGTTTTCCTGTTTGTCCAGCATCTCCCTGGACCTCTTTCAGTAAACTGATCTCTGCTAGGGATCGGCAGCACTAGAAATAAGTTTAATTTACGGTTGGGTCAACATTATTGGCACCCTTGCAGTTCAACCCCTTAATATCCAATATCTCCTAAAAAAAAAAGTGTCCGGTGAAATGACTTTGGACTATATATGCACACATATTTGACACAGAAAAGAATCAAATAAAACAAGATCAATTAAAAAAGGAAATAGTAGGAAATAGTATAAAAACTGGGATATTACCAGGACTTGATTATTCAAATAGAAAAAAACTTAGTCCAAACCACAAAATAATCAATCCAATAAAGGTTAGACTATACTAAATGCCCATGAAAATTGTAAATTATTTATAAAGATTTTCCAATATTTTTTGTTGGAATGATTGATATGAACAGATGAAATCCCCTCTAGAAACAAAATTTCCATTTTATTCTCAAAATAGGTGAGCACAATCACCAAAATTATGTGTAACCCCATGAAAGCTAACACATTAGTAAGACTAAAAACTTAGCTTGTGAAGTGGCAATCGCCAAGTTCTCCAATTGTCAATCACAGCATACTTCGCCGGTGTAGGAGCCATTCTAGAGAAAAGTACAGGAAATCCCAAAAGGTAAAAGTGGACACAGAACTGTGTTTCAAGCTCACACAATTGACAAGAGCTCTGCCTGAAGCGCAATATTTAGAGACAGGTTCGTGCTAGAACACCAAAGGTAGTAATTCTAAGGTGCTGGAGCAGCCAAAAGGAGGGCTCAATTTATGCCGATAATACTGTTCAACAATCAAAATGCTTCGGACCCGAAAGCAGCTGTTCTAAACTAATTTAAGGCTGATGAACACAGAAATCATAATGAAAATGGCTGATTAGTCTAGTTGCTAAGATATATGCTATTAATTAGTCATTAAGGGCCATTAACTGTGTATTATGCAACATTTGCGTATGATTGTGTAATCTCTACTTGCAACCAATAGAAATATCTGTCCAAAACCAGATGATGCAATCAGTATTTAAATTTGCATCACTTGACAGTATAAATCTTAAGGTCTATTAGTCACAGAAAAATTAAAAATTATTTTGCATTATTTTATGCCGATGGGTCAATCACAGCGTATTCGGCGATGCATCGTACTTGTGTTAATAATGCAGATAATTTCTGCTATATTTGTGGTGAAGTGACTTTACATCACAAAAATGGAATATGACTGTGGCGGTTAAGAAAGCCTACAACTTATATTTTGGCTGCAGAATAGGAGATCAGGATAAGAATTGGGCGCCACACGTATGCTGTAATACATGTGCAATAAATCTCAGGCAATGGATGAATGGGAAAAGGCAAGCAATGCCTTTTGCAGTTCCAATGATCTGGAGAGAGCCCACGGATCATGTCAG
The DNA here is from genome assembly GCA_033557465.1 of Ichthyophis bannanicus. NCBI lineage: Eukaryota > Metazoa > Chordata > Amphibia > Gymnophiona > Ichthyophiidae > Ichthyophis > Ichthyophis bannanicus. The sequence goes on from CM066037.1 coordinate 152,304,949, forward strand.
CAATTGCTGCTTCTGCATGGTTCCTCCAATTCAGAAAGGCATATCCAGAAAAAGTGGACCGTGCAATACCCAAACGTTCCATCTGCAATACACCCAGTGCCTCATGAAGAAGGGTTGCCGATTGCCAAAATGTCAGAATCATTATCATTAGAATCAAGTGAGGAAGAGGAAGAAGTTTGTAGTGGTGAACCGTCAACCTCACTTGACCCAGAATTTCTTCTGGCCACTGTTAATGAGCCACACCTCATAACGCAAGGTGAATTGAACAGCCTTGTTAGGGATTTGGATCTCCCGAAGAATAAAGCTGAGCTTTTGGGTTCCAGACTACAGCAGTGGAATCTTCTGGCTGGTGATGTTCGAATTTCTTTTTTCTGGGACTGTCAGAAAGACTTGGTGTCATTCTTTTTTAAAGAAGGTGATCTTGCTGCATGCAACAACATAAAAGGTTTAATGGCAGCTCTCAATATCAATTACAATGCAGATGATTGGAGGCTCTTCATTGATTCATCCAAAGCAAGTCTTAAAGCTGTATTGCTGCATAATGGCAACTTGCTACCATCAATTCCTATTGGCCATGCAGCTTTTATGAAAGAGACTTATGACAATATGAAACAACTTTTGAAATGTATAAACTATGATCAACATCTATGGTCAATCTGTGGTGACTTCAAAATGGTCGCCTTCTTGCTTGGTCTTCAGGGTGGATACACCAAGTACTGCTGCTTCCTGTGTGAATGGGATAGTCGTGCTAGAGATTGTCATTTTGTGAAAAGGGACTGGCCACTCCGTCAGTCACTGGATCCTGGAAGCAAAAATGTTCTGTTTCCAGCACTTGTAGACAGCAACAAGATTTTGATGCCTTCCTTGCACATCAAGTTGGGGCTAATGAAAAACTTTGTCAAGGTGATGGATAAAATTAAACCTGCTTTCAGGTATATTAGTGGTAAATTTCCTAAACTGAGTGATGCCAAAGTTAAGGAAGGAGTTTTTGTTGGCCCTCAGATTCGTGCACTTCTTCAAGATGACAAATTTCTTTGTTTATTGCATGGAAAGGAAAAGGCTGCATGGATAGCATTTGAATCAGTGACACAAAATTTTCTTGGAAACAACAAAGCCAATAATTACCAAGAGATTGTTCAAGATCTTCTCAAGGCATACAAAAACCTTGGTTGCAACATGTCCTTAAATATTCATTTTCTACACTCTCATCTAGATTTTTTTCCCACAAAATTGCGGAGCAGTAAGTGATGAACATGGAGAACGATTTCACCAAGATATTGCAGCCATGGAAAAGAGGTATCAGGGTAAATGGAGTCCATCAATGCTTGTAGACTACTGCTGGACAGTAACAAGGGATATTCCATTGCTTCAGTACAAGAAACAGATCAGGAAGCGTCGTGAAGCCACTGAATGAGAACAAAAATTGCTAGAATGTACTTACAAATGTTCTTAAGGAAAGTTAAATTGCAGACATAATTATTCCTCTGTTTCTTCTAAGTATGTTTATGAACTTTATTTTATAAAAACATGCGTGTTATTGTGCAAAGTTTCATTTGTAATAAGATTTTGATTTATATCTAAGGATTTAGGCTCAATTTTCACCATACATAGTGGTAAAATGTAAATTCTTCAACATATCATAGAAACAGGAGCTAATTGACCAATTTCACTATCATATTTGAATTCAGCATATCAAATTCATTAAGAAATAGCACATTTAATTTCTGAAGCAAGCAATTTTTGAAAATTTGTAGAAAAGTGATCTGACGTCAATGATCATTAAAACAAGTAACTAAGAGTCATGTGATGTGGTGAGAGCAAGTGGACGCTGAACGCTCGCTCTCCGGGCTGTCCCTGACCCCGCCGGCAAAATGAGCCGTTTCTGCTGCCCGCAGCGCTTCCCCAATGACGCCGGCAGGTGAAGGGAAGGTTTGCGCGAGTGCGGGTGGCCGTAACTGAGCATGGCAGCGGCGGCAAAAGCTAACCGGAGGGAGAAGGAGCGGACAATCGGCCAGCCCAAGATGGCGGACTCACCCCCGAAATCGCCGGCCTCCCAAGCATTCTTAGATGAGGTCTCGACAGCGGTGACGGAAGCGCTGGCTACACAATTCAGCACCCTGCATAGTAAGATGGACTCTCTGCAGGAAACCATGAGATCGATGGGGAATCGGATGCAGGAGAGGTGCAGTCCCATATAATGCAGAGCGAGGAGGGCTTGGAGCGGGTCACGTAGGAACTCAAACATGTGCAGCTAGCACTCCAGGACCAGGCAGTAAAAATCGATGACTTGGAGAACCGATCCAGGCGGAACAACCTGCGATTTATGGGCATTCTGGATCGGATCATGGACAGGGAGCTACGAGCATACCTAGAAAAGCTGGTAGCAGTGCTCCTGAAGGATTAAGAGGACTATGGGCCCATCAGGTTGGAAAGAGTGCATCGTGTAGAGCCAAAGCTGTCCAAGGATCACAGGCCAAGATTGGTCTTGGCCAAATTCCTGGAGTTTCTACAGAAGGAGGCAGTGCTGCGGGCAGTTAGGAAGCTGGGGGCGTTGGAGTACGAGAATGCCAAAATCAGAGTGGCACAGGACTACGCAGTGGCTCTGAGCCAATGCAGGCGAGCTTATGCACCTATTTGCCAACAGCTGGTGGATGCAAGTATAAAATTTACAGTTCAGTACCCAGCTCGGTTGCATATCACTCATCATGGAGGACATCAGACCTTTGAGACAGCTGCAGCGGCGGCACCATATGTTGAGGGCCTAGTGCAGGAAGCAGGAACGACAGCGACGCCAGATGCGGAGGAGCAGGAGGCGAGACTTAACAGGTCATGAGCAAGGCCAAGAGAAAATGCTGGCGGTGGCAGCTTTTGAGAAGAGACCGAAGGCCTGGTGACAGTGCCTTGGACAATATAATTGGACTTGGACTTTGAGGATACCGACTTTGAAAAGTGTGAAGAGAGGTGACGGGGACTCTTCCTCCCCTGTGGTTTGGTGGGAGGAGGGAGGTGAAGGTTCTAGCTTTATCTTTATGGGTTCATACTAGGAAATGTGTGGGGTATATATTCTATATTATTAGGGGAGGTGAGTGTGTTTGTGGTATATGTTTGTGATTGTTATAAATGTGAACATAGGGAATGGAGGAGCGGGGGGAGTGGGTTCCCCTAGGGGGGTAGTTGGGGAATAGCTAAGTGGGAGATGGGGACTCCTTGTCCTGAACCCACAGGGTTGGGCCTAAGCATATCATGTGGGGGGATCCCTGCTTGCAGAATCTCAGGGATTCGGGGGAGATAGATTGAGACCTGGGACGTGGAGATAGCCGAGTGCCAATGGGGAAGGGGGGCCTAAACACATTAAAGTGACTTATGGAAGGAGAAGGGGGAGGAGACACGAGATCAGGGGGAGGGAAGGGAGAGAGGGAGCTGAGTCAGGGGGCAGCGATGGGGGTGGGGGGAGGGAGTTAGTGGAATGTGAGGGTAGCTTGGGATTTGGAACGAGCGGGTTGGGGGATAGGAGATTAGGGGGAGGGTAGGATATGGGTGGGTGATAGCAAGTAGCCTCAGCGATAATCGAGACATAGGAATGCAACATCTGGATGAGCTTCTGGGAGGGCCTCAGGCTGGGGAGGTCCTTCCCAGGGTCTACAGGATAGTCGGCATAATGGGAATTATCGGGGAACGCATACCCTGAGGATCATTTCCTGGAATGTGTGTGGGATAGGGACCCCTATTAAGAGGTATAGAGAGCCCTAGCCCGACAAAAATGCAATATTGCCATGTTACAGGAGACCCATTAGACTGCTGAAGAGCACCTTAAATTGCAGAGGGAATGGGTGGGGCAGGTATGGGGAGCCCCAGCGAAAGGGAAAAAAGGTGAAGTGGTCATTTTAATTCTTAAAAGGCTTAGGTTTGTTTTAGAGCGAGACTATGTGGACCTGGAAGGCCGGTATGTGCTTTTGTATGGAACATTGGAGGGGCAGCCTATAATATTGATGAGCCTTTACAGTCCTAATGTGCTGGATCGAGCATTTTATGCCCGCTTGGCCTCTAGAGTAGAGCAGCTGTCCGAGGTGCCCCTGATTCTGAGTGGGGACTTAAATGGGGTAATGGATGCTGAGTTGGACACGACCAGAGGGGGAGGGGACGGGGCGCGGACACAGACAATGAGAGCTTTACAGGCCCTGAGGCGACGGCTGGGGGTGGTGAATCCTTGGAGGCTTCTACACCTGATGGATAAGGATTTTACTCACCAGTCACGGGCGCACGGTTCGAGAGCGCAGATTGATTATATTTTGGTGTCTGATAGAGTCTTTGCCCAAGTTGAATATGCCCAGATTGGGTCCACAGAGATTTTGGATCATGCCTTGATCTGGGTAGACCTCAAGTGGATTGGAGCCGCTCAGCGGACCAGGCTCTGGAGATTCCCGATGGAATCGTATAGGGATGCTGAATTTCAGGCGTACCTTAAGAAGTGCTGGACAGAGTTTGTTTTCCATAATGAAGCCCATTGGGGGAGCCCAGAGCTGTTGTGGGAGACCGCAGAGGTGGTTCTGCGAGGGGATATCATTGGGTTTGTCGCGCGCAGGCGGAAGGTGCTGACAGAGCAGATAACACAGGTACACTACCAAAAAACTGCCTCCAGTTTTGCAACTGATTCCTATAGATTTTGGGGTGCTGAATCCAGGAAAAATAGCCAAAATGTTCCATCACGTCACGTTTTCTTGCAAAATTAGATTTCTTACCCATATAAGGAATGTTCACATAATTTCTTTTTAGCCGACTGCAGTTTATTTTCTTGGCCCAAAATAGAGGTTGTAATGGTTAACTAACTAGAAACACTCCCTCATGATATTTTAGAGTGTTTTGTATTCATTTTATACATTAACAGGACAATTGGGAGGCGGGGGGCTAAATCCAGTACTCGCGCTGGCGCATGTTCTTTCCAGTTCGCCTCGCCTCGTTCACTCGCTCAAACACGGTGGTTGCGACATGAACGTTCCTGTCAAATTTCAGTTTCCTGCAAGTTCATTATTACCTTTTGTTTGCTCAGTCGTAATCCAGCTTTATTCCGAAGTGGTTCACTAGAGTTGTAGTTTGCAGTGCTGTGTATTTGTGATGGCTCACAGAGCCAGAGGTTGCGTCAACTCTCCGGACAGTTTTTGTTTTATTTGTGGGGAATATACCGTGAAAAAGCGGCAGAGGAACATTTCTGCATTTATTAAAAAAGTATATTTCGCCTATTTCGGTTTGAAGTTAGGCGATCAAGACAAACCGTGGGCTCCTCACAAAGTGTGCAAGACATGTGAGGAAGATCTACGCTTATGGATGAAAGGTAACAAACAAGCATTTCGTTTCGGAATACCTATGATGTGGCGTGAACAAAGAGACCACAGCAGTGACTGCTATTTTTGCTCTTGCATTGTGAAGGGATACAACTTAAAAAATAAGAACGTAATAAGTTACCCCAACCTTCCCTCAGCAATTAGGCCTATGCCTCATAGCAACGAAGTACCTGTGCCTGAACCACCAAAATCTTTGGATCATATTTGTATGGACGGTTCTGATCATGATGAGACTCATCAGATGGCTTTTCCCGATGAGTCCAGTACTTCCAAGTTTGAAACTGAACCAGATCCGAAACCTGAACTTTTCTCTCAAGCTGAATTGAATGATTTAGTCCGGGATTTCGGACTCCCAAAAGATGCTGCCCAACTGCTAGGTTCTCGGCTTAAACAGAAAAATCTATTGTCACCAGGAACAACTTTTTATTGGTACCGCAACCGCGAGACACAATTTTTGAAGTATTTCAGCAAAGAGGAAGATTTGGTATTTTGCAACGATATATACGGAGTGATGGAAAAGTTTAAACTCAAGTATGATCCTGCTGAATGGCGGCTGTTCATTGATTCGTCAAAAGACAGCATAAAAGGTGTTCTTCTTCATAATGGCAACACATTCGCTTCAGTTCCTATTGCTCACTCTGTTATTCTCCAAGAAAAATACGAGAATTTGGCCCTGATTCTTCAGAAGATTCGTTATGATGAGCATAAGTGGATGATTTGTGGAGACTTTTAAATTCTATCCATGCTATTAGGGCAGCAATCCGGTTTCACCAAATATCCCTGCTTCCTTTGCTTGTGGGATAGCCGGGCCCGCGACCTACACTGGGGGAAAAAAAGACTGGCCAATTCGGGAGTATTTGAGACCCGGTGAGAAAAATGTTCATGAGAGCTTGGTACCTCGTGATAAAATTCTATTACCACCTCTCCACATTAAGTTGGGTCTCATTAAGCAATTCATCAAGTCCCTTTCAAAAGATGGTGAGTGCTTTCGGTACCTTTGCTCAAAGTTCCCCCGACTTTCTGAAGCAAAGCTAAAGGAAGGAGTGTTTGTTGGCCCTGATATAAGGAAACTCATTTCAGATGGAGCATTCACTGAAACGATGTCTGAGAAGGAAAAAGAAGCCTGGGATTCCTTCAAGGATGTTGTTCTCAAATTCTTGGGGAACAGGCGGGATGAGAACTATAAGGATATTGTTGCCAGGATGCTCAATGCCTTCAAAGAACAAGGCTGTAACATGAGCCTGAAAGTCAATTTCTTGCACTCCCATGTGAACTACTTTCCCAAAAACTTGGGGGCGTACAGTGAAGAACAAGGTGAAAGGTTTCACCAGGACATCAAGGACGCAGAGAGAAGGTACCAAGGAAGATGGAACACCACTATGATGGCTGATTTCTGCTGGTTGCTGCTGCGGGAAACCCCAGATGAAAAATACGCCAAGCAGCGCACCAAGAGAAGCATTCGGGGGAAGAAGAAACGGGCCCACCAGGAGATTGATTGACCCAAGAATGACTTTAAAATCTAAACTGTGTTGACAAATATCGTGTTTTTACTAAACTTTGAAATAAAAATTTGCTAGTTATTACCACAGTGTCGGATCTCATTTATTAGAATTTTATTTTCACACCATCGGGTGTTTGTCTTCATGTATTGCAATGGTGCGGTTTGCGTTTTCTATTCTTACATACATACCTGTACAACATTTTTTGCACATTTCTTTGCTTTGCTTTGTGTCTAACCTCGCTCTTATGTGCTCAATGTTTGTGCACATGTATGTGGCTGTTTTAAGTGCAGACAATTTTGCTACCATCACAGTGTGTTTTGTTGACATTACTCTATTCTTATGTGCTGCCTTGTTACAATTTTCTTTATTCTTATTTGAATAACTACTAAACAATTAGTATAAAGAATTCATCCAAGAAACTTTTATCTCGATCGCACTCAATCTGAAACGTTCACCTCAAACTGCTAACCCAATGTAGCAAAAAATCTGTACGTGATGGAGCAAATTGGTTACCAGATTTGGATTCAGCGCACCAAAAAACGTAAAAATCAATCGAAACATTAGAGGCAGTTTAAAAAAAAAAAATTTTAGTGTACCTGTGTAATCAGCCTCGAAAAGCAAGTGGTGAAGGATAGGAGGCGATATTTATTTTTATTTATTTATTTAGCTGTATTTGTTTCCCGCTTTTCACCGGGTCAAAGCGGCGTTACATAAAAGGGGGGGGAGGAATTTACGTATAAGGGCGGGGCCATCACCAGGGAGGCTACATTGATGATTTCAACATAAGACATAGGACAGACTTTGGACTTGGACAGATTTTGGACATGGTCGAGTTAGTATAGTTTGAGTTAGGTGGTCATGGTGGGTGAGATCAGAGGTTATTGCGCTTTTGCAGCATGTGCAGTTAACAAATGAAAACTGTGGGAGACCCAAGTAGCCTTGAATGAGGTATTGCATGGGAGAGCAAAAAAATCGTGGATGTATTACTGATATCAACTTTACCGCTTTGGTGATAAGCCTGGGAGGCTTCTGGCGCGCTGCCTTCAGGGCAGTCAAGGTTCTCGCGCAGTGGCGGCCTTGTGAGATGACCATGGGAGATTGCATAAAGAGAGTAGAGCTATTGCTCAGGTGTTCCGATCTTTTTATCAGAAACTATACGCAAAGAGGGAGGGGTCGGTAGGCGCCATGCGACAATACCTGCAGAATGTGCAACTGCCAAAGTTGACGGGTGATCATAGGGCACAATTGGATGCCCCAGTAACGGTAGAGGAGGTGCACTGGGTCATCCAGAAGGCCGATTGTTTTCGGGCGCCCGGCCCTGATGGGTTTGGGGCTGAATTTTATAAGCTGCTGATGGAGTTGACGGCCCCGTCGCTGGTGGCAATGTATCACAAATGAGTTGAGCAGGGAGGGTTTGCATGGGGGGGGTAATCATGCGTACATTACACTTATACCTAAGCCAGGGAAAGATCACACACAGGCTGCATCATACCGGCCTATCTCCCTGCTAAATTTTGATTTGAAAATGCTGGCTAAGATATTGGCAGATCGGTTGGCTCAAGTTATGGGGGAGCTAGTGCATGGTTCGCAAGTGGGGTTTGTTAGGGGCAGGTATGCGGTGCGAAACCTTTGAAAAATCTTGGCATCCCTGGAGTGGATACAAGGTACAGAGCAGCAGTCCCTTTTGATTAGCTTTGATGCTGAGAAGACGTTTGACCAAGTGAACTGGAAGTACCTGCATTTGCTGTTACCAGAATACGGTATAGGGGAGTCGGTTTGTGCTATGGTGGACTTGCTTTATGCACAGCCAACTGCGGGAGTGTTGTGCAATGGAGTTTTGTCTGAGAAATTTTGCTTAGAAAGAGGTACGCAGCAGGGGTGCCCGCTGTCCCTGTTACTGTTTGTGCTATCCTTAGACCCCCTGGTACGGAGGATAGAGGCCTCCAAAGACATTCAGGGAATACGCATGGGGCGACAAGGGTTCAAGATGGCTGCTTTCGCAGATGATATGCTGGTGCATTTGATGCTCCCGCAGCGGTTGTTACCATGCTTGCTGGAGGAGTTTGCAACATTTGGAAGGTTTGCTGGATTGCGTATCAATATGGAAAAATCGGATGCCTTGGATGTAGCAGGTACGCTTCGAGAGAGTTGGGGAGGGACCTTCCCGCTGAGGTGGGTACAGGACTCGTTCGTGTATTTGGGTATCCTTCTGACAAGAGACCCAAAAGATTTGTATAAGAAGAACTTTGAAAGGGTGCTGCTTAAGACCCGGGCGCAACTGCAGGCTTGGGCTCCTCTGCCGCTGTCCTTGTTGGGGAGAGCGGCAGCACTGGGGATGGTAATCTTACCACGTGTCCTCTATTGGTTGCAGACCCTCCCAGTATGGATGCCACAGAAGGACGTTACTTGTCTAGAGTGGGAGATTCGGGGCTTTTTGTAGAAAGGGGCCAGGGTGCACATTCCGATGCGCCGGTTGCGAGGCGGTTGGCAGCATGGGGGATAAGCGTGCCGGATGTGGGAGCGTACGTGTTGACTTGTCAGGCCCGCCACATTGGAGACTGGTTGGGTGGTACGGATGCGTATACTCCAATGGGGATAGAGGAGGCATTGGTGGCGCCCCACAGTTTGACGGCGGTGTTGCACTTAAACAGTTCAATGTTGCCACGTCGAGTGACTAGTAGTGTGTTGGTAATGCCGGCGCGACGTACTTGGCAGCAGTTACAAAATAGTTGGGGGGGTAGTCCAAAGGTGTCACAATGGGGAATTGTGGGGGAATGCTCGATTTACCCCTGGAACGGACACCGCTGTTTTTCGGCAATGGGGGACAGCAGGCATTCGGAGTGTGGGCCATCTAGTGGACCAGGAGGGGATGTGCAAGTCTTTTGGTGAACTTTGCAGAGAGTATGAGTTACCTTCTAGACATTTTTTTGCGTATGCCCAGATCTCTCACTATGTGGCTTCGCTGCCGAGGGCGGCATTGGAAATGGAGCGATCAGAAAAGGTTTTGGCATTTTTTGCTTTGGGGGAGGACAGCACACCCAGGATTGCGGATTGCAAGAGGCGGTTGGGGGCATATGATACCCCGTCAGACTATTCGATTGAGGAGGCACAATGGGCGAAGGAGCTGAACCTGGAGGTGACCCCAGGGTCTATTGGGAGAGCAATACGTCGGCTCCCGGGGCTGGTGGAGGGGGCTAGATGGCGTGAGATACAGTTCAAATGCCTGATTCGGGCACATTTCTCCCTGCGGCGAGCAATGCAAACTCACCTTACTTCAGATGGCAGTTGCCCGACGTGTTCCTGTCCTTTGTCAGATTTGTGGCATATGTGGTGGAGGTGCTTGAAAGTTTGCGGCTATTGGTTGAGGATAGGTAACTGAGTAGTTTAATTGACCAGCAGATTCAATGGACAGGGTCTCTAGGGGTGTTGGACCAACTCTGCCCGCTTCACCCGAAGGGAAGGTGGGAGAGGATTTTGTTGCGAAAGGCCAGTATTACAAAGATGGAGAGAGCCGGTGGCCTCTACTTTCTGGGAGTGGCATAATAGCTTCCACCAGCTAATGCTGCTGGAGCAGAGAAGAGCCCAAGGGAATGTAAAACAATGGGCCTCCTTTTTACTGATTTGGGAACCATATCTCCAGCGGCTGGGACCGCAGGTTCGCAGTGCCCTGCTGCCAGTGGAGGGTTAGGGTACAAGGGCTCAAATGAAAGGGTAAGGGGGGTATTGTCAAAGGGTATTCCATATTTCTGTGTTCCTGAGAAATGTTAACTGACTTTGACTTTATTTGACTTTATTCCATATTTGATAGACCGCTTACGTTAAAAACATTTAAGCGGTGTACAAACAATATAAAAAGGCAGCACTGCAAACTACGGAAAAGGAACACCAAAAATAATAGAAAAGAAAGGAAAGCATAACAACAATACAGAGAACAATAAGTAGCAAATAAATAGGGCACAAAATTAAAACCATGTACGACATTAAAACATAAGTTTAAAACAATAAAAATTTATACAATAAAACCATAAAACGACCACCAATTAACAATATGCAAAACGAGAAATAGTAATTAACAGCAGTAAAAAGTAAAAGAAACAAAAAACATAGACAGCAATACCCAACGAATAACAAACTGCAAGCAATGATTAACAATAGTAAATAAACAAAAAGGACATAGACAAGACGACTAAACAAGGACAGACAAAGGGGAGAGCTGAAGAGCAGAGGCTACATTAAAGAGGGGGGATGGGTGGGGGGAAGGGGAGGTGGGGGTTAAATGAAACCTAAAACGATTGGTGCATCGGTTAATACTTGCTATTACACTTAGCCATAGTTGTTTGAACCCTGTGGCGGTGGATCAGAGTCAACCCTGCCGGGGATTCTATGTATGTATTGATTTGAGTTGTATAAGTGTATGCTGTGAATCAATAAACAGAGCTTCAAAAAAACAAACAAGTAACTAATTTGTATTTAAAGGAGACACCCCCAGTCCAATTCAAGGTTCAAATCTTGAGGATCTACAGAGCCAGGGCCGGATTTACCTTGAGTGAGGCCCTACGCCAACAAAAATTGTGGGCCCCCAGCAGGGGCGGCCCAAGGGGGGTGCGGGGCCTCATTTGCATAAGGGGCCTCATTTGCATAAATATTTGCATAATGTTACCATATACTAACTTTTAGTAAACGTGCCTCTTAATGCGTGTATGGATAAAGAAAGACTAAAAGATTTCTACATTACTATAATCCAGTGCCAACTGCCAGACACATTAGGAACTACTACAAACACTGCCCATTTAGAACCCATAGTAAACCCGCCGTATCCTAACAGCACTACCAGGACTCACAAAGCACCATACCCTACCAATCAAAAGGCAACACTGCAAATATTAAACCAATACATTTCAGAGAACAACAATACATGACCTACTGGGGAAAGAGAACAAGTGGCAATGTCAAATAGGAATTATATAAAACAGAACACCTCAGCTCAGTTACACATGCAGAAGATAGACCATCAAACAAGTAATCATAATTTAGAAACAGGAAGACAATAATTAAACTGGGAATCCCAAAAGCCAAACTTGGAAAGTACAACACTGTAGAAATAAAACTATACATTAATTTGCTCTTGTACTAAACAAAGCGCAGACGTTAATGAGGCACATTTACCAGAGCTGACATATTCCAATTAATAAATTCAAAATAAAGAGATATTTTTCTACCTTTTGTGCATTTTTTTCAGCTGCAATTGCTCCAACCACTTTCTTCTGGTTTCTTCGTGTCTTCTGCTAACTCTCCATCGTCTGCTGTCCATTTGTCCTTTCTTCTCTCTTCTAGATTTTTTCCATTCTCTCTCTACATCTGCTTTAACATACTAATCTTTCTCCTTTTGCTCTTTCCTCATTCCTATTTCATCCACTCAAATTTTACCCCTCCATCCTCAATCCCCACTTACTCTCCCAATACCCGGCCAATTGTAGATTTTTTATCCCTCCCACACAAAATATTTTTCCCTTCTCCATTTTACTCTTCCAGCCCCATCCCATTCTAATCCTCCCCCAACATCAGCTCCCTTCTAGTTCCAGCCTCACCCAGCATCCATTCCCTTCTAGTCCCTGCATCAGCCCATTTCCAGTCCTAGCCACCCATCAGCCCATTTCCAGTCCTAGCAACCCCCAACCCAATACCAGTCCTAGCCCCCCATCAACCCACTTACAGTCCTAACCCCCCATCAACCCATTTTCAGTTTAAGCCCCCCCTATAACCCATTACCAGTCCTAACCCCCCATCAGCCCACTTCCAGTCCTAACCCCATCAACCCATTTCCAGTCAGCCCCCCATAGCCCACAGCCCATTACCAGTCCTAACCCCATCAGCCCACCTCCAGTTTTAACCCCCCAGCCCATTTCCAGTCCCATCCCCCCATAGCACATTACATTACAGCCCACATCAGCCCACAGCCCATTACCAGTCTTAACCCCCCCAAAGCCCATTACCAGTCTTAACCCCCCCCCAAAGCCTATTACCAGTCCTAACCCCATCAGCCCACCTCCAGTCTTAACCCCCCAGCCCCTTTCCAGTCCTAGGCCCCCCATAGTCCATTACCAGACAGCCCCCATCAGCCCACAGCCCATTACCAGACTTAACCCCCCCAAAGCCCATTACCAGTCCTAACCCCATCAGCCCACCTCCAGTCTTAACCCCCCAGCCCCTTTCCAGTACTAGGCCCCCCATAGCCCATTACCAGACAGCCCCCATCAGCCCACAGCCCATTACCAGTCTTAAGCCCCCCCCCAAAGCCCATTGCCAGTTCTAAGCCCCCCCAACAGCCCACAGTCCATTACCAGTCTTAACCCCATCAACCCACCTCTAGCCTTAACCCCCACCAGCCCATTTCCAGTCCCAGCCCCAGCCCCCCCCCCCAATAGCCCATTACCAGTCCTACCCCCCCACCCCCGTCGGCCTAAAGTAAAATGTAATTTAAAAAAAAAACCTTCTGGCTGCCGCCGCGGGGCCCCCTCTGCTGCCGCGGCAGCACCGACTGACCCGCGGGGGCCCCCTCTACAAGCTAAATCCGTGGGGTCGGGTCGGGTCGTTCCTTCCTCCCTCCCTCCGTGCACGCTGTGAGAGGCGCGAAGGGAGAGTGTCTCCGTCGCGCCTCTGTTAAGCCCGCAGGGGCTGATGGGAAATTTCCCATCAGCCCCTGCCGGCTTAACAGATTCAGCCTGCATGGAGGGAGAGTTGGAGGAAGGAACAGCCTGCACGGAGGGAGAGTTGGAGGAAGGAACAGCCTGCACGGAGGGAGAGTTGGAGGAAGGAACAGCCTGCACGGAGGGAGAGAGGGAGGAAGGAATGACCCGACCCGACCCGACCCGACCCGACGGATTTAGCTTGTAGAGGGGGCCCCCCGGGTCAGTCGGTGCTGCCGCGGCAGCAGAGGGGGCCCCGCGGCGGCAGCCAGCAGCTTTTTTTTTTTATTTTATTTAAAAAAAATTAACTTCTTCTTTTTTTGTGGGCCCCTGCCAGCTGTGGGCCCTACGCCATGGCGTACATGGCGTATAGGTAAATCCGGCCCTGTACAGAGCCTAATCTAAAAATCCATGACTGCTCCAAAAGCTGTAAACGAGATTCTCAATTACCCCTTTGGGGGTCTGGTGGGACAAAATCAATAATGCGCCACTTTATATCATCGAATCAATGGCCTTCCTTTAGACAATGAGCTACAATTGGTGCAGATAAGATTTTAGTGTTTAACCTTGATCGATGTTCTTGGAGACGAGATATAATAGATCTAATCGTTTTACCCACATACTTAAAAAAACAAGGGCAAATTAAAAGACAGAGAACACGAGTTGTCAAACAGGTGGTATGCCAATGAGAAAAATATGTGACTCCAGTTGTATTGTCAGTCCATCTGTCACAACTTAAAGAAGTAATACAGAAGTCATATTGAGTGCAAGGAAAGTGACCTGAATTCTGATGATCCTGACGATAAACAATGTGATCAGACTCAGTTGTTGCACGAACAACATAGTCCCTTATATTATGGCCACGGCTGTAAGCAATGACCAAGCCTGACTGAAATCATTCATGTAGACCAGAATATGCCAGTGTTTTTTAAGCAGGGAGGTCATCTGAGAAGAATTAACCATGTAAGGAAGCACCCCTACAATACGATTATTGGTGTCATTTGAAAAATAATTGTTACAGGAGTATGAGCTTCAGGCAACATCCACTCACAGTGGAAATACTTGGCTCATTTGTAGGCACGTTGAATGATATCAAGGGAATATCCTCTGTCCAGGAGACACTGAAATAAATCACCAGCATGTTTCTTAAATTCTGAAAGTGTGGTACAAATCCGCCATAGGCGGAGGAATTGACCAAATGATAGGCCATGTCTCAAGAGGCGTGGATGATAACTATGATATCTCAATAGATTATTGTGCTGGGGATATTTACAATAAAGAGTGATACAAAATTTATCTTCACCTTTGTAAATCAATAAATCCAAAAATTCAATGTGCGAATTATGATATTTTGCTGTGAATTTAACATTAGATTTAATAGTATTGACCCACTGTAAAAATTGTTGTAAAATAGAAAGAGGACCATTCCATACAAAGAAAATATCATCAAGGAATCATACCCAAAAGGGGATATATGAAAACCAAAGAGAATCATAAATATAAGACTCTTCAAAATCAGTCATGTATAATGTGGCTACTGATGGCACTACTGTAGCTCCCATGGTTATACCAAAAGTCTAAAGTAAAAACATAAATAAAATAGTTTCTGCACAAAACTAAATTTAATAATTAAAAAGAAAATGTTTTTAGCACTCTAGGAGGGAGAGCCACTGGATCTTCAGCAATCACTTTCAGAGCTTCAGTCTGATCTATATTGGGGTAAAATGATACCACATCCATAATCGCCAATATTGTCGATTGGAAATCCAAGGGGACTGTGTCTAATAATGAAATGAACCAAGTGGAATCACAGAGAAGGACTTAACATGAATAGTTGTTTTTTGTAAAAAAACTGTTACAAAATTTCAATAAGGGTTCAAAAACTGAGTCCCTGCAAGAGACTATGGGAGGCCTAAGAGGAGAAGATAATGATTTATGTATCTTTGGAACTATGCATATGACAAGGATGTGGGATTTTTTTAATGAAAAAATCTCACTTCTTGTTAGTATTCCAGAGTGCAGATCCGCTCCTAGTATTAGTTCCTGAATCTCAATATCAAGGTCGGTATAGGGTTAGAAGGCAGAAGCCGATAATATATGGTGTCACTAAGATGTGTCAAAAGATTATGTTGATAATCGGAGGTGTTTTGGATTACCACCACTCCACCTTTATCTGCATTACATATGGTAATATCTGTCCTGGCACTCAGATCACGTAATTCTCCAGGACCAAGCAGGAAGTCAGTCCTCACATATGGGTGATGTCGGCGCCGACGGAGCCCTCGTGCGGAGCATTTACCCAGCTTTCAAAGAAAGCCTTTGGGAATGCAGCACGCATGTGCGGTCCCCTTCCCACCCAAGGGTGCCATCTTGCTCAGTCTTTTTTTTTTCCGTGGAGCCCAACGGATGTAGTTTGTGTCACCCGGGAAAAGAGGATTTTTTTCAGGGATTTTATGTGTTTCTTTATCCGGTTCGATGCTGGTTCCCCTCCCGCCTTGGCTCTGTACATCGGTATCGAGTCCGGAACTTCTTTTTCGGTTTTTGTCCTTTGTGACTAGTGTTCACGCTTTTTCTGTTATTTTCACTGGCAACCCTGTCTTTTGGCCTTGCAGGGGCCCTTTTTCCCCCGATGGCTGCCAGCGGGTTCAAAAAATGTGATTGGTGCAAGAAACTTATGTCTCTCACCGACACATACGACTGCTACCTCCGATGCCTCGGGCCTGACCATGACCCTCTGGTCTGTGGCCCATGCGGCAAGATGTCGTCAAAGGCACTTCGGAGCCGTCAGCATCAACATAGTAACATAGTAAGTGACGGCAGATAAAGACCAGCATGGTCCATCTAGTCTGCCCAGCAAGATGGCAAGAGTAGGTGCACCTGTCGCTCTGTGCAGGCCACCCCTCCCCATGTTTTTGTTTTTGTTTAGGGGTGAACCCACCACTCCATGTAGGACACCCTTATTTGTTGAGACGCTAGATAGTTCAGAAGTTAGATGGTACCATTTATTTTGCTTTTATCATGTTGCTGTAAAGGGATCCACTGTGTCCCATGCCGTTTTGAATTCCATCACCGTGTTTGCCCCCACCACTTCCATCGGGAGGGCATTCCAAGCATCCACCACCCTTTCAGTGAAGAAATATTTCCTGACATTGCCTTTCAATTTACCACCTTGCAGCTTCATGTTACGCCCTCTAGTTTTACAGCTTCCCCGTCTTTGGAAGAGGTTTGTTTGTTCATCCTTTCTCTTTAAGTATTTAAAGGTCTGAATCATATCTCCCCTGTCCCTCCTCTCCTCCAAAGTGTACATATTTAGGTCTTCAAGTCTCTTCTAATAAGGCTTCTGACGCAGGCTCCAAATCATTTTGGTCGCCTTTCTCTGAACAGTTTCCAGTCTTTTTACATCTTTTGCAAGATATGGTCTCCAAAACTGAACACAGTATTCCAAGTGAGGCCTCACCAGTGACTTGTACAGTGGCATAAGTACCTCTTCCTTTCTGTTGGTAATCCCTCTTTGTATGCAGCCCAACATCCTCCTGGCTTTTGCCACCGCCTTGTCGCACTGTTTTGCCACCTTGAGATCATCAGAGATAATCACACCAAGGTCTTTCTCCTGAACCGTGCATACCAACCTCTCACCCCCTATCGTGTACTTTTCCCATGGATTTCTGCTACCCAAGTGCATGACACTGCACTTTTTCACATTACATCGTAGTTGCCAAGCATTAGACCAGTCTTCCAGCTTTTGTAGATCTTTCCTCATGTTAACCACTCCCTCGGGGGAGTCCACTCTGTTGCAAATTCTTGTGTCATCTGCAAAAAGACAGACTTTTCCATTCAGTCCTTCAGCAATATCACTCACAAATATATTGAACAGTGCCGAGCCCAGGACCGAACCCTGAGGCACCCCGCTAATCATCTTCCTCTCATCCGAGTGAGCTCCATGTACCATCACCTTCTGTTGTCTGTCAGTCAACCAATTTCTAATCCAGTTTACTATCTTGGGACCCATCGCCAAGCCACTGAGTTTATTGACAAGCCTCCTATGAGGAACAGTATCAAAGGCTTTGCTGAAATCCAGATAGATGACATCCATTGCATGCCCCAGATCTAGTTCCTTGGTCACCCAATCAAAGAACTCAATCAGATTTGTTTGGCAAGACTGTCCTTCAGTAAAACCATGTTGCCTTGGATCTTGCAACCTGTTGGTTTTGAGAAAGTTCACTATTCGCTCTTTCAGGAGCGCCTCCATTACTTTTCCTGCCACCGAGGTAAGGCTCACGGGCCTGTAATTTGACACTTCTTCCCTGTCACCACTTTTGTATAGAGGTACAACATTAGCCATTCTCCAGTCCTGAGGAACGACTTCTGTTTCCAAGGATCTGTTGAAGACATCCTTTAACGGTCCTGCAAGAACCTCTCTGAGCTCTTTCAGTATCCTGGGATGTATCCCATCTGGTCCCATGGCTTTGTCCACTTTCAGTTTAGCAAGTTGTTCTAACACCTCATCTTCTGTGAATGGTGTGGTATCTACTTCATTCCTATTTTTATATTTGGGAGTCACAGCTGGTCCATCTCCAGGATCTTCTTTAGTAAAAACAGAGCAGAAGTATTTGTTTAGCAATTTTACTTTTTCAGTGTCACTTTCCACGAGTCCTTTCCCAGCACTTCTGAGTCCTGCAATTCCAACTCTGATCTTCTTCCTTTCCCGAATATACCTGAAGAAAGTTTTTTGTCACCACCCTTAACATCTTTAGCCATCTCTTCCTCTGCCTTTGATTTTGCTATCCTTATTTCTCTTTTTGACTCTTTGAGCTTGATCCTGTATTCATTTCTGTGTTCTTCTGTTTGCAAGCTTTTGAATTTTGCGAAAGCTGTATTTTTTGCCTTTATTTGAGCAGCCACCTCTTTGGAAAACCAAATAGGTTTCCTTCTCCTCTTGTTTTTATTTATTTTTCTTACATATTTATCTGCTGCCCCTTTTATTGCCGCCTTTAGTTTAGTCCATTGCAATTCCACTTCCCTTATCTCCTTCCACCCCGTCATCTCCTCCTTTAAGTACTCGGCCATTTTATTGAAGTCAGTGTTTTTGAAGTTTAGGACTTTGAGCTTGCTATGATTGGCTTGTACCATGGCTTTTATCTCAAACCACACCGTGTGATGGTCGCTGTTGCTCACAGGGGCACTCACGCAGACATTCGACACGTTATCACTGTTGGTGAGCACTACATCCCGCGTTGAGCTTTCCCTGGTTGGTTCCATCACCATTTGTCTAAGTAATGCATCTTGGAGAGCATCCACAATTTTTTTTGCTTCTTTCCAGATGTGCAGAAGGAGTAATCCAATCCACATCAGGTAGATTAAAGTCATCCAATATGATTGCTTCCCCCTTTGTTGCTATCTTGGCAATATCTATAATCAATTTGTTATCTCTCTCTTCAATTTGAGTCGGAGGTCTATAGACTACGACAATATGGATGACAGTGCCATCTCCTCTTTCCAATGCAATCCAGAGCGCTTCTTCTTTTCCCCACGTTCCCTGCATTTCAGTAGCTTTAATACTGCTTTTGACATACAAGGCTACTCCTCCTCCTTTTCCATTTTCTCTGTCTCTTCTGAATAGATTATAGCCAGCTATGGCTATATCCCAATCATGCGATTTATTAAACCATGTTTCTGTAATGGCCACGATGTCCAAATCCGTTTCCACCATTAGGGCTTCCAGGTCTGGAATTTTTTGGCTAAGCTTCGAGCATTTGTGCTCATTGCTTTCCAGCATTTATCTGGCTTGTGTGTATTTTGCATTGATTTTATTCTGCCCACTTCTTCCCACTTGTTTTTGATGTGTGGTTTAAGAGTGTGGCTGTTTCTGATGTTGTTCTGCTTTTGCAGGGGGTGGCATGCAGATGTTGACCTTCCACATCCGTCACCCCCTTTTCCTAGTTTAAATGCATATCCACATACTGCCTGAATTTTTCACTTAGGTTTCTTTTCCCTGCGACAGAGAGATGTAGTCCATCAGCACAGTATAGTCTCTTGTTGGTCCATCTGTTGCCCCAGTTGCCAATAAATCTGAATCCTTCTTGTTTGCACCAGGTCTGGAGCCATGTATTAAAGCTGTTAATGCGATGCAGCCTTTTTGTCCCCTTACCAAGAACAGGTAGAACTTCTGAGAATGCAACAGTGTTAACAATGGGCTTGAGTTTCTCTCCCAGAGATTGGAAGTCCTTTTGGGCTGTAGAGGCACTGTTTCTAGCCAGGTCATTTGTGCCCAAGTGGATAATAACATCAGGTTTGGAGTGCTCACTTTTTGTGCTATTTCAACAACTTGGTTTGTATTCCTGCTGGCTGAAGAGCCTGGTAGGCAAATGATTATCTTCTCTCCTTTGAACTGTGTTCCCAAGTTGGTGCCTCTGATGATGGAATCTCCAAGTAGTAATAGTTTTCTGTTTGGTGAGGTTTTCTTCATATTTGGTGCTTTATCAGGAGATTGGGCATTGTCTGACTCATTTAAGGGCCCTTCAGTTTCTTTGGATTGGGCATCCTCATTAGCCAAGGCAGAGAAGGCATTTTGCAGGGATATCTCTTGATGTGTAGGATGTCTCTGCGTTACAGGTCGCAATCTTCCGGAACCCACTGTGATCCATTTGTTCCTGGGATGTTTGATTCTTTGTGGGAGCGGTGGTGGACTTTGTTCAGTTTGTATCCTAGAAGAGGTGCGCTTCATTGCAGCCAGTTCCTCCCTCAGTAGAGACACTTCTTTATGCATGGCTGCTAGGTCTTTCCTTAGTAGAGTCAGTTCTTCATGCATGGCAGCTGACTTTAGGCATATAGGACAAGCTCTTAGGCTCCAAATGATTCTTCTTTGAATGAAAGTACCACAGTTATTGCACTGAATACACGACATGTTGATTAAGCAGTCCCAGAAGAGGAAGAATAATAATAAGAAAAGTTGAAGATGTGGGCGTTACCCAAGTTAGGAACGACAGATGGCATGTATGTGACCACTATATAGGCAATGTAGCCCCTGGGGTGGGTGGGGTGAGGGATAGGGTGGGCGGGAACCTAAGTGTCTCTGGCCAGTAGGCTGTTCCTGAACAGTGGGCACACAGCAAAGGAGTAGGTAAGGGAACCCACCAAGAAGGGCAAATAGATAGATAAATATGTGGAGACAAACAGACAGACAGATAGAACTCACAGTTTAGCAGCAAATTCAGCAAAAATCACTTTTTGGGAGAGCCTTGGAAAGCACTGCTCTTCTCAAGGAACAGAAGGGCAATCTCCTGTGAAATCCCGTGAATCAACGTGAAAGAATTTTTTCGGAGTCTGCGTCTGGCTGGGCCCGGACTTCATCAGAGGCCTCGACATCTCGGGAGTCTGACCCCGAGCGCCGTTGTGGGTCCTCTGAGAGGGGGTCTCCCGCCCAGGAGCACAAAAGGAAGAAGAAGCTCATGAGGGCAGCGTCAGTGGAGGCACCTGGATCCTTGAGGGCCAGGTTGTGAAGCCCTGACCGCCGTCCCGGGCTCTTGGAGTCGGAGCGGCTGACCAAACTACCTTGCCTGGAGCCGGAGTCGCCGAGTCAGGTAACTTCGGTTGTCCTCGTTGACTCTCCACCGGGAGAACCAACGTTGGGGCCCGAGTCGGGGGCTGCGGAGTCTCCTGAGCTCATTCTCAGGTTGACGGCCCTGGAGAGCAGCCTGGCTGCCTTCATGGAGCAGCAGTGGGTACTGATCGCCGGTTTGACTGGTGCATCTGCCCCAACCACCGGGACCTCGATGTCTAAGTCGACCCCAGAGGCTGAAATCAATCAAGTCTCGAGTTGATCCTCGGCCAAGGTCTCCTTCGACCTCCCGTGCAGGGCCGAGGTCATCAACGCCGGTGCCGTCGGGTTGGGTGGCATTGAGTCCCACATGGCCGGAGCCACTCGACTCCTCCTCGGAGGAGTCAGTGTGGGAGACGGAGGACGAGGAGTCTCCCGACACCTTCCAGACCTGGTGCGTCCCGTCGGACTCCCCAGAGCCTGAGCTTTGGTTAAGGTTCCCCCCCCCCCCCCCCGGAGGATACCCGGTTCTCGGATTTTGTCAGAAACATGGCCAAGGCTTTGGCATTCCTGGTGGACGCTGAGGAGGAGTCTCGAGCTGAAGAGCTCAATGCCCTCCAGTATGATTTTCCTCCAAAGGAAGCCTTTACTGTACTGGTTCTTCCGATGCTGGAACGGCTGCTTTTCCGAATGTGGGAAGCACCAGCCTCAGCGCCGGTTCTTAGCAAGCGGGTCAATTCTATCTATCGAGTCCGTAAGAGCCCTGGGTTCCAAAAGGCGCAGCTGCCGCACAACTCCATGGTTGTGGAATCGGCCATGCACCGGCTGAAAAGCCAAAAGATGCATTCCGTGGTGCCTCCCGGCCGGGAGGCCGACAACCTGGATGCCCTCGGTAGAAAGTGCTTCCAGGGCTCGATGCTGCCTTGCCGTGTCCAGACTTACCAGCTGTACATGGGCATGTACTTACAAGACCTGGCAAAGGAGATTGCCGGGTTCTCGGCTGGCCTCTCCGAGGAACCCTTGCAAAGATTCAAAGCCTTGTCTACAGGGATCAGAGAGAGCTCGAAGTTTATTTCTCGAGCAGCCTATGATGGCTTCGAGGCTTTGGCCCGGGTAGCTGCGGCCGGCATCGGTGCACGTCGTCAGGCCTGGCTACAGTCGTCGGACCTGGAGTCATGGGTGCAGGATAAATTGGTCGATGTCCCGTGCCGAGGTGACAACCTGTTCGGCAAGCCCATGACTGAGAAGGCTGCAGAAATTGAGACTGAGACTCTCACCAGGACAAGGCTGTCCAGAAAGACTTCTACCCCTTTTCACAAAAAGAAGGGCTCGGGGAAGAAGCCCTTTTTCCCGAGAAAGGGTACTGCCTACAAAACCTACCCTCAATATCAGGCCTCTCCAGCTCCCCAACAGGGCCAGAAGGTCAAAGGGCAGGCTCATGGGCCTCGTAGGCAGAAAACCCCCAAGCCTCCAGCTCCGGCTCCTGCGCAGTAGGGAGGGGGTTTTTGACTCCCAGGGCATAACCTCTCCTCCGCCGGTGGCCCCACTCAGCACAGGAGGTCGGCTGACCCTGTACGCCTACAGGTGGCCAGCCATCACAGGGGATACCTGGGTGCTGAGCATAGTCCAGAAGGGCTATATGCTCCATTTCCACCAACTACCCCCCTCCTACTATCCAGGGGAGCCTCCAAGACTCCCTCTACACAGGAACCTCCTCCGTCAGGCGTTGGCAAGTCTTCTAAAGGAACAGGCGGTGGAACCGGTGCCACACCACCTGAAAGGGCAAGGCTTCTACTCCAGGTACTTCCTGGTACCAAAGAAAATAGGAGGCCTAAGACCTATCCTAGACTTGCGAAATCTGAACAAGTTTCTGGAGAGGGAAAAGTTCAAGATGCTTACCCTTGGGATACTGCTGCCCTACCGCCAGCAGGGAGACTGGCTATGCTCCTTAGACTCAGTCCAAAACGTGGAAAGCAGAGGAAGAATATCTTTTATTGAATAACTTAAGCCACTGGCCCGACACAGGTCGTGTTTCGTTCTGCCTTCATCAGGGGCTGAAGCTGGCTTAACTACAACATATAAAAATAAGTATAAAAGTAATAATAATATCTAAATAGTAAATTAAAAAACTAAAATGGCCATAGAATAAATAATCATAACAATTAATATAAATAAAAAACATGTATACAAACATAATAAAAGCATAATGTAAAATGTAAAACATAATACAGCACTGAACATTATTAGTCGGAAAACATAAATAATTGATCATAAAACATATAACTTTAAATCATACAGGAACAATGGTCTTCAGTATGCACACATATAAACACCTGGCAAGCAGTTGCTTGAAGGTCAGGTCTGAGACTGGAAACACTGCAAAAGTTTCTTGTGGCAGTAAGCCATCTTGTTTGATCACTTTGGTTCAAGCATTAGAACTGAACAGGCCAGAGATCTGCAGCTGCAGATCTGCAGGGGCAGCATCTCTACAGTTCCACATTAGGAACCACCTCCCAGGAAAAAGATTTAGGTATCATCATGGATAATATGTTGAAACCCTCTTTCCAGTGTGCAATGATGGCCAAGAAAGCAAATAGAATGCCAGGAATCGTAAGGAAAGGAATGGAGAATAAAACCAAGGATATTATAATGCCTCTGTATTATTCCATGTTGTGATCGCACCTTGACTATTGTGTGCAATTCTGGTCACTATAGCTTAAAAAGGATATAGCAGAATTAGAAAAGGTACTGAGAAAAGCCACCAAAATGGTAAAGGGGATGGAAGGATACCCCTATGAGGAAAGTCTTAAAAGGTTAGGGATTTTCAACTTGGAAAAGAGATGGCTGAGGGGAGATATGATAAAGGTCTATAAAGTAATGAACGGAATGTAACGGGTAAACGTAGATCGGTTGTTTACGCCATCAAAAAGTAGAAAGACTAGGAGACATGCAATGAAGCTACAATGTAACCCATTTAAGACTAATAAGCAAAAATATTTTTTTCCAATCAACGTGGAATCAAACTCTGGAATTCATTACCGGAGGATGTAGTAAAAGCTGTTAGTGTAGCCTGGTTTAAAAAAGGTATGGATGAGTTCCTGGAAGAAAGGTCCATAAACCATTATTATAGAGGACCCGAGAAATCCACTGCTTGCCCAGGGATAAGCACTGTGGAATCTGTATGCCTTTTGGAAACCTGCCAGGTACATGTGACCTGGCTTGGCCTCTGTTGGAAACAGGTCTTGATGGACCTTGGCCTGACCCAGTATGGCATTTCTTATATTCTTAAGAGCGATGTGGCACCTCAACACAGAATTTTCCACCTTCACAAAAATGAGAAAGGCTCAGTAGTCCCTAATCAGCACTTCCCACCCTCTGAAAAACAAGAGGGACTTTGTGACCCCCAACACAATACCTCCCACTCCAACAATAACACCAAGAAGGACTTGGCAACATAACTCCTGAAACTGTGCACTAGACCAACAGGGTGTTAATGTAAATATATATTGTGCAAAAAACAAAGGAAATGCAAAATGCTCGCACACCAAGGAACTAAAGGAAAAAGCAAGAACCACAGCACAGTTTGTAACACCAAATTATAAAATAACAACTCATTTTATTTTGTTATAAACTGCGTTATGGTTCTCACTTTTTCTTTTTGAATATATATTCTGCATCCACAGAAACCTCTCCCTCAACAACGGGTGCAGAGCAGAAGTAGGACATTTACCCACAGAACTCAATATATTAAAAAAAAAATCTGATTCTGGTCATCTCACTATCAACAACATAAACATTGTCTACTACCAGGCATATTGTGAACTAATATAAAACCCTACAAAAGTCACTAAAGATCTACAAGGCCAAACCTACCATACCATACCAGCATAAACTTCCAAAACTCATACAAGGGGCCTATCCAGAAAAAGAAGCACTATAAATACTGCAGCGTGCCCTAGAACATCCATACACCTATTTGAATAGCTGAACAAGTCATGTTACTCTAGTACAGATCCCTATATACAAACTCCGTGTTAACAGAACGCCTGGCCTCAGTCATACACTCAGAACTCAGATCCTCACCCAAGTAGAGAATAATTGACCCCAACCTAAAGTAAAGATAAAAATATGTAAACAAAAATTAAACTGCAACCCCAAGAAGTCAGACTCCGTATGCGGTGCCACACCAGAGAAATAAAAGAGATGCCATTCCCCATACTGTGTAAAACATAAAGATAGTGCAAAGTCCAATCACTAAATTTAAAATAAAATTATATTTTCTACCTTTCTTGTCTGACCATTTTATTCTCTGATCATGCTGATCCCGATCTGAGGCTTTTGCGTTCTTCTGTCTTCTCTAAGCTTTCTTTCTATGGTTTCTAGCCCATCTGCCATTTCTTGTCTCTCCTTTTGTTGTCTTCATTTCCTTCCATCTTGGACATTTATTTTTTTTCCTGTCAGCTTTCTTCCATTTATTTCTCTCTCTCTCTGTCCACCCAGATTTCATTACTCCTTACTATACAGTTTTCAATCCCCCTCTTTTTTATGACATCTACCTACAGCTTTTCAACCTTCACCCCAGTCCTTCCGGTCCCCAGCTCCTCTTCCCAGTTTTTGCTCATTCTCTCCCCCTCCATGTCTAACATCTCTCACCACCCATCCAGTGTCTCTATCTCTCTGGCTGTCTCTTTCCCTTCAACCAGTACCTCCGCTCTCTCTCTCCCTATCCTTCCATGTCTGCCCTATCCCTTCCTATCCCTCTGCAACCAGCACTAATCCATCTCCATACCATACCATCCACTCCCTGTTACTCCCATGTCCAGCATATCTCTGTCTCTTTCTTAACCTAGTTACCCCATGTCCATCTTCTCCCCTCTCTCTTCCTATTACCCCCATATCTGGCATTTCCTTCTCCCATTATTACCCCATGCCCAGCATCTCCCTTCTGTCTCCCTCTGTCCCCACTCCCCATGTCCAGCATTTTCCCATAGTCTCCCTATAACTCCCTGGCCAACATCGCTACTCCATCTCCCCTTCTTGATTCTCCTTATGCCTATTCTCCCATGCTCCTTCCCATGCCCAGTATCTCCCTTTATCTCTCTAGCCTCCCACCTCAATCTTATCCCTACTGCCTCCCTATTCCCTCCCCCCCCCCCCCACATCCAGCATCTCCCTTATGACTCCCTGTGCCCATTCAGGAACACCTCCCAATGTCCCCTTATGTCCACTCCACCCTTCCCAATGCTCCCCCCCAAGTCCATCCCTTGTATGTACAAGGGACAGAGCCCACCCGCAGAGCAGCAAGTCCCATGGGCAGGGGCTGTGCAAGCCGTGATCCCAGCTCAGAGAGGCAGGGCATAATCTACTTTGCACAGCCCCTGCCCACTGGACATGCTGCTCCCACAGGCAGTCTCTGCTTCTCTGGGCTACATTCACTGCCTCTCACAGCCTTCTGAGCGATCAGTACTCACAGCCTTCAGCCCACAGGAGCAGTGTGTCCCGCATGCAGGCCCTCTACTAGCCTGCCGGTGCTCCATCTTGAATGAGTGGAGGCAGGCGGCTAGTGATGGTACCCTCCTGACATCAGCGGCCCCCCCTGCCGCACTTACTCAGCTTACTGGGAAGTGCTGTCCCTGTCCCTATCTTTTATCACCCTACACATACACACACTCTCACTCTGCATACTCAGTTTCTCCTCACCAGTCTCTCTTCCCAGTCATCGGTCATCCCTAACAAGCCAGCCTATCGTCCACAAGTTCACAGCCAGACAATGATCCAGCCAGCTCTCCCTCAACCAACCAACCTTCTCCAAGCCAGCCAGCCAGCATGCCTCCCTTTCTTCAAAAGCAGTCATCCAGCTTGCCATCCCCCCCTCCTCAGCAGCAAGTGCCTGTGTTCTCCTCAAACAAACCAGTTCACCCCCCAACCATACAGTCAGTCAATTTGCTTCCCTCCAAGAAAATATCCAATTCACTCGTCCCCTCTTCCAGCAAACAAGCCAATGCACTCCTCCCTCCTACTAGCCAGGTTACTAACCAAGGCAGAAAATAGGTTACTACCATGTTGCTCCACTGCTGCAGTCTTCCTGCAGCATTCATGAACAGCCGATGCTTTGGGCACTATGTGGCACTGAATACGTTTGATCTGTATGGTGTCTCTAGTTTAACACTGGACTCTCGCTTTCACTCATAGAAGAACAGAGTGAGTACAGGTATCACAAGGTTCAAAAACACTAAGGGGCTTGTTTACAAAGCCGCGGTAGCTAGCGGTTCGCGGTCGTTATCGGAGCCGCGGCCCCATTGAAATCAATGGGGCTGCGGCTCCGATAACGATCGCGAACCGCTACCGCAGCTTTGTAAACAAGCCCCTAAGAACCATGCGGTGCCAGAAAATATCAACTGTTCCAGGATCTGGAAGATTGCATCCAGAGAGCAACATGGGACAAACCAACTGGTAAGGAGCTCTGCGGCTATTATTTTCTGTGATTCTGGTGATCAGCCAGCTGGCTGGTCAAATTCTGTGGGGAGGGGGATTCTGTGCTAATTCTGCATTGTGCAGTTGCACAGATTTCTCTTAGGAGTATCAATACTGATTGAGTTCACATGGAATTATCTCTAGAATCACAGAAATACTCACCAAGGAATACACTAAATGTCTGTACGCTTACAATTTTAGAGCTGGCAACAGCAAGATATGTTGGAAATGGGGAATTTTTTGCCTACAGCACTTTGCAGAAGCATTTCCACTTCTTTCTCAAAGCTTCAGCTGGTTAATAGTGTCTGTCTGGGGCTAAAGATCAGCCCAAATCCAAGCTGTAAACTCTTTATCAGATTACATTTCCCCCATTATTTCAGCTAATAAAATGTTTTTAAAAGAAAATTAAAACCAAAACCTTTTTGTGGTACTTTTCATTTTGTTTTTTTCTTTTTTTTTAACATTTGAATTGGCAAAATGTCATTAACAGTATGCACTACTGGCCAGTAGTGCACACTATCACTCAACAGTGAACCTATAGGTGAATAGTGTGCAATACTGAGCAATAGCACTATTGAGCAATCGTATGCATTCTTCATCAGCAGTGCATACTAATTACAACAGTCAGTGATAACATTTGGGTTTGTTTTTTTTACTTTTGTTTCAGATTGAAAATCACATGACATGATTATAGGAAATGCCATTGATATTTCATGTCATTTCAAACAAATGCATATCCCTATAGAAAACATGCAAAACAACTCCTGTATGTATATTTAGCAACTTTAAGCCAATAAATAATCAATAACAATGCTATGCTTCCTGAGACATAGTGAACATCAGATATTATCTCACAATGTCTTGATGAAAACACTGTCTATACTATTATTGTATGCATCCTTTTAAAAAAAACACCCCCCGATTTCTTGTTATGATGTATCTCTCTGCCACCTTTTGCATACACCCCTTTAACCAACCGCTTGATTTGTTATTTGTTAAATTCATTCCTCTTAGTACCGTCTTAGTCTCTGCTTACATAAAAACAAAATCAGTAATGCCTGTTTGTTAAAATCTGTCTAGGGGCTAAATAACTGAAAATTTAACAGAATGGAACCAAACCTGGCATGGAGGAGAAACCAGTGAAAAGAAATTAATTTGAAAATGGACCAGAATGGACAAAGGGTTCCCAAAAACGACTCCGTGCATTTCTGTGAGAAGCATTTCCAGCAGCTGCAGCATACAGACACTGATTCACCGTAACACAGCAGGGAGAGAGAACTGTGCCTATCAAAACTGCTTTCCCCTCTCATCTCTTCATCCAATAACAGACACACTAAGAGCCAACACAGATACACACACACACACACCGGCATACGTCCACATATACAAAAGAAACACACACAAAACACAGACACAGAGACACCTACACATAGAAAGAATGGAAATGATTCCATGAGGCATTCTCCACTGCCTTCCTCCCCCTGCTGCCAGACCTCTATTTTTGCTGGGCTACATGTGTCTTTCACGTTTGTTGCTGTAAATTCTACTATAAAATCTAGTGACTGAAGGGTACAGTTTTTTTACTGGTTGCTATCTATAGTGACACCTAATGAGTTTTGGATTGGTTGCTATGTGTATGGTCTCCTAATGATAGACAAATATGACAATACCTATTGCATTGCTATAGTGGCACCCTGTGAATGAAATATAGAATGCATTCTTTAAAATCTGTTGATAGTAACATCTAATTATTAACTACATTATCAAACTTGCTTTCATTTTATTATTCTTCCAAACCAACAGCGTATTTGAATACCATTCCATTCAATCCACCTCACACCCCTCTTCTCTGCAAGACACAGAAACCAATATACACACAAGCAGCACAGATACAAACACATATGCATGCGCGCACACACACACACAGATCATGTGCAGAGGAGTTGGAAAGATTCCAAAAGCAGGGCCTGCCCCAGGCAAACCTTACACACTCCCTAGCTGTCAAAATCTATTGTTTAGCTTTGAATGCCCTGCTCTTTGCTGCCCCCCAGAAGCTGCCACCCTAGGTGACCATCTGGTGGTTGGTCCAGCCCTGTCCATAAGCCATGCTCTGCGTGATTTTTACACTTAACTCTCTCTTGTTCACCACAAACATTAATACTAATAACACACCACCAGCAGAGATGCATTGACAATAGCCACGCATGTTTCTCAAGCAAACTAGCAGAGCCTCAAATAAAACCAACTGCCTTATCTTATGTGGTCAGCCAGCAATGCAGAAAGTTCACTACTTTCTGCAACCCTATTGATTACTTCATCCAAATCAAGGCTCATGAGAATGTCTTTTCCCACTATCATAAGCAGAGTGAATCCTAAAATGATAATTACACTTACCTGGTAATTGTAGTTCCTTTAGTGACAACAGTTCAGTCCTCTTCCTCTGGGTTGTGCTCCTCCTCCTGCAGCTTGGAGACTGGACATGTCAAATTAATGACATCACTGGATATAGTCTGCTGGTAACTCCCATAATCCCCAGTGAACTATTGACAAAGCATACTCAACAGAGTAACAAATAAGTAGCTAACATACCAATTCAAAACATTAACCTCAAAACAGTAAACTTTGCCCCATACCGTTTCCTCCTGCCTTCTCGATAGACAAGCGAGAAAGGAACAGGGCTGAGTCAAGAGATAGTATTCCTTAAAAATGTATGCCTACCTGTAATCACCTCGATCCCTCCATTAAGGATCCACTGACCATGACACTACCCCGGGCGGGATTGAGGACTGAACTGTCATCACTAAAGGAACTACAATTACCAGGTAAGTGTAATTATAATTTCCTTATCGTTCCTCCAGTTCAGTCCTCTACCTCTGGGATGTAACAGAGCAGTGTTCATAGGGAGGGACCCTCAAATCTGGCTCGCAAAACTGCCGAACCAAAACAGGCATCTCTCGCTGCCAGCACATCCAATAGTGCTTACTGAACGTATGAAGCGACGACCATGTCGCCGCCCTACAAATGTCCCCTGGCGGAATCAAGCTGTGTTCCACCCAAGAGGCGGCCTGCGCTCTGGTAGAGTGTGCCCGCAATGCTTCCGGAACCAACCGTCCTTGCAACAAGTACGCTGAAGCGATTGCCTCCCTGATCCATCGGGAGATGGATGCTTTCGCTGATCGAAAGGTTGCCATGAGTTCCATGATCGGATGCCTCCACCTGCGCACTATTAGTGTAAACACCTCCGGATGCAGCTCCCATTCTCCGGCATCCACCTGCACTCTGCTGAGAAAATCCGCTGTCACATTGTCCTTTCCCGCAATGTGCGCCGCCGACAGAGCTGGCAGACGTTTCTCCACCCAGGTGAATAGCCGCTCTGCCTCCTCTTCCATGGCCGCACTGCCAGTACCACCCTGCCGATTGATGTAGGCCACGGTCGCGGAATTGTCCGACAGCACTCTCACCGCTCGACCTGTCACCGTCGGCTCGAAGGACTGCAGCACTAGACACACCGCTCTCAATTCTAGCTGGTTGATCGACCAGCCCCTCTCTTGATGCGACCAAGTGTCCTACGCAAAGAGGTCTCCGCAGTGGGCTCCCCACCCCGCCAGGCTCGCATCCGTCAAAAGGGGGAGCCATTCCAGCTGCTCCAGGGGCATCCCCACCTGAAGGGACTTGGGCCGAAGCCACTACCGTAGGGAGCGTCAGACCGGGGGTGGACAGGAGAGGCGTTTGCTCAACAAGTCGTTCTGATGTGACCACCGCCGAAGGAGAGCCTGCTGAAGGGGCCGCATATGGAATCTGGCCCAGGGAACAGCCTCCAGAGTCGCTGCCATCGTGCCTAACACCCGCAGGTATTCCCACGCCGTCGGGGCTGGAGCGGCGCTGAACCCGCGGACCAAGTTCTGAAGACTCAGCGCACGGTGCTGCAGAAGAAACAAGAGCCCTGCCTGCGTGTTGAACCCCACCCCCAGGTACTTGAGATCCTGCGAAGGTACCAAGCGACTTTTGGCTAGGTTGATCACCCAGCCGAGACTCTCTAGAAACTTCACTACCTTGGCGGTAGCCCAAACACTTTTGGCCTCTGACTTTGCCCGAATGAGCCAGTCGTCAAGATAGGGATGAACCAACACTTCTTAGCGCCGCCGCCACCACCACCATCACCTTGGTGAAGATACGCGGCGCCGTCGCAAGCCCAAAGGGCAATGCTTGGAATTAATAATGGCCCCAAGGAAGGGCGAACCGCAGGTACTTTTGATGGACCGCCCTGATCGGAATATGCAGATAAGCTTCCGTGAGATCCAGGGATTTCAGATACTCCCCTTTGCGAACTGCGACTATTACCGACCTCAGAGTCTCCATCCGAAAATGCGGGACCCGCATACCCCTTTGAGATCTAAGATAGGGCGCAGAGAACCATCCTTCTTCGGCATGATGAAATAGATTGAGTATCGACCCATACTGTAATCTGACAAAGGGACCGGAACGATCGCCCCCAAGCGCTGGAGCCGGTCGAGGGTACTGCGGATCGCCAGGGCTTTCTGCGGATTTCTGCAAGGAGACATGACAAAGGAATCCCGGATGGGTCTTGCCAATTCCAGTGCATAGCCCTCTCAAACAATTTCCAAGATCCACTGGTCGGACGTTATCTGGGTCCAGGCAGAAAGAAACCTCGAGAGCCTCCCGCCTATTGGTTGTCTTTCCGCCGGGACCCCCCAACCTTCATTGGGATTTGCGGAAGGTCTGGGCGGGGGGCGTCGAAAAACCTCTACCTGCTCCCCGGAACCCGCAAAACCCTTGGGCTCTGGGCGCAAACTTGCCCCTCTGGAAGCCGCCCAGCCGGGAACCCCGGAATTTTCTGCTATCCCTATATGGTCCCCGAAGGGCCGGCGAGGACCTCCCTGCCTTCGACTTATCCTACGGAAGCCTACCCCCTTTAGATTCTCCTAACTCCTTTACCAACTTATCCAAATCATCCCCAAACAACAACTTGCCCTTAAAAGGAAGCTTGCTGAGCTACAACTTGGACGAACCATCGGCCGCCCAATTCCTCAACCAGAGGGACCAGCGCACGGCCACCAAGGAAGCCATGCTGTTAGCTAGCACTCGAATCAAGTCATAATGCACATCTGCTAGGTAGGCCATACCGTACTCCAACCTATCCAGCTCCGCAGCCCCCTCAGGGTCCAACTGAGAGGACTGCCGCAAGCGTTGAGACCATCTGAGGCATGCCCTTGCCACCCAGGCCCCGCAAATGGAAGCCTGCAGGGACAACGCATCTGCCTCGAATGACTGTTTTAACAAACTGTCCATCTTCCTATCCTGCGTGTCTTTTAATGCCGCGCTGCCTTCAAACGGGATAGTGGTTTTCTTGGTGACCGCCGACACCGCTGCGTCAATGCGGGGAGAACGAAAACGCTCCTTGTTCTTATCCGCTAGGGGATATAGCCTAGTCATCGTTCGAATTCCTCTGAGTCCCAACTCAGGCTGATCCCACTCATCCTGAATCATCTTGTCCCCCACACGGTGGACGGGGAACACTATTTGCACCTGCCGCACTGCTTGGATGATGGGGTCCTCCACACTTTCTTCCTCCTCTGCTGGTGCAGCCACTAAATTCAATGTCTGGAGAGACTCTGTGATAAGAGCTGACAGCTCTTCCCTTTGAAACACCCAAATGATCCTCGCCTGGTCCTCCGGCTCTGGAATCTCCCCTTCTTCCAGGTCAGCCGTGTCTATCTCCAGGACTGGATTGACCTCATCCGACCCATTACCCTCCATATCGGATGAGGACAGCTCACGAGGCCGCAGCCTCTTCGAGGGTCTAGGGGAAGCAGTACCTTTTCCCGTGAGACTAGGCTGCTGTGAAAACGCGGTAAGAGACGCGGGATCCGGCATCTTTCCCTGCCGTCTCATGCAGAAAGCCTGATGCATGAGCAATACAAAATCTGGGCAAAAGTCTTCTATTTGTGGCCCAGCCCCCAAAGCTGGTCTCGCCGCCAGGAGACCCCCGCAGTTCTCCTGCCCACTTCGTGAGGAAGAGGCCCCCAGCTCCTCCCCGTCAGGAGCTATCATCGTCAGCAACCCCTCAGGGCTAGCCTTCACTTCCATCTGCTGCTCCACATCAGTGGACACCGCGGCACAGCCTCTGCAAATACCAGACTCCGCTACAGTGCCCCTGCGCATGCCACAGACCACACACTGCGGGCGTGATGCCATTATGATAACAGTCCTTTAGAACTATATGTAAATCTTTTTTTTTTTAATATTCCTGATCGGGACCGCAGGGGCTAATAACCTGCCAGCAGGCCCAGCCCCCCTGGTCTCAGCGTAGTCGCCGGGCTGAGAACCCAATCCCTTCTCTCCAAAAACTCCCCTCCAGCACTTCAAAATGCACACTGTGCCTGAGGAAAATTCAAAACGGCAGGGGGGTCGAGACTGCTATCAAATGAAGCAGGGCTGCCCTTCCAGACCCCCGCGAGCGGAGACTCCCTCGCTGCGGCGAATCCGGGGCCGGGGTTCACACCGGAGCGTGTGCCACGCAACCTCCATGCATCCAAAATGGCCACCGCTACTGAGCCCGCAGAAAAAGGGCGCCAAAATAACCACGCCGAAGACGGCGGAACTCCCACCCGACTCCAGTCCCCCGAAGTGAGCAGTGCCGCGAAAATAGAAGCAATTAGTCTAACTCACCCCTCGCGGTTCAACTGATGCTTAATTTGTGAGGAGAACCGCCGGGTGAGCCTACCGCCAGAGCACTGCCGCCGCCGGACAGATCCCCATTCTCTGACCTGTCGGGCAAACTGCCTCCGTTCCTGCCCAGAGCTCTCCTCCGTCCCGTCTAGGAGGAGAGATCTGAAGATATAAGAATCTGAGCTCCCCAAGGCCCCGCTGAAAAAAGGCAGGCAGGAACCGGCACTGGAGCAAACTTCACTACACAAACAGCTTTGCTCTTAAAGCAACAGTACCCTCTAGCAAATAAAAGTAAATAGACAGAGAAACTTAAAAGGAAAATCACCCAATTAACTTAGATTACTCTATCCTATCCTATTGCTCCTTATCTGTTCCTCAAGTGAGCCCAGCACTCTAGGCTCACTACGTCCTCCTGCTGCGTGGAGACTGGACACACTGGAGATTATGGGAGTTACCAGCAGACTATATCCAGTGATGTCATTAATTTGACATGTCCAGTCTCCAAGCAGCAGGAGGAGGAGCACAACCCAGAGGTAGAGGACTGATAAGGAATTGGTTCTGATAAACTTTGAAGTAACACAGTAACATAATATATGTATGATGGCAGATAAAGATGGCTAGAGTGGTCGTACTCACTGTTCCGGGCAGGTCACCCTCTCTATTTGCTGAAGTATAAAAGATATTTAAGTCTGTTTTAGAGACGCTTCTTTCATATGTAACTTGTTTGAAGAACAAGGTTAAAAAGAATGTGTAAGCCAAGCTTAACTGAGTAAGTTATATCATTGTAGAATTTGGTGGTAACATACTTTACAGTTTTTGCATGTCAAGACGCTCTTATTTACCAGCACTATTCCATGTCCTGATACATCTCTTTTTCCACTTGATACCTTATCTGTGCATTCACCCAATGCTCACATTTTTATCTTTTCCCTATCTGTGGCAAGATCTGATAAGTCCAACTGCAAATTCTCAACAGATGCACTTCTATCAAACACAAGAAAACATCTCCTTAAATTTTCAAGACCTTGTGGCTGGAGCCCATGAAACTTTATGTTTGGGACGTTCTGAGAGTCAGGGCTGGTGCTACCATTAGGCAAACTAGGTGACTGCCTAGAGCGATGATGTTCTGGGGGGCACCCTACTGCTGTCCCTCTCTGGGGCCTGCAGGAGTAGCAATGGCACTGAAACTGCAATGCAGCGCTGAGTTGGAGGAGGCAGAAGCAGCAGGTCTTATAAGGCAGGAACTGTGATGCAGTGCCAGAGAGTTTAGATAAGTACTATATTGTTGTTTCAATGCCAATGCCACTGCCACCAGCCCGGGAGGGGGGGGGGGAATGAAGAGTTCACTTAGGGTACCTCCAATCCTTGCACCAGCCCTGCTGAGGGTTCAGACCTGCAAAGCTTCATGTTTAAGAAAAAATTAATGCATATTCTGGGAGACGCTCAAGAATGATACTAAAGACATCAGTCCTGTAGAATGTAAATATATCTGTAGCCACTTCATTTCCAGTGGACTCAGCAAGTTTTTTTCTATTTCTAATCTATGTTATTTTTTAGATTTAATTCATATCTTATCAGTGATAGCTCGTGGCAAGTTAAGATTCAGGTACAGGAGGCATTTCCCTGACCCCAGAAAACTTTAAATAAAAGTTTGTATCTGGGGCAATAGAGGGCAAAGTGACAGGTCCAAGGTCACAAGGAATATCAGTGGGAGATGCAGGATTTGAATCATGACTTACCTGGTTCTCAACCAGCTTCTCTGACCACTAGGTACTCCTCTACTCATTGACAGTGCTGCTTACATTTTGATTTTGCAGTCTCCATCACTTTGGAAAGTCACTTTCCCACTCCACAAAGTTATTGGTAGTTTTTTTTAACTGCATCAAGGTCCCTGATGGAGAAATTTTAATCATACCCAAAGATTTCTTGAATTCTGTTGGACCAGTCCAGACAAGTGGGTTATGCTCCCTTGCCAGTAGGTGGAGGCAGATTTGAGCATATTTCAAAGATGTCATCAGAGGTATAAGTTAACCACTGGTGCAGCACTGAAAGAAGCCAGTAAGACACTTCTCAAGCAATAAACAAGACTGAAAATCTCAGAAATAAAACTCAAACAGCTATTAGCAAAATAGCATTCAACCATCAGAACAAATAGTTGGAACTAGTATTTGGCTCTCATAACACATATGAATCTTCATCAGGCACTGCAGCAATGCAACGTAAAGGCAGCAGAGCTTCCCAACCTGTAGGAAAGTCTTCCAGAGCGGGTCCTGAATGGTCTAGCAGGATTCTAGGAAAGGAAATTATCAGTATGATTAGCATTTCTCCTTCCTTATCATCCTGCTAGACCTGTCCAGATGAATGGGACATACCCAAGCAGTTAGGACTCAGGATGAGAAGATGATGCTCTGGCCGACATAGCCTTGCAAAAGGCTCCATGAGCACTTGCTCCCACATGCAACCTGTAGTGTTTCACAAAAGGTACTCAGAGATGACAAAGTAGCCACTTTACAGATGTCTTCTGAAAACACCAAAGCAGACTCAGCCAAGGAGGAGTTGTTGTTGTTAAGTGCCATCAAGTCAGTGTCGACTCCTGGCGGCCCTCTGGATAGTTTACCTAAACTTTGTTCGGTCTTCAGCCAAGCAGTTCATTGTTGATAGAGTGATATCCATAGCTGCTGTTATTGTATCAATTCATCTCATTGTCGGCCTTCCTCTTTTATGGTGACCTTAAGAACATAAGAAATGCCATACTGGGTCAGACCAAGGTCCATCAAGCCCAGTACCCTGTTTCCAACAGTGGCCAATCCAAGTCACAAGTACCTATCAGTTTACCAAAAAGACACAGATTCCATAATGCTTGTATTGGGGCAAGCAGTATTACCTGGATCCTCTTTAATAATGGTTTATGGATCTTTCCACCAGGAACTTGTTCAAACCTTTTTTAAACCCAGCTAAACTAACAGCTTTTACTACATCCTCTGGCAAGGAATTCAAGAGTTTGATTACACATTGAGTGAAAAAAATATTTTCGCTTATTAGTCTTAAACAGGTTATACTTTTGCTTCATTGCATGTCTTCTAGTCTTTCTACTTATTGATGCCATAAAGAATTGATCTACGTTTATCTGTTCCACTCCATTCATTAATTTATAGACCTCTATTATATCTCCCCTCAGCCATCTCTTTTCCAGGTTGAAAAGCGTTAATCTTTTAAGCCTCTCCTCATAGGAGTATCCTTCCATCCCCTTTACCATTGTGGTGGCTCTTTTCTGTACCTTTTCTAATTCTGCTATATCCTTTTTAATATACGGCAACCAGAATTGCACACAATATCCAAGATGCAGTTGCACCATGGAAAGATACAGAGGCATTATATCCTTTATTTTATTCTCTATTCCTTTCCTTATGAGTCCTAGCATTTTATTGCCTTCTTGGCCACCGCTGCACACTGGGCAGAAGGTTTCAATGTGTTATCCACGATGACGCCTAAATCTTTTTTCTGGGTAGTAGTTCCTAATGTGGAACCTTGCATCGTGTAACCATAATTTGGGTTTTTCTTTCCTAGATGCATAACTTTGCACTTGTCTACATTAAATTACATCTGCCATTTGAATGTTCAGTCTTCAAATGTATCAATGTCCTTTTGCAATTTTTCACAATCCTCTTGGGTTTTAACAACTTTGAATAATTTTGTGTCATCTGCAAATTTGACTACCTCACTTGTTATTTACACTTCCAGGTCATTTACAAATATTTTAAAAAGTAGCGGACCCAGCACAGATCCATGAGGTACTCCACTATTCACCTTTTTCCATTGGGAAAATTGGAAATTCAGCCCTGCCCTGTTCCTTTCTTTTAACAGTTCCTGATCCACAATAGTACACTGCCTCCTATCCCATGACTTTTTAACTTTGCCGAGTCTCTCATGAGGGACCTTGTCAAAGTCTTTCTGAAAATCCAGATACGCTATCAGGCTCATTCCAAGCCACGAAGAGTGAGGATGGATGATCCCTCCCGCCGGCATCTAGCTTCTCCGTCGGTTGTAAGTGAAGCTAGACAAGGGCGGGAAAGGGAAGGATCGGGAGCGGCATTAGGGCGAGTAATGGGCGGTCGTTGAACAGCGACTAGAACTGGACGTCAGGGATCTGCAGGCCCGTGGCCGGGAAAGGGTGGCAGAGGGCAGAGAGCATTCCCCGCAGCCCAACCCTGGCCCTGGGAGGCCAAATCGGGAGTCGGACTGCGGGGAATAAACCGTGTGTTCTGGCGGCTGGGATCACGGCTTTTTTATTGGAGTGGAGGAGTGGCCTAGTGGTTGGGGCAAGGTACTTCAGGCCAGAAGGTCAGGGGTTCAAATCCCACTAGAGGACAGCAACCTTGGGCCGGAAGGACTGGGGTTTCTAGTCCCACAGGTGCTCCTTGTGGTCTAGGGCAAGCCACTTAACCCTCCATAGCCCATGTTCCCTGTAAAATAGTTATCTCCAAGTTATAATGCCCTGTTCAATGTAATTTCAGTTTGTTCAATGTAAACTGCACTGATGCAGAATAGCGCGGTATATAAGAGAATGTAAATAAATTAAATAAATAAATGGAGCCACAGTGCCGCAGCTCCATTTAAAAGCCCTGACTTAGTCGGGTTTGTCTTGTATGTGCAAGCCAGACTGAATCGCAGTCCCGGCCTGCATGTACAGGACTGATCGCAATTCTGATCCCGCAGGGCTAGATGTGCCCCTCGGGATCAGAATCGTGACACCCTCTGTATGTCCGGGACGGAATTTGGCTGTATATCAACTGGCTCACCTTTGTCTATCTGTTTATTCATACCTTCAAAAAAAATATAAGAGATTAGTAAGACAAGACAAGACCTTCCTTGACTAAAGCCATGTTGGCTTTCTCCCATTAAACCATGACTATCTACATGTTCAGTAATTTTGTTCTTTATAATCGTTTCTACCATTTTGCCTGATACTGATGTCAGGCTCACCTGTAGCTTTCCAGATCACCCCGAACTCTTTTTAAAAATTGGTATTATATTGGCCATTCACCAATCTTCAGGTACTACAGATGATTTTAATGATTGCAGACCTATTATTAGTAATGTGTAAATAATCTCATATTTCAGTTCTTTCAACACCCCCGGATGTATACCATGCGGTCGAGGTGATTTGATACTGTTTAGTTTATCAAATAGTTGTAATATATCTGCCCTGTTTATCGATCTTTCTTTCAATTCTTCTGATGCATCACCTTTATATACCATTTCAGTCATGGGTAACTTCCCTACATCTTCTTCAGTAAAAACCGAAGCAAAGAATTCATTCAATATCTCTGCTATGGTCACCTTTCTTCAGTATTGGTATAAACACAGATTTTTTTTTCCAGTCAGTTGGCCATGAATTTGTCTTCCATATTTCCTGGCAGAGCCTTGTAAGTATGGTAACAGCTTCATCCAATTGCTGTAATACTTCAATGGGAATGCCATCAATGTCTGATGCTTTGTTCTTTGATAATGCTTTCAATGCTGCTTCAACTTCTTTCATCACCAATGGTTCCTTATCATAAAGTACAGGTTGAAATGGCTTTTGGTCCACTTGATCTTCTTAGCATCATTCAACATTTATTTTATTTTATTTATTTAACATCTTTTTTATACCATCTTTCTACTCGTCAAGACGGTTTACAGATATCTCAGTGCAAGAACAACGCAACTAGAAAACTAAAGTGCACATTACAAAGAACATAATATAAACAAAAGTATGCAAAACTTTAAACACTAATATTAAAAGTTTAAAAGCTTATCTCTGCTTTATCAGAAACCAATGCAACTGGCACAGAACTTCCACCACCAGGTGTGGTGGAATTCATAAAACATAAATCCTCCCATAAGGTCCCATCCACAGACCCCAGATGAGATGTGCAACTGAGTTCTGCACCACCTGCAATTCCCTCAGTTGCACAGTCCTGTAAGCACTGTTTTCTAATCTGTGCTTGGTCCATAATATTCTAGGAAAAGAAGAGTCTTTAAATTTTTATGGAAATCACTGGTGAGCTGAATGGCTCTGAGTTGAGTTGGCATAGAGTTCCAGAGGGTGGGAGCACATAGAGCAAAGGCTGTGCTATTGGCTCTTTGACTTTATGAGGGTTTGTCTGTAGGGATTTCTAGTGTGTTTGCTGTGGTTTTTCTCCTGGGTATGGTGTAACTATTGGTCTCTAATAATGGAATGAGGCTGTCTGCCATTTGGTGGATTATGATTTTATGAATGGTGAGCAGGACCTTGTATTTGATCCTGCTTCTGATGGGAAGCCAGTGAAGCTTCTTAAGGAGAGGGGTAATGTGAGTTTGTTGGGATTCTTGCTACAGTGATCTGCGCAAGTTGATGGAGGTATAATGTACTCTTAGGAAGTCCGTGATAGATGGAGCTGTTACCCAGATAGTTCATTTGGGTTTTGACATTGAGTTGGTTATTGTTTATCATGATTGTAGTTGGCAGTTTGAAATTCTTGTCTCTTGTAATGTGAAGTATTTCTGATTTGCTATGGTTAATCATGAGGTAGTGTTCTTTGAACCAGAGATTAATTGCAATGAAACAGTTTGAGACTTTGGTGTAGTCAGGAGCTGTGGCTAAGAAATGAGTAAATATCATTATGTCAACTGTATAGATGAGGTAATTGACTCCTAAGTTCTTGATAATGTCATAGAGTCGCTGTATGTAGATTTTTGTGCCAATTTTGACCTACTGTATGCGGTTTGACAAGTAGGAGTGGAACCATTTTAAAGGAGTTCCTTGTACCCTGATCTTGTAGAGTCTGTCTAATAGCAACTGGTGGGAGACGGAGTCAAAGGCAGAGGATACATCCAGGACAATGAATACAAATCCTTGTGTCATGATTTCTATGCCTCTGATCAGAGTGTTGAGAAGGGAGGTCAGGAGGGTTTCTACACTGTGGAGGGGGCAGAAGCCATGCTGATGGATGTCGAGAGGAGCGTGTCTGTCTAAGTGATCTTGAAGCTGCTGATGCACAACCTTTTCAATGACTTTGGCAATAAATGGATACTAGAGATTGGTCTATATGATGTTGGACAAGCAATGTCTAGGTTTGGTTTCTTCAGTATAGGATGCATGGTGGATTGCTTGAGTGGTGGGGAAGAGAGTCCTTTGTGATAAGGAGATGTTAGTCATCCTGCATATATAAGGTATGAGACTGGTTTTTACCATCTTGATCCAAAACAATGGGCATGACTGTGTTTATAGCTGAGAATATGGAATCAACATGCTCATGGCTGATTATATTGAAATTGCTCCAGATGTTGTCTTGGTCTAAGCTGATCCACTATGAAGGAAACTTGATTTGGGGGTGAATAGGGTTGGTGCTCTTAGATTGAAGGTGTTGAGCCATGCTGTGTGGGTCTAGTGCAGGTTTGGTGTGAGGTATTGTGGGGGTTTTTATGAACTCCCTGGGCTTGTTGATGGCAGTTTTGATGAGGTTTGTGTAGTACTCTCTCTTGGCATTGTTGGTGAGGTCACTATATTTATTCATGTAAGTTGTCATCTTGGGAGGTTCTCCATTTGTGTTCTAGGTGGTTCAGTTTGGATTTTTGCTCCTTTAAGCTGTTAGACTACCAGGGGGAGCTGTTTGTGCATTTGTATCTATTGATTGTAGGTGGAGCTTTAGCAGCATCTGAGATGGTGTTGTTCCATGTTGCTATCACGGAGTCTAATTCTTCATCTGGCAGGTATCAGATTAACTTTGGAGCTATTTTGTGAGTGAATTCTTGACTGTCAATGGGATGAACCTGCGGTTAGAGGTGCTAGACTCAGTCTGTTGTCGAGTTAAGTGCAAATGTAATTAAATGGTGATCGGACCAGGGGACTGGAGATATGGAGATGGAGGCTTTTGTGAGGTTGGTGCTGCTTGCAGTGGAGGTAGGGATGAATATGAGGTCCAAAGTTCTTCCCTTGTTATGGGTAGGATTAGTGATTATCTGAGAAAATTGTAGGTCACTCATGGCCTCAAGAAATTCTGATGCCTGTTTCATTAGTGAAGGTAAGTTGAAATCTCTGAGCAGAACATGAGAGTTATGATTGTTGCTGTGGCTTCATACAGTGTCAAGAATGCTGGGGAGATCATCCGAGTTAGGGGAGGGTGCTCTGTATAGCAAGGTGATAGTGTATTGCTTGTTTGATATGGTGATGATTTCCAGAGTGCCTGTAGAGGTGAATTCTACGTTATTAAAGTGAAGTTATTTGTTTGTGAGGATGCATACACCTCTTGCTTTGCCAGAGGCTCTTAAGCAGTTGTGTATGTTGTAGGTGATTGAATTTAGCTGGTTGAGGAGCACATTATCCGTTTCTAGGAACCAGGTTTCAGTAAGACATAAGATGTCAATATCATGGATTTTGTTTCTACTGGATCTGGTGTTGATGAGGGCACAATTGATTGTGCCGTAGTTTCCACTAT
Source organism: Ichthyophis bannanicus (assembly GCA_033557465.1). NCBI lineage: Eukaryota > Metazoa > Chordata > Amphibia > Gymnophiona > Ichthyophiidae > Ichthyophis > Ichthyophis bannanicus. The sequence goes on from CM066037.1 coordinate 152,347,636, forward strand.
GCATGTGTGACTTGAGGTCAGGCCTCATGGGGTTTTGCGGGATGATTGTGATAAGGTTGGAGCAGTTGACTTGCCATGGTGTATGCAAGGAGATCGGGCTGTTTGAGATGTCTTGGATTGTATTTGATAGAGATAAGAGGCATAATTAAATAGGGGGAAGGATCTGCCTGTCAGGGCAGTGAGGACAAGTCCAAGTAGGGCAAGCCACAAAGCTTGGGGTTGCATTCTGGGATTGCACTGTATTTGGGAGCTTTCGAGCGACGAGAATTGGTTGAATGTGCTGCTTTCAGGGTAGAGTCTCGTTTGCCAGCTGTAACTGTTAGTGAGAATTTAAGGTTGTGTTCCTGTTTCAGGTGAAGTGATAGTGTGCTTACCTTGGCTGTTATTACAGGTCTAACATGGTTATCAGGAGTAGAATTATGCAAGGTAGCTGCTCTTTGTGACAGCTCAGCTATTCCCTGGAAATCTGAATGTCAGATGCAAAACCAATGCCTGATGCGTTCCTTTCCTTCAATCCTGTTACCAGTCCAGATGAGCGAGTTTGGCTCTACCTGCGGCTTATCTGATTTATGCTTCTTATCAGGGCTTCCCAAATGTATGCTTGATTCTCCTATCCCATCCAATCCACCATCACCACCTCGAGCTCTCTTCAGGCCGATGGGATCCTTGTCTTATTCCGAGGACATTACAAATGGAGTGGAGGAGTGGCCTAGTGGTTGGGGCAAGGTACTTCAGGCCGGAAGGTTGGGGGTTCAATCCCACTAGAGGACAGCAACCTTGGGCCAGAAGGACTGGGGCTTCAAGTCCCACAGGTGCTCCTTGTGGTCTTGGGCAAGCCACTTAACCCTCCATAGCCCATGTTCCCTGTAAAATAGTTATCTCCAAGTTATAATGCCCTGTTCAATGTAATTTCAGTTTGTTCAATGTAAACTGCACTGATGCAGAATAGCGCGGTATATAAGAGAATGTAAATAAATAAAATAAAATAAATGCACCAGCATGTCTCTACCACGGGAGGAAGAGGAAGCAGCCACAGCCCAAGTGGCTCCAGTATCCCACCACGCTTGGATAGAGACATGGGCAGATGGGAGGGAAATGGGGCAGTGCAAATTTGCCAGTTCAGCGAGCATGGACTCAGGGGGCCCCTCTAGCGCGATGCGCCAATGACAGAAGTGCCACAAAGTCCCAGCATGCTTGTTGCACTCAGATCATTGAGTATCAACATGGATCCTTGAGCATCTTGTAGCATTCCAATTCGAGGCTGGAATTTTTTTTTTAACTCTCTTGAAAAGCTGATCTTGTTCTTCCTCTAATAGTTTCTGATTCTATTTCCTTGTATGTGTTATTATAGTACTTCTCCTTGTTTTGTCTTGCTGCACATTGGAAATCTCTGTTGAGTTCTGCGATTGCCTCTCTTTCTCCTCTGAGTTTAGCTTCTCTGTGTTTCTGAACAATTTTCAGTTTCTTCAGTCATCCATTTTGGCCATTTTTGCTTTTTCACCTTATGTAGAGACTTCTCGCTTTCTTCCAACACAACCTTCTTGATATCATCCCATAACTCTTCTGGAACTCTGTTATTTGTATCTAAAGCAGCAAATTGATTTTTCAGGCAGTCTTTAAATTCCAGTGGTATATTCTCAAGGTCATCAGTGGCTTGCTCTTTTTCAACTTTAGCTTCAGTTAGCATACTAGTAGTTGGTCATCTGTACCACAATTAGCTCCAGGTTTTGTCTTTGTTGATGTTATCGAGCTTTTCCATTGTTGTCTTCCACAGAAGTAGTCAATTTGATTTCTGTACACGCCATTGGGTGAAGTACACGTGCACAGTTGGTGCTTGTATTGCTGGAAGAAGGTGTTTGAGTTGACTAGATCATTGGTCTTGCAGAATTCTATCAGTCTTTCTCCAGCTTCGTTTCTGTTGCCAAGTCCATATTTTCCAACTACTTTGCCTTCTTCTTTGTTGCCAACTTTTGCATTCCAGTCACCCATGACTATCAGGATATCCTGTTTGCATGTTCTGTCAATTTCAGCTTATACTTATTCATAGAACTCATCAACTTCATCCTCTTCTGCAGCTGTTGTTTTCTTGATTTCTTTGACTGGGTGACCAGGGAGTTGGACCGAGGGAGAGCCTTAGATGTGGTATATTTAGATTTCAGTAAAGCCTTTGACACCATTCCTCACAGGCGACTTATAAACAAACTGAGCACTCTAGGGAGGGACCCTAAAGTTACTGCTTGGGTTAGAAATTGGTTGAGTGGGAGGAGACAAAGGGTACAGACAAATAGAGCTCACTCTGAGAAGGAGGTTACCAGTGGTGTGACCCAGGGATCTGTCCTTGGTCCGATTCTTTTTAACATCTTTGTTAGTGATTATAGCAGAAGGGCTGTCAGGTTATGTTTGCCTTTTTGCGGATGATACCAAACTCTGGAATAGAGTGGACACCCAGGAAGTTGTAGATAACATGAAGAGGGATCTGGCTAAGCTTGAAGAGTGGTCTTGAATTTGGCAGCTGAGATTTAATGTTAAAAAATGCAAGGTCATGCATTTGTGCTGCAGCAATCCAAGGGAACAATATAGTATAGGGGTGAAGTACTTTTGTCCACTAAAGAAGAGCGGGACCTAGGCGTGATTGCGTCTGATGATCTTAAAGCAGCTAAACAGGTAGAGAAGGTGACAGCAGAAGCTAGAAGGATGCTTGGGTGCATAAGAAGAGGAATGACCAGAAGAAGAAAGGAGGTGATAGTGCCTCTGTATAAGTCTTTGGTGCGACCTCATTTGGAGTATTGTGTGCAATTCTGGAGACTGCATCTTCAAAAGGATATAAACAGTCTGGAGTTGGTACAGAGGGTAGCTACTAAAATGGTTAGTGGTCTTCATTCTAAAGCTTATGAGGACAGACTTAAGGATCTTAATATGTACACCTTAGAGGAAAGGCGGGATAGAGGTGATATGATTGAGACATTTAAATACCTCCATGGCATAAATGCACAGGAGAGCTTCTTTCGATTGAAATCAAGCTCTGCTACAAGGGGATATGGGATGAGGGTGAAAGGGGGTAGATTCAGGAGTGATATGCGGAAATATTTCTTCACGGAAAGAGTGGTGGATCTGTGGAATAGTCTCCCAGTGGAGGTGGTAGAGATGAGGACAGTATCTGAATTCAAAGAAGCATGGGACAAACTCTGAGGATCTCTAAAGGAAAAAAGGGAACTTGTAGTGGTTGATATGGAAGGATAGACTAGATAGGCCATGTTGTCTTTTTCTGTCGTCCTGTTTCTATATACCTGAATTATAGTTGTGCTGATGGGTTTCCTCGTAGATGAATAGAAATTAAGCATTCACTGACTGCCTTATATTTCATTACAGTTCTTGCAGGTTTCTTCTTAATTATAAATGCAACACCATTTCTTCTTTATCTTTCATTTCCAGCATAGTAGACCATATGATCATCAAATGCAAAGTGCCCAAAGCCAGTCCATTTCAGTTCACTGACTCCCAAAAGATCAAGTTGTACACATTCCATTTCATTCTTGACCACCTGCAACTTCCCTTGGTTCATATTTCATATGTTCCATGTCCCAATATGTAAGACATCCTTGCAACTTCTGACTCATTTCATGTGCAGCTATATCAGTAGATCCAACCACATCATAAATGCTGGCTTTACTTTGAGAAGTCTTCAGCTCATCCCCAGTAGCCATTTGAGTGCCTTCCATCCTGGTGGCCTCATCTTCCAGCACTATAGTGCAATTTGTTTTGTGACTATCCATTGGGTTTTTGTGGCAAGATACAGATGTAGTAGATTTGCCAGGCTTTTCTTATGTGCAGTTAATTCCAGTAGGGTTTCATGGCAAGATACAAAAGTAGATTTGCCAGGCCTTTCTTCTGTGCAGTTAATTCCAGCATTGTTGTATTTGTCACAGAAACGTGATCCTCTGCTTACAACATTGTCTCATTCTGCTGCTGCCCAGATGGAGGAGTAGCATATTTAAAACAAACTCAGAATTTCTTTTCACTCATTGCACAATTAAGCTCTAGACTTCATTGCCAGAGAATATGTTAAGTAGTTAGTGTAGCTAGGTTTAAAAATTGTCTGAACAAGTTCCTAGAGAAAAAGTCCATAAATCATTACTAGGATAGACTTGGAGAAAGCCTTTGCATATCCCTGAATTTAAGCAGCCTGGAATTAATTTAAATTTTGGGATCCTGCCAAATACTTGTGACTTGGACTGGCCACTGTTAGAAAAAGGATACTGGGTTTGATGTACCTGTGGTCTGATCCAGTTCTTATGGTCTTGAAAGCCCCCCTCTAACCACCAAGCAGGCAGCTGCAATTTATCTGCACTCTAATTTACTTAGGCTCCCATGAGGGTGACCCACTGTAATGATTCTTGCTAGCAGAAGGAACCCTGGAATAGGGAGCTGGATGAAATCCAAGGACAAGTAAGAAAAACCATAAGACATCTGATCCAGGAGTTCAGAGATCAAAGAATGCTGCCTGTACCTTTGGGGTCTCTGTGCTCCAGCTTTAGGCAATTGGTCCACCCAGAGTACAACAGACTCTTCCACGGAGTTTCTACACAGAGCATCCCTGGTACCAGAATAAGGAAGACATGGACTTCCATCTGAAGGAACAACCTTTTCCTCAGGCTGAATTTTTAAGTGCTAGCAGCTGACAGGCCCTGCCCACATGAGGTCAGCACTTGAGGATGTGATAGTGAACACAGTGAAAACATTGACACAAACACAGGTACAACTGAACACACTCACAGCAGGAGGATCACTGTGGAGGCCAGAGGTACTGTACATGCTAGAATGATGAAAATCTATGCTCTGGCTAAGGAGGCAGATACCAGAACAGGAAATGATTTCAAGCATTATGGCCTCTGAAAGGAAGTGAGAACCATAGAGCAGGTAGGGGAGATTAAACCATCCAGGAGAAACATACTATAACCTGCTTGTGGGAGAGCAGAAGTTCACACCCTCACAATTAAAGCTTTACCTATGACTTGTCATTCTTTATGCTCTTTCCTATTTTCTTAATTTGTATCCGCTTTCCATTTTTATATCCTTTTGGCATCAAAGACCTCCAACAGAGGTGAAGATGGTATGGCACAGAAAGAAAACAGACATGGATCACCAGAATCTGCAATCCATTTTCACTATCCCTCGAACTAAAGAATCAGTATACAGCCGTGGAAGTGGAGAATATTCCAAGAATAGGAGGAACCAGAGCTTTTTAATAACCCCCAAATTGCTAAATTAATGACCACAAGGAAGTGAAGGATAGTAGTGGTTCGTGACTCCTTCTGAGGTGTCCATCGCCAACTAGACAGTCGGCCAGATGCCAAAATCCAAGATGTTATGGGGAGTTTTCTGAGATTCATCAAACCTACTGATTATTATCCAATGCTGCTCATCCATGTTAGCAGAAATTATACTCCTAGGTATCCTTCTGAGCATATCAAGAGTGACTTCATGGCTCTGGCAGAGAGGGTGGAGCAGACAGATGTGAGATAGTGTTCTCCTCAATCCTCCCTGTTGAGGGTAAAGGCTAAAGCAAAGAAGCCTGCATTCTGGAGATGAATGTATGGCTGCATTTTGGTGTCATCCAGAGCGTTTCGCTTTCCTGTATTGTGAGATGATTTTCCATGGGTTGTTGTGCAGAGATGGTGTTCATCTATCCAAGGAGGGTTGAAGTGTCTTCCATAGCAGAATGGCTAATTTACAGAAGAGAATTTTTTTTTTTAATTTTATATCTTTTATTAACTTTTCAAAGACAAGTACATCCAAATAACCGTACCTCAGGTACCAAACCAACAGTACAACATTTCCAGAACCCAGCACCCACCTCTCCACACTCTTCCCCACAGCCCCCCCCCCCTTAAACACAACTAGAGAAAATACATGAATAAACAGCAAAACATACCAGATGGCTACAGTCCCGCCCATCAACATCGTTCCCTACAATCCTCCCCCCCCCCGTCACAATACTTAGGACAGAACCCCCCCCTTCACTCACCCCCCCCCCCCTCTAGCACTCCCCACCATAGCTCCCCCCCGTAAGGACACATGCTTTGTCTCTTCCAGGGATCCTATTATGCCAATCTGCTAGCCCATGCCCCTATCATATACCCCCTACCCCCCTCCCCCTTATCCTAGCCCCCACACTTCCCTCCCTCCCTCCCTCCCTAACTCCCCTCCTCCCCCCTCCCCTCTTGGTGTAACACCCGCCACAACTCTCCCCAACATACATCAAATTAACCCTCTCTCTCTCCTCGCCGCCGTTAACCTCTCCATGAGGATTATATGTCAAACCCTCCCTTCAAACTCCCCCAGTCCCGGAGCCTCTTTACGTTTCCATGCAGCTGCCACTGCACATCTTGCCGCACTAAGGCATGCCACTACTACCCGCCCCCACCCCCGCTGGCTCTCACCCCCCCACCCCCGGACAGCAAGAAAAGACCCGGTGTCAACTCAACTTCCTCCCCTAATTTATCTCTTATCCAATCCCGAATCCTAATCCAGAAGGCCTGGATTTTCACACCCCCCACCAAATATGCCAAAATGAACCCACCTCCCCGCAGTCCCGCCAGCAGGCAGAGGACGTTCCTGGATACATCCTGTGTAATCTCTCCAGAGTATAGTACCATCGGAGCAGGATTTTATAACTATTTTCTCGTATGCTACTAGATATAGGGGACTTTTTAATCTGGTCCCAGATCCCCTTCCACCCCGTATGCTCCAACTGCGCCCCGAGATCAGTCTCCCACTCCCTCATATACCTAAATTTCATCCCTCCCCCCTCCTAACCCCTTTATATAGAGCCGAGATCATACCCCTAGACCCCCCTTTTCCAACCCATAGAGCTTCTACCTCCGTCAGATCTCCCTCTAGCTCCCCAGTACCACGAACCCCCCTGAGGAAAGACTGCACCTGTACATAGGCATACCTATCCTTCTCCTAGAGCCCATAGCTCTCCTTCACCTCTTCAAAACTCAAAAGCTCATCCCCATCCATTAGCTGAAAAAAGCAGTGCAACCCCCTAGCCGTCCAACCATCATACACCCCTCCTTCCCAGCCCGGCTTAAAAGCCTTATACCCCCTCCATGGGGCCGCTAGAGAAAACCCCCTCCTCTTCCTTTATATCCCTGAGCCCGGACCTCATCCCAAACCGCCGCGACCTTTCTCATAGCTGGCGAACCAATCTCCAATTCCTTCCTATCCTTCCCCTGCGCCCATAACCAGGCAGCCAACCTCCCCCCTTAACATAAGTTTGTTCCACCTTAACGCCCATTTTTACCTGACCCCTCCCCCTCCAATCCATCACATGACGGAGCTGCGCTGCCCTATAGTAATCCCTAACACTTGGCACACCTAAATCCCCATCCTCTTTAGACGCATACATAGTTTCCCTCAAAATCCGCGGGGGCTTTCTTTTCCAGATGTATTGAAACACTTTCCGCTGAAGGACCCGCAGCACCTTGTCCGTTACCTTCACCAGTAATACCTGGAATAGATACAATATCCGGGGAAGGATATTCATTTTAACCCCCGCGATCCGCCCTAGCCAGGAAACCTCTGAGTTCATCCAGCAATCAAGGTCCTTATATAATTCCCCTAGCACCCTGGGATAATTTACCTGATAGAGGTCTTCATAGCCCCTTGGGATCTGTACCCCCAAATATCCCAGTGATTTCGTGACCCACCTGAACGGGTATTCCTTCCTCAACTGACTTTCCTCCCTGCTTGATACTGAGATATTTAATACTTCCGTTTTCCCTACATTCATCTTAAAGCCCGAACCCCCCCCAAACCCCTCCACTTCCTCCATTATTACTGGTAGCCCCCCCTGCGGGTTCCGAATGTATAACAGTATATCATCTGCATATAAAGAAATTTTATGTTCCACTCCACCCGCCTGAACCCCTTTAATCATCCCATTGCCCCTTATCCGCTGCGCCAGTGGCTCCACCACTAGGGCAAAAATCAACGGCGATAAAGGACACCCCTGTCTTGTCCCCCTTTCCAATTCAAAGTCCCTAGTATAGCTCCCATTGACCTTCACCCGCGCCCTAGGCCCCCTATAAAGACCTTTCACCCACGTTACAAAATTTGGCCCACAACCTATCTTCCCTAATACTTGCCAAGCAAAATCCCAATGCACTCTGTCAAACGCCTTCTCGGCATCGATAGACATCAAGATGCATTCCTCTCTCCCCGCCCTCGCTACCCCAATCACCTCTATCGCCCTTTTTATGTTATCAGCCGTCTGCCTCCCCACAATAAATCCCATCTGATCTTCCTTAATCAACCCAGGCATCCATGGTGCCAAGCGATCCGCCAATACCTTGGCCAAAATTTTTACATCTACATTAAGCAGGGATATCGGCCTATACGATCCACATTCTAATGGATCCTTCCCTGGCTTTGGCAAGATCGTAATCCCCGCCGTTAACATCTCAGGGAGCAACTCTCCCCCCTCCTTTAACATGCCATTGAATACTCTTATCATTAGATCTCCTATTTCCCCCCAAAACCATTTATAAAAGGACCCTGGTAGTCCATTTAAGCCCGGCGATTTCCCCCCCTTCAATCCCTTAACCACCTTCCCCACTTCTTCCCCCATCACCTCCCCCTCCAGCCCTCCCTGCGCTTCCTCACCCAGCCTAGGCAACTCCAAACCCTCCAGATACCTACTTATTTGCTCTAACCTCACCCCATCCTGTCTCCGATATAACTCTCTATAATATTGTTCAAATCTCCCCCGGACCTCCTGCTCTTCCCTCGTCACTACCCCATCTTGGCGCTTAATTTGGTAAATCATAGAGGCCCCCTTCTGCTTCCGGAGTTTACGGGCCAACAACCGCCCTGCCTTATTTCCAAATTCATAATATATCTGTTGCACTCGCTTCATATCCATAGCTATCTGATCCACCTGTAAGGTTTTTAATTCCCCTCTGATTCGATCCAGGTTTTTCCGGGCCCTCTCCGTTCCTGCTTCCCGTAGCTCCCTTTCTGCTACCACCAGCTCCTCCCTTAACCTTTCCTCCTTCTTCCCTCTCTCCCTCTTCAACCGCGTTCCCCATTTGATGAACCGGCCTCTGATATATGCCTTCAGCCCCCCCCCCCACACCATAACCTCTCGTACCTGCCCATTATCATTAAATTCTAAATATTCCTGTATCGCCTCTCTAATGTCCTCCCTCACCTCCTTATTTTTCAACAGACTCTCATTCAACCGCAAGAATTTAGTCCCTACCTGTCTCTTACTCCGAATCCCCACCACTACTGCGCTATGATCTGACCATACAATCGGGAGAATCTCCCCCTCTGTCACCTCCACCATCCAATCAGCATTCACCATGATCATATCAATTCTACTTCAGCACTTATGTGGTGCTGAGAAGAAAGTATATTCTCTATCAACCGGATTCCGCCTCCTCCAGACATCCACCAGGTCATGCTGCTCCATCAATTTTTTTAGCTCCTTCCTACTCGACCCCCTCCCCTCCCACCCTCTAGGATTCCTATCTAAACCATCTTGTAAGGTGACGTTAAAATCCCCTCCTACCAGTAACTTCCCCTGTACTTCCCTCTCTAGCAATTGACTCGTAATTTTCCAAAAGGTCCCCTGCATCCCATTCGGTGCATAAACCGAAACAATATTTATCTCCTCAGTCCCCCATCTCCCTTTTATACCTACCACCCTCCCCTCCTTGTCCCGAAACCAATCCCTCACCTGAATCCCTACCCCTCCCTTCACCAGTATAGCTACCCTCCGTTTCCGTTCTCCCCCCCCCCTACCGCATGAGAAAAATTGCTCTGGATAACCTGGATGTTTTAACCTTCCAACCTCTCCTCCCCTCAGATGTGTTTCTTGCACCAAGATCACCTCCCACTTATTTTTCTTTATTTCTCTGAAAAATTGCCTCCTTTTGTGTGGGGAGTTCAATCCCTTCACATTTATAGAACCAATCCTCAACATTACCCTATGTCACCCCCTTCCCCGCCCATCCCTCTCCTCTGAGTTGTGCCTGCTCCCTCCCTTTCATTACCCCCCTCCCCCCCTGCTCCCCCCTCTCCTCCCCACCTCCCGTCTATCCCTTCCGTGTGAGTCAGGTCCTACCCCGATTCCACCCCTTGATCGCATCCCAAATTATCCCCACACCACCTCCACTGGCCCACCTTCCCCTGCATTTCTATTTCTGTCCCCCACTATTCCACCTCCCGCTTTAACCATCTGTCCTATGCAAAAAAAAAAATATATATATTACCCCATACACACAGACCCCCCCTTCCACCTCCTCCCCATATTAAACCCGGCACAGAATTAATACCCATGCCCATCCCCCAATGTTCAGGTAGTCACTGCTTGGTCCGCTCCATTCAGGTCCTGCGAAAGCCTTTTGAGCCTCTTCCCTTTCTCCGACACTCGCTGCCACTGTGACATTCTCTGTTCCTTGCCGCGCTCCTCTCTGGCCACCCCTCCACGAGCTCCCTCCTTGGTCTCCCAACTCCGACAGCACGCTCCAGGCCTCCTCCGCCCCTTTCACTCTCCGATATATTCCATTTACTATCAGCAAAAGACCAAAGGGGAACAGCCAGCGGTATCTCAGTCCTTTCCCCCGGAGGAACGCCGTCACCTCCTTCATGCCTCTCCTCCTCTCCAGGGTCCCTTTGGAAAGGTCATTATAAATCTCCACCTCACATGATTCCCATGCAATACGGCCATACTTCCTGGCCACACTCAGGATACGCTCTTTAAGAGGGCAGCTGCTTAGGCACGCAATCACATCCCTTACTTGTTTTTCCCGCCGAGGGCCCAGGCTGCGATGTGCTTGCTCCACTCCAATGGCCTCCACGTGGTTTTCCCTGCTCTCCTCCATTCTCAAAATATGCCGGCACAGTCTTTGCACCGTTTGTGCACAGTCCTTATAGTTCTCCGTTTCGGGGAGTCCTTTAAAACGTAAATTATTCCTCCGAGCCCTATCCTCCATCTTTTCCTGCATTTCGTCTTGCCTTTCACGCAGTCAGCGCTGCTCTACACCTCCCTCAGGGCTCCTTCCTGTGAATCCACTTGTTCCGCCGCCTCCTCCACGTGCTGCCCCAGGCTGTTCATTTCTTGTTGGATCGAGTGCAGCGTCTCTTTCAGATTTCTTCTCATCGCCTTGATATCTCCCTGGAGCTCTCGTTTAAACTCCTTCAACCAGTCCTTAAGCTCCATTTCCCCAAGCAGCTGTTCAGTCTCTCCAGTGTCTTCCCCTGGGCCCTCATCTCCACTTCCCTCCTCAGCCTTGCCTAGGCTCTGCACACTTTTCTCTTCTCGCCGCGCGTACGCGGACTTAAACCCCTCCAATTTTTTCCGGGCTGCCATGGCACTCCCCGGAGTCACTTTATCCGCCACCTTCGCACACGGGATATCGCTCATTTAACTCCTTTTATCGGGAATTAGACGGAGCTCGGCTACACCACGGCCATACGCTCTGTGATGTCACCGGAAGTCCTACAGAAGAGAATTTTAAACTAGGTTTGTCAAGAAGGGTTGAACAAAGCCTCCAGATAAGTAAAACATTAAATACCTCTGTAGAAATGGGAAATAAGGGGCAACGTCTGGAAGCCAATGTATACTAATGTCCATATATAGTAAATAAGGTTCAGAATCTAGAGACTATAATGGAAGAGGCTTACTTAGACTTGGTGAATTAGAGACATGGTTAATGGAGAACAATGACTGGGATATAATTAGACAGGACTATAATTTATTCAGAAAGGCAGGTTAGGAAGAAAGAGATGAGGAGTGACACTATATGCAAAACACAATATTAAAGCAATAGAACTGCAGGGCTTACGAGGTAAGGAGGAGGCATTGTGGGTTAATTTGAAGAGGGAATGGAGCATCCATTTACAATGGTGTGATTTACCCAGGGCTGATGCAAGGATATGAGGCACCCTAGGCGACCCTCATCTCTTGCTCCCACTCCTGCCCCCTCGCCAGCCCCCATTTCTGCCCCTCTCTGGGACCTGCAGTGGTTGCAATGGCTTCAAATAGCCCCAAGGTGCTTAATTTAGACCTCTGGTGCTGCAAAGCTGTTTGGCTTCTGCCTCATGCAAAAGAAAAAGTCAAAGCAAAAGAACCCCATTATAAAGTCTAAGAGGGGGAACAATAACAAATGTATACTGATTTATAAATTAATTTATAAACAAGCTTCTGAGATAGATGGGCAGGCCTCAGTGAAAGGGGGAAGGGGGCACACTTACGAAATAACATTAATAACGAGGCAACCTCCACACAGCTTAACAGAACCCCACAATCTCAATCACAGATCTCCAACAAATTTTTGAAATTTTAAATGCATTTAAAAAGACAACACACTTATCTGAAAAAGATCATGCCCAAATAAAAGGACTCCAAAGCTCCTTGCTGCAATCACTGACAAGATGCTCAAATCTCGGAAAGCATGTAATGGTATATGCTATTAAAATAGCAAAATGGTCAACTAGAGTTTTGCCTGGTTCTCCTAAGGCTGCTTCAGGACACAAGGTCGGCAGGATTACACACTTTCTGAGACTTGAGCGTCTTGTCAGTGATTGTGGCAAGGAGCTTCAGCGTCCTTTTGTTTGGGCATGATCTTTTCCATCTAAGTTTGTTGTCTTTTTAAGTGCATTTAAAATTTAAAAAATTTGTTAGAGGCCTATGATTGAGATTGTGGGGGTCTGTTAAGCTGTCTGGGGGTTGCCACATTATTAATGTTATTTCGCAAGTGGCCCCCCTTCCCCCTTCACTGAGGCCTGTCCATCTATCTCGGAAACGTTATAAATTTATAAATTAATATACATTTATTATTGTTCCCCCTTTTAGACTTTATATTGGGGTTCTTTTGCTTTGGCTTTTGGTTAGTGTGAGAACCTTTCGAGTGTTATTTTTGGCCATGCAAAAGAAAGACAACATTGGGCGTCAGAGGGGGTGGAAGCCAAATAGCCTCTCAGCACCAGAGGTTAAAGTGCTGCAGGACTGTGTGAAGCTATTGCCACCACTGCAGATTCCGGAGAAGGGGGCAGCAGTGGCAATGAGCTGCTGCTGCCTAGTTTGCCTGATGGTTGTGCTGGCCCTGGATATACAGATCTCCTTCACAGGCAGAAGTGGACAGAGATTTGCCTGAAAACATTCACAGTATTTCTATGAAAGGAGAAGTGCTACTGATAGGTGATTTCAATATGCCAGATGCTGACTGGGACACCCCTGCTGTGGTATCATCTAGAAGTAAGGATATATAGCGAGAACAATTTGGGCAACTAGTAATAGAATCCATGCGAGAGGGGCATTTTGGATCTAGTGCTTACAATTTTGGACAGTATTTCTGATGTAATAGTTGGTGATCATCTCACATTCAGTGATCACTGAATAGTATGGTTCAGTATTAGAACAAGGGCAAAGATGGTTCACGTCCTAGACCTTAGGAAAACAAACTCTGTCAAGGTGGGGGACTAACTCAAAGAATTGTTCGCTGGATAAAGACATTTGGGGGATACATAAAAGCAGTGAGCAAAATTGAAAGGTGATATTTTAAGAGCAACAAACCTTTCAGTCAGGAAAGTAAATAAAACTAAAAGGAAAAGGATTATGGATCTTGAAAGAAGATGAAAAGGTGATGAAAAAGAGGGTGGCGGTCATAAAATGCAAATACAAGAGATCACAGAAAGAGAAAGATAAGCAACAATATTTTGAAAAGCTAAGAGAGGCTAAGAAAGTAGTGAGGAAAGCAAAGAAGCAAATGGGAGAAAACACAGCCAAAGCAGTAAACTGGGGGTGGGGGGGGGGGGGGAAGATATTTTTTAGATATGCTAATGACAGGAAGAAGTGCAAAAATGGTATTGTCAGAAAGGGAAGGATATGATGAGAATAAAGGGGAAATGCTTAAATATTTCTGTTCTGTGTTTGCAAATGAAGGGTCAGGAATGGGATCTCAGAAAACACACACAAATAGGAATGGAAATGAGGTGGATCTTGAACAATTTTTGGAAGACTCTGTTTGTGAGGAGCTAGCTAAACTGAATATAGATAAAGCGATGGAGTCAGATGGGATACAGCCAAGAGTATTGAAGGAACTTTTGGAAGTTCTGACTTCTTTAGAGTCGGAAGTGGTGCCAAAGGACGGCAGAAGGGCACATTTGGTCATGGGATAGGAGGTTGTGTATTATTATGGATCAGGAACTGGTTAAAAGATAGAAAGCAAAGAGCAGGACTAAATGATCAATTTTCTCAGTGGAGAAAGGTGAATAGTGGAGTACCCCAGGGATCTGTGCTGGGCCCTCTGCTTTTTAACACATTCATAAATGATCTGGAATTGGAAATAAAGAGTGAGATGTCAAAATCTGCAGATGACACAAAATTATGCTAAGTTATTAAAACTTAAGAAGATTGTGAAAAATTGCAAGAGGACCTTGCAAATGGCAGATGAAATTTAATGTGGACAAGTGCAGTTATGTGCTTAGGGAAAAACAACTCAAACTACGGTTACACAATGAAAGGTTCCACATTAGGAACTACCACCCAGAAAAAAAGATCTAGGTGCCATCATGGACAATACGTTGAAACCCTCTGCACAGTGTGCAGCAGTAGCCAAGAAAGGAAATAGAATGTTAGGAATTATAAGGAAAGGAATGAAAAATAAAGCCAAGAATATTATGATGTCTCTGTATCGTTCCATGATGAGACTGTACCTTGAATATTGTGTGCAATTCTGGTCATAGAAACATGACAGCAGAAAAAGACCATATAGTCTATCTAGTCTGCCCTTCCATATCAACTACTATTGTCCCTTTTTTTCCTTTAGAAATCTTCTGGATTTGTCCAATGCTTTCTTGAATTCAGATACTGTCCTTGTCTCTACTACCTCAACTAGGAGACTATTCCACACATCTACCGCTCTTTCCATAAATAAATATTTCCGCATATTATTCCTGAGTCTATCCCCTTTCACCATCATCCTAGGTCCCCTTGTTGCAGAGCTTACTTTCAATCAAAAGAGGCCCTCTTCTTGTGCATTTATGCCACAGAGCTATTTAAACATCTCTATCATATCTCCTCTATCTCGTCTTTCCTCTAATGTATACATATTAAAGTCTGTCCCCGTATGGTTTATAACAAAGACCACTACTGAACATTTTAGAAGCCACCCTCTGCACCGACTCCATCCTGTTTATATCCTTTTGAAGGTGTGGTCTCCAGAATTGCATACAATACTCCAAATGAGGTTGCACCACAGACTTATACTGAGGCACTATCACCTCCTTTTTCCTGCTGGCCATTCCTCTCCCAATGCACTCAAGCATCCTTCTGACTTTTGCCATATCTTAAAAAGGATTTAACAGAATTAGAATTAGAAAAGGTACACAGAAGAGCCATTAAAATGATAAAGGGATAGAAGGATACCCCTATGAAGAAAGGCTTAAAGGTTAGAACTCTTCATCTTGGAAAAAAGACAACTGAGGGAAGATATGATAGAGGTCTATAAATTAATGAATGGAGTGTTTACTCCATCAAAAAGTAGGAAGACTAGGGAACATACAGTGAAGCTACAATGTAACCCATTGAAGACTAATAAGAGAAAATACTTTTTCATTCAACGTGTAATCAAACTTTGGAATTCGTTACCAAAGGATGAGGTAAAAGCTGTTAGGGTAGCTGGGTTTAAAAAAAGGTTTGGACAAGTTCCTGGAGGAAAAGTCCATAAACCATTATTAAGGAGGACCAGGGAAATCCATTGCTTACCCCAGGATAAGCATTGTAGAATCTGTGTACCTTTTTGGGAACCTGACAGATACTTGTGACCTGGATTGGCCACTGCTGGAAACAGGATATTTATTTTTATTTATTTGAACTCATTTTTATACCGCTCCTTCCAGTGATCAGCAGTGGTTTACATTTAACATTTAACTCTGCAAAGTTAGCAGTTACATACAACAGTAATAGGGAACTTTGAACATGGAAATGGTAACATTAAGATCAATAACAAACTATTTACATAATAGTAGAATACATATGTTACAGCATATATGGTATTATTAACTATATACAAAGGTTTATGATGTGATACAGTAAGAGATATTACATGCATGTGGGATTTACAGTTTAATTAATTCATTGAGGATTTGAATACTGGACTTGATGGACTTTAGTCTTACCCAGTATGGCATTTCTTATGTACACAAAAGCAGAAGTAAGGAGGAAGTTGAGAACTATAGGCTGATTAGTCTGATCTCTTTGATCAGTAAATTAATAGAACCACTGCTAAAGCAGAGAATCTAATGGATTGCAGGATCCGAGGCACTATGGTTTTACTAGAGGCAGATCTTGTCAGAAAAATCTGATTCATTTCTTTGAGTGGGTGACCAGAGAGATGGACTGAGGAAGAGTGCTAGATCTGGTGCACTTACATTTCAGAAAAGCCTCCGTACAAGTGACTTTTAAATATATTGAGCACCCCAGGGATGGACCCTAAAGTGACCGACTGGGTTAGAAACCGGTTGAATGGGAGGTGACAAAGGGTACCAATAAATCAAGTTCACTCTGAGGATATGTTGTTCATTCCTAATAAAGTTTTCAGTCACTTCTTGCCTGATAGTCTCTCTCCAGCTTCATCCTACCAGAATTTCTAATTGGCTGTAGATAGGTGGCTCCACTATATAGCGAGCCTACTACCAGCCATTCCTCACACCCCTAGCTCAGGAGTCAGTCATTTGTGGTTGATGCATCCTACTTGTCCTAGGAGACAGCCAAGTTACTTACCTGTAGCCACACAAACCCACCCACCTCCCCTACAGATAAACTTGCTGAGACTATAGCAGGCACTGATGTAGGAAGTGGGTGGTTCTAGGGCAGAGACTACCTGCTCATGCTCAGAGGAATCCCAAAATACTTCTTCTGATTTACGGGAGAGTTCTGTATTTATTTATTTTATTACACTTTTAGATCGCCATATGCACCAGCATTCAAGGCGGTTTACAGCAAAGAAAAAAGTACAAAAATGTAAAACAACCCCCCCTCACCCATCCCCAACAAATAAAATGCTTGCAGACACACAGCCAAACGCTATCCAACCCTGCCCGCCGATACCTAAGGAGAAAATAGGAAGGTCTTCAATGCCTTTGGAAACACAACTAAAGAGTTTCCTTCTGCAATGCTCTGGCAGTGTGTTCCACCAGTTTAGGACTGCCACTGTAAAAACACATGCACACCATTCGTGCAGCTGTACCTCGTCAAATCCAGGTATGAGCAACAACTGCGCCTGACTGGATTGTAAGGTTCTCCCAGGCTGGTCACTGTACCCTGCAGATAACGCAGTCCTAGACTTCTCACCACCTTAAAAGTCAGCATAAGCAATTTAAATATGCACTACCGCTGAATAGGTAGAAAGTGAAAGTACCGAAGTGTGCCTGTTACAGAATCCCGTTTGCCCAACCCCAAAAGCAGGCGGGTCACAGAATTCTGAACCATCTGCAACTTCTGTATTAAATATGCTGGTAGCCCCACATACAACATATTGCAGTAGTCCAGGGCAGACAAAACAAATGCCTGGACCAGGAGACACATGGCTTCCCTGTTCAAGAAGGTGCGAAGCTGCCGCACCATTCTTAGTTTACCATATGTGAGGCGCACCACCCTCGACACCTGCACCTGCAGAGACAACTCCGTATCCAGGAAAACCCCTAGATCCCTAATCTCCTGCCTCCAATCAAGATACCCCACCACCAATCGAGAGCTTGTCCTGCGGAGTAGTTTTTGACATCGCCGCACACAGCACTTCCAATTTACCCACGTTCAGAACCAAGTGATTAGCCTGCAACCAAATGGCAACCTCTTCCAGACAACTGTTTGCCTGCTGTACCACCACAAACTCTTTGTCATCAAACACTTCTATCAACTGCATATCGTTGACGGCAGCATAGAGGAAACCCTGAAACCCGTATTTCTGAAAAACAGCCCCCAATGGCTCATGAAGATATTAAATAAAAAGGGGACAGAGCCGACACTTGTGGAATGCCATACACTAAATTCCAAACCATTGACACGTGGTTCCTCCACCGCACACGGAACCACTGCTCCAACAAGAAAGAATCCAACCACCACAATACCACCCCATCTATCCCCAAGGCCTCACATCTTGCCAACAAGATATCCCACACAATAGGACAAAAGGCTTCAGATAGATTTAGCATAATCACCAATGACACCTTCCCCTCATCCCTCGTCTGTCCTATCCAGCAAATCAATGACTGACACCAACAAGGACTCTGGACCAGACCCCCTACGGAATTCTGCTTGTCCCCAATCTAACCCTTGTCCAAATAGTCAATTGCGGCAAAAGAGCCTTCTCTACAATCTTAGCAAAACTCATCAAGGAGGAGATGGGGCGCAAGTTCTCACAACTAAGCACTTTTTTGGGAAGTGTAGTCACCCTCTTTTAGGTCCTGCAGGTAGCAGCCCTGGCTCAAAGAAGCGTTCACAAGATCGGTCATCCAAGCCAGAACTTCATCTGAAACTTTCCACAATAATCGTCCAGAGACAGAGTCTAAATGCATCCAAGTGAGATGCAAACCTTGAATCAAACCACACAAAACATAATTTGTAAACAAGGAAAAGGAAATCCATTTTGATTCTGAACTCAACGCAACCATCTCCTCTCCACACTGCCCACTCCCACCATCCTCAGAGCTTTAACCTTCCATATAAAATAATCAGTTGCCTTTTCCACAACTGATGAGCAACATGAAGCACTTCCTGTGGCTTGTCTCCAGCTGCCAAAATCCTTGCGGAGCACATACCCCATTTTGCTTCCTGCAGACAGCGACAATACTCATTTGCCCTGTTTCCAAATCCCTCTAGCTACACTCTGATCCGATTTCTGCCAACAGCATCCCAAATACTGCAATTTCTGCTTTACCCCTCACAGTTCCGCAAAAAAACAATCCCAACTGTACAGCTTACCCTCCTGGACTCAAACCTGATGAAACAGCGCTACCTCCTCTATAGTCCCCCATCGCCGACACCCACTCCTGCAGTTGGTTCCCCACAGAATCCTCCCGCAAGATCCCCGACCCAGGGCAACCATCCATAATCTTCATCAATTGTCCCACACCACCAGTGGGTCAACTCCGTTTTACACCCAACTCCTATCCCACCCCCCACCAAAAACTAAATGGAATCAGGAAGTTGTCCAACCAGGGGACCTGTGTCAAATTTTGAATCAACAAGAGTAAATTAGACTTACCTGCTAATTGTTGTTCCTTGCGGAACTCTAGTCCAGTCCCGGAACCATAGAATTGTGAACCTCCACCAGCAGCTTTGGAGACTGAATATCTTCATCTCTTTGATCATCCAGCTATATGCAGCCCCAAGGACCGCCCACACATCAGTACCTATTGACAAAGCATACTAAGCAGAGCAACAAATAAGTAGATATAACCATACAGTGGAAAAAAGGATCCTGACCCTAAAGATCCCACTACTAGCGAAATTTTTTTTTTTTTTCTGTATTACTTATGAACAATCTCCCGCCTACGGGAAGGTGGACCAGAACAGCCGTGGCGACCCCTGCGCAAAACACAAGCAACAAGAGGCGCCACCGCTCACCCTCCAAATTGGCCCCGAAAGGGAACTAAGGCGTGCTGCAAGCAGAGGAGCTCTGACCGAAAGCATAGAGAACATAAACCCTGGCAGACTCCTATAATGACTGTATCTTCTTGGCTGGCAGCGAGAACCGAGAGACAGGGAGGGATCCGGGACTGGACTAGAGTTCCGCAAGGAACAACAATTAGCAGGTAAGTCTAATTTACTCTTCCTTAGCGTCTCTCTAGTCCAGTCCCGGAACCATAGAGGATGTAACAGAGCAGTATATCTCAACGGGAGGGCCTCGCTAGTCCAGCCTGAAGCACCCGAGAGCCAAACTGCGCATCCGACGCCGCCTGCACATCCAGACGATAGTGCTTAGCAAAGGTGTGCAAGGACGACCACGTCGCTGTCCGACAAATATCCACCGCCGGCACCAGCTAACTTCTGCCCAAGACGCCGCCTGCGCCCTAGTCGAGTGAGCCCGAAGCCCGGCAGGAACCATCTTGCCGTGTAAAAGGTATGCCGACGAAATCGCCTCTTTCAACCAGCGGGAAATGGAAGACTTAGACGCCGCTTCCCCCTTGCGCGGACCGCCAAAGGCGACAAATAAACGATCGGACTTACGGAAGGACGCCGTTTCCCACAAATACCGGCGAAGCGCTCGACGGACATCCAACGCGTGCAAGGAGTTATCCGCGTGCTTACCGCGTTCCTTGGCAAACACCGGGAGAGACACCACTTGATTCATGTGAAATGCCGAAACTACCTTAGGCAAAAACGCGGGAACTGGTCACAATACCACCTTGTCGGCCGAGAAAGACAGATAGGGTTCCCTACACGAAAGAGCCTGCAACTCCGAAATCCTGCGAGCTGACGAGATCGCCACCAGAAACACCGTCTTCAACGTCAAGTCCTTCAACGAAGCTTGCGCCAAGGGTTCAAACGGCGAAGCCACCAGAGACCTTAACACCAAATTCAAGTCCCACGAGGGAACTAAAGCCCTGCACGGAGGACGCCTAAGCAACACCGCTCGCAAGAAGCGCTTCACATCAGCATGGGACCCCAACAGCTGGCCCTGAACCTTGCCTCGAAAACACGCAAGAGCTGCAAGTTGTACCCTCAAGGAACTGGCCGCCAGGCCCTTGTCCACCCCTGCTTGCAAGAAGGAGAGGATCTGAGGAACGGAGGTCCGCAAAGGCCGCAATTCGCGATCCGCACACCAGCTCTCAAAAATACGCCAGACCCGGACATACGCTAGCGACGTGGACCGACGCCGTGCCCGCAACAAGGTAGCAATGACCTCCGGAGAATAACCTTTGGCTCTCATTCGCGCCCTCTCAATAGCCATGCCGTAAGCGAGAATCGAGCCACCTGAGGCATCTGCAGCGGCCCCTGCCGAAGGAGATCCGGCCGAGGAGGAAGCAGCCACGGATCGGCCACACTCAACCGCACCAGATCCGCATACCAAGGCCGACGAGGCCAGTCCGGGGCAATCAGAACCACGGGACCCGGATGCCGCTCGATCCGCTGCACCAGGTGACCCACCAGAGCCCACGGAGGAAAGACATAGAGCAGCCCGTACCTTGGCCACCTTTGTGCCAATGCATCGAGGCCTTCTGACATGCGTTCCCGACGCCTGCTGAAGAACCGTTCGACCTGCGCGGACTCGAAGGTCGCCATGAGGTCCATTATTGGCAGACCCCAATGACGGACCAGCAGCGCAAATACCTCGGGATGTAGAGACCACTCTCCGGGGTCTACTCTGCGACGACTCAGAAAGTCCGCCTCCACATTGTGAACCCCCGTGATATGCTGGGCCGACAGACATTGAAGATGCCGCTCTGCCCATTCTAGAAGCAGATCCGCCTCCGCTTCCAACGCTGCGCTGCCTGTGCCTCCCTGGCGATTTATGTAGGCTACCGTGGAGGCATTGTCGGACAGCACCCTGACCGCCGCTCCCTGCAGCCAAGGCTGAAACGCAGTCAGCGCCAACCACACGGCTCTCATTTCCAGACGGTTGATGGACCACTGGCTCTCCCGCGAGGACCACTGGCCCTGAGCAATCTGACCCTCGCAATGAGCCCCCCAGCCGCTCAAACTGGCATCCGTCATCAGCAGACGCCAGACGGGAGACTCCAAGGGCATACCGTTCGCCAGAAAGCGCTGACGCAACCACCAGCGAAGGCTGCGCCGAACCCCCAAGGGGCAAACTGACTGACGAGCTAGCGAGTCGGACTGATGACACCATCGACGCAGCAGCGCTCGCTGCAGGGGCCGCATGTGCGCCCTTGTCCACGGAACTACCTCGATGGTCGCCGCCATCGTGCCGAGAAGCTGAAGGTATTGCCAAGCCGAGGATGACCGTCTCGCTAGAAACTGCTCCACCAGCCGCCTCAGGGCCCGCGCTCTGTGCACTGGGAGAAAAACCTTCCCGTTGCCGGTCTCGAAACGCGCCCCCAAATACTCCAAGGTCTGCGAGGGAAGAAGGCTGCTCTTTGCCCGATTGACCACCCAGCCTAACGACTGCAAAATCTGTACGACCCGCGCCGTCGCTCGGAGACTCTCCTCCCTCGACTTCGCCCGGATCAACCAGTCGTCGAGATAGGGATGCACGAGGACACCCTCCTTCCGCAGGAACGCCGCTACCACCACCATGATCTTCGTGAAGACCCGTGGCGCCGTCGCGAGGCCGAAGGGCATGGCTTGAAACTGAAAATGGCCCATCGGCAGTGCAAACCGCAGAAATCTTTGATGTTCCCGACGAATGGGAATGTGCAAATAGGCCTCCGTAAGGTCTAGGGACGTTAGGAATTCCCCCTCGCGGACCGCCGCTATGACCGAGCACAGCGTTTCCATGCGAAAATGCGACACCCGGAGGCACCGATTCACTCTCTTTAAATCCAGGATTGGTCGAAAGGTGCCCTCCTTTTTCGGCACCACGAAGTAGATGGAGTATCGACCGGACCCTAACTGCCCCTCCGGCACGGGGGCGACTGCCCGGAGCCGAAGCAGCCGGGAAAGTGTATCTGATACGGCTCTTCGTTTCCAGGGAGCGCTGCACGGGGACATAACGAAGGAATATAGCACCGGTCGATGCAGCTCGAGCGCATATCCCTCTCGTATCACTTCTAACACCCACTGATCGGATGTGATAGCGGCCCAGGCAGGGTAGAAATCCCGTAGTCTGCCCCCTACGGGGATCACCGCCACCGGAGCCGGCCTCGCTTCATTGTGACTTTTTGGGGACCTGCGCCTGGAAGGAGCCAAAACCTCTACCTGCCCCCCGAAATCCGCGGAAACTCTGTCCGCGCCCCGGGTATCTGGAACGCTGGGACTGACCAAAGCGGGAGGCACGAAATCTCCGAAAGGACTGCTGAGACCCCCGGAAGGTGAAGGTCGGCTTCCCCTGCTTGGGCTTATCCTCCGGAAGCCGACCCCCCTTAGAATCCCCGAGATCTTTTACCAACCTATCCAAGTCCTCTCCAAATAACTGCCTGCCCTTAAACGGCAGCTTACTAAGGCGAGCTTTAGAAGAACCATCAGCCGCCCAATTGCGTAACCAAAGAGAACGACGCGCCGCTACCACCGACGCCATGCCGTTAGCCAACCCCCTAATGAGGTCATAGTGGAAATCCGCCAAATAAGCGGCACCAGACTCCAATCTGGACATCGCGGCCTCCTGTTCCGCCGACTGGGGCCCCTGCAACTGCTGAGACCAGCGGAGGCAGCCGCGCGCCACCCAGGCCCCGGCCACCTGCATTGACAGGGCGGAAACATCAAACGCCTGTCTCAACAAGCTCTCGACCTTTCTATCCTGCGCGTCCTTCAACGCCGCAGCACCTTCCACCGGGATAGTAGTCCGTTTAGTAACCGCGGAAACTGCCGCATCCACCTTCGGCGAATGAAAAAGCTCTCTATCAGCCTCCGATAGAGGATACAACTTAGGCAACAGTCTAGCCCTGTGCAAGGCGGATTCTGAACTGTTCCACTCCTCCTGGATCATAGCCTTAAAAACCCTATGGAGCGGAAAGACTCTGTGGGAAGTGCGCACCGCCTGCATCAAGGGATCCTCCAACTGGTCCTCCGCAGCGGAATCTTCCACGGGTATGTTCAATACTTTGAGGGTTTCGGCAATCAGTGCCGGAAGTTCCTCTTTACGAAATACACGCACTATTCTACTACTCTGCTCGTCGTCAAACAACTCGCCGTCTTCTAAATCTTCCGCAGACTCTAGCCCGAGAGCCTCCCCCAGCCCGTCGTGGGACTCATCCCCAGGAGGCGCAGAATCCGCAACACTCGGGGGCCGGCTCTTCTTTTGTGGACCGGTGTCTCCCTCTACTGAAAGTGGGCGCTTCAGCCCACGGCGGGGCGGGACCGAACCTCCACCCGCCGGCTGCAAGAGAGCCAGAGCCTCCTGCATGAGAGAGAAAAAGGCGGGTGGAATTCCCAGGGATCCCTCCTGGACGCCCCCCCGCCAACAGGCGCTCTGGCACCTCAGAAATCCCCGGACCAAGGACCGTCTCTGCCTGCCTTGATGTCCCTTCTGTAGAGACAGGAGGGAGATCCGCACTGGAGCCCTCCAGAGGATCCTCCATGACAGCACCCACAGCAGAACAAGTGGCACAGACGCTGGCTTCCAAATTACTACTTCTACGAATGCCACAAACCAGACACCGAGGACTAGGAGGCATGCCTATGCACCTTGCTGAAGCAAAGCAAACAGAGCAGAAAAAAAAAATCGCGATTTTAAAAGTGCTCAAAAACGCTCCAAATCGCAGGATTAGATAGAGCTGGGGTCAATTAGCTGATATCTGACCAAAAAATTCAAAAACGAAGCTCCTATCCCTAAAATAAAAACACGAAGAAAAAATGACTTTAAAAATCCAAGATGGCCGCCTGACCCGATCCCGCCAAAAAAAGGACTATAAAAAGTACCCAAAAGGTCTAAACAAACTCCCCAGAGCTGATTCCAGGCTACCCCAAGGCCTCTATCACTGCCTTTAGAAATAAAAAGCCCCAAACTCTACTCACCCACACACAGGAGAGGAGGTGGGGTCAAAACTCTGTGAGTGCTGTCCAGCGTGCCTGTCACAAGCTCTGAGTAGCAGTTATCAGAGCCAACATCAGTGTTAATAACCGCTCAGGGCAGCTCGGGGAACCCCTAAATCAGTTAGGGGACCCTCAGAGCCTACTGCTGTATTTAATTGCTGCAGTTAATTGCCTTCAACCTTCTCCTCACCCACCAAGGGGGTTTGGTAGAAAGGAGACCTGTGTCCTTTGCAGCTCCCCTGCTTGTTTGACCTATGGGGAGACTGACAGAGAGAAAGAGAGAAAAAAACAGATCAGATAAAGGCAGAAGGGACACAGCCAAAGAATTCCTCCACAGCAGCAGCCCAGCACCTAAACCTAGAAAATAATAAAACACTAAAGCTCTCCTTATTTGTTCCTAAGGAGCCCAGTTCTGGGCTCTGACTTCCAAGCTGCTTGGAGACTGAGATACTGATGTGTGGGTGGTCCTTGGGGCTGCATATAGCTAGCTGGATGATCAAAGAGATGAAGATATTCAGTCTCCAAAGCTGCTGGTGGAGGTTCACAACTCTATGGTTCCGGGACTGGACTAGAGAGACGCTAAGGAAGTCCGACTTATCCATCAACTCAACTGATCCAAAAATAAAAAATCCAAAGTATTACCTCACAATGCGTGAGTCCACTTGTAGCAGCTGATAAGCATGCAATAAATAATACCAGGAGTCAGTTCAAGGATCCAAGCCAATTTATTGTGCACAAGGCTCAGACAGGAAAGCATCCAAAAGTGACTGAGCACTGGAGAACAGGAGCAAATTCCTTATATACAAGTTTCACAGTTTGATACAGGCAAACTTTCTATTGGTCCCAACGCCCCCTGCATCTATCCAATCGGGGACCCTCTCTGGGCCTAGCACCCTGTTCCCTCTTCTCAGGCTATTCTAACAAAGGCTCAGTTTCTAGACATAAATACATCTCTACTGCAAGGTCATTTCTGGCCCAGAGAATATGAGAATGCAAAACACTGGAACATATCTATCATCAGCATAAAAGAATTGAATAAAGGATTCATGCAAACTTATCAAAAGCAGTTTAGAGCGGTTTAAGGCAGATTCTCAGACCTTCACTGACTTTGGTCTTTCTCAGCACTACTATTTCTAAGTGGGGGTGGGGACTCAGGCCTAGCTTACAGGCCTCTCATACATGTACCAGCCCCGTATCCAACATCAAGGACAGAAAAAATGCTCTGGTCTGGGCCACTTGGAATCACCAAGTTGAAATCCCCATTGGCACCACTGGATGATGACACCCATGTATGGATGACTTATCCTGCCGTCCATGGAGAACCCCTCTTACAGATAACTTTGCTGTACTAACCACAGGGTCACCAGGAATTGACATTGGCTTGACGGCACTAAACACAGCAAAATACCTCACTAAGTTTAGCAGAGTTTATTACGTCTGCCCCAAACCTAAACTAGGTAGAAACATCCAAAAATAAGACCATCAAACTAAGCGACTTTAACAAAATGGTCATTTTAAAAGGGTCACCTTAGATTTGTCTCTTCAAAACACAAAAATAATTTCAAAGGGAAAGCGGGGTACATTTTGACAGCTAATCTATCTAGACCCTCATTGCAGCTCCATTCATGACCTGCATATATACACCTTTATCCTACCCCACCCACACAAAGTCTGCCTTGCTCACAACGAGTTTCGCGCCGTCACCCTGCACACGAAGTCTTGCAATACGTCACTCTGCACGTGGAGCATCGAGATGCGTCATCCGTGCACCGGAAACCTAGCGACGTATCAATAGCACGTGAACTCCTGAGCTCCAGCGCTATCCCGCGAACAACAACCAAAACAGAGGAGTATCCCACAATGTCGCTTGGCGACTGCACGTGACGTAGAGATTCAAGCCAGCCACCCGCAGCCCGCGCGCCCCCTCGCGTTCTGGCCCGACAGGAATGCATGGTCACGAGTACGGACGCTGTGCACGTGACAGTTACCGCGCGGTTTTGTGTGATGCTGCCGGGGCTGTCGCTGGCTGCTTGGAACCGAAGAATTTAAAAGATAAGCTCAGCGTGTGGCCGTAGTTGTGGCATTTATGTGTCGTGCGAGGGAGGCGCGGGCCGCAGAGACCGGGCAGACGCTGGGAACTTTAACTTCCCCGTTGCCAGCAGCATGAATTTTTCCAGTCAGAGCTCGGAGAAAAACTGCGAGAGCGACTGGGAGGTGAGCAGCGACGGCTACGCCTTCGCCCACTACCGTAAAGATGAGGATGGAGAGTCATCCGCCGCCCCAGTACGGGAGAAACGAAGCGAGGAGGACTGCCGCCGTCATCGCCTCCTCCTCAACCACCACCCCTCGGCGCTATCTCTCTCCCTCAGCGACGAAACCTTCGAGCTGGGTTCTGAGTCTGAGACCTCCATGCATTACTACTCGGACGAGTACGTCGACAACGAAGTGGGCAACTCCGCCACCCCCGTGGCACAGCCCGACAGGAAGCGGACACGCTCCAGCGGCTCCCGGCAGCGCTACGAAATCGTGACGGAGCTGGGGCCCGAGGAGGTGCGCTGGTTCTACAAGGAGGACAAGAAGACCTGGAAGCCGTTCATAGGTTACGATTCGCTGCGTATCGAGCTGAATTACAGAAAACTGTGCGAGCTGAGTACTGACGCGGAGGGGGGACAGCTCTCCTCTTCGGTAGCAGATGATGGCAGGCGGGATGAGGAGCGGGCGGCTCCGGATCCTAGGCACCTGAGCCAGGCCAGCCCTTCGCCTGACGCAATGGCCACAGAGGAGGCAATAAAGATCGAGTCGGTCTGTGTGAGGAGTGGACTGTACGAGGTGGATGTGGTAACGAGGGACTGTTTCCCGGTGTACTGGAACCGTAAGTACTTACCCTGCCCAGCAAGAAAGCGGGATCATCCTAGTGCGCGGGCACTAAACAGAGATTATACCAGTTTGTGTGAAGGCACAAAGCCTTAGTATATCTGTCAGCGGGCATCCATCCATTCACTAAAATGGTTCTTATGGTTACTTACTGGCCATAGGGTTTGCTTGATCTGTTAGCTGGCCATTCGATGATGCTGCTGCTGGACCTAATTTCGTTTCAACAGTACTTTTTTCCTATGTTACATTTCATGAAGACGTGTTTCTCACAAAATACAAGTCTTTCATCCTCTCTGCTAGAATTGCTTTTTTTTTGTTTTAATGTCAACACATGATCTCTTTCCTACAAGAAGAAATGTACTGTACCAGAAAGAAGTCCAAAATCATATATATATATATATATATATATATATATATATATATATATATATATATATATATATATATATATATATATATATATATATATATATTGGATTAAGAGTGCCTTGTAATGAGAGGGAGATTAACTAATCCGATGAAACCTTGACAGCTTGTGTCTAAATATTATGATGTTAACTCCAATGAAGCAGTTTGTTACTGAAGTATCAAGGGTGTAAAAGTACTCATTTGGATTTCATAAGAGGACTATAAGGTGAGATAAGCAATTCAGACTCTTCCCAGGGCCACCTTCCTGCAATTTCCATGGGGTGACACATGAACACTAAAACACACAAACATCACATTTTTGTATTTCATTTTCATAGGTGTTTTGATTACTTGCTCTCCTAACAAAATAACAATTTTCATATCTCTGTGAAATATCACATTCATATAATTAAATGCATTAATGTGTATCTATAATTTAATATAGTACACCTGTAAGTATGTAGATCTGTGTGGGTGTGTTAATGCCACCCTTTTCTGGTCTGTACATAACATTTATGTTAAGGTCTGGGTTTGCCTTTTCTATTCTGAGTGTGCTTGGTGCCTGCAATGCCTCCACTGTGGTAAGCCTTGAACATAAACAGGTGTGCAGCGGCGTTGCATCTAGGAATCATATTGTATATTTGATGAAGGCAAAGTGGTTGGAAAATATAGGCTTGGCAACAGAAATGGAGCTGGTGAAAGACTGATAAAAATTTGCAAGACCAATGGTTTATTCATCTCAAACACCTTCCAGCAACACAAGTGGTGACTGTACACATGAACCTCACCCAATGGATTGTACAAAAATCAAATTTACATCTATGGAAGTCAATGATGGAAAAGCACAATATCAACAAAGGCAAAACCTGGAGCTGACTATGGTACAGGTCACTAACTACTAGGTTGCAAGCTAAAGCTGAGAGAGAACAAGCCACTCATGAATGTAGCAAAATATGGCCTTGAGAATATAGCACTGGAATTTAAAGACTGCCTGTAAAATTAATTTTCTGCTTTGGATACAAATGACAGAGAACCAAAAGAGTTATGGGATGGCATCAAGAAAGCTGTGCTGGAAGAAAGTGAGAAGTCCCCTACAAAGGTGAAAAAGCAAAAACGGATGACTGAAGAAACTTGGGAAATTGCCCAGAAACACAGAGAATCTAAAGCCAGAGGGGAGAAAGAGGCAATCGCAGAACTCAACAGAGATTTCCACCATGCAGCAAGATGAGGCAAGAAGTACTACAATGACGCATGCAAGGAAATAGAATCAGACTATTAAAGGAAGAACAAGATTAATTCTTGCAGCTTTAGGAAAGCCAAAGAGAAAATTCCATCCTTTAATTGAATGCTACAAGATATGCAAGCATCCATGTTGAATGATGCTGAGAAGATCGAGGAAAGGTGGAAAGAATATACAGAGTCATGGTACCATAAAGATCAAGTGGACCAACAGCCGTGGATCAGCCTGTACTTATGATTAGGAACAGTTGGTGATTGAAAGAAGTTGAAGCAGCATTGAAAGCATTATCAAAGAACAAAGCACCGGGCATCAGTGGCATTCCCATTGAAGTATTACAGCATACTTACAAGGCTCTGCCAGGAAATTTGGAAGACATCATTGCCAACTGACTGAAAAAGATCTGTGCTTATACCAAACTGAAGAAAAGTGATTCAGCTGACTGGAAATTATCGCACAATTGCTCTGATCCCACATGCCAGCAAAATTCCACTCAAGATTATTCAGCAGAGACTAAAGCCCTACCTGGAATGAGAACTGCAAGAAGGAAAAGGTGAGGAATGAGAGACGACATTGTGGATGTGAGATGGATCCTTGAAAAGGCAAAATAATTTAGAATTAAGAAGCAGGAGTATACCAGAGCACCTGATAATTTTCTTGCACAGCCTTTATATTGATGAAGCAGCAACAGTTCAAACAGAACAAGAAGCAGAATGGTTTGGTTTAAAATCAGCAAAGTTGTATGACAAGGCTGCGTACTTTCTGCCCATCTGTTTAATTTATATCAAGAACAGATCATCAGAATAGCAGGACCATATAAAGACAACTGAGGTGTGAAGATTGGGGGAAGACTCCTCAACAACGTTATGCTGATGATACTACAATATTTACTTTTTGAAAGTGAAGACAATCTGAAATATTTGCTTGCTTCTCAGGATTAAGGAACATAGTCCTAAAATGTGTCTGCACCTTAATGTAAAGAAAACAAAGATCCTGACAACTGGCAAAATCAGTAAGTTCATCATTGATGGAGAAGAAATTGAAATAGTGAACAAATTTATCCTGCTTGGATCAATAATAAACGACAAGCAGTCCAAAAATTAGATGACACATTGCTCGGCAGACTTGCTATTAAGAGTTCTAGACAAGATTCTCAAGAGCAGAGGTGTCCTCCTCCATACGAAGATTTGACTTGTCCAAAGTATGTTGTTTTCAATAACATCATATGGATGTGAAAGTTCGACAGTGAAAAAGATAGGAAGAAAATCATTGCCTTTGAATTATGGTGCTGGTGAAGAATACTGAGTGTACCATAGACTGCCTATAAAACAAACCAGTCAGGATTAGGTTTGATCTTCTCAAAACTTTCTTTAGAAGCTCAGCTGACAAGACTTCGACTTTCCTACTTTGAACATATCGTGCAAAGAGAGAGATCATTAGATATGACATGCTTGGCAAGGTAGAAGCTCAATGTAAAAGAGGAAGGTCAGCAAAGCTGTTAGTGTACCTGGGTTTAAAAAAGGTTTGGACAAGTTCCTGGAGGAAAGGTCCATAAACCATTATTAAAGAATGGGCCTTGCCATTATGGAAGATTCTCAGCGTGGCTGGATAACTTAGCGCAAAGCGGATGCCGCCACGTGCAAGCTCACTGCAGAGAGAAGAGAACTCCTTTCTCTTTGCCGCAACTATGGAGGAATAATCCTGAAACATAAGGACCGGGGCATTCTCAAGTTTCAAGTCTCTCCGCTTCCTGTAAGCTTGCAGGAGGAGGGTTTTATGTTGAAAGTTCAAGATCCTGGCCAACACTGGTTGCGGCCGCTCTTTGCCCTCCGTGCGCTGGCCCAGTCTGTGTGCCCGCTCCACTTTAATATGGCCAATCAGATTGTCCAGGCCCAGCTCCTTCGGTAGCCATGTCTCAAACAAATCCAAAAGTTGGTTGTCAATCCGAGATTCAGGCACACTGACTAGCCTTTAAATTGTTTCTCCTAGACCGGTTTTCCAAGTCATCCACTTTAAGCATCAACGTCGCGATTTGTTCCTGGTGCTTCTGGGTGGCATGCTCCAGCGTAAGTTCCCCTTCTTCCAAGACATTCACGCGCTGTTCCACTTCCTCAATTCTCAGAGTCAACTCCGTAAATGCTTCACCCATAACCTCCAACTTTTGCATAATGGTGTCAAATTTGGGCTCCAGTAGTCGAACTACTTCATGCGCCGTCTCCTCATGGGCTGTGTCAGCGCTGTCCTTCTCCGGAGATCCAGGCCCCACGCCCCCTTTCCCTCCGGTCGCCATTTTGTTGTCTCGGGAGGTGGCTGTCTTTTCCCTCCTCGCCGCTGCCTTCATTGCCTCCGGTCTGAGCTTTGCCGGTCTCCTAAGGTGCCCTCGACACTCCGACACCTCCCAGCAAGTTATTGCTGCGTTTCAGTGATTTTTGCCTCCGGTATACTCAAAGGTTTTCCAGGCGGCCCGGGAGCGTGGCAAGGAGCACCTTACCCGCTCATGTGCTCACGTGATCTCCCATAAACCATTATTAAAAGGGATACGGAATATCACTGCTTGACCCAATACAAGCATTGAGGAACCTGTGTCTTTTGGGGAAACTGTTAGGTACTTATGACCTAGATTAGCCATTGTTGGAAACAGGATACTGGGCTTGATGGACCTTGGTCTGACCCAGTATGGCATATCTTATGTTCTTAATATGTTAGAGTGGCATCTGTAGTTCCTGTTATTGTATCAATCCATCAACAATGAGCCATCTGATTGAAGACCGAACTCAGTTTAGGACAACTATCCAGAGGGTTGCCATGAGTCAGTATCGACTCAACAGCACTTAACAAAAACATAGCCATAGCAGTTAAAATGCCAGTCCTTCCCCAATTTTCTCTCTCGGATGTGATAAAGTTCCCGGTTCCTTAATCACTGACCTTAGAAATATCAGTTTAATCTCTTCTGTGGATTTAGATGTGGTGTACAGGTCTGTTGCTGTCCAGCACACTGCTGAACATAGTGGATACGTCTTTATAGTTCAGAATGAGTTCTGACTTCCTTACAATCTCATGCAGTTGTGATTAGAATTCAGAATATTTAACACCCCCCCCCCCCCCAAAAAAAAAATAAATCTTAATTTGCTTGAAACTTTCTGTATATATGTTGTCTTGTCATGGGATCTCCTGGCTTCTCTCTTCAATGGTTGTCAACCTTTTTTCTGTCAGGACACACCTGATGGACGATGCTCGCATATGTGACACACCTCACATGTAACCCTCACAGACATTTTGTTCTGATTACAGTATATTAGTTAAATGTAGACATGTTCTGCATCTGCAAAATCACTACAACAGGTGCAGATCAGAACTAGGACAATTCCCCATTGAAGTAACCATACAAAAAATACTCTGATTCAAATATCATTTGTGTAACAGCAACATCTCTTCCCACTACCAGGCACATTGTGAAAACACACATCCTGAAAAAGAACACTACTCGCATATGTAATAAATGTGCCATGTCATAGCAGCACTAATTCCTATGATTCAAGCAGCCAGAACCCTACGGAAGGATAAGTAGCACTAGAAATATTACATTGGGCTGTAGAACACTAATAAATCTTACTACTGGTAAAACAGAACAAGTGGTACTACTATGGATCTCTACAGAAGCTACACCTTGAATGACCTTGTAGAAGGAATCCAAAACATCCATCAAGGATTCATATTAATATTCCTTGACATCTCAGTAGCTTTCGACACCATTGACCACACCATTCTTCTACAATGCCTATAGTCTATAGAAATCCAAGGAGCCATATTAAAATGGGTTCAAGCCTATCTTCACAGCAGGTTCCAACAAATAAGAATCAGATCTTCATCAACTCCATATCCCCCAGACTCAAGGTGTCCCTCAAGGATCTATTCTCTCAGCACTACACTTCAACATCTACATGCAACCACTCTATCCAATCATCCAGTCACACAAAATAATATTCCACATCTGTGCTGATGATATCATGCTGTATGCACCCTTCATCCTAAACAAACTCTCCTACCATGAGCTACAACAGTGCTTCACAGATGTTTCCAAATGGCTAACCT
Source organism: Ichthyophis bannanicus (assembly GCA_033557465.1). Classification (NCBI taxonomy): domain Eukaryota; kingdom Metazoa; phylum Chordata; class Amphibia; order Gymnophiona; family Ichthyophiidae; genus Ichthyophis; species Ichthyophis bannanicus. The sequence continues at coordinate 152,380,914 of CM066037.1, forward strand.
CAAACCATCTATCAATAAACTTCTTAAAGAAAACTTAATCCTTATCACTAAGAGCGACATATTCACCCCACCAACATCCATCACTCTGAACCACAACAAAATCGAAGTCCATCATGAAGTAAAATACCTGGTAGTCATCCTAGACCATCACCTCTCCCTAAAGTCTCAAGCAACAAACACTACAAAGACAATATAATACAAAACCCAAACTCTTACAACATCTTCGCCCCATCTGACTTCTGCTCTGCACGACAAGCTCTGATCATACCGCATGTAGACTACTGCAATTCCATCTACTACAGCCTACCGCAATCAACGCTCCCCCCTCTGCAAACTGCCCTCCACATGACAGCCTGGGTCATCCAAGGAGCCTCCAGATATGATCACATCACCCCATCCTCGAGCACCTGTACTGGTTTCCATTATAAAGCAGAATATAATACAAAATCCTGTAAATGATGTTCAAAACTCTCAATGACCAATCATCCTCCCACCTTCAAACCCTTATTGGACCACCCCAAACAGACAGACCCAGGAGACACCCTAGCCATCCCCAAGTAAAAACTAAAAACACTTAACAAGCCTGTGCGGTATCTTTTAAGCTCTATGCCCCCACAATTTGGAATTCCCTCCCCAACTCAATAAGGAACACCAAAGACCTACTCGCGTTCCGCAAGCTCCTCAAAACCCACCTGTTCACCTTGCAATTTGACTCTGCCCCCTAATCCTCCTCAGTCTCCAACCCCTTCCCCCCCCAACTAAGAATACTTTGTATATAGTTTTAAGGCAACATGTCCCTTTTAATGTAATGTACAAAGTTACTGTTCTTTCTAAACATTGTTTAACCTGGTTAAGTTCTTTGTATACTGCTTTGACCTCTGTGAAAAGTGGTATAAAAGCACAGCTAAATAAATAAAATACACACTAATGCCACGGCACCTTGACCACATGCAAAACTCTGATTCTTATCAAATACAGAACAAGAGAGCAAAAATTGAACTGGGAATCCCAAAAAGTCAAACTTAGCAAGTACCGCAACACTGGAAAACTAAAAATATAAATGCATTTCCTCTTGTACTGAAAAAAATACAAAAACATCCGCAATGAACATCTCTTAAAGTTAACATATTCCAGTTAATTTTTAAAATAAAATACTTTTTTCTACCTTTGCTGTCTGGGTATTTTATTTTTCCAGTCATGTTGGTCCCAGTTTCTCTCTTCTTTCTTCATCTGTCTTTGCCATCTCTTTCCAATGTTTGCTGTCCATTTCTCCTATCTTCCTCCATTACCTTCCTACATCTGTCTGACATATTGATCATTCTCTTTTTTTTTTTTTTTTTTTTCTTCTCATATGTCCACTCAAATTCCATCTTGTTGTTCACCTTCTAATCTTCAATCTCCTTTTTTAATTTTCACATACCTATCAAATTCATTCTCTGTCACCCTCATCAGCCCTTGTAGCCTGGCATCATCTTTTTTTTTTCTTCCCCCCCTCCCCCCCATCCACCCTTTTGTAGCCTGGCATCATCTCTCTCTTTCTCCCCCTCCCTTGTATCTCCCCCTCTACTCCACCTTTGCAGTCCAACATTTACTTATCTTCTCTCCTCTTCCCCCTCCCCCAAATAGTGCAACATCTTCCTTCTCAATCCTTCCCAGAGCTGGCACAAGCAGGGGCAGGAAATGTACCTCCACTGGCTCCAGCGATTCTTGTTTGACATAGATTGGGCTGTGCTCCTTTTTCCAACTGCAGCAGCAAGTGGCGCTTATTTCACTTACGGGTGCATGGAATGCATCCAGAACCAAAATCATTAGGAGACCCAGCTGCTGCAGCATGGAGATTCAGCTTGGTTGAATCTGCATTGGACACAAATTGCTGGGGCCATTGCGGACACATCTGTTGGCTCTGCAACGCATCTGCAGAATGTTGACCACATCTCCTACTAGTGTGTGTCAGCTCCTTGGCACAGCTCCCAAGTGCTTGCGACAAACTAGTGTTATGAACCGCTGCTCTAGTTCCTTAGAAAATACCAATACAGAGGTGCATACAGTTCGTTCATTCAGGTTGCTGTCTCTAAATAGACTTTTTTCAGGTTCTCCATGTACAAAAAACTATTTCCTGATGTCTAAACAGGCACTGGCCACCTTTCATTACTGTCGAAACCAGGGCCAGTGCAAAGGTATTAGGCGCTCTAGACAGAACTTCAGCTTTGCGCCTCATGACAATTAGCTTTTAGATGTCTCTCCCCCCTTAAGATTTTTAGATTATTACAATTGAGTTTAATAATCAACACCACCTCTCCCAGAGCAGTTCTATAAAAATGTATATTTGGACATCACACTTTCAGATAGTAAACCTTTTTTGTAAATATATACATAATGAGAGAGAGTTCAAAAAATTACCTACGAGAATAAATGGGCTATTTGCAAATTGTCCATTCTTCATGCAGTTAGGGTGACTGAGTTTGTATGGCTGCCAGAATCCATTGCTTTGCTTTGACTGTGGCTGCTCTCTGCTGCCCCCAGGAGCTGCCTGGTTTGCTTAGAGCAGAGCTACTCAATTCCAGTCCTGGAGGTCCACAACCCTGCAGGTTTTTGGGATAGCCCTAATGAATATGCATGAGATATATATGCATTAGAGATATCCTGCCAACTTGACTGGTTTGTGACCCTCCAGGGCTGGATTTGGAGACCCCTGCCTTACACCTCTGTCATTTAAGATTATGAGTAGGCAAGGTACAGATGTCCTAGACATCAAAAGGGTAGAAAGAATGTGTCACATTCCTCCTCGATTCTCACCACCACCAAAAAGTTGTCTAATAGAAAATATTTTGGTGGTGGCGAGAAGCGCGGAGGAATGTAACAAATTCTATCTAACCTTATTGATGTCTTGGACATCTGCACCTTGCCCACTCACAATCTTAAATAACAGAGGTGTAAGGCAGGGGTCTCCAAATCCAGCCCTGGAGGGCCACAAACCAGTCAGGTTGGCAGGATATCTCTAATGCATATATATCTCATGCATATTCATTAGGGCTATCCCAAAAACCTGCAGGGTTGCAGACCTCCAGGACTGGAATTGAGTAGCTCTGGCTTAGAGGTTGGGCTGGCTCTAGTTATAATTTTCTCTGTTCTTTTGTGGTGTTTCTATCACTGTTCTGCAGACCTGTCCATAAATTTTCTTTTCATGAGCTGCAGTTGTACAGAGACCATTGGGTAAAATATCCCATATTTGATTTGTTCACCATGCCAGTAACTCACACATCTGCTTCAGTGTTTCGGACACCAAAGCTCACCTACCTTTCAAAAATTTGTGGCACACAAAGCTCTATAGAGAAGGAAGTACAGAGACATAGGAGAAGACTTTTATTGCCAGAATAGCTAGGGAAGCACAGAAAGCCCCACCATGTTTCTGGATACGATATAATGGCAACATCAATATGATTTGGAAGGGCACATGGATAGTTTATTGGAATTTTATATCATGGCTCAGTATGATGCACTTTTGAGATCTTTTATCTGGATATCCTTATTTGTAGAAGGAACAATTTTGTCTCCAGCCTATATCGAAAGGAGGCCCGGCTGGGGAAGGCCTTTTGAAAATTGAAGCTGCTCTAGCCAGTTGAACTCTCATTGAAATCAATGGGGGATAAAAGGACTTAAAACAAAATTTACTAAAAATTAGAGAGAGATTTTATTAAAAAAAAAAAAGTTGAAGATCAGATAATGGCAGCAAGAGGGAAAGAGGGCCAGGCCCAACTGACTGACCCCTCCCTCAGGGACTCATGAGGGGTCCTGCTCCCCTTCCAGCCCACCATTGCTAGTAACCCAAATGGACACAGGGTGGCTGTCTGCTCCAGAAGACATAAGCATACCCATGCTCCGAGCCATTGGACCTTTCAGAACTCAATCCAAGGCTCCACATTGCATTGTGGGCGAGGGGAATCTGACTCAATACAAGGCCTCTGCATCAGAATGTGTAGTGTCGACGCCGGCTTCTGCAAAACCAGGTACTGTTTCTTCTGTCCCCTCTGTAGAGGACGCTAGCCCCAGTTCGGTGGAGCGTACTCCATCTTTACCTCCGGGTTTTTTGGAACTTTCTGAAGTGTCTTCTTTCCCCTTGAAGCCTCTGGATATCAGTGTGTTGCCTAAAGTTGTTAACTGGAAAGAGCCGGTTTCTTCAGCTGAAAGCTCCTCTGGAACTTCAATTTCTTTAGTAGATATTTGGCATGTAGTTAAAAGAACTGAGCGTGTCTTAATGGAGACTGTTCCCTCACTATGCCAATTCACTAAAGATGTTAATTGTAAGTTCCAATCAGTGGATCTGCAAGTTAAAGAGCTTGTCTTCCAGTTTCACACATCTATGTTAGAGAGGGCATTAAGTCAGAAAGGATTAAAGTTTTGCAAGAAACAAAATTTGCTGTAGAATCTCTATGGATTGAAATTCCATGTAAAAAGGGGAAGGCGATGGCAGTGGGGGTGTACTATCGTCCGCCTGGCCAGAATGAACAAATGGATGATGAAATGCTCAAAGAAATAAAGGAAGCTAGCAAAAGTTACAGTGCAGTAATAATAATGGGTGATTTCAATTACCCCGGCATCGACTGGGTCAGTGTCACAACAGGACATGCTAGGGAGATAAAGTTCCTAGATGAAATAAATGACTGCTTCTTGGAGCAGCTGGTTCATGAACCGACCAGAGGGGAAGCAATATTAGACCTAGTCCTTAGTGGAACACCAGATGTAGTGCAAGAGATAAGGGTGTTGGGGCCACTTGGCAATAGTGATCATAGCATGATCACCTTTGATTTAATTAGTGGAGGAGGGATAGTAAGGAAATCCACAGTACTACCCTTTAACTTTCGAAAGGGAGACTATGATAAAATGAGGAAAAGAGTTAAGAAAAAACTAAAAGGAGCAGTTGCAAAGGTTAAAGACGTACATCAAGCTTGGGTGTTGTTGAAAAATACTATCTTGGAAGCCCAGACCAGTTGTATTCCACGCTTTAAGAAAAGTGGAAGGAAGTCCAAAAAACTGCCAGCATGGTTTAAAGGTGAGGTCAGAGGCTGTTGTTGCCAAAAAAGCATCTTTCAGGAAATGGAAAAAAGAGCCAAACGATGAAACCTGGAAACAGCACAAGCACTGGCAAGTCAAATGCAAGGTATTGATAAGGCAGGCAAAGAGAGAATTTGAGAAGAAGCTTGCTGCGGAAGCAAAAACGCGAAATAAAGACCTTTTCAAGTACATTCGTAGCAAAAAACCTGTGAGAGAGTCAGTTGGTCCATTAGATGATAAAGGGGTTAAAGGAGCACTAAGAGGCGACAAGGCGATAGCGGAGAGACTGAATTAATTCTTTGCTTCGGTCTTTACTGAGGAAGATGTAGGGATGTTACCCATGACTGAAGTGGTATTTAAAGGTGTGGAAGAATTGAAGGAAATATTGATACATCGGGAAGATGTCTTACAACTATTAGATAAACTGAAGAGTAGCAAATCACCTGGGCCGGATGGTATACATCCAAGGGTGTTGAAAGAACTGAAATTTGAGATTGCAGACCTGCTATCGGTAATCTGTGAACTATCATTAAAATCATCTCTAATACCTGAGGATTGGAGGATCGCCAATGTAACACCAATTTTTAAAAAAGGTTCGAGGGGTGATCCGGGAAACTACAGACCGGTGAGCCTGACATCAGTACCGGGAAAAATGGTAGAAACCATCATAAAGAATAAAATTACTCAGCATGTAGATAGTCACGACCTAATGGGAGACAGCCAACATGGCTTTAGACAAGGAAGATCTTGTCTTACTAATCTGTTATGTTTTTTTGAAGGAGTGAATAAACAGGTGGACAAAGGTGAGTCGGTTGATATTGTGTATCTGGACTTTCAGAAAGCCTTTGACAAGGTCCCTCATGAGAGACCTTTGGCAAAACTAAAGAGTCATGGGATAGGAGGCAGTATACTATTGTGGATCAGGAACTGGTTAAAAGATAGAAAGCAGAGGGTAGGGCTAAATGGCCAATTTTCCCAATGGAGAAAGGTGAATAGTGGTGTACCCCAGGGATCTGTGCTGGGTCCGCTGCTTTTTGACATATTCATAAATGACCTGGAAAGTGGAATAACGAGTGAGGTTATCAAATTTGCAGATGACACAAAACTATTTAAAGTTGTTAACACCCAGGAGGATTGTGGAAAATTGCAAGAGGATCTTGATAAATTGGAAGACTGGGCATCAAAATGGCAGATGAAATTTAATGTGGAGAAGTGCAAGGTTATGCACCTAGGGAAGAACAACCCAAACTATGGTTACACGATGCAAGGTTCCACATTAGGAACCACCACCCAGGAAAAAGATTTAGGCGTCATTGTGGATACCATGTTAAAACCCTCGGCCCAGTGTGCAGCGGCAGCCAAGAGAGCAAATAGAATGCTAGGTATGATAAGGAAAGGAATGGAAAATAAAACAAAAGATATTATAATGCCTCTATATCGTTCCGTGGTGAGACCGCACCTTGAATATTGTGTGCAATTCTGGTCGCCGTATCTTAAAAGGGATATAGCGATTTTAGAAAAGGTTCAGAGAAGAGCCACCAAAATGGTAAAGGGGATGGAAGGCTACTCCTGTGAAGAAAGGCTAAAAAGGTTGGGGCTCTCTAACCTGGAAAAGAGACGGCTGAGGGGAGATATGATAGAAGTCTATAAATTAATGAACGGAGTGGAACAGGTAAACGTAGATCGATTGTTTACCTTATCAGAATATAGAAAGACTAGGGGACATGCAATGAAGCTACAGGGTAAACTATTTAAGACTAATAAAAGAAAATATTTTTTCACTCAACGTGTAATCAAACTCTGGAATTTGTTACCGGAGGATGTAGTAAAGGCTGTTAGTGTAGCTGGGTTTAAAAAAGGTTTGGACAAGTTCCTGGAGGAAAGATCCATAAACCATTATTAAGAAGGGACCCAGGATATCAATGCTTGAACCAATACAAGCATTGTGGAACCTGTGTCCCTTGGGGAAACTGCTAGGTACTGTCATGATGCGGGCACTAATAAAGTTGGTTTTAAGAAAAGAAATCCTGTTTTAGAAGAACTAGATGTGCACTTACCTCCAGGCACAGCTAGAGGGAGCAGGAACAGACATACTGGTCTTAATGAACCTAATCTCACTGATCACCTGCAGCTGAAAGGGAACCAGGAAGTTAGCAGTAACGGTTCACTTTATAAGCCAGAGCAGAATACTTCTGGAAAGCAGAGAGAGGAGTGGCATAAGCAGCAGTGGCATAAGCAGAGGAAGCAGTGGGCACAGCAGGAGCTGAAGAAGGAGGAGAAAGAGGAAGAAGGAACTGGAGTTGGACTAGAAGGAGAAACAGCAGAGAAGCCTGGAGGCTATCAAGGACATAAGCCTGATTGCTGTGGAAGAAGCCAAGCTGGAAGCTGGAGGAGAAACAGACCTCACAAGGTGGGAAGCCAGAAAGCCCAAACTGGACCTGTTGTGCAAGGGGAGTTTGGTGGAAGTTGCTCCAAGGTGAGAGGCTCTGCCACGCCTAGTTCCTATACTCTGCCTGTTTGTAATGTAGAGAGAAGAAAGCTAAGAACCAGAGAGGGAGGTTCTGACAGAAGCTTATCTCTAGAGGATCATTGCCCAGTTTTACCTATTCAGAGGGAAAAGCAGTTTTATAAGCAACGGAAGTTTTTACTCAGTGAGCCAAGGTATGAGTCATTGAAGATTAACTGTAATGATTGCACTGCTAAAAGTTATACTAAAAGAAGTATTCCTCCTAGGAGAAACAAGAGTGCAGACTGGTTCACTAAACTACCGCCAGCCTTAAGAGTCCCTGCTTATGTGAAGCCAAACTCCCAAGTTGTAGATGACTATGCTGAAATAGACAGGGACAGTAAAAGCCCTTTGAATCAGTATAGGGGAGAGGATTTGATGGAAGTGGATTCTCCCAGCACTATTCCCACACCTTTACCTGAGGAAATGGAATGTGATTGGTGCACTGCCTATGCTCCAGAGTGTGTATGCTCCACAGAAGAATAAATGAAGTATAAGTTGATGTTTATTATACTGAATATTACTTTGAAGAAAACCTGCTTTAAACTGTGAAGTAACAGTTGATTAGCCAGTGAATATTGGTACCTTTTGAAACAAAGGACTGTTTCTGTTATCTAAAATATCTCTTAGTTGAACCTTGCTTTAAACGGGGAATAAAAGCCTTTATTACCCTACACTCGGACTCTTTGTTCTTTAACAGCGCTACCTAGTGGCGTATAATCTTTGTGTCACCGGCAACCGCGTGACAGTACGTATGACCTAGATTGGCCACTGTTGGAAACAGAATACTGGGCTTGATGGACCTTGGTCTGACCCAGTATGGCATATCTTATGTTCTTATGTTCTTATGTAGACACTCAGGTTAAAACATTGATGTCTTGGCAGTCAGTGTCAAAGATAGTTTGTTTTTTTTCTCAGAAATTAGAAAACCTTGAAAATATGCATAGGTCTAAACTTGTGGCTGTTAAACTTTCCCTGTATTTCTTTGCTTTCTCCGTCTATTCTCTTTAAGAAATATATGAAAGATATATTGCAAGTACCTAATGCAGACACTTTTAACTTGCTTAAGTGTTATTATCTTCCATCTAAGGTAGCTGTACGTACCAATAACGACGATCTAGCTGTTTTGGAAGAGCCCGTGGCGTTTGACCTAACTGCCTTTTTGGAGGACACACAGGATAATATTTCCACAAGGGCTACCTTGTTAATTACCTTGTCCTCGGAGGAAGAAAAAATCTCAATTCTTAAAGCTTACTTCTGAAAGAAGGATTTTCCGTTTTGTGGTGAGAGGATTTCTATTTTTCCTGATGTGTCACGGTCAACGCAACTTCGCAGGAAGTCTTTTCTTACTTACAAAGCTCGAGTCGTCGCTATTGGGGCTACCTTTTTTCTCCGCTACCCTTGCAAATGTATTACCATGGATCAGAATAAATTTATTTTTTTGTCTTCCACTGATTTAGACAAATGGCTCTTAGAAAAGGAAAAACAGGCATTGAGAGTTTCCTCTTCTTCTTTCCGAGATGAGTAATTTGTATTGGAGGGTATGTGTAGGTTAGCTCATATGATGTTAGTCGGGGACTCTTGATTGTTGTACCTGACTTAGTTTTCTTCTGATTTTGTTTTTGTCTTTTAATATCCCCGTGATGTGGGCTGATGTACCTTGGTTCAGATTATTCTATGTTGATTATTGGTGATATATTTATTGTTTTTCTTGTTTCTGATATTGTATTGTCAGAATGTAAAATTCTAATAAACATAAGTATTAAAGAATGTGGGTGAGGCTTGACTCTTCCCCCCCCTATCGTCACGGCTGTACCAGTCCACACACCTTGCCACCTGCTGGAGGCAGACAATTCTGGCTTCTCTCAGTGATATACCAGGTGATGACATCACTGAAAATCTGCCTCTACCTGTTGGCAGGGGGACATAACCCATCCGTCTGGTTTAGTGGGATAAGGAACAGCTTATGTTGCGAAAGTTGCCATACAAGATCTATCAAAGATAAGCTACACTGGGGGTGGCAAGTCAGGTCCTGGTGCACCACAATCCAGCCTGGTTTTCATGATGTCCCTAATAAATATTCATGAGATATATTTGCATCCACTTCTTCCCAGGCTGGATTGTGGTACACCAGGACTGGACTTGGCCACCCCTCACCTACATGTTAATCAGTGTCGGAGAGATGCTTGCTTTCTTTCCAGCGGTGGCCACTAAAACCAATTAATAGCTGGTTTATAGCAGCTTTGCATGATTTAGTCTGACAAAAGTAAATAAAGCGAGTTACATTGCATGCAGGATTTGTTGGTGTCACTGATGGAATTGATATTCCTGTATAGATCCAAAGAAGTGTTAGAATTTAATTGATTTAGTAGATCTCACATAGCTATTTCAAAGTGGGCTGATGCGTATGCTTATACAGATGATCAGGTGGCTTAAGATCTTAAAAATAGACTCGGTTACAGAAGGTGAAAAATGGTACCAATTGCAAGATTTATATAGGAAACTGGGCCGGACTCAGTTGCATAGTTCCACTCTAACTCAGTTCATCTGAACAGGTACTTCTAAGAGGTCTGCGTGTTTTAAAACAAACAAAATTGTTTAATGAAGATGAGGCTTTTTTTTACAAAAGTGGAATGGAATACTTATGAAATGTACTTTATGTTACTAGTGGAACCCCTTACAACTATGGAAGCATTGGTAAATGAAGCCATTGAAAAATTAGAACACAAGTTAAAAGAAGGGATGGAAGAAGCAGTATTTAAACAGTTAGAAGAGGTGTAAGATCAAATACAAAAATATAAAGAATCAATAGGGGCAACTAAGCTCAAAACATTTTGGCGAGATCAAACTGATTTTTGTTTTGAAATCAGTATTTCCCTGGATGAATAAGAATGGCACAACACAAGATAAGAGTATTACGATTATCTGTCTGAGGATAACAAATCTAGTGGAGATGAATACACACAGGAATATAGCATGATTTTAGAGGCCGGTATCAGGGTCATCGGCCGAGACAGGCCAAATATGGCACTAGCTGGCTAGGTCCCATCACCTGAGCCGGAAACATGTCTTTAATTCGAGGGTGGACCTATATGGCTTCTTTTGAAAACTTGTGATCAGGTTAAATACTTATTTGCATCCCTTTTTTACTGACTTTTACTGTTCGTTTACCATCTAAATGGATTCCTTCAGGTCCTATGGATCCATTGATTGCAGCATTTCAGTGATTGGTACTTTAGGGTGTAGAGTTGTTTATGGGCAAAAAATTCCCTGAAATGGAATTTGACTTCTCAGCAATATCAGGAGTTGAAAGATTTGTCAAAAAATGATCAGATAATTATTAGGCGAGCAGACAAAGGAAGTGCAGTAGTTGTACAATTTAAATTACAATATGATAAAGATGTGGATAGACAGCTAAGTGATCTAAGTATTACCGGTTATTATCAGCTGAGCCCCCAATTATGATTCGGTCTAGAGTAGAGGAGCTAATAAATTCTGGATATGCATAGGGTTATTTAATAAAAAAGGAACAGCAATTCCTTATAAATAAAACTCCTTTGAAACCAATTGTTTACATGGTACCAAAAATTCATAAACATTTAAATAGTCCTGGTCAACCAATTGCTGCTGGCAATAATTCTGTTCTCGAGCCTTATCTATTTTTGTTGTTTGGTTATTTAATACCTTGGCTGCTCAGGCTAGATCGTTTGTGAAAGATACAACACAAATGATCGAATATTTTGGCTATTTTGGATAACATTCAAGCTGAGGATTGATAGTAACCTTTGACATTACTTTATTATATACAAATGTAGACCAACAAGAACATAAGATATGCCATACTGGGTCAGACCAAGGTCCATCAAGCCCAGCATTCTGTTTCCAACAGTGGCCAATCTAGGTCATACGTACCTAGCAGTTTCCCCAAAAGACACAGGTTCCGCAATGCTTGTACTGGGTCAAGCATTGATATCCTGGGTCCCTTCTTAATAATGGTTTATGGACCTTTCCTCCAGGAAATTGTCCAAACCTTTTTTAAACCCAGCTACACTAACAGCCTTTACTACATCCTCCGGTAACAAATTCCAGAGTTTGATTACACGTTGAGTGAAAAAATATTTTCATTTATTAGTCTTAAATAGTTTACCATGTAGCTTCATTGCATGCCCCCTAGTCTTTCTATATCCTGATAACGTAAACAATTGATCTACGTTTACCCGTTCTACTCCGTTCATTAATTTATAGACTTCTATCATATCTCCCCTTAGCCGTCTCTCTTCCAGGTTAAAGAGCCCTAACCTTTTTAGCCTTTCTTCATAGGAGTATCCTTCCATCCCCTTTATCATTTTGGAGGCTCTTCTCTGAACCTTTCTAATAACGCTATATCCTTTTTAAGATATGGCGACCAGAATTGCATACAATATTCAAGGTGCGGTCTCACCATGGAACGGTATAGAGTCATTATAATATCTTTTGTTTTATTTTCCATTCCTTTCCTTATGATACCTAGCATTCTATTTGCTCTCTTGGCTGCCGCTGCACACTGGGCTGAGGGTTTTAACATGTTATCCACAATGACGCCTAAATCTTTTTCCTGGGTGGTGGTTCCTAATGTGGAACCTTGCATTGTGTAACCATAGTTTGGGTTGTTCTTCCCTAGGTGCATAACTTTGCACTTGTCCACATTAAATTTCATCTGCCATTTTGATGCCCAGTCTTCCAATTTATCAAGATCCTCTTGCAATTTTCCACAATCCTCTTGGGTTTTTAACAACTTTTAGTTTTGTGTCATCTGCAAATTTTGATAACCTCACTCGTTATTCCACTTTCCAGGTCATTTACGAATATGTCAAAAAGCAGCGGACCCAGCACAGATCCCTGGGGTACACCACTATTCACCTCTCTCTATTGGGAAAATTGGCCATTTAGCCCAACCCTCTGCTTTCTATCTTTTAACCAGTTCCTGATCCACAGTAGTACACTGCCTCCTATCCCATGACTCTTTAGTTTTGCCAAAAGTCTCTCATGAGGGACCTTGTCAAAGGCTTTCTGAAAGTCTAGATACACTATATCAACCGACTCACCTTTGTCCACCTGTTTATTCACACTTTCAAAAAAACATAACAGATTAGTAAGACAAGAGCTTCCTTGTCTAAAGCCATGTTGGCTGTCTCCCATTAGGCCATGACTATCTACATGCTGAGTAATTTTATTCTTTATGATGGTTTCTACCATTTTTCCAGGTACTGACGTCAGGCTCACTGGTCTGTAGTTTCCCGGATCACCCCTGGAGCCCTTTTTAAAAATTGATGTTACATTGGCGATCCTCCAATCTTCAGGTATTAGAGATGATTTTAATGATAGTTCACAGATTACTAATAGCAGGTCTGCAATCTCATATTTCAGTTCTTTCAACACCCTTGGATGTATACCATCCGGCCCAGGTGATTTGCTACTCTTCAGTTTATCTAATAGTTGTAATACATCTTCCCGATGTATCGATATTTCCTTCAATTCTTCCGCACCTTTAAATACCACTTCAGTCATGGGTAACATCCCTACATCTTCCTCATTAAAGACCGAAGCAAAGAATTCATTCAGTCTCTCCGCTATCGCCTTGTCACCTCTTAGTGTCCCTTTAACTCCTCGGTCATCTAATGGACCAACTGACACTCACAGGTTTTTTGCTACGAATGTACTTGAAAAAATCCTTATTTCGTGTTTTTGCTTCCGCAGCAAGCTTCTTCTCAAATTCTCCCTTTGCCTGCTTTATCAATGCCTTGCATTTGACCTGTCAGTGCTTGTGCTGTTTCCAGGTTTCGTCGTTTGGCTCTTTTTTCCATTTCCTGAAAGATGCTTTTTTGGCAACAGCCTCTCTGACCTCCCCTTTAAACCATGCTGGCAGTTTTTTGGACTTCCTTCCACTTTTCTTAAGGCGTGGAATACAGCTGGTCTGGGCTTCCAAGATAGTATTTTTCAACAACACCCAAGCTTGATGTAAGTCTTTAACCTTTGCAACTGCTCCTTTCAGTTTTTTCTTAACTATTTTCCTCATTTTATCATAGTCTCCCTTTCGAAAGTTAAAAGGTAGTACTGTGGATTTCCTTACTATCCCTCCTCCACTAATTAAATCAAAGGCGATCATGCTATGATCACTATTGCCAAGTGGTCCCAACACCCTTATCTCTTGCACTAGATCTGGTGTTCCACTAAGGACTAGGTCTAATATGGCTTCCCCTCTGGTCGGTTCATGAACCAGCTGCTCCAAGAAGCAGTCATTTATTTCATCTAGGAACTTTATCTCCCTAGCATGTCCTGCCGTGACACTGACCCAGTCGATACTGGGGTAATTGAAATCGCCCATTATTATTACCGCGCTGTAACTTTTGTTAGTTTCCTTGATTTCTTTGAGCATTTCATCATCCATTTGTTCATTCTTGCCAGGCGGTCGATAGTACACCCCCACTGCCATTGCCTTCCCCTTTTTACATGGAATTTCAATCCATAGAGATTCTACAGCAAATTTTGTTTCTTGCAAAACTTTAATCCTTTGTGACTCAATGCCCTCTCTAACATAGAACGCAACCCCTCCACCAATTTGATCAGCTCTATCATTACGATATAGTTTGTACCCAGGTATCACAGTGTCCCACTGGTTGTCCTCCTTCCACCATGTCTCTGATATTCCTTTTTTTAAAAAATTGTTTAAAGTTTCTCAAATGCAAGAAATATACAATAAATATCAATTAACATTCAAAATTATACACTCAAGAGTATAATACCACACCAATATACAAGACACATCAAAGGAGAGAGAGCCACATTACTCCCACAAGGGAGACAAACCTTATAATTGGAGTTTTAATTAACTCCCTTTTTCTCCTATCAGGGAGCAAAATAATTAAGCCATCCCACCTATACACCCTCCTGCCCACCAAAGCCCTCCTTATCCAGCAAAAATTGACGTAAAGAAGCAACATCAGTGTACACAAAATCATGACCTTCAAAAGTGACTAAACAGCGACAGGGGAACTTAAAAAAAAAAAGAAGCCCCCAACGCAATCACTCTAGTTCTAAGCTCAAGAAACTGCTTCCGGCGAGCCTGGGTGACCATACCCACATGTGGAAAAACCTGAAGTTTATATCCACAAAACAACTGATCTTTGCATTTAAAATAAGCACGAATAATCTTCAATTTAAGTAATTCGGACCCGAAAGTCACCACCAAAGTATATCGCTTGGGGATGACATCGAGTGAGTCCTGTAGAAACTCTGTAAGATTAGGACCAACCGGGTCAGCCAAAGGAGAATCATCCTTAGCCTGCTCGGAGGCCCTAACCTTAGGAAAAAAAGAGTACATTTGCACAATGTCTACAGAATTCTCCATATGCAAAATTTCAGATAAATACTTTTTCAGCAAAATCTCAGGTGATAATAAATGTAGATGGAAAATTAAGAAAACAAAGGTTCCGAGCACGCTGGTGATTTTCAAGCAACTCCAATCTATAGGAAACAGAAGAAATATCTTTAAGATAACCAAGATGGGAATCTTTTTTTTTTTTTTTTTTTTTTTTTTTTTTGGGTTTTAAGTTTTTATTAGCAACTTTTTCACATACATTATCAACCTTACCATGTACAGTACTATCAACCGTTGCACTTACATCAGACACATCCTTCCCATATACATTACTATCAACCTATCAACGTTTACACAAACAACAAACTATGCCTATCACTATTCACACCAGTGGGCTAGCTATCATCTTATACAGAGATCCATACCCGCACTCCCCCATTTTTATACCCCTGCGCAATCCTAGGGTCCAGAATTACACACGGGGTACTAGCCAACCTGAGAATTCACAATCAACTGGCACAGAATAGCATGGACCTGTCTCTTTCTACTATCCCTTGCACCCCTTAAGCTGGCAAGGTGAAGTCCTCTCTAACCCCCTATTCTCCCTCCCCTCCACCCCCCCCAAACCCCCCTCCCCCCACCCTCCCTCATGTAACCATTTCCAAACCCCCACCCACCGCTTCTCAACTTGCTCCCCTCTCCCCCTCCTCTCCCCCGTCATTTTATACATTTCATATAGAAAAGATACTCGTCCTGCAAAACTCGCTATGGAAGGCAAATTCGGCCGCTTCCAGTACCATGCTATTTCACACCTTGCCGCTGTCACGCAGTACCAAATGATTCTCCAGTCCCCTTCCCACCTCCCATCTGGTTTATGCAGAAGACACATTTCAGGACCCAGCACAATACTCGCCCCCACCATGTTATTTATGCACTCCCCTATTTTGCTCCAATATTCCCGCACTACTGGACACGTCCACCACATATGTAGCCAAGAGCCATGCTCCCCACACATCCGCCAACAATCATCCGTCTGACGCACTCCTGCCCTATACAATCTCTCCGGTGTGAGGTACCAGCGAGTCAATACCTTATAGGCATTCTCTCGCAGGGATGTGGCAATAGAGAACCTAGCTATGCCCATGACTATCCCCTCCCACTCTTCCACCCCCCACTCCACCTCCAAATCCTTTTCCCACTCTACCATATACTTCAGCTTCCTTTCCCCTCTAGCAATCAGACCTCTATAAATCCTAGAGAGCATCCCTTGTTGCCCCACGGAGCCTAGACAGGCCCCTTCAAACCACTCCCCTCCTCCTCTCCCTCCCTGCTCCCTCCCCTTCTTCCGAATCACCGAACACATCTGCAGATACGCGAACCTATCCGACTCTCCTAAGCGGTATAAATCACGCATGCCCTCAAAGTCTCTACACTGCTGTCCAACCACCAGCTGGGAAGCCTGGGTCAGGCCCCGCGCCTCCCATCTCCGGAGTACTGCCGCCGTCGGGCCTATGCCTTCTGCACAACATGCCTGCAGGGACATGGTGGGCGACCATTTCTTTTCTCCCACCAACCGCCGCCTATATCGTCTCCACACCTGCAGTGTATGTTTCACTATCGGATTCTGACCTCTGTCTCCTCCCCCCTCCCATACTATTCGTTCCAGCTCCCCTGGTTGATACTCGTCCACCTCCATCCTTACCCACTGCTTATATGGTTCCCGCATCCACGCATAGACGGCTCGCAATTGCGCTGCCGCATAATACAAACTAAAGTTAGGGATCCCCATCCCCCCCTCCCCCACCATCACTTGCGTAGTTCTGGCCGCCACCCGTGGCCTCTTCCCCCCCAGATAAATCTCTCCACCTGCTGCTGTACCCGCCGTAGCGCTCTCCGGGGTATCGGTATGGGCAGTACTTGGAAGAGGAATAGAAACTGGGGAAGAAGCATCATCTTCACCGACGCCGTCCTCCCAAACCACGAATAATACCCTCGACTCCAACCCTGCAATCGCTCTTCCACCCGCCCCATCAGTTTATGATAGTTCAGCGCATATAAAGCCTCCAAGTTCCTCCCCAGCTGTATTCCAAGGTATCGAATCGACGTCTGCGCCCATTTAAATGGGAAACACCGTTGCCACTCCCGCTGCTCCCCCTCCTCCCCTACTAATCGTAATATCTCCGATTTCCCCCAATTAATCCGAAAACCCGCCTTCTCGCCGTATTTCTGTATCTCACTCATCACTGCCTGTAGCGTTTCGCGGGGGTTCGTGATAGTCAATAAAATGTCATCTGCGAAAAGGGAGATTTTGTATTCCTGACCTCCCACCCGAACCCCCGCCACCCCAGGATTAGCCCTCAACCTTGCCGCTAAGGGCTCGAGGGAGAGCGCAAATAACGGGGATAACGGGCATCCCTGCCTAGTCCCCCGTTCCAGCGGAAAGAACTCAGAATAGCCGCCATTTACTCGTACACATGCTTTTGGGCTACAATATAGAGCCCCTATCCATTGCACAAACCCCGGCCCAAACCCTAATTGTCCCAATACGGAGTATAAAAACGACCAAGACACTTGGTCGAAGGCCTTTTCCGCATCCAAGGAGACCAATAAAGTCTCCCTCCCCTTCTTTTGGGCCGACCAGATCACATTCAGCACTTTCCGTATGTTGTCTGCCACCTGTCGGCCCGGCACAAACCCCGCCTGGTCGGCATGCACCAGTTTCCCCAAATGCTTATTAAGTCGAGTCGCCAGTACTTTTGCCAACAACTTCGCATCTACATTTAATAAAGAAATGGGCCGGTAGGACGCACACTCCTGAGGATCCTTCCCTTCCTTATGAATGAGGGTAATACCAGCCCATCCCATGGTCTCCGCCAACGTCTCCCCCCTGCGAGGACTATTAAACACCGTAGTCAGCGGTTGCACTACCTGGCTACTAAACTGTTTATAGAAGCGCGCCGTTAGGCCGTCGAGCCCCGGGGCTTTGCCGGCCTTTAACGCCTTAATGGCCTGCAGGACTTCCTCCGGTTGGATTTCCCTATCTAGCCCTTCCTGCTCGTCCGCCGTCAATACCGGGAGTCCAGCACCTCTCACATACTCCATAATTTCCTCCCGTGACCCCCCTCCTGAGCCTTATACAATTTGCTATAGTAGGCCACAAATTCCTCTCTGATGCGCCGAACATCCCGCACCCCTTCCCCCCTGCTCTTGATCTGGGAGATCCTGTTCCACTCCCTTCTCTTCTGCAGCTGCCTCGCGAGGTATTTCCCCACTTTGTTACCCCCTTCGAAGAATCTCTGCTTCATTAACTGTAGGCGAAACTGGATCCGTTCTGCCTCTATTGCATTAACTTTGGCTCTGAGCTCCAAGACTGTCCCCCTATGCCGTCCTCCCCCCTCCTGCATATCCCTCTCCTCCGCCTCTCGTAATTGCTGCCGCAACTGCTCCTCGTGCTCTGCCCTTTCCCTCTTAATACGTGCCCCCCACTTAATGAACACCCCCTCACCACTGCCTTAAAAGCATCCCAGAGCACTCCCTCTTTTACTTCTCCTCCCCCATTCTGCCCAAAATACTCTGGAATTAGTCTCCGTAGTTCAGTTATCACCCTCGCATCCTCCAACAGACCCTCATTCAATTTCCAAAATTGTCGTCCCTTATCTTCCCCTGCCACCCGCACTATCACCACCACGGGGGCGTGATCGGACCAGGTAATCGGATCGATTTCCCCTCCCATGATCCTCCCCACTAACTCCTTCCCTACCCATATGGCATCTAATCTAGAATACGTCCCATGGGCCGCTGAGTAGAAGGTAAATTGCCTCCGGCCCGGATTAAGCATCCTCCACACATCAATCAGACCATTCTCCTGCACAAAGCGCTGATAACACTTCCTATCCTTCCCCCTCCCTTCTCGGTGGCCCGTCGTGTCTCTCCCCACCTCCCAGGCCAGATTAAAATCCCCCCCACAGATGATCACCCCCTCCCCCATTGTCTCCACCTGCTCACTCAAATCTTCCCAAAACTCGGTTTGAGCTCCCGTAGGGGCATACACATTCACCACACAGAACCATTCCGTCCCCTGCTTCACTCGCAGCAAGAGATATCGTCCCCCTTTATCCCGGGACAGCAACTGGACCTCAGTTTGTGCTTCCCCCTTAATGAGGATCGCGACCCCGCCTTTCTTTTTCTCTTTAAGATTAGAAGCGAATAGGCGATGCTTGTACCCCTTGGGTTGCAGCAGTGTCTCGTGCTTTTTCTGTAAATGTGTCTCCTGCAGCATTACTATATCAGCATTATGTCTCGTTAATTCTTTATACAATTTCTGTCTTTTCCATGGTGAATTTAAACCTTTAACATTCAACGTTAGTATTTTCAATTCCCCTCCTACTCCCCTACCCCCCCTTCCCTCCCGCTGGCTCTGTCTCTTCCCCCCTCCCCTCTCCCCCTCCGCCTCCCCCCCTTCCCCCTTCCTTCCTCCCCCCTCCCCCCTCCCCCCCTCTCAGAATTCTCCGCTGTGGAGACTCAACTTCCATATCAGCGACCCCCTTCCACCTCACCACCAAATCTTCCCCCATAGCCCCTCCTTCTCCCATCCCCCCTACTCCTCCCTCTCTCCCCACTATCCCTTCCCCCTCCTCACCCCCACTGCTCCCCACCCCTCCGAGCACCTCTCTTCCCCCCTAAACATTGCCTATCTCTCCCTCCCTTCCCCCGTAACCTATTATCCTATCTTTACCCCTCCCCCAAGCCCATCAACCAACATAGTTAAAGATACCAGTCCTTAGTGGAACAGCACCGCTTAGCCAGTCTCTTGCTCTGGTGCCGGACTTCGGTGACCACTTTTAGACGTCCTGGCTAATCTCCTGCCGCTCGCCCTCTGCCATTTCGCACTCTCCGTCTTCCCTGGTCTGGCTTCCGGACGTGATGAAGTAGCGGTACTATCAATCATCTCAGGTAGCTGCTCTGCTCCCAGCTCTTGCAAGGCTTTCCAAGCCTCCGCGCTGGATCGTACCGTCCGCGATCTCCCTTTCACCGTGACCAATAATCCAAATGGGAACAGCCACTTGTATCGCAGGTCTGCTCTCCGCAGGTAGGCCGTTACTTCTCTGATCTCCCTCCTGCGTTGCAGCGTGCCCTGGGACAGGTCTTGATATAACTCCACTTTATGTCCCTCCCAATGGAAGTTCCTCAACTTGCGGTTGGCTCCTAGCAGCAGTTCCTTGTTCTTGTAGGAGCTCAGGCATACTACTATGTCTCTTGGCCGATTGTCTCGAATGGGCCCCAGTCCTCTATGTGCTCGTTCTATATTCAGGCGGGGAACCTCCGCGTCCTCCCCATATTCAGCTTCCACTAGGAGGCGTTGGAATATTTTGTAGGCCACTTCCTCACTATTCTTGTACTTAAGCTCTTCCGGCACTCCACGCACTCGGAGATTGCTTCGCCGAGAACGATCTTCGAGATCCTCTGCTTTGGCTTTAAGGGCCTCTTGCGCCGTCTGCAGTTCATCCCAGCTCTGCTGGAGCTGCGTCAGAGTCTCACCTTGACTATCCAACCTGGTTTCAGCTTCATCCACTCGTTCGCCCAGCTCCAAGATGTCCTGGCGCATCGTCCGCACGGCCTCCATGATCTCATTTTTCACCCCACACATCTCCTCCTTCAGGTCTTCTTTTAACTCGAGAAGCCACTGCTTAATCTGTTCCGCTGCAGTCAAGCACTCCTCCCCACCTTCACTCGCTCCCGGGCTATGTGGGGTTTCCTTCTCCGGTTTGCCGGTTTTCTCCCCTTCCTTCCCTCCTTTGGACATAGCATAGGGGGACCGAAACTCTGCTAATTTCTTTTTCATCAGGCCCTCTTTTTTGGCATTTATTTTCTCCATGATAGGTCTGAGCCCGTTACCCCCAGCCGGCTACCGGGCCTGCACTCTGGACTCACCTCCTTCTATTTGCTCTTGGATGAGGGGAGTGGCCAGTTGTTACCCCCAAACCTCCACAGCGGCTGATGCCCTTCTCAGAGGGTCCCTGGTTTTTGAAGAGCCTCCCGGAGGGCCCACTGCCACTCCTCACCTGGCTGGTGGCAACTCTCCCACTGCTTTCCTCTGTCAGCAGACTGCAGCCTGTCTCAGATTCTTGCCACTGCTCTGCTCCCACCACGTGGCTGGCTGCACTCCACCGGTAAGGTTGAGCACCACAGCGTCGTGCAGGGAGGTGTTATTTTCCCCCAACGTTCAGCTTCCCCGGCTAAAGCGGGCTTCTCCCAGCAGGAAGTGCTCCTCTCTGCTGCCGCTCTCTCGGCCCACCTCCCGGCGTACTCGGCTCTCCCGTGGCCGGCTCCCCACCGTTAGGCCGCACTCCCACGCGGTGCTGAGCTGCCGCTCCGGCGGTGCGTACGGTTCCCTGCTCGCCGTTCCGCTCTCTCGGGTCACCGGTTGGGTTGGGCTGCTCTCCCTGGTTCGCTCCCGCTCTCCTTTCCGCCCTAAATACTGCCTGTAGGGGCTTTTGTAGTTTTATTTAACTCATTGGTGGCGGAGCTCCCGCGCTACGCCGCCATTCAGGTGGATGACGTCACCGGAAGTCCAAGATGGGAATCTTGATATGATTGGAGTTGAGAATCCACCAGAGTCAGGGATCCAACAAAATTGGTCATTTGATCCTCAATAACTTTAACTTTGGTAACAACATCATGTGAGAAATTACATAAAGAAGTAACAGTAAAAGACAAGCGTGTTTCAATTTTCTGAAGCATTAACCAAATATCTGCAAGAGTCACCTCACTTTTAAGTGATAAAGAATCATTATCAGATGCAGCAGGGTCCACTGGAACTAACACCGGAAGTGCAGTAGATGAAAATAACTTCAAAGGAGTAGACGAAAGAGTAGGCTGAGGGAAAGGAGGTGGTGTCCGGTATTAGGGCTCAAAGAGGCCCCATCCAGAGACTGGCTAACAAGCGGAAGGGCAGTAACATGTTTGTCCATAGGACCGGACACCTTACCTCCCTCTCCTGACGGTGCCTTGGCTGATGGCTTGCCTTCCGTTTCCCCATGGACAAACCGAAACTGCCAGTGCTCTTGTATCACCAAAGGAGCACATAGGGAGCAGCACATGCCCCTTGCAACACGCCCCTTAGAACACGCCCCCGCGGGCCGCGAACATGCGGCCGCGAGTAGACCGGCTATGCTTTGTAGGGCTCGTGGAGGGGGGCCTCCAATCCAGGGGCGGCCTCGCAGTGCCTGCAGCTGACCCAAACAGGCACCGGGCTCCTACCAGCTGCTTGCTCCGTGGCAGAAAACACCACGGCTGCTCCCACACAGGCAGATCTCTCACATGTCTCTGATATTCCAATCATATCTAACCTCTCATTTAGTGCTATATATTCTAACTCGCCCATCTTATTTTTTAGACTTCTAGCATTTGCATACAAGCATTTTAGAGACTGTATTTTATTCATATTAATTTGGCTATTGGTAGACATGGGTAATTTGGGATCTTTTAAGCTCTGTCTGCTCCATACTCGAGGGCATTTGGGCTACTTTACTCTTTTTTGGAAACTCTCTGCTTTTGGTAGTATCCTTTAAGTATACATTCTTCCGAACCATCCGCTCTTGGACGACTGTCGGCTTTCCCCTATTATCTAGTTTAAAAGCTGCTCTATCTCCTTTTTAAAGGTTAATGCCAGCAGCCTGGTTCCATCCCGGTTAAGGTGAAGCCCATCCCTTCGGAAGAGCCCCTCCTTTCCCCAGAATGTTCCCCAATTCCTAACAAATCCAAACCCCTCATCTCTGCACCATTGTCTCATTCACGCATTGAGACTCCGGAGCTCTGCCTTGCCTTTTGGGCCCTGCATGTGGAACGGGAAGCATTTCGGAGAATGCTACCCTGGAAGTTCTTGATTTCAACTTCCTGCCTAAATTTAGCCTCCAGAACCTCCCTACCACATTTTCCTATGTCATTGGTACCGACATGTACCAAGACAGCAGACTCCTCCCCAGCACTATCTAAGACCTTATCTAGGTGGCGCGTGAGGTCCGCTACCTTCGCACCAGGCAGGCATGTTACCAGGTGATCCTCACGTCCACCAGCCACCCAGCTATCTACATGCCTAATGATCGAATCACCAAACTATAACGGCTGTCCTAACCCTTCCCTCATGGGCACATGGCCCTGGAGAAACTTCCTCGGTGTGAGAGGGTTTTACATCACCTGGAGGACAGGTCCTAGTTACAGGATCACGTCCTGCCACACCAGGATGATGCTCTCCTGTCACCTGACCTCTCTCCTCCATGGCAACAGGAATGCTGCCAGACTGGAGGTGGGACTTCAGGACTATATCTCTGTAGGTCTCGTCTATGTACCTCTCTGTCTTTCTTATGTTTTCCAGGTCTGCTACTCTAGCCTCTAGAGAACGGACTTGTTCCCTGAGAGCAAAGAGCTCCTTGCACCTAGTGCACACGTAAGACCTCTCACCAACTGGGAGAAAATCATACATGTGACACTCAATGCAAAAGACTGGAAAGCCCCCATCTCACTGCTGGACTGCTGTCTGCATCTTAGTTTTTAGTTTTTGTTTAGATCTTTAAGTTCTTTACTCTGCTGGGTTCTAAATTTAACCAGAAAGCTCTCTTCTGTGTTTTAAATGTAAACTTAAACTGCTGCTACTAGGCCTTGACTGATTTAACAAAAAATAGTGGGTTCACAGATTAAGTAGCTTTAATAGAAAGAATTCCTTTCAGAAAATTCCCAGAAGTATATACTCACAATTGCAGATCTCTCTCCAGAAGTAACAGTTCCTTTTTCTAGTCTTTCAAGAAGCCCTGGAAGTATTGACAAAACTTGATTGGCAGAATGTTTTGCCTTCCTGATTTCTAAAAACCTTCATCATAAGACTTACGTTTAGTCTTATGAAAAAATTGGTTTTATCAAGTTTTTGGTATTACAATGGGGGCTTCAGTAGCCCCCACTGTAGCAACATATTAGCTTCATTTGAAGAAGAAAATTTATATTGTTTCCATTGGATGTCATCTATTAGTTTATGGAAACGTTATTTAGATGACATCTTTTGTCTTTGGAAAGGATCCCTGTCGTTTTTTACAAGAATTTGAGTGGTTGAACACTCGAAAATCAAATTTACAATTTAAATGTTCTTATGATTTGCCTAAGATAATTTTCTTGGATCTTGTTGTTGAGAAATCTGGATCTCGTAATAACTTGCTGTATTTCTCTAGTCATCATCCAGTTAAATTATGAAAGGGATTTCCAGTTAGTCAATTTCTTAGACTTTGATAAATTTTGTTATGATGAAGAGGAATACAAGATTCAAGCCAGCAAGTTTGTTCAATTTTATTTATATTGTGGATATCTTATGAATGTCTTGAAAAATGCATATAAGTGAGGTCTCCATGCACATGAGGATTATTTGTTATTTCAAGAATCGAATAGAATATACACTATGGGAGTATTTTCACTATCATTTTCTGTTAAAGCTCTGATCATATCTTCTTTAATTTATAAGCACAGGAGCATATTACAGTCACATGCCAGTTTTAAAAATAACCTGGTTGTAACATATTGGCAAGGGAGAAATATTGCTAATTAGTAAATATATTACTTGTGGTGGTGTTAAATGCCGTCGAGTCGGAGTCAACTCATGGTGACCCTCTGGATAGCTATCCTAAATTGTGTTCGGTCTTCAGTCAGGCAGCTCATTGACAGACTGTACCCGTAGCTGCTGCTGTTGTATCGATCCATCTCATTGCTGGCCTTCTTCTTTTGTGTTGACCTTCTATTTTGCCAAGCATGATGTCTTTCTCTAATGATCTCCGCATGATGTGTCCAAAGTGTGAAAGTCGAAGTCTTGTCATCTAAGCTTCTAAAGAAAGCTTAGGTTTGTTCTCTTCTAGTACCGACTGGTTTTTTCTTCGGGCAGTCCATGGTATACATAGTATTCGCCACCAGCACCATAATTCAAAGGCATCAATCTTCTTCCTATCTTTTTCACTGTCCAGCTTTCACATCCATATGATGTTATTGAAAATACCATGGCTTGAACAAGTCAAATCTTTGTATGGAGAGAGACATCTCTGCTCTTGAGAATCTTATCGAGGTCTTTCATAGCCATTCTGCCAAGAGCAATGCGTTGTCTGATTTCTTGACTGCTTGTTGCTTCTTTCTTGATAGTTGATCCAAGTAGGTTAAAGTTGTTCACAATTTCAATTTCTTCTCCTTCAATGATGAACCTGTTGTTATGCCAGTTTTCATGATCTTTGTCTTCTTAACATTAAGGTGCAGGCCCATTTTGAGACTGTTCTTTGATTGTGAGAAGCAAATGTTTCAGAACATCTTCACTTTCAGCCAGTAATGTGGTATCATCAGCATAGTTGTTGAGTTTTCCACCAATCTTCACACCTCTGTCTTCATACAATCCTGCTTCTCTGATTTGTTCTGCATATAAATTAAACAGGTAGGGGGAAAGTATGCAGCCTTGTCTTACACCTTTGCTTATTTTAAACCATTCTGTTTCTCCTTGTTCCGTTCGACCTGTTGCTTCTTGATCAGTGTACAGATTGTGCAAGAGTATGATAAGGTGTTCTGGTATACCCATGCTTCTTAATGTGGCCCAAAGTTTCTCATGGTTTACACAGTCAAAAGCCTTGCTATAGTCGATAAAGCGCACATAGATATCCTTTTAGTATTCTTTACTTTTCAAGGATCCATCTCACATTCGCAATAATGTGTCTCATTCCTTGCCCTTTCCTGAACCCTGCTTGCACTTCAGGTAGTTCTTGTTCCAGGTATGGTTGTAGTCTCTTTTGAATAATCTTCAGTAGAATCTTGCTGGCATGTGGGATCAGAGTGATTGTGTGATAATTTCCACAGTTGGTTTGGGTCACCTTTCTTTAGTATTGGTATAAACACAGATCTTTTCCAGTTGGCCATGATGTTGTCTTCCATATTTCTTGGCAGAGCCTTGTATACGGTAACAGCTGCATCAGATTGCTGTAATACTTCTATGGGAATGCTATCAATGCCTGGTGCTTTGTTCTTTGATAAGGCTTTCAATGCTGCTTCAGCTTCTTCTTTCATCACCAATGGTTCCCGATCATAAGGTACAGGTTGAAACGGCTGTTGGTCCACTTGATCTTTATCATATAAAAACTCTGTATATTCCTTCCACCTTTTCTTGATCTTCTCAGCATCATTCAACATAGAACCTTGAGCATCTTGTAACATTCCAATTCGAGGCTGGAACTTTTTCTTTAACTCTCGTAGCTTTAGGAAAGCTGATCTTGTTCTTCCTCTAATAGTTTCTGCTTCTCTTTCCTTGCATGCGTCATTGTAGTACTTTTTTCCTTGTCCTCTCTTGCTGCACATTGGAAATCTCTGTTTTGTGATTTGTCTTTCTTTCTCCTCTGGCTTTAGCTTCTCTACGTTTCTGGGCAATTTTCAGAGTTTCTTCCATCGTCCATTTTGGCCATTTTTTTCTTTTTCACCTTTTGTAGAGACTTCTCGCTTTTTTCCAACACAACCTTCTTGATGTCATTCCATAACTCTTCTGGAGCTCTGTCATTTGTATCTAAAGCAGCAAATCGATTTTGCAGGCAGTCTTTAAATTCCAGTGGTATATTCTCAAGGTCATATTTTGCTGTATTCATGAGTGGCTTGCTCATTTTCAACTTTAGCTTGAGTTTGCATACTAGTAGTTGATGATCTGTACCACAGTCAGCTCCAGGGTTTGTCTTTGTTGATGTTATAGAGCTTTTCCATCGTTGACTTCCACAGATGTTGTCAATTTGATATTTATACAATCCATTGGGTGAAGTCCATTTGTACAGTCGCCGCTTATGTTGCTAGAAGAAGGTGTTTGAGATGACTAGATCGTTGGTCTTGCAGAATTCTATCAGTCTTTCTCCAGCTTCATTTCTGTTGCCAAGTCCATATTTTCCAACTACTTTGCCGCCTTCTTTGTTGCCAACATTTGCGTTCCAGTCACCCATGACTATCAGGATATCCTGTTTGCATGTTCTGTCAATTTCAGCTTGTACTTGTTCATAGAACTCTTCAATTTCATTCTCTTCTGCAGCTGTTGTTGGGGCATATACTTGAATTATAGTTGTGTTGATAGGCATTCCTCGTAGACGAATAGAGATTAAGCGTTCGCTGACTGCATTGTATTTCATTACAGTTCTTGCAAGTTTCTTCTTTATTATAAATGCAACACCATTTCTTCTGTCTTTCATTTCCAGCATAGTAGACCATGTGATCATCTGATGCAAAATGCCTGATGCCAGTCCAGTTCACTGACACCCAACAGATCAAGTTGTACACGTTCCATTTCATTCTTGACAGTCTTCAACTTCCCTTGGTTCATGCTTCGTACATTCCATGTTCCAATGTGTAAGACATCTTTACAGCTTCTGACTCTCTCATTTCATGCGCAGCTACATCAGCAGTCAGACGTCCCAAGGGCTTTGATCCAACCACATCATAAATGCTGGCTTTTCTCTGAAAAGTCTTCAGCTCTTCCCCAGTAGCCATTTGAGTGCCTTCCGACCTGGTGGTCTCAGCTTCCAGCACTATAGCACAATTTGTTTTGTTGTAACTATCCATTGGGTTTTCATGGCAAGATACAGAAGTAGATTGCCGGGCCTTTCTTCCGCACAGTGTAAGTTTGGTGGTGTTGCGGTTGTCACAGAAATGTGATCCTCTGCCGTCAACACTATCCCATTCTGCTGCTGCCCAAATGGGTGGTTTGTCTTGGTCTGGCACCTCAGCTGAGACCTGTCCATCCTGGGAGACCCTGCCAGTAGTTAAACTACCGATAGTTTAGCTCTCAGCATCACTGATGCACACAAGCCCTCACAGCACGACAAGCTGCAAACCAAGTGAGGGCTGGCAAGTCATGAAGTATCTTTGTCTGAAGAATTAGGTCATTATTCACGTGGCCGATGAGAGTTTTTTATCACTCTACCATTAAAGGAAGAAAGTTGGAGTCCTGCTACCTTAAGACGTCTGATACAAGCCTGTTGGGATGACTTCTTGTCAAACTTCTTATGTTTCTATCATATAGTGCCCTTGTGCAAAATTGTATATGGGGAGAACAAGACAGGCTATGATTCACTGACTGCGGGAACACCATTCACGATTGAAAACTGCTAATAACGCAGCTCCTATTGTTGATCATTGTCTTCAATGCAATCATTTATTTACTAATTTACAATGGCATGTAATTGACCATATACCAAAAAAGTGGAGGGGAGGGAATTGGAAGGCTCAATTAAGCTATACTACAAGGAACAATTCTGGATATTTTCTCTCAATACAGTGTATCCCAGTGGCCTTAATCAACAGATTGATTGGTATACATTTAGTGTAGTTTTTTCTGAATAAGCTAACTTGCATTCAGCCAGTGAGAGCTTGCAAGACTTTTATAAGTACGCCGTGGCCATCTTCTTTTGAAAGACATGGAAGCTCACGGACTGTGGGAAGATCAACCTTTTTAAAGGAGGAAATTCATGTGCAATACATGATTTTGTAATTATCAGTGCCCTGATGCAGAATTAAGCTAAAGCTATTCAAAACGTGACTGTCATAGCCTGCTGTTTGTTGATAATCCTTTACAGAATATGAGACTTGAATAACTTTTGATCACAATAAAAGAATAAAATGGACTAAAACCAATTTAAGAGCAGCTGGTTTATAGCATCTTTGCATGATTTAGTTTTACAAAAAATTATATAATGTGAGTTACATTGCATGCAGAATTTGTTGGTGTCGCTTGTGGAATTGATACTCCTGTATAGATCCAAATGAGTGTAAGAAGCCCTTATAACCTCCGACATGTTGCATTTATTCGATCTTATTTATTTTATTTAATGTCTTTTATACCACGCTATTTAAAATCAGCGCGGTTTACATTCAAAAATAACATATACATTGCGGCCTAGGCTGCGCTGTATGTACAATAGCACAGGTTATCTAACTTGGACAAAATCAGGTACCTATATTTAATTTAATTTAATTAACAGTATTTCTAAACCGCCTTATCTTAATAATCAAGGTGGTATCACAGCAAACAATCGAGTAAAGTGAGTGTGTTATACATGCAGTGAGGGTGAAGTTGAGTGTGTGTTGTATTGTGTGCTGGATTGGTATGAGCTATGTACAGAGTGGGCTATATACAGTGGTGCAAAAAACATATACATTCATTATTTAGGCAGTATCATGTGCTGTTATACATTTTCTGAGGTTATGTGATGTGTCCATAGTGTTCTATGAACAGCATGGTTTTCAGTTGTTTTCTAAAGTCCTTGAGGTCTGTAGTAGCTCTTAGATCGTCCGGTAGATTGTTCCATATTGTTGGAGCGGCCATGGAGAGTGCTCTGTCTGTTGTGTCCTTGCGTGTGTGTTTGTATTCACTTGGGGTGCTGACTCGGTTGTGTGTATGTTTTCTTCTGGGACGTGAACTGGTGTCTGGTTGTATGAGGGTGTGCAGGCTGTTTGCTGATATGTGCTGTTTTATCTGTTATATATGCTGGGGATCAAGACCCCGGCCCAGGTGGGCATGTCATTGGGAAGAGACTATTTACAAAAGTGCTGACTATATACATTCTGCTATTTACATGGTATGCATGGTTTGCCTTGGCACCGTTCGGTATAACTGCCTCATTGCTCGCTGGGTGTATTAGTGGGGTCGTCCTGATGGGAGGTGGCTGTATCTCCAGGAACAAGCAGGAATGAGTCTTCACATATGGGTACGTCGGTACCGACGGAGCCTGCGCGGGAACGCTCCCCAGCGTCCAATCAGAAAGCTTTTGGGAGCATCCCTCAGCGCCTGCGTGCTGCCTTTCCGCCTTTCCAACTGTCTCTCCTCAGTTTTCGTTTTTCCGCAGAGCTGGCAGGACGTCCTCCTGTCACCGCAGAAAATTCTTCTTTCAATTCTTTTGTTTTCTTGTGGTCGCGGCTGTCTCCCCGACACCACCGGTACCGCCGGTGTTTCTTTTTTCTTTTTCTGTAATTTTTTCCCTTCAGGGTATATTTTTTCTTCTGTCTTAAATTTTTAGGTCTTCTAGGCCTGTCCATGTCCCTCATGGAACCGCCAGCCATTTTCTCTAAAATGTTTTAGCTGTGGCGGTACAGCTTTATTTTTAGAC
The DNA here is from genome assembly GCA_033557465.1 of Ichthyophis bannanicus. Lineage (NCBI taxonomy): Eukaryota > Metazoa > Chordata > Amphibia > Gymnophiona > Ichthyophiidae > Ichthyophis > Ichthyophis bannanicus. Next base: position 152,410,972 of record CM066037.1, read on the forward strand.
TCCAAAAGCTGGTGTTTAACCTGTTTGGGTCCTGACCATTTTCCTCCGGAGCCCTCGGGCTACAGTTTTTGTGAGAAGAGATTTTCAACATCGAGTTTCCCTCGATACCAGGTTCCCTTCCAGTGTCAGGGCACCGAACATTTCTTCTACACGTGATCAGGTAACCCACAAACAGTCTCTTAAGACTAGCCAACCCTCGAGTGGTAGGTCTCATGCACAGCATGAAGACTGCTCCGGCCTTGCCCTCGAGGGTCCATTGGCTTCAAAACCCCGGCGGGAGTCTTCGGCCTCTAAAGCCTATGAGGGGTTTCACGTTGTTCCTGGGGCTCACCCCTCACAGAACATACCTGAGCCATGCTCGGTGGTGGCATCCGCTTCGAGCGGTACAGATACCCCGGCATCGGCACTGATGTTGGACATAACACTCCTCACCAGGGATCGTCATCTGGCTTCCTCGGTACCTTCAGGACCGGTGGATACGCTCCAGATTGACATTCCAGTATCGGCATCCACGCCGATACTACCACCGACATCGGTACCCTCTAGACATGCATCGATAGACTCGCTCCCCTCAATGCCGAGTCTGGAATCGATCTCTGGTCTGGAAGATTGGGTACCGACACATCTCGGTACCGAGGATGATTACCAGTTCAGTTACCTCGGTACCGATTGAGCTGCCACAGATGACTGCTCTGGTGTCGGTGTCGCCTTCGATTCCGACAGCGCTACCGGTATCGGTTTCTGCAGTAGCATCGGGGCCAGCTCCTTCCATGCTTCCTTCACCAGGGTCGCTCCTTTCTATACCAAGTCTGGAGTCGATACCTGGCATAGACGATGTAGTACTGACTGTCACAGGTCCTGACCTCCAGTACCAACATCCATCCCTTAAGGATCTTTTTTTGCACCGTGCAGTATCTTATCTTCCTTATATACTCAGGTAGATCCTCCGGTGCCCAGGCTAGTTCTTCAGATCTAGCCTGTCCTGGGAAGGTTCTTTTTGGAGATTCTTCTTTTCAGGATTTCCTCTTGGATATGGCAAGATCCCTTACCATTCCTATCCCTGGCCATGATCCCACACAAGACTCTGTTTCTACTGGAGCAAAGGAAAACATAATGCTTCCTTTGCATCATTCCTTGCGGGATCTTCTAAGAATGTGGGAAGCACCTTTAAGGGTACCCACACCTTCTAGAGCAACTGATCTTCTGTATCAGGTGCCCCCCTCTCCAGGGTTTCAAAAGACTCAACTTCCTCATCATTCCATTGTAGTGGAATTAGCATATGAGTCTATCTCTTCAGGAGCTCACAAAGAAATTATATCTTTTGGCTCCTTTTCTTTCAGAGCCCAAGACTGCAGACTATTCCTTACTACTTAGTCATCTTCAAAATATCTCTTGGTTTCTTACTCGTGCTTCCCTAGACTCATTTGAGTCTATTAGCAGAACTTCTGCTATAGCTTGTGGTGGAGAAGCAGCTGCTGAGGGCAGGAAAAAAAAAGGGAAAACTGCCTTTTTTTTTTTTCTTTTACCCATAAAACTGCAGGCACTGAAAGGGTTAACACCAACACTAAAGGTAAAGATTTCTCACAGAGAAGTGCAGACCTAAGCACACGCCCTGTTCCCATGGAGATAGAGGGAGGAGAAGGGAGTGGTTTGGGGGTGGAGTCAAAGGGGATAGGACAGCCCCAAACATTTAGGAACGGAAGCTGCACTTATACAGGAGAGAAGGGGAGAGAGAAGGAAGAACCGTATGAGAGAAGGAGAGACAGAGGACACGAGGGTTCCAGGAAGGAAGGACAAGAATTTCTTACCCATGGAAATCCCTTGCACAGAAGCAATTGAGAACCAGGAGCAAAGAGCTGACAAGGCCAGTGGAAAGCTCAGGGGAGGAGTCCTCAGAGGAGGAAATATTCTCCAAGAGTTCATGGCTCAACTCTTCTCCTAGTAAGGATTCTATAAGGAGGAAAAGCAGCACTAATAAGGTGAGCCCTTTACAACGTTTGAAAGGCTTATTAGACAAAGAGGGTTTTTCCTGCCCTTCCCCCACAAGCTCACACACTGTTAAGGGTACCTGGGAGAAGCTCCTAAAGGCTGTGCAAGCTAGTGAGGCTTTTCAGGAAGATACCAGGGGAAACAGTGACCAGGAAGAGTGTAGTGTGGAGGATATTGACTTGGGAGACACTGTGGATTTAGACAATGTCTCAGACATGGAAATAAGCCGTGCAATCTGTGCTAAAGAAGTATAAAGGAACCAAATAGGGTTTGAAAGCAGAAAGAAACCCAGCTGGTCTTGATTACTGAATGCATCTGTGTTACCTCGTGCTAAGTAAAAACTGAAGGAAGAGTGTTATCTGGAATGAGCCAGAAGTTCTTTTACAAGGACATTTTAAAGCCCATTACTTTTTAGCTGTGCTTTTAAAAGTAGCTGTCCTGTTTAAAGCTGCTTGGGAAGAAGCTGTGCTGGAAGTGTGTTATAATTGGAAAAGAATTCTATTGCTTGTGAAAGTATCTAGGTGGGCCAGGAAGTTTTGCTACACCTACTGTGAAGTAACAGAGGGTGGCATAGCGCCTCCTGAAGACCAGGAAACAGAATACTGCTGAAAATAGTTTTATCAGAAAGCAGGTTTCAAAGCTGTATCAAGCCAAGGACTGTATAATAGGCTTGTGTGCTGTTATTTGGAGAAGTATCCTGAATTTTGTTTTGGTCAACTTCAATCAATTCATGTCAAAGAATTGAACCGGTTAGGAAATCCTTGTTTCTAAAAATAAAGAAATATTCCTGCGACCTTTGCACTTGGCTCTAATCCTTTCGGGGACACAACTACATGCTACTGGGCTAATTTCAACAAAGGACAATCGGCGCCTCCCCTGTAGCCCTAGGCAACCGCTTGGCCACACGGGGGCGCGCCGACAGGTGGCGTAGTTATTGGATTTGAGGAAAGCCTACCAATTGAAGCTACTGGAAAACATCAGGATTTACCAGGTGGCCGGAGTGACATCCTGAAAGCCTTCATAAGAATTCTGCAGAGAGAACCAGGACCGGAGACTCAGCGGAGCGGAGTTGGAGAGCCCAGCTGGTACCGACGGTGCTGAGAGGCCTGATTCATCACTTACAGCAGGTAAACCCGTATTTAAAGGGGTTAATCGAGGATTGCTGTAAGAGGGGAGGTTCTGCAGGTGGAGGAGAGTAAGTGCTGTGATAAGGGCCGCACTTGGTGTATTTCGTTTTTTTGTTTCTTTCCAGCATTCCAGGATGGAGCGTGCAGAGCTTATCAACTGGATGGCAGACTGTTTCCGCCAACAGCAGGAGAATGCTGCGAGGGCACAAGAGAAAATGGCTGCCATGATGAGGGAACAGCAACAGCCGCTCCTGGACCTCATGACTGCCTGGATGAAGGAGCAGAAGAAAGAGACGGATGAGATAAGGACTGGGTCTAGTTCCTCAGGAACATTGTTGGGACTGGGACAATACAGTAAAGGACCTTTTTCATTTGGGCCTTTAACCCCAGGTGATGTAGATGACTGCTTCGAAGTGTTCGAGCGTGTGGCAGTCCTAAGTGGATGGCCAGTAGAGCAATGGGCTGTACGGATAGCAGGCTCCCTTACAGGGGAAGCTCTTGCAGCTTATAGGGCCGTGCCTGCTGAGCTCGCCTCCACTTATGACGAGGTAAAAAAGGCCGTGAGAGACCGATTGGGATTGACTCCAATGGTCTACCGCCGTCTTTTTAGAGCGTGTAAATTGAGGTCAGATGAAACGCCTCAGGCTTTGTGCCAGCGCCTCAAGGCTCTAATGTATAAGTGGCTTTTACCTGACGGAAAAACTGTTGATTCTATTCTAGATACAATTGCTCTAGAACAGTTTATAGAGGCTGTGCCACAGGAAATGAGATCTTTTCTGGTCTTACAAGATTGCAGGAACACTAAAGAAGCAACTTCTTTGGCAGAGCGGTTCCTAGAAGCTCGAGTAATAGGCCAAATGAAGAGTGCAGGGTTGAGCCAGGCAAATGTAAGAGAGCCAGAAAGAGTGAGCAAGACCATGCTAGGAGAGGTTATATAAGGAAAACCCCTAGGCAGGTCAGGGTACGAGCAGCGCAAGTGTTATGGCTGCCGAAATAAGGGCCATTTAAAGAAAGAGTGTCACACTAGGACAGTGTTGATAACAAACCCCTCCAAGGAAGTAGGAGAGGGCTTTCTGCTGTCAGTGGAGGTGGAGAACATCCCAGTACAGGCGCTCCTAGATTCAGGCGCCGACCAGTCGATGGTCTCCCAACAGCTGTGGGCAGAGATACAAGCCAGGAGAGGAGGCCCCATAGAAAAATATTCAGAGGGGAATATAAGGATCCGATGCGTTCACGGCGCAGCATCCGCTTATCCCCTACATAAAATTGTAGTGAAGGGCCTAGGCATGAAAAGAACTGTCACTATAGCCGTAGTCCCAAAACTCCCGTTTCCCATAGTTTTAGGGAGGGACTGGCCACAGTTCAAACGTGGGCTAGCCAAGGGTTTAGAGTCCAGGACAGGGTTAATGTCTGATGGAGCCCAAACCAAGGCTAGGGAGGAAGATTCAAATGAAGAGCTGACACCCACTAGAGAAAGTGATAAGCTGGGACAGGCGAGGGGCTTTACATCCTCGCGGGAACCCAAGGCAAGGTCCCAGGTACTGCCTGCTCCCTTGTTTGCGACCGCTCACAAGAAGCAGGATAGAGGGGTAGCTCAAAGAAGAGATCAGGATATTAAGCCTAAGTTCGTGTTAAAATGCTGTCGCACTACTCCTAATGCCCGGATACCCAAGCGAGCGACTGAGCATGCCGCAGGGTTAGATCTCCACAGCACTGAAGATATTAGTATCCCAAGACTGGGGAGGGCTTTGGTGGAGACGGGGTTACAGGTAGAGATACTGCCTGGATGCTAGGGCCGGATTGCTCCCCGCTCCGGCCTAGCAGTGAAGAACTGTATTGATGTAGGAGCAGGGGTAGTGGACCCTGATTACCGGGGGCTCGTCAAAGTCTTATTACTCAACTTTTCTAAGACAGACTTTCGGGTAAACACGGGAGACCGGATAGCCCAGCTAATCCTGAAAAGGGTTGGGTTTCCTCCGGTGGAAGAAGTGCCAGAGTTAAACCCTACGGTACGGGGGTCAGCGGGGTTTGGTTCTACGGGACGGGCGGAAATAAAGGGGCTAGCAGCCACTAGGGAGGAGGATAAGGCCGATGTGGACCTTGGTCCTCAATTGGCTGACTGTAAAGCCAAGCCCACTCCGAGGATGGGAGACGAACTGGCGTGGAACCAACAACAGGACCTGTTTAGGTTGTTGCAAAGGTTCCCAGACGTCTTAACCCCGGTACCACGAGAGACAAGACTCGTGGCCCACCAGGAGGTAACCCCACCAGGTGAGGTGATACGGCAAAGGCCGTACAGGCTTCCTGAAGCCAAACAGCAAGAAGTTGTCCGGCAGGTAAGGGAAATGTTGGACATGGGCGTAATCGAGGAGTCAGTTAGCCCATGGAATAGTCCAATAGTTATGGTCCCGAAGCCTGACGGAACGATACGGTTTTGTATCGATTTCCGAAAGGTCAACGCTATTTCTAAATTTGATACCTATCCCATGCCCAGGATAGAGGAATTGTTGGACCAGCTGGGGCAAGCCGCTTATCTCACCACCCTTGACATGTCCAGAGGGTACTGGCAGATTCCCCTTACCCGGGAGTCTCGCCAGAAAACCGCCTTCAGTACACCTATAGGATTGTACCAGTTCCGTCGGATGCCCTTTGGCCTACACGGGGCGGCGGCCACGTGTCAGAGGCTGGTAGACATCGTCCTACGCCCACATCGCCAATATGCTCTAGCTTACATGGACGATGTGGTAATACACAGTAAATGTTGGGACCAACACCTTGTTCATATCACCGCAGTATTAGAAGCGATGAAGAAAGCCGGTATCACCTTAAACCCTAGCAAGTGCATGTTTGGGGGGAGGGAGGTGAAGTATCTCGGGCACATTGTGGGACGGGGGGGTAGTGAAGCCCCTCATTGACAAAGTGAAAAGCGTGAGAGACTTTCCGAAGCCAGTGAATAAGAAGCAAGTGCGTAGCTTTTTAGGCTTAATTGGCTACTATAGACGATTCTTGCCCCATTTCGCAACGGAAAGCCCCTCTCTCACAGATATGCTAAAGAAAAATGCGCCAATGCAAGTAAAATGGTCACCAAAGGCAGAGCAGGCCTTTACACAACTAAAGGAACAACTATGTTCGGCGCCGGTCTTAAGAGGGATGGACTTTAATAAGTCCTTCATACTACAGACCGATGTGTCCGAGACAGGGGTAGGTGCAGTTCTAGCGCAAAAACATGGAGGGGTAGAGCACCCGGTTATGTTTTTAAGTAGAAAACTGGCCCCTGCGGAACAAAAATATTCCACGGTCGAGAGGGAATGCCTCGCCATACGTTGGGCAGTGGAGGCACTTCGTTTTTACCTAACTGGCCGTAGGTTCCGTTTAGTAACTGACCATGCGCCATTGAAGTGGTTAACCAGCATGAAAGACCACAACCCTCTACTCACCAGATGGTACATGGCCCTACAGGCGTACGACTTCCAGGTGGAGCACAGGGCGGGGAGGCTACATACTAATGCCGATGCCCTTTCACGGATTCCGGGCTGTGCGCTAGAAACGCCAGCACGGAATATCTTAAGGGGGGGTTATGTGGTGGAGAAGCAGCCGCTGAGGGCAGAAAAAAAAGGGAAAACTGCCTTTTTTTTTTCTTTTACCCATAAAACTGCAGGCACTGAAAGGGTTAACACCAACACTAAAGGTAAAGATTTCTCACAGAGAAGTGCAGACCTAAGCACACGCCCTGTTCCCATGGAGATAGAGGGAGGAGAAGGGAGTGGTTTGGGGGTGGAGTCAAAGGGGATAGGACAGCCCCAAACATTTAGGAACGGAAGCTGCACTTATACAGGAGAGAAGGGGAGAGAGAAGGAAGAACCGTATGAGAGAGAGAAGGAGAGAGAGAGAGGACACAGACACAGAGGACACGAGGGTTCCAGGAAGGAAGAACAAGAAACCCATGGAAATCCCTTGCACAGAAGCAATTGAGAACCAGGAGCAAAGAGCTGACAAGGCCAGTGGAAAGCTCAGGGGAGGAGTCCTCAGAGGAGGACTCCAAGAGTTCATGGCTCAACTCTTCTCCTAGTAAGGAATCTATAAGGAGGAAAAGCAGCACTAATAAGGTGAGCCCTTTACAACGTTTGAAAGGCTTATTAGACAAAGAGGGTTTTTCCTGCCCTTCCCCCACAAGCTCACACACTGTTAAGGGTACCTGGGAGAAGCTCCTAAAGGCTGTGCAAGCTAGTGAGGCTTTTCAGGAAGATACCAGGGGAAACAGTGACCAGGAAGAGTCTAGTGTGGAGGATATGGACTTGGGAGACACTGTGGATTTAGACAATGTCTCAGACATGGAAATAAGCCGTGCAATCTGTGCTAAAGAAGTATAAAGGAACCAAATAGGGTTTGAAAGCAGAAAGAAACCCAGCTGGTCTTGATTACTGAATGCATCTGTGTTACCTCGTGCTAAGTAAAAACTGAAGGAAGAGTGTTATCTGGAATGAGCCAGAAGTTCTTTTACAAGAACATTTTAAAGCCCATTACTTTTTAGCTGTGCTTTTAAAAGTAGCTGTCCTGTTTAAAGCTGCTTGGGAAGAAGCTGTGCTGAAAGTGTGTTATAATTGGAAAAGAATTCTATTGCTTGTGAAAGTATCTAGGTGGGCCAGGAAGTTTTGCTACACCTACTGTGAAGTAACAGAGGGTGGCATAGCGCCTCCTGGAGACCAGGAAACAGAATACTGCTGAAAATAGTTTTATCAGAAAGCAGGTTTCAAAGCTGTATCAAGCCAAGGACTGTATAATAGGCTTGTGTGCTGTTATTTGGAGAAGTATCCTGAATTTTGTTTTGGTCAACTTCAATCAATTCATGTCAAAGAATTGAACCGGTTAGGAAATCCTTGTTTCTAAAAATAAAGAAATATTCCTGCGACCTTTGCACTTGGCTCTAATCCTTTCGGGGACACAACTACATGCTACTGGGCTAATTTCAACAAAGGACAATCGGCGCCTCCCCTGTAGCCCTAGGCAACCGCCTGGCCACACGGGGGCGCGCCAACAAGCTATAGGGGCACGACGTAGAGCCTGGCTCCAAGTTTCAGACTTAGACAAATGGGCACAACAAAGACTGGGTAATACTCCTTGCAGTGGAGAAAATCTCTTCAATAAGGAGTCTTTACATCAGGTTGCTCAGTGGTCCACTGACTTCCCTGTTTCTGAAGGCTATCCTAAGCCTTCTCCTTCCCCAGTAGGTAGGAAATGCCCTACCAAACCACCTTTCCCTAGGAGGAGAAGGTTTTATTCGTCTCCTGTCCATCATACAGATGTTCCCAAGCAGGGGAGGCATCGTCCTGGTCTGAAGAATCCAAACTCTCACCAGGCTAAACAAACCCAGCAACCAAAGGGTTTCTGATAAATCATTTTTCTGCCTCTTGGTTTACAACCTACAGTTGACTTCTTCTCAGCAGAAGTTTTTCACTGTTTTTTCATTCAAAACTCTACACATGGATTTCTTTTCTCAGGACATCCAGTTGCTCTTAGATATGCTGAGCTGTCAGGATATTCATGTCTATGGGTCACAGGTTTCTCCTCTTCTTCCTGCCAAGAAGAGAGGTTTAACAACTATCACATGATAGTTTTCTGTACCAACATGAATTTTTTTTTTCCTTCCACAGACTTACCATATGGTAAGTCACCCTTCAGCTCTTGTTTCTCTACCCTCTTATCCAGGTTTTCCCCTGTAAGAGTGGTACCATACCACTGGAGGGCTTCTTTAGCCTTTCTAGTCTTTCTTTCCATTCCAGTGTGGAGTTTTTTCTCTTGAGTAAACTCCCTCCTTTTTGCCTGGGCAGCTCATCAGACAGGAACAGGGATTTCTTACTCTCGTTCTGTCTATTCTTTCTGTTTTACACAGAGATTCTCTCTGCTGTCTTATTCAGCAGCTGCCCATGCAGGAGTTCTAGTGATTGGACTACTGGTACTTTTCTACAAGTTTCCAGTCTTGTCCTCCACTACTTTCTGTCTGGCCTTAGTAGTGATTCCAAGACAGTGCATACATCTTTCTCCAGGACCAAGCAGGAAGTCAGTCCTCACATATGGGTGACGTCTGCGCCGACGGAGCCCTCGCGGAGCAATTTCCCCAGCTTTCAAAGAAAGCCTTTGGGAATTGCAGCGCGCATGCGTGGTCCCCTTCCCGCCCAAGGGTGCCATCTTGCTCAGTCTTCTTTTTTCCGCGGAGCCCTACAAACGCTGTTTGTGATCACCGCTGAAAACGTTGATTTTCTCTCTTATTTTTTATTCTTTCTCGGTTCGACGCCGGATCCTTTTTCCCACCCAGACCCGCTACACCGGTATCGGGTCCGTTTCTTTATTTTTCGGTTTTTTGTCCTTCGTGACAAGCGTTCGCGCCATTTTTTCCTTTTCACTGGCAGCCCTGTCTCTTGACCTCGCAGGGGCCCTTTTTCCCTCGATGGCTGCCAGCGGGTTTAAGAAGTGTGATCGTTGTAAGAAACTTATGTCTCTTACCGACACACTTGATTGCTGCCTCCGCTGCCTCTGACCCGATCATGACCCGATGATCTGTGGTCCGTGTGGCAAGATGTCCTCAAAAGCGTTGAGTCGGCAGCATCAACGGGAACGAATCTTCTCTGACTCCGCGTCCGGCCGGGCCCGGACCTCGTCAGAGGCTTCGACGTCCCGGGACTCCGGTCCTGAGCATCGTCGGAGTTCCTCTGAGCAGGGATCTCCTACCCAGGAGCATCATCGGAAGAAGAAACCCGCGAGGGCGGCGTCGGTGGACGCTCCTGGTTCCTCGAGGGCCAGGTCGCATAGCCCCGATAGCCGTCCCGGGTCCTCTGAGTCTGAGAGGCCTTCGAAACATCCTCGTCTCGAAATGGAGTCGCCTGGACACGTGAGTACTGTAGTCCTCATGGACTCGCCTCCGAAGGAGCTGACGTCGGGCCCGACGCCGTCGGGGCCCGAGTCAGGGGCTGCTGGGTCTCCTGAGCTTGGACTCAGGTTGACGGCCTTGGAGAGCAGTTTGGCTGCCTTCATGGACCAGCAGTGGGCATTGATCGCTGGCCTTGCCAATGCGTCTGCCCCGGCCACCGGGACGTCGACGTCCAAGTCGACCCCGGAGACCGAGCCGATCCTCGAGTCCATACGAGCTCGAGTCGATCCTCGGTCACGGTCTCCCTCGGCCTCCCGTTCGGGACCGAGGGCGTCGGGGCGGAGGACATCGGTGCCCGCCCGACCGGAGCCACTCGATTCCTCCTCCGAGGAGTCCGACTGGGAAACGGAGGACGAAGAGTCACCTGGTAGTTTTCGGACTCGGTGTGTCCCATCGGACTCGCCCGAGTCCAAACCTCGGAGATGGTCCCCCCCCCGGAGGACACCCGGTTTTTGGACTTCGTACGGGATATGGCCAAGGCCTTGGCGTTCCCCGCGGATCCCGAGGAGGAGCCTCGAGCCGAAGAGCTCGATGCCCTCCAGTATGACTCTCCCCCGAAGGAGGCCTTTACTGTACTGGTTCCTCCGATGCTGGAACGACTTCTCTTCCGCATGTGGGAGAGCCCGGTGCCAGTGTTAAGCAAGCGGGTCAATTCTATTTATCGAGTCCGCAAGAGCCCCGGGTTCCAAAAGGCACAACTACCGCACCATTCCATGGTGGTGGAATCGGCCATGCATCGACTCAAGAGTTAGAAGATGCACTCCTCGGTGCCTCCTGGCCGGGAGGCCCGGAGCCTGGATGCCCTCGGTAGAAAGTGTTTCCAGGGCTCTATGCCCGCTTGTCGAGTCCAGACCTACCAGCTCTATATGGGCATGTATCTCTGAGATCTGGCAAAAGAAATTGCCGGGTTCTCTGCTGGTCTCTCCGAGGAACCTTTGCAGAGGTTCCAAGCCTTGTCCACTGGTATTCGAGAGTGCTTGAAGTTTATCTCTCGAGCAGCCTACGATGGCTTCGAAGCATCGGCTCATGTAGCCGGGGCCGGCATCGGTGCCCGCCGACAGGCCTGGCTTCAGTCATCTGACCTCGAGCCATGGGTCCAGGACAAGTTGGTCGATGTCCCCTGCAGAGGTGAAAACCTCTTTGGCAAACCCATGGCTGAAAAGGCTGCACAAATCGAGACCGAGACTCTGACCAGAACTGGACTGTCCAGAAAAACCTCTGCCCCTTCTCAGAAGAAGAAGGGCTCGGGGAAAAAGCCCTTTTACCCGAGGAAGGCGGCTGCCTACAAATACTACCCTCAGTATCAGGCCTCAGCAGCTCCCCAAAAGGGTCAGCAGGCCAAGGGACGGGGTAATGGGTCCCGTAGGCAGCAGGCCCCCAAGCCCACAACACCGGCCCCTGCTCAGCAGGGTGGGGTTTTTTGACTCCATCAGCATAGCCTCTTCCCCTCAGCTGGTTTCTCTCAGCACAGGAGGCCGGCTGGTCCACTTTGCCCACAGGTGGTCAGCCATCACATCCGATAGCCCTTCTGAACTATTTGAAGGACCCAGGTATCTTCTACACTATCACCAGGTACCTCCCTCCTACTTTCCAGGGGAGCCTCCAAGACTCTCTCTGCACAGGGACTTACTCCTTCAGGAGTTAGCAGGTCTTCTTCAGGACCAGGCTGTGGAACCGGTGCCCCACCACCTGAGAGGTCATGGCTTTTATTCCAGGTACTTTCTGATACCAAAAAGAACTGGAGGCCTCAGACCCATCCTGGACTTGCGAAACCTCAAGTTCCTGGCAAGGGAAAAGTTCAAGATGCTTACCCTTGGAATCCTGCTGCCCTACCTCCAGCGGGGAGACTGGCTATGCTCCTTAGATCTAAAGGATGCCTATACCCACATCCTTATTCATCCAGACCACAGACAATATCTCAGGTTTGTTGTGGGAGGAAATCACTACCAGTACAGAGTACTGCCCTTTGGCCTATCCTCCGCCCCCAGGGTGTTCACCAAATGCCTAGCAGTGGTAGCAGCCTATCTAAGGCTTCAAGGCCGTTTTGTGTTTCCATACCTGGACGACTGGCTCATCAGGGCCCAGTCTTCCCAAGAGGCCTCTCAGGCCACTCATCGCACTGTGTCTCTGCTCCAGCACTTGGGCTTTGTCATAAACTTCGCAAAGTCCACTTTGCTCCCCTCTCAAGATCTCAAATTCATCGGTGCAAGGTTGAGCACACTTCAGGCACGGGCCTTCCTGCCTCTGGACAGGGCCCACAGGCTCATGGATCTCGCCAGCCACTTTCGCAGCAATTCCCTGGTCTCTGCCAGGCAATTTCTGAGACTGCTCGGCCATATGGCTTCCACGGTCCATGTGACCCCCAATGCCCGCCTGAACATGCGACCTGCCCAGTGGTGCCTTCGCACTCAATGGCATCAGGCCACGGGGAACCTGACAGACTCAGTACAGGTCTCCGACCTGCTGGTCTCTTCTCTGCAGTGGTGGCTTCATCTGCCGAACCTGCTACTGGGAGTGGATTTTCAATCTCCTCTGCCTTCTCAGGTACTAACAACCGATGCCTCTCTCCTGGGTTGGGGAGCACATTGCCAAGGGACATGTACTCAAGACCTCTGGACTCTTTGGGAGTCTGCACAGCAGATAAACGTCCTGGAGCTCAGAGCCATCCACCTAGCTCTGAGAGCCTTCTCCCACCTCACTTCTCACCAGCCTGTACTGGTCCAGACGGACAATCAAGTTGCAATGTTCTACGTGAACAAACAAGGAGGCACAGGCTTCTTCCTTCTCTGTCAGGAGGCACAAAGGCTATGCTCTTGGGCAGTCCACCACGGCATACTCCTCAAAGTGGTCTATCTCCCAGGTCAAGAAAATTGCCTGGCAGACAAACTAAGCAGGATCCTCCAACCACACGAGTGGAGATTGGATCCATTAGTGGTTCAGCGGATCTTTCTCAAGTGGGGACTCCCCACCATGGATCTGTTTGCCAGTCCTCTGAACCGGCAACTTCCCAGATTCTGCTCTCGACAACCGCATCTTCTCAGAGTAGCGGCGGATGCTTTTCTGATTCCATTGTCCACAGGCCTCTTGTATGCCTTTCCTCCCATGCCACTGGTGTCTTGAACACTCTTCAAAGTTCTCAGAGACAAAGCCTCGCTGATCCTAGTGGCTCCCCGGTGGCCCAGACAACCTTGGTTCCCGCTTCTGATGCAGCTGGCGGTGGACACTCCTCTTCCTCTGGGGTTTCAACCCGATCTCCTGACACAGGATCAAGGGTCTCTCCTACACCCCAACCTCCGGTCCCTTCATCTGATGGCCTGGCTGCTGAAAGGGTAGTCCTTACTCCCCTCCAACTGCCTCGGGAGGTGGAAGAGGTTGTCTTGGCTTCGAGGAGGCCGTCCACCCGGAAGTCCTACGCTCTTAAGTGGCGTCGGTTCTCCATTTGGTGTGCTCAGCAGTCTGAGAATCCCTTCTCCTGCTTGGTAGCAGTGGTCTTGCAATACTTGCTTTACCTCTCCAATCTAGGCCTTAAATCAAACTCTGTCAGGGTCCACCTCAGTGCTCTCTCTGCACATCACGCACCGGTGGATGGCAGGCCTCTTTCCCACCACCCTTTGGTGGCTCGTTTTCTCCGAGGCCGCCTTCTCCTTAAGCCTCCTTTGCGCCCACCAGCCCCTGAATGGGATCTGAATGTGGTCTTGCAGCGGATTACCTGTCTGCCCTTTGAACCTATGGCTACCTGCCCTCTTCGTTTTCTTTCTTGGAAAACCTTATTCTTGGTAGCCCTTACCTCTGCTAGGCGCGTTAGTGAACTGCAAGCCCTAGTGTCTCATCCTCCTTACACTAGGTTCTACAGGAATAGAGTGGTCTTACGGACTCACCCTAAGTTTCTTCCAAAGGTGGTTTCTACTTTTCATCTCAACCAGGAGGTGGTTCTTCCCACCTTCTTTCCCAGGCCGCATTCCAGCCGGGCTGAAATGGTCCTGCATACCCTGGACTGTAGGAGGGCCTTGTCCTTCTACCTTGACCGTACGCGGGAGCATAGAAGGGCTGTTCAGCTCTTCGTTTCTTTTGACCCCAATAAATTGGGGCTACCTGTCTCCAAGCGTACTTTGTCCATTTGGGTAGCTGACTGTATCGCCTGGGCTTATGGGGCAGCCGGCCTCTCGTTGAAGGGTCGAGTCACGGCTCATCGTGTTAGGGCGAAGGCTGCGTCAGTGGCTCATCTCCGCTCTGTTCCGTTGGCAGACATCTGCCGGGCCGCTACTTGGTCTTCAAGCCAGACTCTTGCGGCCCATTACTGCCTGGAGAGGGAGTCCCGCAGGGACAGCGCTTTCGGTCAGGCAGTCCTCCATAATCTCTTTGAGGTTTAGGCAACTCCTACCCTCCGGCCCTGGTGTTGGGCTACCGGTCGGGGGCGTTTTCAGAGAAGATTCCTTCCTTCTGTTCTACTGAGCTAGAGGGAGCTAATTTTTCCACTTGAGGTCTCCGGTAGCCTTAAGCTAGGGAGTCCCATATGTGAGGACTGACTTCCTGCTTGGTCCTGGAGAAAGAGTAGTTACTCGCCTGTAACAGGTGTTCTCCAGGAGCAGCAGGAATCAGTCCTCACAACCCTCCCTCCTCCCCTTGGAGTTGCAGTCCTGTCATTTCGTTTTTGCTAATTTTTTTGCTGTCTTTTAGCTATGTCATCAGACTGAGCAAGATGGCACCCTTGGGCGGGAAGGGGACCGCGCATGCGCGCTGCAATTCCCAAAGGCTTTCTTTGAAAGCTGGGGAAATTGCTCCGTGAGGGCTCCGTCGGCGCCGACGTCACCCATATGTGAGGACTGATTCCTGCTGCTCCTGGAGAACACCTGTTACAGGTGAGTAAGTACTCTTTCTTGGATAATCCTTTTCACTACAGGCTTATCACACTATCTTCTATTCTTGCCATCTCCAATTCCTTTGGGTTTGGCAGCATAGTTGACGTGGCTGCTGGTTTTTGCAACAGCCAGTTCTATCTCCCAATTCTCCTGCATAATGCTCTCTGCAATTCTACAGAGAAGCTTTCCACTATGGGCCCTTGCTAGAGAGCATGGGATTTTTCTCTAATGACTATCCTACATGGTTGAAAAAGGCTTCTTCAGTCATGCCCCATGACTGTGAGGGTTCTTCACACCCTACTATCTCTTTTTAAAACAAAGGACATAAGCCTTCTCTACGTGAAAGTCTAAAGAGTTGTCCAATTCCTACAGGGAATATGCTCTTTTTTTTTTTTCCTTGCAGCGTATCCTCATGGTATCCTAATCCTTCATGGACAGCATATATTTAACTAAAAAACGCATGATACCCCTTTTTGTCCCTCAAGTGGGTCAACCTGGTATCTCATTCTATGCGTTTTCTGTCCATTTACCATGCTAGAGTTCTACAGGACTCAGGACTTGCTGTTTACAGACTGATATTATCCTGTTTGTTTCACGTAACCATCCTGGTTATTTCATTGGATAGCATTCCTGCACCATCATAACCAGGGAGAATAGATTCTCTATATATCTTCTCAAGTAGGTTCCACCTTCTTGTTATTAGATGAATCTTTCCTCTTCACATCTCCCATGTGAATGTTCTTATAGGCATATCTCTGTCTGCTTAATTGCAGACATTTATCTTTAGATATATATAGAGATATAGAGAGATCTAGAAGGGCATAACATATGCACACGCAGCTGACAGATATATATATATATATATATCTGTCATCTGCGTGTGCATATGTTATGCCCTTCTAGATCTCACTATAGATATAGAGGTATATATTTATACCTATAATATATGTATATGTATGTATATGTATGTATATATGTATATATATATATCCTTTGTTATAGGTAGATATGTATTTACATACTTATCTCTCTGTCTATGCTCATAAAGGTTTTACCTTCCTATATGTTCCAGACAGTGGGCTTTGCCCATGTTCATGCTGTTCCACAGTATGTTTGGGATATTATGCACACAACCACTGCTGTGGTACTGACAGCTCCTACCATAACCCTAGGTTTAGGTATCCCTGAAGCTCCATGCTCCAATAACTTCCTACCTCTCACCAGTTAGGAAAGACATGGTGGATCTTCAGTAGATCTGAGGTTTCAACTCCTCAGACACCTGTCCTTTCTTTGGGAATACGGGTTTTTTTCCATACCCCTTCTTCCCTCAAGGACTAGGCCAGTTTGTCCAAATCGGTCAGTCTTCCTCTTTTGCTCTTAACTGTGAATAACTCTGTAGCCAAAAGAGTTTTCAGCTTTTTCCATAAAGCTTCATACTAAAGACCTACCGTTTTTGTACTACCCCAGTTGAATCCTGGGGTCACCTGTCACTTCCAGATTTTGACCTTCACCTTCACTTCAGTGAGGTCACCTTGAAGATTCCTCTACTGGATCCCCAGTAGACTCCATCATCCTCTCTACTTCCTGCAATCCAGTAGGTGAGGTCCATATTGCAATTGTTCATTTCAATATATTTCATGATAATTATCATACATACAAGGACTCCTTGCCTGTAGTCCTATCTTAGGTTAGCTGTTTTCTACAGCTCCTCTCTTTTTCAACTCCTACCCTCCATCCTCAGGATGCCTGGCCATATGAGGTGTAGCATGTTTCAATCTCCAACATGCTAGGGCTCCAGGCATCTCAGCTTGGGAGTCCCCATATGTGAAGACTCATTCCTGCTTGTTCCTGGAGATAGCACAGTTACTTACCTGTAACAGGTGATCTCTGGGAACAGCAGGAATAAGTCTTCACAACCCACCCACTTCCCCTAGGAGTTGTATCTCTCTATCTTTCCTTTCCTCTCTCTCTCTTTGTCTCAGCTATAAAACTCAACTGAGGAGAGAGACAGTTGGGAAGGCAGCACACAGGCGCTGAGGGATGCTCCCAAAAGCTTTCTGATTGGACGCTGGAGAGCGTTCCCGTGCAGGCTCCGTCGGTACCGACGTACCCATATATGAAGACTTATTCCTGCTGTTCCCAGAGATCACCTGTTACAGGTAAGTAACTGTGCTTTGTGTGCTGTCATTGGAATAATGCATGAGGAAAAGGTGGTGTTTCAGTGCCTTCCTAAATTGGGCGAGGTTAGCGATTTGCCCTGATGTTGAGCGGAAGGGCATTCCAATATCTTGGTGCATGGAACCTAAATGCCCTGTTTATCGTTGCTTGGGTGCATTTTGTTCTTGCCTTCGGAACTACCAGCGTGTTGACAGCTACGGCTCTTCTGGATCTGTTAGGTTGGCATAGGGTGGATTAGCTCAGTGAGTGAGGTGAAGGTGAGCTTGTTGATGGCCTTGAATGTCATTACTAGAATTTTGAGTGTCTCCACTGGATGGGAAGCCAGTGGAGGTATTTTAGGATTGGTGTTACGTGGTCCTTCCTGGAAGCTCCGTGTAGGATTCTGGCTGCTGCATTCATTGCATTCACCAAATTGCCCTCTGTGTGTTCAGTATTTAAACCCTCAACATCAGGAATTACTTCAGTGAGAGGTCACAGCCCTCCAAACAGATCTGGTGATTGAGCTCATTCCACCAGAACAAAAGGGACAATGATTTTCTTCCAGGTATCTTCCGATCCCCCAAGAAAACGGGAGGAGGGGGGATTCCATTCCATTTAATTCCATCCTGGACCTAAGAGATCTGAACAAATAGCTGTCAGAGAAAAATTTAGAATGATTTCTTTAGGCATCCTACTCCTTCTATCTCCACCCACAGAGGTACAGTGATTTCTTATCACCCTGTATCTGCTCAGACAACTGTGGTTACCTGTCCTAGAACTTTCCATTCTGGAGCCAATTCAGCTGGGACATGCACCGGATCTGATAATGCAGGACGGAATGATATTGCACCCTAATATCAAGTCCCTAATCCTTGCAGCTTGGATATTGAGCAGCTAACACCATCCCCCTCATTCTGCTGGTCGGTATCACTGATGTCCTTTTGGCTTCCTAGTTGGTCTCAATGGGAGAGTCCTTTTCATGCAAATAGAAGAGGTTTGCTGTTTGGTATAAGGATCTAGGGAATGTTTCTTCCTTATCGTTCCTCCAGTTCAGTCCTGCACCTCCTCCTGCAGCATTGGAGGCTAAGCATGTCAGAATCGTGACATCACTGGATGTAGCCTCCTGGTCACTCCCATCAGCCCCAGTGTGTCCAGTCTCAGTGCAGCAGGAGGATGTAGTGAGCCTAGGTGCTGGGCTCACTAGAGGAATAGATAAGGAGCACATGGTAGGATAGGACAGCCTTAGGTGTTTTTTCGGGGTTATTTTGTCCCTTTCCATTGACTTTATTTTACAATTATCTTTGGGGGAAAAAAAATATTGGAGGGATTTGAACCAGCTTCAGAGCTTGCTTTCTCCTTCAGTCGGCTCTGCGCCCATAATCTGATTTCCCCTCCTGGTTGGAACGGAGGGGAGGCTAGCAGCGGCAAGGTAACCCTGCCGATCAGATCTTGCTGACCTCGTGGTGTGACGGGGCAAGACAGCCGAGGCTGGACAGCCCTCTTCACGATCGCTGCTCACATTCCACGGTGAGCAGCATTGTGGATTGTAGGGTCCTTCAACGAGCTGGCGAAGAAGAAATTGCCTGAGGGCATTTGGCAGACCCCCGGCAGAGTGGGTGAGTTTTTGTCGGGTCGCACACAGGCGTGGAGGCTCTAATCAGGCTTTGGCACCAAGCAGGCACGGCGGTTAAATTTTTATTTTTATTTTCGGGCTGCTTTTTTCCCTGTGCAATTAACCCACGCGGGCAGGCCGCAAGCCGGCTGTAGCGCTGCTACTCGCGCAGCTTCCTGAGGAAGGCAGTTTCTTCAGACAGGAGGCTTAGTTTAAGGCAATTAGTGTAACTTAGTCTAATTTAGTTTATTTTGGTGCGATTCAGCTGATTTTAGTTTCCTTTAGCTGTTTTTATTTAATTTGCTTTGATTTCTGCTTGGGTTTTCTCTCTCAGGCTTTAAGGGGATTTATATAAAAAAAAGGAGAATACGTTTTATTCTTTCTTGTTGCTAATGCCTTCTCGTCCAAGTGTCTGGTGTGTGGCACTCGCAGAGGCGCAGTCTCAGACGCCGGAGTTTGCAGGGGCTGCGCAGCAGTTTCAACCTCTATGGAGCAGGAGATTCAAGGTAAGGCTGGTGAGGGACCTCAGAGCCCGCCGCCTATGGGTGAAGGTGAGTCACCACTGGAACTTCTGTCTGCTTTCGCTCTGGAAAGCCACCTGGGGTCAGCCAATCCAGGGGCTTCGAATGCAGGCGGGGCAGCTCTTGGGGGTTTTTCCCCAGACTTTGTACTTATTATGCATCAAGCATATTGCATGCGGCAGCAGGCAGACCCTTTTGCGCTTGAGGATGGGGTGCAACTTTCAGCCTCAGAAAAGCCTGTTAGCAGCCTAGGAATACTGCTCAAGAGGGCACGACCTATTGAGGATCAGCCCCTTGCCTCAGATTGGCCTGAGGTGGACGATACAGAGGGCGAGCCTGAATCAGGTATGGAAGATAGTGAGGAAGGGGAGATTCCGGAGCCTGAGGATCAGACCAGAATAGTAAGGGTATTCTGTAAATAAGAGCTTACAGTCCTCATTATGGAGTCTCTTCAAGCGCTTAACCTTGCTGCAATACAGCCAGCGGAGGAAGGTCTGGAGGACCCTCTCATTCAGGCGGTAAGACAAACTCGGGCAGTGTTTCCTGGTCATCGGGTGGTTGATCGGATAATCCAATATGAATGGGATGTACCAGAAGCGGGGCTGCGGGGCATTAGGGCTATGAATAGGCTCTACCCCTTAGCAGACAAGGAGAAAGAGAAGTTCCGTTCACCTCCATATAGATGCGGCAGTATCAGCTGTCATGAAAGACAACTATTCCAGTGGAAGGCAGTGCGGCGTTGAAGGACGCACAAGACAGAAAAGTGGATGGCTTGTTGAAGCAAGCCTTTGAGGTCAATGCCCTCTCTACAGGCTTCCATTTGTGGGGCCTGGGTGGCGAGGGCTTGCCTCAGGTGGTCACAACACTTACAGCAGCTTTCTCAGTTGACGCAGGAGAGCTTACTGGATGTGACATGACTGGAGTCAGGTGTGGCATATCTAGCAGATGTCCACTATGACTTGATTAGGGTGTTGGTGAATAGTATGGCTTCCCTGGTTAAGCCATAATCTGTGGTTAAGGAATTGAGCGGCGGATGGTGGTTCTAAGTCACAACTTAGCAAGCTTCCTTTTAAAGGGAAGTTGTTTGGTGAGGATCTTGACAGGTTCGTTAAGGATTTGGGAGAGTCCAAGGCGGAAGGCTGCCGGAGGACAGGCCTAAGCAAGGGAGACCTTTGCTGTCTTCGTGCGATCAGTTTAGGGACTTCAGGCACTTTCATACCTCTCGATTGGGAGGCTTTCAAAGAGGAAGATTTGCCTCCAGAGCGCAAGGCTTTTGAGGCGCAGGTAGAGGATTCGCAGCTATCGCTTCATCAGCTGGTAGAAAACTGCAATGAAGCGAGGCGGGCCCGGGCAGGAATTCATCCAATAGGAGGGAGGCTGCCTGGGTCCAAATAAACTCCGATCAGTGGGTGTTGGAGGTAATACACGAAGGTTATGCCCTAGAATTTGCTTGACCGATCCTAGACTCATTTGTACTTTCCCCTTGCAGAGGGCAGCAGAGAACGATAGTGGTTCGACAGACGTTGGATTGTCTCTTGCAGTTAGAAGCGGTGGTACCGGTCCCTTGAGAGCTCCACGGCGTCGGTCGTTACTCTATTTATTTCATAGTACCAAAAAGGGACGGGTCCCTCCGCCCTATCCTGGACCTCAAGGGAGTAAATCATTGTCTTCGAGTGTTGCATTTTCGAATGGAGACCTTGCGATCGGTAATAGTGGCGGTCCAGCAAGGAGAGTTCTTGACCTCCCTCGATCTTACTGAGGCGTATCTGCACATTCCAATCAGAGCTGCTCATCAGCAATTCCTAAGGTTTGCTCTTCCGTGAGGGCATTTCCAGTTTCAAGCCCTGCCCTTCGGTTTGGTGACGGCTCCACGAACTTTCACCAAAGTGATGGTGGTAGTGGCGGCGGTGCTGTGAAAGGAAGGGATTCTGGTTCATCCGTACCTCGATGACTGGTTGATTCGGGTGAAATCCGAGGCAGAAGAGCGTTCAAGTTACAAGCAAGGTTATGAAGTTTCTTCAGAGTTTCGGCTGGGTAGTCAATGTGGCCAAGAGCTGATTGGTTCCGTCTCAGGTGCTGGAATACTTAGGAGTGCGGTTCGACACCAGCTTGGGAGCTGTGTTTCTACCGGATCGGCGAGCTCAGGTCCTTCGGCAGTTAGTGTGCGACTCCAGCCCCGTCAGCTTGGAACTATCTTCGAGTGCTGGGAACTATGGCAGCAACCTTGGAGGTAGTACCATGGGCCAGAGCTCACATGTGTCTATTACAGCGGTCATTGCTCCGACGTTGGTCGCACCAGACCCATTCTCTGAACAAGCGGCTTCCATGTCTGTTGCGAGTCAGGCAGTCCTTGCAGTGGTGGCTTTGCCCGGGAAGTCTGTCAGCAGGCATGCCACTAGAGCAACCGCAGTGGCTTCCGGTATTGACAGATGCGAGTCTTGCAGGTTGGGGGGCTCATTGCAGGGATCTCTTTGCACAAGGAGTGTGGAACGACCAGGAGGCACAGTTGTCGATCAACCGTCTGGAGCTGCAAGCGGTGAGCTTGGCCCTTCAAGCATTCGAAACTGCGGTAAGCGGACGAGCGGCGAGAGTCCTGTCGGACAATTCCGCAACAGTGGCTTACCCCAACCGGCAAGGTGGCACGGGAAACACGGCCATGGAGGAAGCAGAAGCGCTCTTTGCCTGGGTGGCGTCTCGGCTGCAGGCGATATCAGCGGCTCACATTGCGGGAACGGACAATGTGATGGCAGATTTTCTCAGCAGAGTTCGGGTGGATGCCAGAGGGAGCTACATCTGGAGGTGTTTGCTCAGATAGTCCTCAGGTGGGGTCCTCTGATTTGGACCTCATGACAACCTTTCGGTTGGTCAAGGCGAGTCGCTTTTACAGCAGAAGACGGGAAAGGATGTCGGAAAGGATCGATGCCCTGATGCAGCAGTGACCATCGGACGGTCTTCTCTATTTTCCCCCTGTGGGCACTCGTAGGCTGGGTGGTTCAGCGCATCGAGGCTCATCGGGGGAGCGTGGTGTTAGTGGTGCCGGATTGGCCGAGGCGTCCATGGTATGCCGATCGAGTTGGTCTTCTCGATGGGGACCCCTGGCGATTGCTGACAATGGCAGATCTGTAGATTCAGGGACCGCTTCAAATGCCTCAGGTGGATCGGTTCTCGCTTACGGCTTGGCCATTGAAAGGGCGAGGTTAAGGAAAAAAGGCTATTCTGGAGCAGTGATTGCGACCTTGCGGTGGTATGTCCAGTACCGTCCTTTTTTGCCCATGGTAGTTTCTCCTTTTCACATGAATCAATCTGTTTTATTGCCAGTATTGGAGAACGCTTCAGACCGTAGTCTGCGTCGCCTGGATATAAAGAGTTCTACGGCAATACTTAAAGGTTTCAGAAACTTTTCGCAAGTCTAAACGCCTATTCGTTCTGTTTGGAGGCCCCCATAAAGGAGAGGCGACAGCCAAAGCTTCAATCTCCAGATGGGTCCGTGAAGCAATAGCATCTGCATATATTTTGCAAGGGCGTGGGGTTACGGGCTCACTCTACAAGAGTGCAAGCAATTTCTTGGGCGGAGCAGAGTCTGGTACCACCAGTTGAGATTTGCAGAGCGGCCACCTGGTCGTCGCTCCATACCTTCAGTAAGCACTACCGCCTGGATGTTCAGGCGGCAAGCGATGCCGGTTTCGGGTCGGCAGTGTTGCGATCCGCGTGGACAGGTCCCTCCCAGTGATTACTGCTCTGTTACATCCCAGAGGTGGAGGACTGAACTGGAGGAACGATAAGGAAATAGGAATTAGACTTACCTGCTAATTGTAGCTCCTTGAGGAACTCCAGTTCAGTCTTCACTCCCGCTCGGGGATGAGTAGTTCAGAGGCCAGTTCGAACTGGGGGGAGTACCTGACACAAAGTGTGTAGATGTTCTGAATAGTCACGGGATCACTGTGGTTCTTTTGTTCTAGCCTTTCTTTCTATCTTTCTTATTCGGTCATGGAGGAAAGAAAGTGAGAGAAGAGGGTTCCTTTTTAATTAAGGGGAATTTAGCTTAGGAGTTAAAAGTTGAATTTAGTGCTATTTTCTACTTATTTGTTTCTCCTTTGAGTCTGCTTTATCAGTAGTTCACTGGGGCTGATGGGAGTGACCAGCAGGCTACATCCAGTGATGTCACAAACCCCTAAACATTCCAGGCAGATTGTGTAATTTTGCCAACAGATCATGGCACCAAATAACAGAAAACTGGACTCTGTCCATTGTGGGAGAGGGGTACAAGCTTCATTTTCACAGTATGTCCCCTCCTACAATCGTAAGACAGTTCAATTCCCAAACCTCTACAGGCAATCTACTGGATCAAGAAGTCTCAACACTCCTTGCTCAAGGAGCAATAGAGGAGGTGCCCATTCTTCAGCAGGGTGCAGGGTTCTACTCCCCCTATTTTCTTATTCCAAAGAAAGCAGGAGGGGACACACCTAGACCTCAGAGAATTGAACAAATATCTGTTCCGAGAAAAGTTCAAAATGATTTCTCTGGGAACTCTTCTGCCATACCTTCAAAGTCAGGATTGGCTTTGTTCTCTAGATCTAAAGCCCGGGGTCTCAAGCATGCGGCCCACGAGAGAATCTTGTGTGGTCCGACACATTTGGTCCAGTGTGTTAAGCAGCTGGCCAGTAGATTTAAAAAAGCCCAAACTTGCTGCTGCTGCCACCGCAGCCGCTGTGGCAGTGGCAGAATCAAGCATCCCATGGCGCCCCCCCCCCCCCACACCCGGCAGAGTCATCCCTGCAGCATCAGCTCCAAAAGCGGCGGCTTTCAGAGCCACAAAGAGTTTTTCTCTCTCGTGGCTCTGGCTTCAAGTTTAATCCTTATGTCGGCCGTTCCAGTGATTTGGGGCCATCTGTCCTCAATTCCCTTTCCTGTCCCTCCCCGACCTTGCATACTTTCTCAGGTTGCCTTGCATTTGCATGCCTCGGCGTTGCCGCCTCTTATGCCTGTTAGTATGCCTTTGCCCCTATCCTCAGCCTCTGCGCCGATTCATGCACCCCTGCTTTTGTCTCCAGTCTCGGTGCCCATGCGATCCCTCCGATTCGGCTTGCTCAACTGCCGTTCGCTTCGATCTAAAGCTGTCCTCATTTACGACCTTATAGAGCGTGAGGGTTTTGACGCTCTCTTCCTCGTCGAAACGTGGCTGAAGGAGGGTGAAGACCCTCTTCTTGCGCGTTGCCTGCCTCCGAACTACCAAGCCTTCTCCCTCCCCCGTAATTCGCGGTCGGGTGGGGGAGTTGCGGTCGTTTTCCGTTCCTCGGTTCCCCTGTCAAAGCTTTCTTCTACCTCTCTGCGTCACCCGGAATCTTTGCTTCTTCAACTCGCTGGTCAGCCGGCTTTGCAGTTTCTCCTTATCTACAATCCTCCTTCTTCCCCTCCCCCTATATGGGACTCCCTTCTTTCCACTGTTTCTGACCTCTCTCCAATTTCCCCATCTTATCATCCTTGGTGATTTTAATGTTCACTTTGATTCACCTGTCTCTGCCAGGGACACTGCTTTCTTTGCCCTTCTTCACGATCTTTCCCTGTTGCAACATGTAGCTCTCCCCACTCACATAGCTGGTCACACTTTAGATTTAGTTATCTCCCCTACTAACCCTCCTTTTCAGATCTCATCTCCCACCGTGGAAGTTGTTCCTTGGTCCGATGATGCTTGTATTGCTTTTTCTCTCTCTCTTCCAGTCCCCCTCCTTCCCCTCTCCCTTCTTTACCCACCCGACTTTCTCGCCGGCTTATTGTCCTCCCCCACTGGATTTCCACTCCTTGTCGCCCTCTTCTCAAGTAACTTCTTGGTCAGCCGGTCTTTCTTCTGCTCTAGATCAGGTTGCTCCTCTTCGTCCTAGCAACCCCCGTCATACTCTTCGTCACCCCTGGTTCCACCCAGGCCTTCATCTGCTGCGCTCCCAGCTGAGGAGAGCTGAGCATTTTTGGCAGAAATCTCGCACTGCCGCTTCCTATCAGCGTTTCAAGCTTTCCCATGCCCATTATCGCTCAAGTATTCACCGTGCCAAGTGCTCTTTTTACTCTACATCTATCGTCTCAGCTCCCAACTGCTCACGGCAACTCTTTGCTACTCTACATACTCTCTCTCAACTCCAGGCACCCCCCAAACGTGATTCTGCCTCTGTCTTGCCAGCCCCTGACCCGACCACCCTGGCCTCCTTCTTTTCCTCCAAAGTCCAAAATCTTCGTTCCTCTCTTCCTTCTTGTCCCCAAATCCTGTTTTCACCGCTGCCCATTTCGCCCCCGCTGTCCCCTACTCTCTCACATACCTGGTCCCATTTTTCCCCAGTCACTTCTCCAGAGCTCATCCAGCTTCTATCTACAACTCGTAAGACTACCTGTCCTCTAGACCCCATTCCTCCTTCATGGTTTGCTAAGCCTTTTCCTACCCTCTTACATTCTCTTCTTACTATCGTGAATACTAGTCTGTCTTGTGGTACTTTTCCCTGACCCCTGGAAGCACGCCCTGGTTCGTCCTCTTTTGAAACATCCCTCCCTCGACCCCTCTATCCCCGCTAATTTTCGTCCAGTATCCAATCTTCCTTTTGCCTCTAAGCTCCTTGAAAAAGTGGTTTTCTCACAGCTTTCCCTTCACTTGGATTCTACGCACTTTCTGCACCCCCGACAATCTGGGTTTCGTTCTGGGTACAGTGTAGAGACCACCATCACAGCAGTTCTAAATAAAATACGCACCTCCCAAGATCGGGGCGACATTACTATAGCTGTGTCCCTTGACCTCTCAGCCGCCTTCGATCTTGTGGATCATCCCCTTCTTCTCTCTCGATTGAGGGATGCGGGTATTCGTGGTGGTGTTTACCGGTGGTTTCACTCTTTTCTATCTTCTCGTTCGTTTGCAGTCACTTCTGGTCTTTCCACCACAGGTCATTTTCCTCTCACTTGTGGCATCCCTCAGGGCTCTATTTTGGCTCCCCTGTTGTTCAATCTTTTTCTGGCTCCTCTGTCACTTCTTGTCCAACAGTCGGGGATTTTGGGCTATTATTATGCTGATGATATTCTCCTTCTGCACCATACTTCCTCATCCCATCCCGATATCACTCCGCTGGAGGTTTGTCTATCTTCGGTTTCCTCCTGGCTCTCCTCAAATTGTCTGGTTCTGAATATGTCCAAAACGGCTGCTATTTGGTTCACCCACGGTTCTGCCATTCCGCCTCTTACGCCTTCCCTCTCTGGTGCTTCTATCACCACAGTTTCCAAACTTCGGTATCTCGGTGTCATTCTTGATAGTGCACTCACTTTTCACGATCACATTTCTTCTATTTCTCAGCGTTCTTTCTACTGCCTTCGGCAGATTTGTGAAATTCGGCCTTTTCTATCTCCTCAGGCACTCACTACCCTTCTTCTTTCACTAGTCATAACCCGGTTAGATTTCTGTAATTCCATTTATGCCGGTATTCCTCAGTATCAGTTACATCGACTACAGTTAGTTCAAAACACGGCTGCCTGGATGCTCTTACACGCCTCTCCGCACGATCACGTCACTCCCCTCCTACAACACCTTCACTGGCTGCCGTTACAATTCCAGATCCCTTTCAAGATCCTCACTCTAGTCCATCGAGCCATTTATCTCCATAGACCCCAATACCTCTCTGATTTGCTCTCCTTCCATGTCCCCTCTCGAAGCCTCCGGTCCATTCATATCAACCGCCTTCACCTTCCAGCCCCTTCCCGTGCACATCTTCAATCAACCCGTAAATCAGCGTTCTTCTACCTTGGCCCCTCCCTCTGGAATTCACTACCCACTGCCCTCCGTTTGGAAGAATCATATCCTAAATTCCGTTCTCTTCTCAAGACTCATCTATTCTCTGCCTTTCCTGGATCTATCTGATTTTCCTGACTTCACTTTCCCTGTCTTTCCCCGTCCTCTGTTTCCTATATTTTCCTTCTTCAGTAATTGTAATTCTTTTTTTTTCCTTTTCTGACTTGATGATTTTACTTATATTGTAAACCGCCCCGATGTAACGGGGGGCGGTATATCAAATGTTATGTAAACAATAAACAAGAGTCGCGAGAGAAACTCTCTCTTCGGCTCTGAAAGCCGCTGCTTTTGGAGCTGATGCTGCAGGGAGGACTCTGCTGGGCAGAGGGGGGCCTGCCCGCGGGACTCTTGATACTGCGGCAGCACCAGCAAGTTTGGGTTTTTTAAAATCTACCTGGGCTGATTGGGGGGAGAGGGGGGTTAGGATTGGAAATGGACACGAAGAAAGTGGCTGGAACAATTACAACTGAAAAAAATGCACAAAAGGTAGAAAAATATCTCTTTATTTTGCATTTATTAACTGGAATATGTCAGCTCTGGGAAATGTGCATCATTAACGTCTGCACTTTGTTTAGTACAAGAGGAAATTAATTTATAGTTTTATTTCTACAGTGGTGTTGTACCTTCCAAGTTTGGCTTTCGGGGTTCCCAGTTCAATTGTCTTCCTGTTTCTAAATTGTGATTCCTTGTTTGGTGATGGTCTATGTTCTACATGTATAACTGAGCTGAGGTATTCTGTTTATGTAATTCCCATTTGACATTGCCACTTGTTCTCTTTCCCCAGTAGGTCATGTATTGTTGTTCTCTGAAATGTATTGGTTTAATATTTGCAGTGTTGCCTTTTGATAGGTAGAGTATGGTGCTTTGTGAGTCCTGGTAGTGCTGTTATGATACGGCGGGTTTGCTATGGGTTCTAAATGGGCAGTGTTTG
The DNA here is from genome assembly GCA_033557465.1 of Ichthyophis bannanicus. Classification (NCBI taxonomy): domain Eukaryota; kingdom Metazoa; phylum Chordata; class Amphibia; order Gymnophiona; family Ichthyophiidae; genus Ichthyophis; species Ichthyophis bannanicus. The sequence continues at coordinate 152,438,909 of CM066037.1, forward strand.
TAGTAGTTCCTAATGTGCCTGGCGGTTGGCACTGGATTATAGTAATGTAGAAATCTTTTAGTCTTTCTTTATCCATACACTTAGTGTATGGTAACATGCAAATAGTTATGCAAATGAGGCCCCGCGTCCTTTGTGGCCCGCGGATTACTTTACAAACTGTCCTCATTTGGCCCTCAAAGCAATTCGAGTTTGAGACCCCTGATCTAAAGGATGCATATAGTCACATTCTGATCCATCCGGATCACAGGAAATACTTGCGATTCCTTTTCAAGGGAAAACATTTCCAATACATGGTTCTTCCCTTTGGTCTGGCTTCGGCACCAAGAGTATTCATGAAATGCATGGCAGTAGTAGCTGCATTTCTGCGAACCCTGGGGATATTCGTCTTCCCTTGGACGACTGGCTCATTCGAACCCCCACGGTTCCAGAAGCCAGCTCTGCACTGTCTTGCACAGTGCGAATCCTTCAATACTTGGGATTGGTCATAAACCTCCCAAAATCCCAGCTTGCTCCGTCTCAGTCCCTAGAGTTCATAGGAGCTCGTCTAGATACCAGACAGTCAAGGACTTTTCTCCCACAACCCCACTGTCTTCGTATAATGCAGCTAGCTTCTCAAGCAGCGGTGAAGTCCTCCCTAACTGCTCGAGAACTACTACAACTATTGGGACATATGGCATCCACGGTTCATGTGGTTCCCTATGCTCGCCTTCATATGCGAGCAGCCCAGTGGACCCTATCCACACAGTGGACACAGGCCACAGGACGTCTGTCAGACAAGATATCAAACTCACAACGACTGATCTTGTCCCTACAATGGTGGCAATCACTGGAAAATCTTCTCCTTTCCAGCAACCCCTATTCCAGGCCACCCTAACAACAGATGCTTCACAGGTGGGATGGGGCGCACACCTGCATCATCTCTCTACCCAGGGCACCTGGACTCCACAGGAGGCTTGTCTTCACATAAACCTTCTGGAACTCAGAGCAGTCTATCTAGCTCTTCAAGTATTTCATGCCCAGCTCAGCTACAAAACAGTCCTAGTCCAAACGGACAATTAAGTAGCTATGTTCTACGTGAACAAGCAGGGGGGAACAGGCTCTCTGTCATTATGCAGCGAAGCTTTACGACTATGGGCTCTCGCCAGAGAGCATGAAATTCACCTTCTCGTGGTATATCTTCCAGGCATTCAAAACCTTTGGGTAGACAAACTCAGCCGAGTACTGCTGCCTCACGAATGGTCTTTCCACCTAGACCAGGTTGCCAAGATATTTCAGATCTGGGGAACCCCAGACATAGACCTATTTGCAAGTCCACTGAATGCCAAACTTCCCCGGTTCTGTTCCAGAATTCAGGCTCAAAATTGCCAGGCAAGGGACGCCTTCCTTCTTCACTGGGGTCACGACTTCCTCTGTGCCTTCCCACCCATTCCCCCTCATCCCCAAAACACTCTTCAAGCTTCAGAGAGACAGAGGTCATATGATTCTCATAGCGCCATGGTGGCCACGCCAAACGTGGTATCCCCTGCTTTTACATCTCTCTCACGCTGCACCTCTGGAGTTAGGCTATGCTCCAGATCTCCTCTCCCAAGAGAATGGGATGCTATGGCACCCGAATCCCCAGTCCCTGCATCTCAGGGCCTAATTGCTGAAAGCTTAGACCTTCAGGATCTCAACCTTTTCCAACAGGTAAGGGATATCCTTCAGGCTTCTAGAAAACCTTCCACAAACGCTCTTACGCCTTCAAGTGGAAACGTTTTACTATATGGTGTTCACAGAAGGGGTTAAACCCCCTTATGATACCTTTTGGAATTGGTACTAGAGTATCTACTTCATTTATCAAATTCTGATCTAAAGACCAATTCAGTAAGAGTCCATCTTAGTGCAATTGCAACTTCCTATAAGCTTCTCAATGGACAACCAATTTCCTCTCATCCACTCATATCAAGATTTATGAGAGGTCTTCTATTAACAAAGCCTCCCATTAGGCCACCACCGGTGGCAGGGGATTTAAACCTAGTTCTTGGGAGCTCATGAAAACCGTCTTTTGAACCTTTAGCCACTACAACCCTAAAGCTTTTGTCCTGGAAGGTCATCTTCCTAATTGCAATCATCTCTGCACGTCGCATTAGTGAATTGCAAGCTTTAGTGGCTGATCCTCCTTATACTAGGTTTCACCATGATAAGGTTGTTCTCAGAACTCATCCACACTTTATGCCAAAGGTGGTTTCGCCTTTTCATTTAAATCAATCAATTTATCTTCCTGTATTCTTTCAGAGGCCTCATGCCTCTAATGCAGAAAGGAACCTTCATACTTTTGAATTGTAAAAGAGCCTTGGCTTTTTACCTACAAAGAACACAGCAACATAGAAAGTTTTCTCAACTTTTTATTGCTTTTGATTCTAGTTATTTGGGACTTCAGTCTCCAAGAGATCTCTATCCAAATGGATTGCACAATGCATATCCTTTGCTTATGAGAGTAAGAGTCTTCCTCTTCAAGGCCATGTCACAGTTAGGGAGGAGTAGCCTAGTGGTTGGGGCAAGGTACTTCAGGCCGGAAGGTCGGGGGTTCAAATCCCACTAGAGGACAGCAACCTTGGGCCGGAAGGACTGGGGTTTCTAGTCCCACAGATGCTCCTTGTGCTCTTGGGCAAGCCACTTAACCCTCCATTGCCCATGTTCCCTGTAAGTATTAGTGTATGTGTCTCATCCCCGCGTGTTAAATGTATCCCCCAATTGTGTTGTGACCGCTTTGATTGAAGGATAAGGCGGTATACAAAACTGTCTAAATAAATAAATGTCACAGCTCACAATGTGAGAGCCATGGCAGCCTCTATGGCTAACCTTCACTCTGTGTCTATTGATGACATTTGTTGAGCAGCCACCTGGGCTTCAGTACACACCTTTACAGCCCACTACTGCCTATATAAAGCCTCCCATCGGGATGCCTTCTTTGGCCAAGCTGTTCTTCAAAATCTCTTTCAGACCTAATTCAACTCCTACCCACCAACCTTGGTGGGATGCCAGAGATCCATGGGAGGAAGCATGACCCACCTCCCTATAGGTGGCAGCTTCCTGGGGCTATCTCCCTGGCATCTTCAGCCAGGGAGTCCCCATATGTGAAGACTACATTCCTTCTTGTTCCTGGAGATAGCATAGTTACTCACCTGTAACAGGTGCTTTCCGGGAACAGCAGGAATTTAGTCTTCACAAGCCAACCACCTCCCCTAGGAGTTGTCTCTCTATCTCTCTGTCTCTTTCCTCTCTCCGTCTCTTTCCTCTCTCCCTCTATTCTTTCACTCAGCTACAAACTTAACTGAAGAGGGAAAGTTGTAAAGGCGGGAAGGCAGTGCGCATGTGCTGAGGGATGCTTCCAGAAGCGTTCCTATTGGACGCTGGGGAGCATTCCCGCGCAGGCTCCGTCTGTACAGACGATACCCTTATGTGAAGACTAAATTCCTGCTGTTCCCGGAGATTACCTGTTACAGGTGAGTAACTATGCTATCCCTACTTATCCAGAGGTTTTTAGTGATGTGGCTAGAACTGTAATAGCAATGCTTCCCAGCCAAGTCAATGTTGACTCTCTTCTGCACTGAAAATAATCAATCAGATTTAAGGGTTTCTATGAAGGAGGATCTGGCAGAAGTAGTTCTGTTTCTAAGAACAAGTTGTTTGTAAATTTTGGATTTGGATTTTTGATTTAACCCCATTTCTATAGTTAATGTTTCTTTTAATAAATACGTTTTGTAGGGATAAACTTTTCTAGCTTTTTACAATATAATTTTTATTTCATTAATGTAATCTTTCATGTTCCATTCATTTTTCAATTTTATATTCAAACAATGCTGTAATCTCAAAGGAAGGGATATGTACCTAATTGGGTTTTTCTTTTAAAATGGGCATTTTTTGACCTTCCTTTAAGAATTCTTAGCCTCTTTTTTTTTAAAAAAATTTCTAAGTTTTTTGTCTTATGTTTAATGTTAATCAGATTTGTATCTCCTTTAATAATCTTTAATAATCTCCTTTAATAAATAACATAAAGTTCCAATGGCATAGCTATATCCTTTAAACATAAACTTTAACGGGTTAGGGTGCTTCAAAGTAGCCTGATGATTCACATTGGCAGTGTTGAAATGCCTTGTATGTTGTATGCTTTCAATTGGTATAGGAAATCTATAATTCCTTATCGTCACTCCAGTCCAGTCCCTTTACTTCTGGGTTGCGTAACCCTTCCAGCAGCTTGGAGGCTGAGCCCATCCTTTTTGAGGATGGTGCGGTATAAATACCAGTGGCATCACCCACAGAGCCCAGTATTCTCAGCCTTCAAGCAGCTGGAGGGTTCTGTAAGCCACGGGCTTACTGGAGTCTTCCTTTCTTTATTTCACCCTAGATTTTATTTTCAATTTAATTTCAAGTTATTTTGTTGATTTCCTTTGATTTGAGATAAGGGTTTTTCTTCTTAGCTCTGTTCCTTTAAGGTTTCCTGTCTCCTTCCTTCCCCCCTCCCCCCCCCCGGCCCGTTTGCCAGCTCCACGGAGGAGGAGGTTTGCCTTCTGGGTGAATCGCGAGGGCTCCTCGCCCTCTCCTACGACCGGCTGCCCGCAGCAAGGAGAAAGATCGTGCTGATTTCCTTTGTTTCTTCTTCCCAAGCCGGTCCTGCCTCGCGCCGAAGCCCTCAGGCGGCTGAGCGCTTGAGGCAGCAACAAGGGGCTCTCCCACGTTCTCCAGAAGAGGGAGAGATCGCGGAGTAGTCTTGGAGCGATCGGAGAACTCGCAGCCTGCTTTGGGGCCGAGGGCAACTCTGTGCTAATCCCGGCGCTGGCAATTTGCTCGGCGGCGCGAGCAGAGCCGACGACTGCCGGTTTCGACTCCACGTGGCTCAGGCCTTCCACGTGTGAGCGGCCGGAGCGCTCCCCTCTCCACCAGAGATACGCTGAGCATCTTCAAAACCGCAAGTACTGGGAACTTTTCCCCATGGTTTGAGTGCTAGTAGTTATGTTTTAATTTGTAGGTTACTTGAATTTTTACTTGTTTATTTCCTTTATTTCCTATCCTGAACGGCATAGTGAGTGAGGGGGGGCTGGGGGGGATCTATTTTATTTGATTTCCCTAGAGGCCTCTCACAGCCCCGTTGGGTTTGGTAGCATTTTGAATTTGGAAATATAAGGGCATTTTCCTTTCCAGACGGGAAGAGCCTCTCTAAAGTGGACATGACTGGCAAAACAAGGTGCCCTTCTTGTGGCACTCGTAGGGGCACTGATTCCGAGTCAGGAGTTTGCAGGGCTTGTGCTGCAGAAGCAGCTTCTGCGGAGCAAAGTGTTCTTTTACCCGTGTCCCAATCCACTCAGGGGTCTGGGGACCTGGCGGAAGGGGTGAAGAAGAAAGGCTAAAAAGGTTGGGGCTCTTTAGCCTGGAGAAGAGACGGCTGAGGGGAGATATGATAGAAGTCTATAAATTAATGAACGGAGTGGAACGGGTAAACGTAGATCGATTGTTTACCTTATCAGAATATGGAAAGACTAGGGGACATGCAATGAAGCTACAGGGTAAACTATTTAAGACTAATAAAAGAAAATATTTTTTCACTCAACGTGTAATCAAACTCTGGAATTTGTTACCGGAGGATGTAGTAAAGGCTGTTAGTGTAGCTGGGTTTAAAAAAGGTTTGGACAAGTTCCTGGAGGAAAGGTCCATAAACCATTATTAAGAAGGGACCCAGGATATCAATGCTTGAACCAGTACAAGCATTGTGGAACCTGTGTCCCTTGGGGAAACTGCTAGGTACGTATGACCTAGATTGGCCACTGTTGGAAACAGAATGCTGGGCTTGATGGACCTTGGTCTGACCCAGTATGGCATATCTTATGTTCTTATGTAAGGTTTCCCTTTCTCCCCCTCTCTCTACCACGGTTTTACCGGCTTCGGCCCTCTCCCCCTCCCCCTCTGCTGTGGTGGAGGAGAGTTCCGGGGACCCCTTCTCCCCCGAGTTTGTCCTCTTGCTGCACAAGGCTTATTGTTTGCGCAGACAGGGACTCGAGGCTGGTGAGCCGAGTGTACTAAAGGGGAGTGAAGGGGGAGGAGCTTCCAGACCATGGAATTCAAGCTCCCAAGATTCAGTTATCCCTCCTAAACGTGCACAGCTACTGAGTGAGGAGCCTCCCACATCCTTTTCGCAGGATACTCCGGAAGAGGAGTTTTCGGATAAGGATGTAGGGGAGGATGGAGAAGAACTTGAGGAGGATCAATCCCGTATAGTGCGTGTCTTTAGGCGAGAGGAACTCTCAGCGCTGATTAATGAGTCCCTCAAGGTTCTCAATGTATCTTCGGAGGTTCCATCAGAGGAAGAAGGGTTGGAAGACCCTTTAATCCAGGCTGTGAGGAAGTCTCAAAAGGTCTTCCCGGTTCACAGAGTGGTACGCCAGATGATCCAGGAGGAATGGGATCAACCAGAATCAGGCCTCAGGGGAGTGCGCTCAATGTCTCGGCTGTATCCTTTGCCAGAACCGGATAAAGAACTGCTGAGGTCTCCCAGGGTGGATGCAGCGGTTTCTGCAGTGACAAAGAAGACGACTATCCCGGTAGAGGGTAGTGCTGCCCTGAGAGACGCTCAGGATAGAAAACTGGACACTTTACTGAAGCAGGCCTTTGACGTCAGTGCTATTGCCTTGCAGGCCTCGGTTGCCGGGGCCTGGGTAGCCCGGGCTTGTTTGAGGTGGTCCCAACAACTACAACTAGCCGAGTCCCCCTCAGGGGACTCCCAATCTATTTCAGCCAAGTTAGAGTCTGGGACTGCCTACCTGGCAGACAGTCAGTACGACCTCATCAGGAGCCTAGCTAAGAACATGGCCTCGGTGGTAGCAGCTAGGCGATATTTATGGCTCCGTAATTGGGCAGCAGATGCCTCGTCGAAGGCGCGCCTGAGTCGTCTGCCCTTCAAGGGGAAGCTACTGTTTGGCGAAGACCTGGATAAGTTGGTTAAGACCTTGGCGAATCTAAGGGAGGCAGACTCCCGGAGGACAGACCAAAACAAACTCGCTCGCTGGCTCCGGTCCGTAATCAACCGAGGGATCCCCGGAGATTTCGTCCAGCCCGATCGAACCCCTTTCCTAGGGGCCGTTTCCCTTCGAGGGGTCAAAACTTCCAAGGGTTTCGGGGGGCAGGAAGAGGCTTTGGGTCCTCCTCCGCCTCCGCGGGACCTAGAAAACCTCAATGACAAACCGGGGGTCCAGGGGGGCAGACTGCTAGTGGGGGGCCGGCTAAGACTGTTTCTTCCCACCTGGTCCCGGGTCACGGCCGATCAATGGGTCCTGGAGGTAATCCGAGAGGGTTATGCTCTCGAATTTGCAAAGCAAATACTTCCGGCCTTCATTCAGTCTCCCTGCGGTTCCCCGGTAAAGGGGGCAGCGATAGAAACAACTCTTTCTCGACTCATAGCGCTCGGTGCTGTGGTCCCGGTGCCACCGGAACAATGCGGTTCCGGTCGGTACTCGATCTATTTTGTGGTGCCAAAGAAGGAAGGTTCTTATCGCCCGGTCCTGGATCTAAAGCAAGTCAATCGCTGTCTCAAGGTACCTCACTTCCGGATGGAAACTCTAAGATCCGTCATCGTGGCCGTAAGGAGCGGGGAGTTCCTGACGTCATTGGATTTGACGGAAGCCTATTTACATATACCGGTCAGAAAGTCCCACCAACAGTTCCTGAGGTTCGCGGTACCCAGAGGTCATTTTCAATTCCAGGCTCTGCCCTTCGGTCTAGCCACGGCTCCAAGGACCTTCACCAAGGTGATGGTGGTGGTGGCTGCGGCCCTACGAAAAGAAGGAATTCTAGTTCACCCCTATCTGGACGATTGGCTGATACGGGCAAAGTCAGAAGAGGAAAGTCGCTCGGCCACGGCCAGAGTGGTGGAGGTTCTAGAGGAGTTAGGGTGGGTCATCAATCGGGCAAAGAGCAGGTTGAGACCCTCCCAGGAGCTCGAGTATCTCGGGGCAAGGTTCGACACCAGCAGGGGCAGGGTGTTCCTGTCCAAGTCAAGATCAAAAGACCTAAGGGGCCTAGTCACGAGATTCCTGAGCAGGTGAAATCCTACGGCGTGGCATTACCTTCAATTGCTGGGGACCATGGCTGCGGCAATAGAGGTAGTACCGTGGGCCAGGGCTCACATACGGCCCTTACAACGGGCCCTGTTGCGTCGGTGGTCCCATCAGCATCACCCTTTGTTCATGCAATTACCCTGTGCTCCTCGAACCAAGAAGGCCCTCCAGTGATGGCGGTCCCCAAGGAATCTGGATTGTGGGATGCCTCTCGAGCCCCCGCAGTGGTTGCTGCTGACGACGGATGCCAGTCTAACAGGCTGGGGAGCTCATTGCAAGGACCGGTTTGTCCAGGGCCAATGGTCGGCGTTGGAGTCACAATGGTCAATCAACAGACTGGAATTAAGGGCGGTAGTCCTTGCACTCAGAGCGCTCGTGTCCTTAGTGATACGAAGAGCGATTCGCGTCCTCTCAGACAATGTCACCGCGGTGGCTTACATCAACCGCCAGGGCGGCACAAGCAGCCCCACCTTGGAGAAGGAAGCGGACGGCCTTTTCCAATGGGCCGAGATCCGCCTGGAGGCCCTTTCAGCTCAACACGTGGCCGGCACGGACAACTCTACGGCCGATTACCTCAGCAGGTTCAAGATAGACCACGGGGAGTGGGAGCTGGAGCAGGAGGTCTTCGACCAGATAGTAGCCCTTTGGGGTCCACCAGTCATGGATCTCATGGCACGGTATGCATCCGCCAAGGCAAGCCGATTCTTCAGTCGAAGGAAGGAAAGGATGTCCGAGGGCTTAGATGCTCTGGCCCAGAAGTGGCCTTCGGAGGGTCTCCTGTATGTGTTCCCCCCCATGGGCTCTCATCGGAAAGGTTCTTCAGCGAGTGGAAGCTCACCAAGGTTTGGTAATCCTCATAGCTCCGGAGTGGCCTCGCCGCCCCTGGTATGCAGATCTGGTGAGGTTGATCGTCGACCGCCCTTGGCGTCTGCCCTGCAGAAGGGATCTTCTGAGGCAGGGGCCGGTTCGGATGCCTCACGTGGATCGATTCTCGCTTACGGCCTGGCTATTGAGAGGGCGCGGCTCCTGAAGCGGGGTTACTCGGGATCCGTAATCTCGACCCTGTTGAGTGCCCGAAAGCGCTCGACCTGTCTCTCCTACGTAAGAGTCTGGCGCATCTTTGAAGCATGGTGTGCGGAGCACCGGAGGAAACCTCTTTCAACCTCTATCCCGGAGGTTCTGGAGTTCTTGCAAGCGGGTTTTGACAAAGGCCTAGCGCACAGTTCCTTACGGGTCCAGTTGGCAGCCATAGAGGTAAGGTCCGCGGGAAGTCATTAGGGGCCCACGCGGACGTAGCCAGGTTCCTAAGAGCAGTTAAGCGTCTACGTCCCCAGCAGAGATCTATCATCCCCCCTTGGGACCTCAACTTGGTACTAAATGCCTTGACCAAGAAACCTTTTGAGCCGACGAAAGAAGCCTCTCTAAAGGATTTGACACTGAAGACGGTTTTTCTGGTCGCTATTTGCTCGGCCAGACGTGTCTCCAAACTTCAAGCGCTGTCCTCGCAGCCCCCCTTCCTTTCATTCTTTAAGGACAAAGTGGTCTTACGGACAGTACCTTCCTTTTTGCCCAAGGTCATCTCCCCCTTTCATGTGAACCAGACAGTTACCCTCCCGTCGTTTTCAGCGGAGGGGCATGAGGGGAGAGACAGGAAGCTGGGACTCCTGGACGTTCAAAGAGCCTTGAAGCGTTACCTCTCCCGCACGGCGCCTTTCAGAAAGTCCGACCGCCTGTTCATTCAGTTTGGAGGTCCGCACAAGGGGGAGGCGGCAGCCAAGGCTTCCATCTCCAGGTGGATCAGAGAGGCTATTGCTTCCGCCTATATCCTCAAGGGGAAGCAGGTTCCGGGGGGACTGCGCGCTCATTCAACGCGGGTGCTAGCTGCCTCTTGGGCGGAATATAGCTTAGTTCTGCCGCTGGACATTTGTAGAGCGGCCACATGGTCCTCGCTACATACCTTTACCAGACACTACAGACTGGACGTGCAGAGTTCAGCTGACTCTCGGTTCGGGCATGCTATTCTTCGGTCCGGGTTATCGAACCCCACCCAAGCGTGAACTGCTCTGTTACATCCCAGAAGTAAAGGGACTGGACTGGAGTGACGATAAGGAAGAAGTAATTAGACCTTACCTGCTAATTATTGTTCCTGAAGGAACGACAGTCCAGTCCCTGATCCCACCCGGTTCTCCAATTGGCGTAATGCCCTAGGGCTATTGTGAGGATCAGCGGACCGAATTCTGGGCCAGGACAAAGCGTAAGGGCCTCTTGGTGCAGGTCCGGCGGTCCGGGGTGAAGGAGGGCTCGGTCAGACTCAGGTACACCTCCTCCTCCCCCCCCCCCCCTTGTTTAAAAAAAAAAAATTGTTTATATAAGCTATTAATTGATTTTCGTTAAGTCTGCTTTTTCATTAGATTACTGGGCTCTGTGCCACTCGTATTTATACCGCACCATCCTCAAAAAGGATGGGCTCAGCCTCCAAGCTGCTGGAAGGGTTACGCAACCCAGAAGTAAAGGGACTGTACTGTTGTTCCTTCAGGAACAATAATTAGCAGGTAAGGTCTAATTACTTCTTAGTGTAATTACACATAGAGGAATCAAAGTCGGAGATACCATAAATTAAGGAGTCTGAGTCAAATGTTTTGTGTACAGACTCCCCATCCCTGCTTCAGGCCTTAGTAGTTCATCCACTTTACACAAAATGTCATCGTAACAGAGTGATCCTTCTGTACTCATCCCAGATTTATTCCAAAAGTGTTTATGGAATTCCATCTTAGTCTGTCTTTCCAATATTTTTCACAAAATATCATGCTGAACATGTTGGACTGCAAGCAAACTTTAGCTTTTGTTTGGAGTAGACATAATCCCATAGAAAGTCTATCCATATTTTTTATTTTGACCCCTAAGAAGTTGGGGTTGCTGTCTCCAAACACACCTTGTCAATTTGGCTAGGAGATTGCATCTCTGTCATATATGCCCAGGCAGGCCTCAGCCTTATTTAACAGGTTTTAATACTGCTTTATCATTTCAATCAAAGCGGTTTACATTGAAACTAAAACTTGGTAATTTTTTTGAGGTAATGGAGGTTTAAGTGACTTACCCAAGGCCACAAGGAGAATTGGACCCTGGTCTCTGGGTTCCCAAGCCAGTGTTCTTAACCATTAAGCTACTCCTCCACTCAAGCTTTGAGAGTCTTGTCACTGCTGATAATGTCAGAGCCATGGCTGCATCTGTGGCCCTCTTGTGCTCAATCTCTATGGAAGAGATTTGCAAGGCTGCAATGTGGACGTTTGTCCACACATTCACATCTCACTACTGTCTGGAAGGGTATTCCCGATGTGACAGCAGTTTTGGCTAATCAGAAATCTGTTTTGGGAAAGAATCCAACTCCATCCCCCCCAGGCCCATTTATTTCAGCTCGGGCTACCTTTAAAAAAATAATAAAATTGTGTGTACACGTATATATGTATAAAAATAAAAGGCCTGTTGCCAACAAAAAGGTGATCTCTTTCCATGTTAGACTTTGTCAGCCCCTTTTCTTTAAGGTAGCCTGTAACTAGACTTTTTTCCTGCTTGTCCACGGAGAAAATATAGTTGCTCACCTGTAGCAGGTACTCTCTGTGGACATCAGGAAAAGTCCTCACAACCCATTTTCCTCAGCTCTTGTATTGGACTGAGGTCAAAATGGCACTGTAGGGACTTGCAGGAAGGAACATGCATGTGCAGTGGAGCTTCCAAAAGCTTCTCGAAGGAGCTGGGAATACTCCCATGTAGAGCTCCATCGGATGACATCATCCATACATGAGGACTATCTGCTGTCCACGGAGAACACCTGCTATAGGTGAATAACTTAACTTTCTGTTTGCTTGTGCATCCTGTTTTTATTTTTTTTTTCTACGTTTTTTTTTTCTACAAGTCAAAGCAGTTTACAATGAATTAGGTGTTATTGAACAACATAGGGTGTCCCTGAACCATCTTACAGATAATGATAATGAAGACAAAAGGTAACAGTTGAAAACCAGCCTGGATTGGGTATGATAACTTATGTACAGAGGCACGAGTAATGGCCTTTATAACGTGAACAATAGGTATTGGTTTCCAGCCATCCTGGGTTGACTATAATAAGCATGTACAGAGGCCCGAGTAATGGTCTTCCTTTGAAACTTTGTGGGAGTGCAATCTTGTGCGAGTTTTGATGCTGTTCTGCGGACAGTGGGGATTTTGCTGGTGGTGCCGTTGCAGATGGCAGTGATGTGGGACAGCAGGGGATTGCTTTGGTGTCTGGTGGGCATGTGGTGGGCGATGCTCTGGCTTGACATAGTCTATTTGATATGTGTGTGTTCTTGTTTTCGGGTCTGGGCCATAGGATTCTAGGAAGAAATGAGTTTTTAGCTTGTTACGGAAGTCTACTAGTATTTCAGTGGCCCTTAGATCGGGAGGTAGAGAGTTCCAGATGGTTGGGGCGTAGAATGTGAATGCCCAGTTGCATGTGGTCTGTTTGATCTTGAGTCTCGGGTGGTACGGCAAGGAGGTTTTGCATGCTGTGTCTTCTTAATATGTTGCTTTTGGTTTCTCTTAAGTGTCTGTAGGTATTCTGCCGATTGGTTGTGTATTACCTTGAAAGTGTTGAGCCAGTGCAGTTGCTTTAATATGGGGGTAATATGTGTGTGCCATCATGCTTTGTAGATGATCCTTGCTGTTGTATTTTATGCCAACTCTCGCGGGTACAATGTGTGTTTAGGTAATCCTTAGTAAACTGTTACTGTAGCCTAATAGGGGGGGTTATGATCGCTTGGCATATGCAGAAATCTTCAGGTTTTAGGAGGGGGCATTGATTCCTCAGCGTTTACAGCTAATAGTAAACTAATTTGGTGGTGTGTTTAATTTGAGCTTGTAAGTTTAGGCCTTGGTCAAGGATTGTTCCCATGTATTTGACCTCCATTTTGACTTGGAGTTCTGTCTCATCATCTTTTAAGTGTTTGTGGTGGTTTTAAAGTCATGCCTTTAGTTACATGAAGGACTTCCTATCTTTTTGTAGTTGATGGAGAGGTTGTGTAGGTGAAGCCATTTTATTATTGTTGTAAAGCATTTGGTTATTGTATAGTCCAGCAGTTGTGGTGTCTCAGTGGCTCTCTCCGAGGTTGGGGATGCTAAAATGGCCCTTCCTTGGGTTCTTGCATAAGGCCTCCCTAGAAGGGTTGGTTCCTTATGGTGACTTCCTGAGTACTCTAGTGTCCATGCTGCAAGTCTTGACTTGCAGAGAACTGCCCTGTTCTTTCTGACTGCTTTCAATTTCAAATCTATGCTGTTCTTACATTTAAGAACATAAGATATGCTATAATGGGTCAGTCCAAGGTCCATCAAGTCCAGTATCCTGTTTCCAACAGTGGCCAATCTAGGCCACAAGTACCTAGCATTTAAGGGTGCTGCCCCCTTTATTTATCTTGACAAAATGTTCTGCCTTCCTTTTCGGAGAAGGATCTTTCGAAGGACCCCTCCCTGCATCTGAACATGAGGGTGTTGCCAGGATACCAGACGATTCCTATTTCAGTCCCGCTGGTTGGATCTTCTCCTGTCCTCAGGGATTCGAGAAAAGAACTGGCAGAGGCCACATCCTCTATTGTCTACTGGCTTACAGGCCTTTGGGTTAGTGTACATGTTTGGCTCGTGTGTGCTAGAGTGGGTCAGCGCTCACTTCTCTTGGCGCAGGCCTCCTGGGCACTGTCTGCTCTGGTATCTCCAGGGAACTAATATAAGGAGGCTTCCTGGTCTTTGTTGAATGCCTTTGTGAAGCCTTACAGGATGTACTTGGGGGTTGGTACAGAGGGTGGCTTGGGTGCAGGTAGGGCTGTCCTGAGCGTCATCTTATTTCCACTTTGGATCCTCGCTGCTTTTGTATGTCCCACTTGTCTGAACAGTTCTAGCAGGATGGTGAGGAAGGATCCTTCCATCTTGCTGTTCCTTATGCCTGGAACAAACTAAGTCTGTGCGTCAGGCTTCATCTCCTGGCCCTTTTCAAATCCAGGCTGAAAACTCATCTCTTCTAGGTTGCTTATTGTGTCCTGATCTGCTTACTCACTTGTGTGTTTCCTTACCATTCCCCTAGATATATCCTTGTCCTCAGCTGTTGTGCTGTCTGTCTTGACTAGATTGAAAAGCTCTGAACAGGAACAGTCTTTTTTTTTTTTTTTTTTTTTTTTTTTACAAGTGTCTGTAGAGTGCTGCATACACCTTGTAGCGCTATACAGATGATTAGTAGTAGGATACATTTTACATACCTGAATTTACTTTCCTTGAATCATGCTAGAACAGTCCACCACCCACCCTGGAATACTCTCTGCAGGTTTGGGGATCTAGTAGCTGTTAAAGGCCTAGTTCAGTGGTTCCCAACCCAGTCATCAGGTACCCCCAGACCAGTCAGATTTTTGGGATATCGACAATGAGATATCAATGAGAGAGATCTGCCTTAAAGCTCTCAATGGAGTTAAGGTGGTATTTTTTTAAAATCTAATTCTTTAAAGGGGTTTTGCTGTTCATTTTTAAAGGATAAAGTCTTTTTTGTGTGTGTGTGTGTGTGTGTGTGTGTTCACTCACAGCTAACTCTTTGAACCCACTGAACTCATCAGGTGTTATGTTCCTCCCTACCCACCCCAACACCCACCCACCGCCATATGAGCGTTCTTGCTTTATAGGGCAACTTCCCATTTAGCTACACAGAGGGACATAGATAAGCACTGTTAGAACACACTTAAGAGATCAGCTGCTTTTTTTTTCTTAAAGGACAGCTTTGGTAGGTCTCTCTCTCTTACTTCAACAGGTACCAAAGCTCCACCAACTAAGCAATGATTGGGAAAAATCGTATTGCTAAAGCTGTTGCCCCCGTTACAGCTTCTGCCTCTGTCCAGACAGAGATCTCAATGCCAGTTGAGGGACTGGTTCGATGTGCAGTATACCTGCATGCTGAGGCTCTCAGCTAACAAATGGAGGAGCTCAGGGAAGAGGTGGCGAGACTGAGAAGCATTTGAAACAGTGAGAAGTACATTGACTAGATGTTTCTTGAAACATCCAGAAGTGAAGATAGGAGGCTACAGAAGGAAGAAAGTTGGACATGAGTCACCAGAGCCTGCAGTATCAGAACTCCAACTCCTCCAACCCTTGAATGGAAGAACCAATATGCAGCCCTGGAAGTGGAGGAGGTGAAAGCATCCACGGAAAGGGAAGAACCACAGCTCGAGTACCCCACAGTTAAAGAATCAGTTACCACAACAAAGCAAAGGAGTAGTAGTGGTTGGTAACTCTCTTCTGAGGGGTACTGAGACATCCACCTGCTGACCAAGTTTAATGTCCAGAGAGGTGTGCTGTCTGGCAGGTGCCAAATTCAGAGATGTTACGGAGAGTTTGCTGAGACTCATCAAGCCTACTATTATCCTATGTTGCTCATCCATGTTGGCACAAATTATACTGCTAGGTATCCCTTCGTGCATATCAAAAGTGACTTCATGGCTCTGGGACAGAGGGTGAAGCAGATAGGTGCACAGGTGGTGGTCTCTTCAATCCTCCCTGTTGAGGAAAAGGCCAAGACAGAGAAGCTCACATCTTGGAGATGAATGCATGGCTGCATGGATGGTGTCATCGAGAGCATTTTGTTTTCCTGGACCATGGGATGATCCAAGGGCTGCAGAGTGGAGATGTTGTCCATCTGTCCAAGAAGGGTCGAAGTGTTTTCAGCAGCAGTCTGGCTAGCCTACTGAAGAGGGTTTTAAACTAGATTCGATGGGGATGGGTGAAGAGAGCTCCCAGGTAAGTGGTGAAAGTCCCCTGGTAAGTGAAACATTAAATACCACAGCAGAAGTGGGTAATAGGGGCAGCATCTGGAAAGCGGTGTGTATAAATGCTCAAAGCATGGGAAATAAGATCCCAGATGATGTGGCTTTAATGGAAGAGGCTGACTTGGATTTAGTGGCAGTTACGGAAACATAGTTCACAGAACACTGGATGCAATTATACTGTGCTAGACTTTATTCAGAAAGGACAGCGTAGGAAGAAGGGGAGGTGGTGTAGCACTTTTGTAATTCTATAGTTTTAATATTATTTTTAACAATCTTAAAAGGAATAGAGGGGAGGCACTGTGGGTTAAACTAGAAAGAGGGAGAGGGAAAGGGAAATCCATTTGCATTGGAGTTACATACAGATCCCCATCACAGGTGTTAGAAGTGGATGAAGATGTAATACAAGACATACACAATATTGTCAAGAAAGGAGAAATGCTACTGATAGGTGATTTCATTATGCCTGATGTGGATTGGCACATCCCTGCTGCGGTGTCATCTAGAAGTAAGGAGATCCTGAATGCTCTACAAGGGGAACTAGTCAGGCAATTGGTAACAAACCCACACGTGATGGGGTCATACTGGAGTTAGTGCTTACCAATGGGGAAAGTGTTTCTGATGCCACAGTAGGAGATCAACTTGCATTCAGTGATCACCAGTTGGTATGGTTCAGTATTAGTACTAGGGCTGATAAAATTCATTCAAAAGCAAGGGTCTTGGACTTTAGGAAAACTAACTTTGGAAAGATGGGACAATATCTCAAGGAGTTGTTAGCGGGACGGGAACAGCTGGGGGATGTAGAAAAACTGGCAAAGTTGAAAGGGAATATTTTAAAGGCAACAAACCTTTTTGTTAGGTAAATAAATGTAAAAGGAAAGGGAGACAGCTATGGTTCTCAAAAGAAATAGCTGAGAAGGTGAAGGAAAAGAGGGAGGCCTTCATGAAATACAAGAGATCACAGAGAGAGGAAGACAGGCATCTATGTTTGGAGAAACTTAGAGAAACTAGCAAAGTAGTCGGGAAAGCAAAGGTACAAAAAGAAGAAGAAATAGCCAATGCAATAAAATGCAGGGGGAAGACTTTTTTTTTTTTTCAGATATGTTAGTGACAGGAGGAAGGGCAAAAGTGGTATTGTCAGACTCAAGGGTGCAGGAGAGGAATATGCAGAAACTGAAGAGGATAAAGCAGAATTGTGTAACAAATATTTCTGTTCTGTGTTTATAGATGAAGGGCCTGGAGCAGGACCTCAGAAAACGGCCACAAATAGCAACAGAAGCAGCGGGAATCTCGAATAATTTTCAGAAGACTGTGTTTGAGAGGAGCTAGCTAAACGAAAAGTAGACAAAGCCATGGGTCCAGATGGGATACATCCAAGAATACTGAGGGAACTTGAGGACATTCTAGTGGCTCCACTGTCTGACCTTGTCAATGCCTCTTTGGAGTAGAGAGTGGTGCCAGAGGACTGAAGAGAGGCACATGTGGTCCCTGTGCACAAAAGCGGACATAAGGATGACATTGAGAACTACAGGCTGATTAGTCTAAACTCTGTGGTTACTAAATAATTGGAAAGGCTACTAAAGGAGAGAATAGTGAGGTTTCTGGAGACCAATGGATTGCAGGATCTGAGGCAGCATGGATTCACCAGAGGCAGGTCTTGTCAGACAAATCTGATTTCTTTGACTGGGTGACTAGGGAGTTGAACCGAGGGAGAGCACAAGATGTGGTATATTTAGATTTCAGTAAAGTCTTTGACACCGTTCCTCACAAGCGACTTATAAACAAACTGAGCACCCTAGGGATGGACCCTAAAGTTACTTCTTGCGTTAGAAATTGGTTGAGTGGGAGGCAACAAAGGGTACAAGTAAATGGAGCTCACTCTGAGGAGAAGGTGGTTACCAGTGATGTGCTGCAGGGATCTGTCCTATGTTCCAATTCTGTTTAATGTCTTTGTTGGTGATATTGCGGAAGGACTGTCGGGTAAGGTTTGCTTGTTTACAGACCTGAAGGCTGTAGCTTGAGCCGATCATGGTGGAGGAAGTTACGCTGTTCTCACCAGAGTTGAACAAGCAAGATCTGCATAACGTTCTGCAATCAAAGGTTAAATAGGACCTTTTTTTATAGGTTACCTGGCTGGCTCCACAGGTCAAGTTGGGCAATCCCCCAGCTGATTTTCTGTGCTTCCGGGGGTGCAGCCACTGATTGGGCCACAGCAATGTTTTTCTTAAAGAGATGTGCAATATGGCAGCTGGTGAAGGCTGGGACCAAAAGGTTGGAGCTGTTGCAAAGTGCTTTTTTTTTTTTATAGGCTGAGGCTGAGGTCGCAGTGGTGTGGTTTCGTTTTTGTTTTGTATTTTTTAAATGTGCACAGTGGCGTGGTATGGGAAGGCCTTGGTCAGCATGGCTCTGGTTGGGATAGCCGCACTAAGGGTGAGAGAGCCCTTTTAAGGGAGCCTGGCGGAAGCACTCCGAAGCGGGTCTTGGAGGCTACCAGAGGACCAAAGGCACAGGTGTGTTTGAGATATGTACTGGTTAGTGCCCAGTGCACTGAAGGCTAACAAAGGAAAATAATTTTAAAAGTAGGTCACAAACTGGGGCAAGAGGAGTCTGCCCTGAAAAGGTTCTGAGGCTATGGATGGGACTTGTTGCTTTGTTCTGACCAGTGAATGACCAGATGAGTCTTGGGTGGCCCCAGGAGGGGCAGGGCAACGAGAGAGAGACATCTGTGCTGGCTGAAAAGGGCAGGGGATGCAATGAAAGAGACAGCAGCTGAAGGCTGCGGGGGAGCAGTGAGAGAAACACTGGGTGATAGCTGGGGAGGTGCTATGAGAGAGGGAGATGGGGTAGTGGCTGGGGGGGCCGCTGTGAAAGAGAAATGCTGTGTAATGGTTGGGGGAGCTATGAGAAGAGTGTAAGACACTAGATGATGGCAAAGGGGGGGGGGGGGAACTGAGGGAATTATTTTTTTCATGCTTCATGTATTACCAGGCCATGGAGATAAGTGAAGCAAAAAAAGGAAGCATATTGGTGACCCTTTACTGCTTCACCTGAGACAACATACTGTTTGTTTACCTATTTATCCCTGTTAACTTGTTCTATGTAAACAGTTGAAACATACTGCCACGAAATGTTTTATGTAAACCGTCTTAATTTGTAGAAAGACGGTATATAAAAATGGTTAAATAAATAAATAAACATACTCATTGGGGTTAGGAAGAGGGGAAGAAGGGTCACTACCTTCTGTTGGCACTGCAGAATGGCATATTAAGGGCCTGATTTATTAAGCTTACTTTAACCACTGACAATGGGAAAACAGTTAAAGATGCTGCAATATACCTTTTGGGGGGGTGGGGGTGCCCTGACTGAGTTCTTGGTGGCTGGCTCTTAAATCTTTAAGTTGGCTCCTAGATCCGAAGAAAATTTGTCAAGTCCTGGATTAACTTAATTTTTGAAAGTGGGTGAAGGCATGGCTATTTGGCCAGGCCTTTGGGTCCTTCTTTGATTAGGAGCAGCATGACTTTGGGTTGGGAAGGGGGGAAGGTACTTGTTGGTCTGGAGTTGGTAGGTGTGGGGCTTCACAATGTTGCATGTTTTTATTGATGTTGATGGAAGGATGGGATTGTATTATGTGGGGGTTGTTTTATTGTCCCATGCTTTTATATAGGCATGTAATAAAATAGTTTTATTTATTTATTTATTTAGTCACAGCATACATTAAACACAGGGCACAATAAACCTAAAAGCAGGATGTTCCATAATTTTTATTTAACTGTTTTTTACACCACTTTATCATTTCAGTCAAAGCGGTTTACATTGTAGCTTTAAACTTGGTAATATACATTCATCCATATACCTCTGGTCCAGTCCAGATAAATGGGTAGGGTCCATCCAACAGCAACTGGAGACTGATATGCAGACTTTTTTTTTCTGTGATGTCACACTATACCCTCTGAGGCTGTGGGACACATCCATCTATTTGCTTGTCTGGACGGAATTGATAGGTTTCCCTGAGGCTCCTTGGTTGATTTGGTCCTGGAAGAGCAGAACTGATTAGCAGGGGGGCTCTGACTGCATAGCCAGCGCGCTTGCAAAAAAAAAAAAAGGCAACATATATAAAGAAATATAACTGCCTATCTTAAAGCAGTGTGGCGATTTAAACCCTTAGTGCCTGGCAGTCACTCTGGGACCCTTCAGTGGGACCACCACAAGCCATTCAATCTGTGTTGGTGAGTCCTGGCGGCAGTGGCAGCTCCACAACACCCAAAATGCTGAGCGCCGTCTGTCAGCACCCGCATTGAGTTCAGTGTGTGCTTGTGGCAGCCGTTCTATTTTTCGCCATTTGCTCTGTTTTGGGCCTTCCCCACACGCGATGCCTGGCTCGAAGTCCTTTTGTGCTGCATGCAGCGCGTGTCAGGGCTCTCCCTCTCTGACAGGTTGTTGCAAGGCGTGAGAGAGAGAGCGAGAGAGAGAGCGCCGTGAACTGGAGGAACGTCAGGAGGAAGCTAGTTCATGCCCAGATGGATTGAGGGATTCTCAGGGGCAACCTGAGAGGGACTGGGGAGCGTTCTCTCTGCCACAGGGAGTTTCCTGCACTTCCTCTCCAGCAGCCATTTTGTTAGGAAGAGCCTCTACAGCCATCTCAGAAAGAGTTAATGTGAACAGCGGAAATGGGGGAAACTTGGGACGGACTTCAGTCTGAGTTGGCTTTGGAGGCGAATTCCCTCTTCTCTCCTCAGTTCGTCTAATTGCTTCCTAAGGCCTTCACACTGCAGAAGGGACAGGTGCAGGAGAGGCCTGTGGTCGGCACTCAGCTGAGTGTTTCTCGCTGATGGGGACAGAGCATAGTTGTGCTAAGCGGCAGAGGCATTCTGATGTCCCTCTCTGAAGCCAGGTCCTCCTTCAGACTTCAGAAGGTTTTGAGGATCGGGGTGGGGGGGGGGGGGCAGCCCGGCGGCCCCCTCAGGACAAGGTGAAGATCTGGACCCCCTGGAACTGGAAGGGGGACCACCCTCCGGGAGAAGATTCTGCAATAGTTGGGGTTTTCCACAGGGAAGAACTTGTGACATTCATATCCCAGTCCCTAGCAGCCTTGAACCATCCCTCTTCAGACACCCGAGGAGGAGGCTCTGCTGGAAGATCCGCTTTTACAGGGCATGTGCACATCTCAGAATGCCTTCCCGGTATACAAAGCCATCATGCAAATAAGCGGAATGGAATATTCTAGAAAAGGGATTGCAGGGTGCTCGCACTATGGGTCGATTGTACCCAGTCCTTAAAGCAGAGAAGGAGTTGTTTCGGACCCCTAAGGTAGATGCCTTGGTCATAGCGGTAACCAAGATCGCCGCAATTCCTGTGGAAGGGGGGATGGCCCTCAAGGATCTGCAGGATCGCCAGCTGGAATCTCTGTTGAAACAGGCTTTTGAAGTCACTGCCCTGTCATTACAAGCCCCTATTTGTGGGGCTTATGTCACAAGGACCTGTATGCGCTGGGTGCAAGCCTTACCAGACCATGTTCGGAAGGTACTGAGCTCCTTGAGCTGCCCAGGTTGGATTTGGCAGGGGCTTACTTGTCAGACCTTTGTTATGACTTAGTGTGCTCAGCCTCCAAAGGTATGGCCTTGGTGATGGCGGCTTGAAGATTCCTGTGGCTGCAGAATTGCTCTTATGATGTCTGTCTGTTTCTTCTAAAATACGCCTTAGTAAGTTCCCATTTCGGGGGAAACTGGATTCCCCAGGTCCTTAACCAACTCTGAGGGCCTTACTAAAGAGAGTAGATTCCCAGAAGACAAGCCCCTTGGTGGGGGGGGGGGGAGGCAGAGGACAGGCATCCTAGCTCGAGGAGGTACATGGGACTTTTGCTGTTTTCAGGCGGCATGATTTGTGCCCCCACAGAGATGACATTTCCCTTATCAGGGCCAGTTCTCTTGGAGCCAGGGAGCCGGCTGAGGTTTCTATTCGGCGGCTCCTAACTCTGCCAAGAAGCTCCAATAAGGCTAGGGGGTCGGGGGACACATCGGAGGCCAACTTCAGGGTTTCCTCCCCTCCTGAGTCTACATAACTTTGGACCAGTGGTGCTGAAAATCAGACGTGAAGGTTATGCTCTAGAGTTCCAGCACACATTGGCTGCCGCCTTTATATTATTGTCATGCAGAGCGCAGGGCAAGGCCTAAGCGGTACAAGATATGTTGGAACATCTTTTGGCTCTGGGCATGGTGGTACCGGTTCCTCCAAGCCAGTGTAGAAGTGGTGGTAGTTCCATTTATTTTGTGGTACCCAAAAGAGACGGCACCTTTCGTCCATCCTTGGATCTTAAGAGGGTCAACGGGGCCCTGCAGGTGCCCCATTTTCATATGGAGACACTAAGATCTGTTCTGATGGCAGTGCAGAAAGGCGAGGGTTCCTTACTGTATTAGACCTCACAGAGGTCTACTTGCACATCCCCATACGTCCAGAGAATCAGAAGTTCTTACTGTTCACGATCATGGGTCATTTCCAGTTTCAGACAATGCCTTTTGGTTTGGCAATAGTGCCCAAAAACTTCACCAAGGTCATAGCCGTGGCAGCAGCAGCGGTACTCAGGAGGAGAGGCATACTTGTACACCTGTATCTGGATGACTGTCTCATTCTGGCAAAGTCGGAAGCAGAGAGTCAGGAAGTGACTCAGATGGTGGTAACTTTCCTGCAAGAGCTTGGCTAGGTGATCAATGCCACCAAGAGCCAGATGATTCCCTCAGAGCGGTTGCTATACCTGGTGGCAGACTTCAACACGAAAACAGGACTAGTGTCCCTTCCAGTGCAGCAGATAGTGATGTTTCAGAGCATGCTGCATCGGTTTTTATGGATGTCCAGACTATCTGCCTGGCATTACCTACAGGTGTTTGGGCCTGATGGCGACTGCCTCAACCTGGTTCCCTGGGCCAGAGTTCATATGAGACCGCTTCAGAAGGCGTTGCTGTCCTGATGGTCACAGTCACAGCCACTGTCCTGGTGGCTTCAAAGTCCAGGGGACATCAAAACTGCCATGCAGTGGTGGCTGAGAAGGGACAGTCTGGAAAGAGGAGTGTCACTGGAACAGCTGGTCTTGGTGGTAGAACCATGGATGCTAGCCTCTCCAGGTAGGGAGAGCACTGTTGCTCCAAATGGCTTAGGGACAGTGGATGAAGGAGGAGAGCACATGGTGCATCAATCGACTGGAGTTCAGAGTAGTCTGCCAGTTATTCAGTCAATTTGCGTTCATTTGTACCAGGCGATACTAGACTTTTCGGACAGCGCCTCAATGGCTTACACAGAGGAGGCACGTGAGGTGCCAGTCTAGTGACCAAAGTGGAGCTGATCCTGCAGTGGGCTGAGCAATATCTGGTCGCGCTGTCAACTGCCCACATGGCTGGAAAGGACGACATACAAGTGGATTACTTGAGCAGGCATCGACTGGATGCAGTGGAGTGATCACCATCTCATTGAAAGCAAGGAAGAAGTCCACCTTTTTGTCCTTTGTCCGCGTTTGGCACGTCCTTGAGGATTGGTGTGAGAGTCTGTGTTCAACCATTGGGTGAATCAGTGATGGATATTCTGGCATTCTTGCAGGCGGGTCTGGATAAAGGTCTAGCGTTGAATTCCCCGAATGTTCAGGTAGTTGCCTTGTCCTGTTGGGATAAGGTAAAGGAATCTCATTAACATGCCATTCAGCTATTTCTCATTTTTTGCGAGCAGTAAAGCAGATTCGACCACCTGGCAGGACCATCGTTCCACCATGGGATCTTAATGTTGTGCCATCAGTCCTGACGGATTCTTCATTCGAGCCCTTCTGTTGTGCAGTTCTCAAGGACCTGACCTTGAAGGTAGTTTTCCTGGTGGCCATCTGCTCTGCTTGCTGTATCTCTGAGCTATAGGTCTTGTCCTGTCAGGAGCCATTCCTAATCCTGGCCAAGGAGAGAGATTTTGCATACAGTTCTATCGTTTTTGCCAAAGATGGTCTCGCCTTTTCATGTCAACCAGGTCATGACCTTACCAGTGTTCTCCACAGTGGATGAGGGAGCCATCGGCGGTCGACTCCACAAGTTGGATATTTGCAGAGCATTGAAGTGCTACCTCAAGCGCACTAAGTCTTTCCGTAAGTCAGAATGTCTTTGTGCTGTTCAGAGGACCGTAATAAGGGTGAGGCAGCTTCTAAAGTGTCCATCTCTCGCTGGGTGGAGGGGGCTATTGCCTTGGCCTGCCTGCTTAAAGGGAGGCTGGTTCTGAAAACTGCGTGCGCATTCCACAAGGGCCTAGGCGGCCTCCTGGGCTGAGTTTAATCTGGTACCGCCAGAGGATATTTGCAGGGCAGCGACTTGGTTGTCCTTGCATACCTTTGCCAGACACTACCGCCTGGATGTGGATCCCTGGTCCGATTCTTTTTAACATCTTTGTTAGTGATATAGCGGAAGGGCTGTCGGGTAAGGTTTGCCTCTTTGCGGATGATACCAAAATCTGCAATAGAGTAGACACCCAGGAAGGTGTAGATAACATGAGGAGGGATCTAGCTAAGCTTGAAGAATGGTCTAGAATTTGGCAGCTGGGATTTAATGTTAAAAAATGTAAGGTCATGCATTTGGGCTGCAGCAATCCAAGGGAGCAATACAGTATAGGAGGTGAAGTACTTTTGTCCACTAAAGAAGAGCGGGACCTAGGCGTGGTTGTGTCTGATGATCTTAAAGTAGCTAAACAGGTAGAAAAGGCGACGGCAAAAGCTAGAAGGATGCTTGGGTGCATACGGAGAGGAATGGCTAGCAGAAAAAAGGAGGAATGATTCTAGAAAGCATATGGGGTCTGTCAGCTTGCTGTTGGGGGCTTGGAGTTTAGCCAGTCCTTTTCACACTGTAATGAGAGCATTTGGGGGGAGAAAAAAAAAAGCCAGTTGACTCTAGCGAAGAGTATTGTGCC
This sequence comes from Ichthyophis bannanicus, assembly GCA_033557465.1. NCBI lineage: Eukaryota > Metazoa > Chordata > Amphibia > Gymnophiona > Ichthyophiidae > Ichthyophis > Ichthyophis bannanicus. The sequence continues at coordinate 152,463,741 of CM066037.1, forward strand.
GAGCTCAATTGCTGAAAGTATGCAGAGGGTTGAGTTCTGCGAGTTCAATATTAGTTGAAAAGGTTTGAGAATGACAAAGCAGCAAAAACAATAGTATACTGAGGAAGGAGAGAGGAGCCTCAGAGGATATAGTGTGAAGACATGGGAAAAAATGTGCATATCAGTCTTCAGCTGCTGGTGGATGGACAATTACCCATTTGACTGGACTGGCGGGACTCCATGAAAGTAAATTAGCAGGTAAGGTCTAATTTTCCCTTAAACAGGGCCATTGATAACTTGGATTTTTCCTGGGCAGTGGAAGGTTAAGTGACTTGCCCAAGGCCATAAGGAGTGCTAGTGGCAATCAAACCCTGGTCTCTTGGTTCCCAAGCCCATGTTCTAACCATTAGGCTACACTTCCACTCCTTACTTCACCTCGTCCATTTTCCTACTTTCCTTCTCCCTCCCCCTGGTTCTTTTTGCCTTCTGTCTTAGCCTGCTATTCTCTCTCTGTCCTATCAGCTTTAGTGTTCTTTTCTAACTTTTATTTTCTGCAGTTGTCATTTTGTTATTGTACACCGCCCTGATGCTTCAGCCTGGGTGGTCAATCAAGCAATTCAATAAAGATAGAGATAAAGATACTTGGCAAGCAGTTGAATCTGAACTAGTGCGTATGCTGTTCAATGTGTATATCACTTTATTTGCTTCACATGAAGAATAATTTGTACAGTATAACACAAATTAAGGCTGAGGGCCCAAAATATTCTTGAAGAAATACAAGAAAGTAGCAAATGGTTTGAATACAGCAATATGTAACAAAATAGCATGTTATGTTTTTATGAAGATAGCTATGCAGTATATTTGTTTTTCTATGTTTTATCTAAGTATAAGGATATATTATTGTAAGACTACTTCTTTCATGGAGATAGTAAGCTAGTGTGTTTTACAGTGAATCTAAACATGCTTCCATTTGAAAGCTGAAGTTTCATTTTTATTGCGGAATTATGAATATATTAAACTGTTTTATTTTTGCCTTGCAGAAGCAGATAAAATCCCAGTAATGCGTGGCCAATGGTTTATTGATGGAACCTGGCTACCTCTAGACGAGGCAGAAAGTAACCTTATAGAGCAAGAACATCTTGCCTGTTTTAGGGGACAACAAATACGGGACAGCTTTGATATGGAAGTAACCAAAAACGTAGATCGCAAAGATGGTAAGTGATTGATTGCTCAAATTATATGTTTAAAGGAATGAAAGGAGTTTAATCATGAAGGGAGAGAGATGTTAACTTTGTATGTAAATTGCGCATTCGGTAGGAATCCACTAAATGGTAATAGATTTCATTAAAGGGAAAAAGATTATATACTCCATTTCCAGGCTACAATCCTTCATCAGTAATGACTTCATTTTTATATGTACATATTTTTACTCTCTAAATACATTCTAGTGTGTTTTTCATCTTGTGTGTTCAAACACTGATGATTTTTTTTGTCATCTTTAGACATTGCATCTTGTTTCATTTTTTAATGAAGTAAAAGTTGCATAGTAACATAGTATATGATAGCAGATAAAAACCAGTATGGTCCATCCAGTCTGCCCAGTAAGGTGGCTAGAGTGGTTGTAACTGTAGCTCTGTGCAGGTTGCTCCCCCCCTCTATGCCTGTGTTTAGAATTGAACCTACTGCTCTGTGCAGGTCAGCCCCCCTCTATTAAAAGATATTTAAGTTTGCTTTGATTTCATCCTCTTTCTATAAAGGGATCCACTGTGTCTGTCCCATGCTATTTTGAATTCAGTCACTGTATTTGCCCCACCACCTCCATCGGGAGGGCATTACATGCATCTACCACTCTTTCAGTGAAAAAGTATTTCCTGATGTTGCTTTTAAGTTTACCACCTTGCAGCTTCATCGTATGCCCTCTAGTTTTACAGCTTCCCTTTCTTTGAAAAATGTTTGCTCATTGATGCAGACATTTAAATATGTAAATGGGTATCAGATCTCCCCTGGCTCTCCTCTCCTCTCCTCTCCTCTCCTCTAGGGTATACATATTTAGGTCTTCAAGTCTCTTCTCATAGGTCTTCTGGCACAGGCTTTGTATAATTTTGGTCACCTTCCTCTGAACTGTTTCAAGTCTCTTTGTCCTTTGTGAGATATGGCCTCCAAAACTGAACACAATACTCTGAGGCCTCACCAACGACTTGTATAGGGGCATTAATACCTCCTCCTCTCTGCTGTTTATTCCTCTCTGTATGCAGCCTAACATCCTTCTGGCTTTGGCTACCGCCTTGTTGCATTGTTTTGCTACTTTGATATCTTCTGATACTAGCACTCGGAGGTCCTAGTTGCTTATTTAGTATACATGATTCTTTTTTGATCATATTCAGGGGGATAAAGCATGTCACATTTTAACACTGAAATGTTATAAGTTTATATTAGGACTTCAGTGTTGGCTTTTTCCTAAGCCACAGAAATCAAAATTGGAAAGTATACTCATGTAATTCTTTCCTGATCATCCCTCCAGTCCAGTCCCGCACCTCTAGGTAGTGTACCTCTTCCAGTAGCTTGGAGACTGAGCATGTCATCTTTTTGATGACACTAGTGTACATATGCAGCTGTTAGCGCCTACCAGCTCCAGTATGCTCAGTCTCCAAGCAGCTGGAGGAGGTAGTGAGCCAGGGTGCTGGACTCACTGAAGGGACAATTAAGGAGATAGGTTTAGTTAGTTTGCTTTTTATTTCCCCTGTTAAGGTGCAGGTTTCTTTGCTTATAAAGGCAGAAGTAAAAATATAAATCAAAAACAAAATTGAAGGAATAGAGAGAACCAGGGGGACAACAGGGCTGAGGGGAGGATATTTCTTTGTCCCCCTCTCCCCCAAGGATTTGGGGAGGGAGGGAGTTCTGTGGGGGCCTTCCTCAGTCCGAGACTTCTGGTGGCTCCCGAACCCGTTATCGGGTGAGGAACATCTGCAGGGGCTGCAGTTGATTGACAGGAATGCAAGCTGGCAGCCCTGAGTCGCCCCCTCCCCCCCTCAGTGACAAAGCCAAGAAGGAAGGCTGAGCGCGAGGGGTAGAAAAGCCATGCGGCAAAGAGGCTCCAAGGTAAGAGTGGCGGGGGGAGGGAGAGGGAGGACAGCAGGAACCTTTAGCAACTGCCAGAACACGAGGAGACAGAGCAGCCTGCAGCTGCATGTTTGGGAGCTTGCAGCGGTGCGGGAAACTCCCCCACTGCATTTAGGCATGATTTCTTCTTATTCAGACCCGCATGTGTTTAACTTCTGCTGTGTTTTGGGTGCCTGGGAGAGGCAGCCCTTTCCTAGGGGGCCATTTGCCATTTCTTTTTAATTTCAGTTTCAATTAGTTAGTTTGTGGTTTTATTTTAGTTTGAGTACTCTAGTGCTCTGTGCCTGAGCCCGTGGAGGTGCACTGTGCTAGGGATCCTTTTACCTACCCAGTTACAGATTGAGGGCGTTCCTGGGGGTTGCTCCCAGCCCTTCCCACCATGCCAGCCAGACCGCAGTGCCTGGTATAGGATAGTATCAAGGGGGGTGGTGAACCCCACTTAATCCTTAAGCATTCCTTTTGTTATACAGCTCAAAACTTTAGTGCACATTGACTTGATGCAGGCCTGTGGGAAAAGCCTAATCAGATATGCCATTGTTGCTGGGTGGATTTCAGAGTGCCGTTGTGCCTGGTGAGGTGATCTAAGTGACGGGTGAGACATTGTGACTTTCTCCTGAGAAGGGTCAGATAAAAAGTCAGACAGAAAGAAATGAAAGATAAGTGGGGGAAGGAAAAAAAAGTGCTGCATATAGGTTTATAGCAGCTACGGCTCTGTGGAAAACGAAGTACCTGCATACAAGAAATGTATGTAATTTGAAAGATAGTCAGTGGATAGGAGGCAAATGAAATCCTTCCATCTGTCTATGGTCAGTGAATAACCTGACATGATCATCCCTTGTCTCTTAGCCCAGGTTATGTGCCTATGAAATTTGTAATATTGCTGTGCCACCTGTATGGTAAAAGAGCCTTGCGAAGGTATGTGAAAAGGGCATCATCCTTTTAGAGATTGGACTGTCTGTTGGTTCTGTTTGGCGGGCCGTGCAAAAGTGAGGTGGCAGCTAAGGCCTCCATTTCCAGATGGATCAGTGAGGCAATCACGTCAGCATACATCTTGAAGGGTAGAGCAGTGCCGGCGGGGTTGCAGACGCATTTCATGAGGACTCAGGCAGCCTCATGGGCAGAGTATAGTTTAGTTCCGCCGGTGGAAATCTGTAGAGCGGCATACTTTTTCTGAACAGTTTTGCCTGGAAGTCCAGGTGGCAGGGGACGCTTGTTTCGGATCGGCAGTGCTTCAGGCTGGTTGTCCGGGTCCCTGCCGTTAGTTTAACTACTCTGATACATCCCAGAGGTGCAGGACTGGCCTGGAGGGACGATAAGGAAAGAGAAATTAGACTTATCTGCTAATTGTTGTTCCTTGAGAAACTCCAGTCCAGTCCCGGAACTCTTTCTGAGTGCTTTCTGTGATGATCTGTGCATACCCCTGGTCCTGAAGCTGGTTCCCTTGCTGGAGGAAGTGGCCTGGGGGAGCTGGGAAGGTTGTGAAATCGGCATTTTTGGGGGGGGGGGGGGCGGCGGACCAGAAGAGCTGTCGGTTGCTTGCTCTCCGCTGGTTGGAGTTGCTCAGGCGCTCAACAGGTAGGCCTCCCCATCCTGGAAGGGGTATCCTTCCCAGGGGATGGAAGGGGTACTAGTTTATTTAGATGTAGAAGTGTTTGTTGCATGTTTAACTACTTATTTGTTGCTCCTCTGAGTCTGCTTTGCCAATAGGTATTGGGGCTGGTAGGCTGTGCCAGCTGCATATGTACACTAGTGTCATCAAAAAGATGACGTGCTAGTCTCCAAGCTGCTGGAAGAGATGCGCTACCCAGAGGTGCGGGACTGGACTGGAGTTCCTCAAGGAACAACAATTAGCAGGTAAGTCTAATTTCTCTTTATGCCGAATGCAAAGTTACAAAATGCATGTGTGTGTGTGTGTTGGCATGAGTGAGACCTTTTCTGTATGCTGAGTGAACGCCTTGAATTGTAGGTGATTAGTTTGTGCCAGGAGGGGATTTTATGTGTTTGGGTGGAACATGGAGGCTCAATCTTTATATGAAAATGAGGCTTTGTGTACATCTCATACTTTTGACAAAGTGGACTCTTGTCCTTTAAAAGCTTACACTGTAATAATTCGGGTAGTCTATGAGGTGCCACCAGCCTCTTAGTCTGTAGCAGCAAGATGGACAAACATGGCTGCTTCTCTGCTATTTTATTTGAAGGAGTGTTTGAATCGGTGAAAGAGATTCTGTTGCTATTTTTGATGGTGTATGAAACAGGGCAATGCTTATCAGCCTTTTCAAGGCTTAGGTACAATTATATTACCAAATATTCTGTTGCACACCAGAATTGTATAGCCAATAGAAGAGCTAGGGAAGCATAGAATAACTCATCAGTCTCTCTCCCAGACTTTAAAGAAAAGGGAGAGATGGAATAGAGATACACTGAGGCTGTTAAACCGAGGAGCTTCTGGGTCATCAGGAGTCAGGACTGACTCGAAGGCACACATTGCATTGAGGCTGTTAGAGGGGAGCAGTGCTCTATTGACTTTTGAAATTAGCATGCCTTTGTGATGGCAGGAGAGACTCAAGTAGCCTCCACCCCCCCTCCTCCACTATGAGCTTTAAGCACGTGTGGCATTACATGGTTATATTTATAAACTTATATGAAGACAAAAATTCACACATCCAGTACACGAGTTCTGTTTTTATTCCAGTTGCTGGATATTGAGCTGCTTCCCGGTTAGTGACTTGCAGGTAAAGTAAGGTGTGGCAAATTCTGGCCTAACTTTCTGTGGAAGCTAATCGGGCAGCGACTCATGATCCATGGTGCCCATTTAGCTTCCAGCTTCTGTCACAACCTGGATATTCAATGCCAGTATGGTCCTGGCATTGAATATCTGGTGTTAAGACTTCAGCAGCAATGGCTAGGTGCCTTACAAGCGTTAGCCGCTGCTGCTGAATATCCCCTTCGCCCCCTTGGTTTTTTAATTGGGCCTTTGACAAGTGCTTTTTCCCCCCTCCTATTTTTTTCTGCATCAAATAGTGTAGTATTTTGGCCATCTAAAAACCTTGGCACGTCCAGCAGTTTTTTAGTACAGTACCCTTTCCTGTTTCAGTTACTTTTATTGTCTAAGGTGATTGTTTAATTACATTCCCTCCCATTGATGATGAATGTCTGTCTGTTTTTAGCTTGTAATCTGCTTTTTGTTTTCTGGAATTTTTGTACACTGCCATGCTATATAATTGAAATGGCAGTATATTAAATCCTTTAAATAAATGTAAATGTCCTCCATTAATTTGTCAGGGAAATGGCTAAGTTTGTTCCATTTAAGTTACAGATCGAGGAGGTGCTTAGAGGTGAAGCATTGAAAATCCTTAAATTTCTGAATCTCTAAGGAAGCTGTGACTGTACCCGTTCACAGACTCCTAAAGGATGTTCAGATGAAGACATAAGTAGCCCCTCGCCCCCCCCCCCCCCTAATCCAGCCTATCGTCCAGAAGGCTCTCGAATTCATAGAAACATAGGCCATGTGGTCTTTCTGTTGTCATGTTTCTATCTAGTCTGTCCTTCCATATCAACTACAACAGTCCTTTTTTTTTTTTTTTTTCCTTTAGAGATCCTCTGTGTTTGTCCCATGCTTCTTTGAATTCAGATGCTGTCCTCATCTCTACCACCTCCACTGGGGGACTATTCCACGGATCCACCACTCTTTCTGTAAAGAAATATTTCTGCATATCACGCCTTAATCTATCCCCTTTCACTCTCATCCCATGTCCCCTCACAGCAGAGCTTGCTTTCAATCGAAAAAGGCTGCTCTCCTGTGCATTTATGCCACAGAGGTATTTAAACATCTCAATCATATCACCTCTATCCTACCTTTCCTCTAAGGTGTACATATTATTAAGATCCTTAAGTCTGTCCTCATAAGCTTTATATTGAAGACCACTAACCATTTTAGTAGCCACCCTCTGTACTGACCCCATCCTGTTTATATCCTTTTGAAGGTGCGGTCTCCAGAATTGCACACAATATTCCAAATGAGGTTGCACCAAAAGCTTATACGGAGGCACTATCACCTCCTTTCTTCTGCTGGCTATTCCTCTCTCTATGCACCCAAGAAGCATCAGCTGCGCACCACTCGATGGTTATCAAATCCATTCTTAAGGACTAGAAGTTCCAAAACCCACCCTTTGGTGCTCCTGGGGAAAGAAACTTGGAAATTGGAGTTTTTTGGGAGAAGATTCTTTCAGAGTGCTATGCTCATGTCCCACAGAGCATCGTATCAGCTCTTTATGGGCATGCACTTACCCTGCAACTCCATTCCATAGTGAGCAAAGGGAAGGAGTGCAGAAAATACATGGTCTGTGCGACCTATGACATTTTTGATGCAGCTTCAAACACTTCATAACTATTGGCATCTGGAGACTCTCTCTCATGGCTGTGGACCGCAGACTTGCAATTTGATGTCCAGGACAAACTGACTGATGTGTCATGTCATGGAGAGCATCTTTTTGGAGATAAGGTGCAGGAAGCTGCTACTTTTCACTAAGCTGCATAGTGTGACGCTCTTAAAGACCCTCTCCAGGACTACCTCTGACCTGCTCAGCAGCTAGGGAGAAGGTATCATGTCGGGAATAGGAGGACTAACTACACTCTTAAGCATCGGTATGCTCTTGCCACTCACACCACCCAGACAAAACAAGGTACTTCTTTATCATCCGATGACCCAGGAATCCCAGCCTGTTTTCATAGTCAAAACCCGAGATGGAGTTTTGACTGTCTCTACAAGGACCTAGCCAGTATCCCACTATCTGTACCTGACAATGTAGCAGTAGGAGGGAGGCAAACTGATTTGCCCTTGTAACCTCCTTGTAAATATAAACATGCACTGTCAATTGATGGAATTTAAAATTAAAGAAGGAAAAAGGCCTCAGTTACATAAGCCTCCACATAGCTTTAAGCTTATTCTCTCATATTAGTAGGTACTGGAAAGGTTGTGGGTTTTTTTTTTCATATCTCATTTACCTATTCAATCTTAAATGTAGGTACGTATGACCTAGATTGGCCACTGTTGGAAACAGAATACTGGGCTTGATGGACCTTGGTCTGACCCAGTATGGCATATCTTATGTTCTTATGTTCTTATGTTCTTTTATACTAATATTAATTATCAATATCTTATTCATGGTGTCCATCCCTGAAATACTACCAAGTTGCTCAGTTTCCAGCGCTGTCAGCATTTTGCTGTAGCTGCATCAGGGAGAATCCTAAAAGGAGCGCAAACAGTAATTTGTATGATCATATGCCAAAAACTCTGTATTTCTTCTTATCATCCAGCCCTTTAACCACACAAATAAGCTTACTGTAGACTTAGCAATCCCCATGTAATGAAACTTTCTCAACATAACACTTGGCGATTCACAATATTATGTTACTAAAAGGGTGTTGGGGCCACTTGGCAATAGTGATCATAGCATGATCGCCTTTGATTTAATTAGTGGAGGAGGGATAGTAAGGAAATCCACAGTACTACCTTTTAACTTTCGAAAGGGAGACTATGATAAAATGAGGAAAACAGTCAAGAAAAAACTAAAAGGAGCAGTTGCAAAGGTTAAAGACGTACATCAGGCTTGGCTGTTGTTGAAAAATACTATCTTGGAAGCCCAGACCAGCTGTATTCCACGCTTTAAGAAAAGTGGAAAGAAGTCCAAAAAACTGCCAGCATGGTTTAAAGTTGAGGTCAGAGAGGCTGTTGCCAAAAAAGCATCTTTCAGGAAATGGAAAAAAGAGCCAAACGACGAAACCTGGAAACAGCACAAGCACTGGCAAGTCAAATGCAAGGCATTGATAAGGCAGGCAAAGGGAGAATTTGAGAAGAAGCTTGCTGCAGAAGCAAAAACGCAAAGTAAAGACCTTTTCAAGTACATTCGTAGCAAAAAACCTGTGAGAGAGTCAGTTGGCCCATTAGATGATAAAGGGGTTAAAGGAGCACTAAGAGGCGACAAGGCGATAGCGGAGAGACTGAACGAATTCTTTGCTTCAGTCTTTACTGAGAAAGATGTAGGGATGTTACCCATGACTGAAGTGGTATTTAAAGGTGCAGAAGAATTGAAGGAAATATCGATACATCGAGAAGATGTATTACAACTATTAGATAAGCTGAAGAGTAGCAAATCACCTGGGCCGGATGGTATACATCCAAGGGTATTGAAAGAACTGAAATATGAGATTGCAGACCTGCTATTAGTAATCTGTGAACTATCATTAAAATCATCTCTAATACCTGAAGATTGGAGGATCGCCAATGTAACACCAATTTTTAAAAAGGGTTCCAGGGGTGATCTGGGAAACTACAGACCGGTGAGCCTGACGTCAATACCGGGAAAAATGATAGAAACCATCATAAAGAATAAAATTACTCAGCATGTAGATAGTCATGAGCTAATGAGAGACAGCCAACATGGCTTTAGACAAGGAAGATCTTGTCTTACTAATCTGTTATGTTTTTTTGAAGGAGTGAATAATCAGGTGGACAAAGGTGAGTCGGTTGATATTGTGTATCTGGACTTTCAGAAAGCCTTTGACAAGGTCCCTCATGAGAGACTTTTGGCAAAACTAAAGAGTCATGGGATAGGAGGCAGTGTACTATTGTGGATCAGGAACTGGTTAAAAGATAGAAAGCAGAGGGTAGGGCTAAGTGGCCAATTTTCCCAATGGAGAAAGGTGAATAGTGGTGTACCCCAGGGATCTGTGCTGGGTCCGCTGCTTTTTGACATATACATAAATGACCTGGAAAGTGGAATAACGAGTGAGGTTATCAAATTTGCAGATGACACAAAAACTATTTAAAGTTGTTAAAACCCAAGAAGATTGTGGAAAATTGCAAGAGGATCTTGATAAATTGGAAGACTGGGCATCAAAATGGCAGATGAAATTTAATGTGGACAAGTGCAAGGTTATGCACCTAGGGAAGAACAACCCAAAATATGGTTACACGATGCAAGGTTCCACATTAGGAACCACCACCCAGGAAAAAGATTTAGGCGTCATTGTGGATACCATGTTAAAACCCTCGGCCCAGTGTGCAGCGGCGGCCAAGAGAGCAAATAGAATGCTAGGTATGATTAGGAAAGGAATGGAAAATAAAACAAAGGATATTATAATGCCTCTATATCGTTCCATGGTGAGACCGCACCTTGAATATTGTGTGCAATTCTGGTCGCCGTATCTTAAAAAGGATATAGAGTTATTAGAAAAGGTTCAGAGAAGAGCCACCAAAATGGTAAAGGGGATGGAAGGATACTCCTATGAAGAAAGGCTAAAAAGGTTAGGGCTCTTTAACCTGGAAAAGAGATGGCTGGGGGGAGATATGATAGAAGTCTATAAATTAATGAGCGGAGTGGAACGGGTAAACGTAGATCGATTGTTTACCTTATCAGAATATAGAAAGACACGGGGACATGCAATGAAGCTACAGGGTAAACTATTTAGGACTAATAAAAGAAAAATATTTTTTCACTCAACGTGTAATCAAACTCTGGAATTTGTTATCGGAGGATGTAGTAAAGGCTGTTAGTGTAGCTGGGTTTAAAAAAGGTTTGGACAAGTTCCTGGAGGAAAGGTCCATAAGCCATTATTAAGAAGGGACCCAGGATATCAATGCTTGAACCAATACAAGCATTGTGGAACCTGTGTCCCTTGGGGAAACTGCTAGGTACATATGACCTAGATTGGCCACTGTTGGAAACAGAATACTGGGCTTGATGGACCTTGGTCTGACCCAGTATGGCATATCTTATGTTCTTATGTTCATTGCATGTCCCCTAGTCTTTCTATATTCTGATAATGTAAACAATCGATCTACGTTTACCCGTTCCACTCCATTCATTAATTTATAGACTTCTATCATATTTTCCCTCAGCTGTCTCTTTTCCAGGTTAAAGAGCCCTAACCTTTTTAGCCTTTCTTCATAGGAGTATTCTTCCATCCCCTTTACCATTTTGGTGGCTCTTCTCTGAACCTTTTCTAATATCGCTATATTCTTTTTAAGATACGGCGACCAGAATTGCACACAATATTCAAGGTGCGGTCTCACCATGGAACGATATAGAGGCATTATAGTATCTTTTGTTTTATTTTCCATTCCTTTCCTTATCATACCTAGCATTCTATTTGCTCTCTTGGCTGCCGCTGCACACTGGGCCAAGGGTTTTAACATGTTATCCACAATGATGCCTAAATCTTTTTCCTGGGTGGTGGTTCGTAATGTGAAACCTTGCATCGTGTAACCATAGTTTGGGTTGTTCTTCCCTAGGTGCATAACTTTGCACTTGTCCACATTAAATTTCATCTGCCATTTTGATACCCAGTCTTCCAATTTATCAAGATCCTCTTGCAATATTCCACAATCCTCTTGGGTTTTAACAACTTTAAATAGTTTTGTATCATCTGAAAATTTGATAACCTCATTCGTCGTTCCACTTTGCAGGTCATTTATGCTGACCCAGCACAGATCCTTGTTGAGTATGTTGTGATCAGATCAGTGAGGCAGGGAGCTAAGAGACTGTGCATGATTTTGAAGGTGGTAGTGATGGCTTTGCATTTTGCCTACTGTACTATTGGGATCCAGTGTAGGCATTTTTAGGATTGGTGTTATATGTTGCATGGTAGAACTAGCAATGAGAATTCTGGCGGTGGTATTTTGGACTAGTTGAAGTGGAAATAGAGCATTTTTTGGGAGGTCTTGGTAGATGATGTTTCTGTAGTCAAGGTGTGGCGTAACTATGGCTTGTGATATTGATCTGAAGTCTGTCTCCTGCAATAGGTGTCGAAGGGGCTTGATAAGCTTTAGCTTCCAATATGCCGTTTTGGATGCATTTTTGATGTGAGCAGCCATGTTGAGGCTGCTGTCAATGGTTATACTTAGGTATTTGATCTCTTTTATTTTTTTTTTCTGCATCTTGTGGTGTTATCTTTTTTTGGTGGCTTGAAGTCTTGATCTCTGAATAATAGTAGAGCTTTGGTTTTACTTTTGTTTACTGTGAGGTTTTATACTGGCAAGGAAGTTTGTCACAGCATTGAAGACATCCGCTATAACTTAGAAGTCTGGGTTGTTAGTGTTGAACGGCATATAGAACATGCACTTTCACCTCTATGCAAATGACATGTTCTACTTCCATAGTAGGTTGCAGATTGGTTGAATATATAGATTGAACAATAATCCGGAGAGGGCTGAACCTTAAGGGATGCCTTGTGTTAACTTTAAAGGGTATTGTGTTGGAAGTGATGACCTTGATTTGCATGGTTCTGTCAGAGAGGTATGACTTGAACCATTTTAGTGTGTTATCTGTTAGACCAATGTCGCTGAGCCCGTTTAGCATAATGTGATGTGACACTGAGTCAAAAGCAGCGCTTAAGTCAAGGAACAAGAGCAGAAATCCCTGTCAAGGTTTATCTAGGCCAATGATGAGTCTGTTGAAGAGATCTGTTAGATGTGGGCGGAAACCATGTTGATGTTGGTCTAGCGGAGCATGTGTATCCACATGGTCTTGCAGCTGATGTTGTATGATTTTTTTTTTTTTTTCGATTATTTTGGCCAGAAATGGGTGCTTGCAATTGGGCGATAGAAACGTGGGAGGGCCTTGTCCAACGAGGTCTTTTTTATGATAGGATGTATTAAGCGCAGGGGGTAGGTATCCTTGCCTGAGGGAGGAGTGAACCATCGGTAGGATGGTTTGAGCAAATTGGTTGCATAGATTTTTTAGCCATGTAACAGGACAGGGGTCGAGAGGTGAGGTTGTGGTATTGATGTTGATGTCTAGAATTTCTCTTTTATTTATTAGGTTGAAGTTGTGCCATAGATGTGTGTTTTGTCTGTGCCAATATTTTGCTGGGGTGGCTCATAGTGTTGTAGCGTTGTTGTGTATTGTTTGTTGAGGAGGAAGTCCACCATAACTTAAGGATCAATTTGTATTTTTTTTATCGTGTCGGCTGTGTTGGGATCATTGGTCAGTTATGATACAATTGAATAATTCTCTAGAACGGTTGAGTGATTTCATAAGGGCGTTTGTGATTAATTCCTTTTAGGTCTTCTAACATAGGCTGTTGTATTCCTTTTGATAGTTGTGAAGCTGTGTCCTGACATTGTCATTTTGCGTTCTTTTCCTTTTTCTTTCAAGGCGTCTAAGTTCTCTTCTGATCTGGTCAAGATTTTTAGAGAACCATGGAGGTCATGAGGATTTTTGGTGTTTTGTGATGTGCTACAACCTTCAACGAAAAGCACCGTTGTCTGGTTCCATGAGGCTATGAATGTCTCTAGATCAGTTATGTCTGAGTCTAGTAGTGATGAGGTCTGGTCAAGAAAGTGTTGCGCGTTGAAAGCCTTGCATCAACGTCTGAACTGATGCTGTTGAGGCGTTTTTAGTTGAGTAGCATTGGCAGGTAAGTTGAGAGATATCATCTTGTGGTCTGACCATGATACTGGGTCAGTTTGTAGATTTAGATTTTCCTTATGTAGGTTGTTTGGTACAAGGTCCAAGATTGATTCTTTGCAGTGGGTTGGTGCATCAATTATTTGAGTTAGAAGCATTGTCGTGTTTTTTAGTGGTTGAGGAGAGGTTGAGATCCCCCCCCATGAGAATAAAGTGGTTTCTTGTGGCTGTTTGGGTACATGCCTCGTCTAGGATTGCTGACAGATCTTCGGTATTGGGGGTAGGTTTCCTATATGTTATGGATATGGTGTACTCTGAGTTGGAGATGGTTAGAAGGTCTAATATATGTAATGACAGAGTTGTTTAGTGAGAAGTTCAAATGGTTTTTTTTTTTTTTGCAAGGATCAGTGCACCTCCCCTTCTCTGATGTAATCTAGGGCAGCTAAACAACATATATTGAGATGTAGTTAATTGGTTTAGTAGAACGGTGTCATAATCACTGATACAGTTTTTCATGATGCACATTACATTAGTATGGTGAATATGGTCTGCGATAGTCTGAATTTTGATGCGGATAGAGCGAGCTTTGGTAAGAACATTTGATTGTGTGTTCTAGGTGTCTGCTATCCATGGTTTTCAGCAATGGTCGTTCTGTGTTGATATGTCTGAGTCTGCAGACTTGTTTAGTAAGCGGTATTTTATGGTGAGTTGTAAGGTGGAGGAAGGGTTTTTTCTGTGAAAAACTTGTATGTTGTTCCAATTATTAAGATGGGTAGATGATATGAAAAGAAATGTAGCTAGAAGAATGGTCAAGTTGGATATTAGATTGGTGTTATGTTTGGTTGTATGGCCGTAGCTTACCATGGCTGGCTTGTTCATGAGAAGTTCACTAAGTACCTTGATGATCTGTAGGTGAGGTTTGTTTTAGTAGAGCATATTTTGGAGAGTTGTCTTACCTGGTTGTCTTGCTTTTCTTTTCTTCCCCTTTTGATGGTCCCCGCCAAAGGGCCCTCTGGCGAGGGCCCGCAAGGCGTGGTGGGCGTGCCTAGCAGCGCTTCTAATTTAAAAGTCCTGCCGGTGCTTCTCTTCGGCCTGATAGGCCTTGGTGTAGGGGAGCAGGGAGTGGCTTACCTGCCTGCTCCCTTTACTGATGCCGATTGGGCCGGTGGCTGTGCGATGTTCCCGTGCTTAGCAGCACTTCTAATTTAAAAGTCCCACCGTGCTCCTCTTTGGCCTGATTGACCTTGGTGTAGGGGAGCAGGTAATAACAGTGGCCGCACTGTGCAATGCTATAATGACTTTGAATTCCTTCCTAAATTCCTTGGTGGGTTTTGTAAGTACTGAACTCCTACTAATTAGAGTAATTATTCATAACATCTCCAGAGTTCAGGAGGAACAAGTAGGGAAACTCTCCATGGAATATGAAATGGGACAGCTTCGTGAACTGGTTGTCACTCGGATTAAAGACAAGATTGTGCTTTCCCTGAAGACAGAATATTTGGAAAATCAAGTTTGTCGAAACAACCTTAAATTTTTGAACTTTCCTAGGTCTCCAGTTCTGTCATCAGTAGAGATGGTGAAGTACCTCAGAGATTTTAAAAATCCCTCTGGAGCATTTTCCTCCTCTGACTTGGGCACAGTACTTGTCTCTGGTTGTGGGGGACCAAGATGCTGCCCCTGCTTCTGTTTCTTTAGGAGTTGGGGACCTTATAGGGTTTTTAGAAAATTCCTTGGAGGTAATCATAGATAGGTCTACCCTCCTTGTTACCCTTGCCCTGGAGTCGGATAAATCTTTAATTCTTAGGTTTTTCTGGGCTCACAGGTTAGAATATTTCCGGATTTGTCCCATTTCCCAGATGAAGAAAGAGGCGTTTCTGGGCCTTCTGCCCAAGGTTCTAGCCTTGGACAATTTTTCAGTTAAAATTTCTTGTTAGATGTTGTGTTTCTTATAAAGTTTATTTGTTGTTTGAGCCCAGACAACTCCTAGATTTCTTAGTTGCTAGGGAAGATGTTATAGTGAAAGTTGTACGGCTGACGCTTAAGTCTCTATCTGCCTTGAACTTTTCTTTTTCTGTTAGTTTTTGGCCAATATTGTTGTGCCTCTTACTTTTGTATTTTCCTAGTATCCCTCTTTAATTCCTTTATTGGTGGGCTAATTTGAAATGGTTATGTGTTTCTTATTATTTCCTGATACATTTTTATACTGATAAAATTATCTTTTCATTCATTTGAATACCTGGATATGTATAAAGTAAATACTAATAAATATAAATTTAAAAAAACAAACCAAAACCTTCATTCAGATCTTTGTGGTGGTTAGCTAACAAAAAATAAAGACAAAATAAGAAACTGGAAAGAAAGCACTTACTGCATAACTCTGATCCACTTTCATACTGGCTTAATCAAAAATGCAGTGCATGCGTGCTAAGCATAAAAGAAAGAACCTCACTCTAAGCCAGTCAAGACTCACTAATCTAATGACGTCTGTGTGTCCCCTTCATACACAGACCGATGCAGAAAGACTAACGTGCCCTTTGCATGCAGATAATGCAACTTATATGCACAAGTTCCAACACGCCAAATGCAGAAAAGAGATTGACATGCTTGTAAACAGCAAAGGAAAATTATACACACACAGTAACACTGAGTGTATTTAAGTTATATGCAAATGAGATGCACATATTAAAATGGAATGCTAATATTGTCTGCGTCCGATGCAGAGAAACAAGTAGAGGATTATGTAACCAGTCGAAGCGCCAATATCTCTATGCCTTGGCAGAGGTGGCTTAAAAATCTTGTGTGTAGGGAAAACAAATCCCTGGTGGCCCTCGCTCACCCACTCAACCGCGCCCCCCCTCAAAAAAAAAAAAAAATCCCTGTTAACCCAGCAGCCCTGATCCCTCCCTCTTTCCCTCCCCCCCCCACCTCCCTCCCGGTACCTTCAAGCTAGTGTGGGAGTGTTGCCTACGAGCTCCTGCCCCTACACTGCCATCTTGAAAAATGGCGGTTCCTGTCTTGGTGCAGTGAATCCTGCGACAGACTCTATTTTATATGGCATTCTGACTCTGCCCGGTGCATTCCAGGATGCACCATGTGGGGCCAGATATTGCCATTTTTCAAGATGTCTGCACAGGGGCGGGAGCATGGGAGAAATGCTCTCATTCCAGCTTGAAGGTACTGGGTGGGGGGGGGGGGGTTCAGAGCCACTGGGCCCTTTAATGGGATGGTGGGTGGGGATCCAGGGCCTCTGGTCCACCATGAAATTTTTTTATTGGGTGGGCAGGGATCAAGGCTGCCAGGTATTTGTTTTTTGTCGGGGGCACTAGGGGCTTTCCCTAATGCCTGGATCATCTGAGGTGAAGTGCCAAACTTCCCCTCAGATTACCCCGTTTCTCTAGGACAGCATGCCAAATTTGCGCCGACTTCTATGCGCATGTGTTTGGCTTGCTCTCCCAGTTTAACACTGACATTTTGTGCATATCTTATTTGCAGATGCGACCCTTTCTGCATACCAGCGCTGAAGTGCGCTTTTAGCGTGCTGCATAGAGATGCACATAGCTAATAGCATGCAACTTCAGCGCTGGCTTTCTGCATCGGCCCCACAGTGCATAAAAATTGTAAATTCCTGATCGTCCCTCCAGTCTAGTCCCGGAATCTCTGGGGTTGTCAACCTCATCCAGCAGCTTTGGAGACTGAGAAACTTCTGTGATGTCACCGGTATTTAAGGGCTGGCACCGCCTCCTCACACCAGTTTATCAGTCTCCAAAGCAGCTGAAGGGGTGGTGAGCACAGAGATTTCGGGGCTCACTGGAGGAACAATTAAGGAAAGGGTTTAGGTTATAGCAGTAAAAAAAAAAAAAAAAAAAAGAGAGAGGATTCTAAGATACAGCAGGGGAGGAAAGCATATTTTATCTGCTTGCAGCTTTAGCTATGCTTTCCACTTGTCCTGAGATCCTCTAGCCTTCTCTTCCCTTTTAATTCCTCCGGGGGAGCAGTCGGGAGCCAGACTGGGCAGTTCTGTGCACTTGGGCAGATGATCTGCAGTCAGTTACCGTCCCGGTGGTCAGGAACAGGAGCTGACTCACTGCTGAGAGCAGCGCGTGCAGAGGCTTTGCCTGCCGGCGCTGGGAGCTCTCCGGTGCAGCTGCTGACGACTTTTCTACGGGCCCGGGTGCCGGCCAGTGAATCGGAGCTGCAGAGGAGGTAAGAAGTCAGCCTTAGAGCTGGCAGGCGATCCGTCATTGGGTCGGGAGGTAAGCAACTGTTTTTGGCGGGAAACGGCTTTCCTTTCACTAGCAGGCCAGACCGCGTGTGCGCTGAGCGGGAGAATCGCCGTTTGAAACTTGTTCGCTTTGGCGCGTTATATCTCGGGCTAAAAGCCTCGTTTTGTGATAGTTTCTTCAGGGTTTAGCGGGGGAAGCCTCTCTGTAACAGCTGAAGTAAAAAAAAAAAAAAAAATTTTTTTTTACTTTTGTGGGTGTTGGTTACAGTGCCCGATGCCTTCAAAGCAGCTCTGCCTCTTGTGTGGGGCTAAGAGGAGCTCAGTATCTCAGGACGGTGTGTGTAAGGGCTGTGCCCCTGAATTGGAGGCCAGGGATTTAGTGCCTCCTGCTGAAGCGGAGCGGCAGGATGTTTTGGGGGAGGGTATTGAATCAGCTGACCCATCTCTACCTGCTCTAGGCCCGGAGCTTGGTGCTCCTTCAACGCCAGCCCGGCAGACCACTCAGCAGCCTTTAGCGGGCGATTTCACATCAATTTTTTCACCAGACTTTATGGCACTGCTTCAAAAGACTTTGGCTGGTTCTCAAGGGGCCCCTGTAGCAGATCCCTCGGGAGTTGAGCTCGGATGAAAGAGGCCGGAGTCGCCTTTATCGGCGGCAGCGTCTGGTATATGTGCCAAAAGAGCCAGGGTAGCTAAAGAAATTCTGGAGCTGTCTATCGTGTCTGAGGACGCGGACATGGACGGGGACATGCAGGATTTAGAAGAAGGTGAGATTAGGGAACAGGAAGATCAGGCGCGAGTGGTTTGAGTATTTCGTAGAGAGGAGCTTCCGGCGCTCATTGCGGAATCTCTCCGAGCTCTTAATATGCCTGAAGCGGGGCCACTGGAGGATTCAACCCTTGAGGATCCTCTGCTGCAGGCTATTCAGAAGACTCAGAGGGTCTTCCCGGTGCATAGGGTGTTTAAGGAAATGATACAGGAGGAATGGGATATGCCAGAGGCCTCCTTGAAAGGTTCTAGAGTTATGGCACGGCTCTATCCTCTCTCGGATCAGGACCGGGAATTGTTTAAGGCGTCGAGGGTGGACGCGGCCGTGTCGGCGGTGACCAAGAAAACTACTATCCCGGTGGAGGGTGCTGTGGCACTTAAGGATGCGCAGGACCGCAAATTAGAGACTTTGCTGAAGCAGATTTTTGAAGCGAATGCTCTGTCCTTGCAGGCGTCTATTTGTGGGGCCTGGGTAGCCAGGGCCTGCTTGCGGTGGGCGCAGCGGGTTCAGAGCAATCACTCGGAGGCAGCCTCCGAGGAGGCATCCCGGTTAGAATCCGGGGCGGCGTATCTTGCTGACCTTCGTTATGATTTGATCCGGGGGCTAGCGAAGAGTATGGCTTCGGTCGGGGCAGGACGTAGGTGTCTCTGGCTGCGTAATTGGGCGGCGGATGGGTCATCCAAGACGCGGTTGAGTAGGCTTCCCTTCCGTGGAAAGCTACTTTTTGGAGAGGATTTGGAAAAGCTGGTGAAAGATCTAGGTGAGTCTAAGGATGGCAGGTTATCAGAGGATAAACAGAAGCAGAGCCGGGCTGTCCCTGGGACTCGGGGGCAGCAGCGGGACCTTTGCCGATTTAGTTCCTCCAGGGGAGGGCAATATCAGCGGGGTCGATTTCCTGGGAGGTCCCAGGGGTTTCGGGGGTTTCGAGGAGCCAACAGAGGTTTTGCGGCTTCGTCCTCGTCCTCTTCCTTCAAGAAGTCCCAATGAAGTCAGGGGGGCCCGGGCGGAGTTGATTCCCGTGGGAGGTCGGCTGCGGGATTTTTACCCTGCCTGGGTCCAACTCACGTCAGATCAGTGGGTGCTGGAGGTGATTCGGGAGGGCTATGTGCTAGAATTGCACCGGCTGGTCTCCGACTCGTTCGTTCGCTCCCCATGCAAGGCTCCGGCGAAGCGCCAGGCAGTGCAGGAAACGGTGCAAAGGCTGCTCGACCTCAAGGCAATTGTTCCGGTTCCTGCTGATCAGTTAGAGTGCAGTCGATACTCAATTTATCTTGTGGTTCCGAAGAAAGAAGGGACTTGGAGGCCCATCCTAGATTTAAAAAGGGTAAATCGTTGTCTACGGGTGTTTCATTTTCGGATGGAGACCCTCAGGTCAGTCATTGTAGCGGTGAGAAAAGGCGAGTTTCTGACGTCCCTGGACCTATCGGAGGCGTATCTTCATATTCGGATACGACGGGAGCATCAGAGGTTTCTCAGGTTTGCAGTGCCGATGGGACATTTCCAGTTTCAGGCGCTCCCGTTTTGGTTTGGCAACAGCACCACAAATGTTCACCAAGGTGATGGTGGTGGTGGCGGCGGTGTTGCGCAAGGACGGCATATTGGTTCACCCATATCTGGACAATTGGTTGATCAGGGCGAAGTCCAGGGAGGAAAGTGTTTTGGCTACAGCCAGGGTGATAGCTCTGTTGCAGAGTCTCGGTTGGGTGGTCAATGCCACAAAGAGCAAGTTAGAGCCGTCTCAGAACCTGGAGTACCTCGGAGCGCGTTTCGATACGAGCGTGGGTCGCGTGTTTCTGCCTCAGCAGCGGGCACTGAGTCTCAGGCAGTTAGTGCGTTGTTTTCTCGGTCTACGGTGTCCCACCGCCTGGGAGTACCTGCAGGTGTTAGGAACTATGGCGGTGACCCTGGAAGTGGTTCCCTGGGCGAGGGCCCACATGAGGCCGTTTACAGCGGGCTCTGTTGAGAAGATGGTCGCATCAGGAGGGTGCGCTGTCACAGAGGTTGCCTTGTCCGCCACCGACGCGGCTAGCACTTCATTGGTGGCTGCGGCCTGAGAATCTAGCGGCAGGGATGTCGTCGGAAGCTCCAACGTGGGTCTCACTAACAACGGATGCCAGTCTGTACGGCTGGGGAGCCCATTGTCAAGGTCATCTGGTTCAAGGTCAGTGGTCCGACGAGGAGAAGGCGTGGTCGATCAACAGGCTGGAGTTGCGGGCCGTGGCGCTGGCTCTCCAGGAGTTGTGCCCCTTTCTTCAGGCAAAGGCCATTCGGGTGTTCTCGGACAACGCGACAGCAGTGGCCTACATAAATCGACAGGGGGGGCACCAGCAGCGTAGCGCTGGAGGCCAAAGCGGAAGGTTTGTTTGAATGGGCCGAGAGGAACCTGGTGGCCCTGTCGGCGGCGCATGTCGCGGGCGTGGACAATGTGGAGGCCGATTTCCTAAGTCGCGTAAAGGTGGACCCGGGGAAGAGGGTCTTGCACCTGGACGTCTCTGCGCTGTTGGTGCGGCATTGGGGCACGCCGGTAATGGACTTAATGGCGACGTTTCGGTCCGCGAGAGTCAATCGGTTCTTCAGCCGCCGAAAAGTGCGAATGTCGGAAGGGCTGGATGCTCTCATTCAGAGGTGACTGGAGGATCAGCTACTGTATGTGTTCCTGCCGTGGGTGTTGATTGGCCGGGTTCTTCAGCGCATAGAGCGACACAAGGGGCAAGTAGTGCTAATTGCTCCAGATTGGCCAAGAAGGCTGTGGTACGCGGACCTCGTCAGGCTCTTGGTGGGGAAGCCCTGGAAACTTCCCGTTCGCAGGGATCTTCTCACCCAGGGTCCACTATGCATGCTGCAGGTGGATCGATTCTCGCTTACGGCCTGGCTCTTGAAAGGGCACGGTTGAGAGCCAGAGGTTATTCGGCGGCAGTGATAGCTACTTTGCTGGAAGCGCGGCGCAGGTCTACTTCCTTGGCTTATGTCAGAATATGGCGCATATTTGAAGCTTGGTGTATGGAAAGGAACTTTTGTTCCTCTAAGGGCGTCGATTCCTCAGATTTTGCCGTTCTTGCAGGATGGTTTTCAAAAGGGCCTAGCGGCAGCTTCGCTCAAGGTGCAAGTGGTGGCCTTGTCCTGTTATAGGGGGAAGGTAAACGGAGGCTCTTTGGGGGGTCATGCGGATATATTAAACGTTTCTTGAAGGCAGTGACTCTTCTGCGTCCTCCACATAAGCCCATAGTCCCGACTTGGGATCTGCCTTTGGTTTTGGAGGCATTAGGTAAAGCTCCTTTTGAACCCTTAGGGGAGGCTTCGTTGAAAGATCTTACGTTGAAGGTGGTGTTTTTGATAGCCATCGCCTTGGCTCGGCTCGGCGAGTTTCAGAGTTACAAGCGCTGTCGTGCCGAGAGCCTTTTTTGTCTGTCTTCGATTCTAAGGTGGTATTAAGACCAGTTCCTTCGTTCTTGCCTAAGGTGGTTTCCGCCTTTCATTTGAACCAAGTGCTCTTGTTGCCGGTATTTCCCGTCAAGGGTAAGAATCAGGCAGCGGAATGGCTTCATCGGTTGGATATTCGCCGGGCACTGAAGAAGTATGTTGCACGAACGGCGTCTTTTCGTAAATCGGACAGGCTTTTTGTGGTGTTTGCGGGGGCCCGGAAAGGTGAGGCGGCTTCTAAAGGTTCGATTGCTCGATGGGTGAAAGAAGCCATTGCATCGGCATATATGTTGTGTGGTCGTGTGGTGCCGGATGGTTTGTGGGCTCATTCGACCAGAGCGCAAGCAGTGTCTTGGGCGGAATGTAGATTAGTGCTGGCGGTGGAGATCTGTAGAGCGGCGACTTGGTCATCCCTGCATACTTTTGTAAAACATTACCGTCTGGATGTGCAGGCGGATAGGGATTCCTGTTTTGGATCGGCAGTGCTTCAGGCCGGTCTCGCAGGCCCCTCCCATGGTTGATAGTTAATGCTCTGGTATGTCCCCAGAGATTCCGGGACTAGACTGGAGGGGTGATCAGGAAGATTAAATTAGACTTATCTGCTAATTGTAGTTCCTGGAGTAACTCCAGTCTAGTCCCGTGTCCCACCCGGTATCGTGGAGATGCGAGGGCCTGAAGCAGGATCTCTATTACGGGTAAGCAGGTATTTTGGTTCTCTTGGGGTCCTGGGGTAGGCTACAATACATTGTCACCTAAAAAGGGGGTGGTAATGGGTTTTTCCAGGGCTTCGGAGTAATGGTCGGGGGATCTCAAGGCAGGTAGAGCCTGCAGGGCGTGGGCCTCATGGGGCCAGCCGGCCGTTTCAGTTTAAAGAGGCAGTGTGTTTCTGTACTGTAATTGCTTACTTGTTGCTCTGGTGAGTTCTGTTTTGTCAATAGGTAAACTGGTGTGAGGAGGTGGTGCCAGCCCTTATATACCGGTGACATCACAGAAGTTTCTCAGTCTCCAAAGCTGCTGGATGAGGTTGACAACCCCAGAGATTTTGGGACTAGACTGGAGTTACTCCAGGAACTACAATTAGCAGGTAAGTCTAATTTAATCATATTGCTGACTGATCTGTATGTGGATAACGCAACAAACAGATGTTTGCATTTTTCTATTAGCCAAAGCAGCAATTCTTAACGTGTAAAGTATGCTGAGACTAAATGAGATAAAATGATCACCCCTGAAGAAATCAAAGAAGCAAAAATGAAGACCTCCATTTCTGTATGATTGATTTTCAAACCAGATAATTATAGTATATAATATTTTTGAAAAAAAATCTCTCTTGAGAAAATGGGGGTTTAAGACCTGTGATTAGAACCTCTCCAGAATTATAGTTAAATATTCTGAATGACACCGAGTTCTTTTTCCTCTGGATGGGGGTGGGGGAAGTATATATCATAAAGTATTTGAAAGGTGCTGATCTTCTTTATATAAAAACCAGAAGACTTTTATGATATTGTAGGTGCTCATTTGTTTAGTTGCATATGAAAAGATTGACTAACCTTACTTTTTAGCTTCATTTATTTTTGGTATGTTATTAATATTTTCTGTTCTTATACATAATTGTGTTTTATACAGTACAAGTTAGGATTAATATGACAAATGTTTACCACTTCAAGTATTTTGATATGGTTTATTGTTATGTGATTTATGTATACACTTATTTGTCTTTACCATATGGATTGTGTTGTATTCTTATGTATTTGTTATATTTTTCATTCTTGCCACTTTTAGTGTTGTGTTATGGGGTGCCCCAGGGCTCTATGCACTTTCCCTCTTCTATACATGATACAGGATTTAGGGATCAGCATGTATATTTATGCCAATGACATTCAATTACATATAATGGATGAACACTGGAACACATAATTTATTTCAGACCTCCTTGGCAAGCTAAATAAAATTGTAGAATGGATTAAAGCTAATAGATGAATCCTGAATCCTAGCTAAAGTGAGGCACTCTGGATCTCTTCCACCAAGCATCCAGTTCCTACTTTACCTAATCTGAGTGATGTCCCTGTTACGGTCAAACACGAGCTGAAATCTCTTAGAGTAATCTGGGACAGTAACTTATCCTTTAAACCCCAAATATCTTGTATCATTCACTTATCATAAGTAACATTACATAGAATTAGATCCCTGAAACCTTATCTTGATTCTAGGACACTGAAATCCTTGATTCATACTGTTGTAATCCTTGATTCATGCCCTTGTAATCATATAGATGATCACAATTCTGTTCTCTCAGGTGTACCGCAATATTGACTAAAGAATTCAAAATGTAACGGTTAAGTTTATATATGATGCACAAAGATATGATCATGTAAACACCCCTTTTAGAACAACATTTCTTGCCAATTTATCCAGTGCATTCAGTTTAAAATAGTTATGCTCACCGACTGTGCATATTTTCAAGGACTTCCTTTCCATCTGAATGCCTTCCTGTTACGATACTGTCCTTCTCATTCCCTTAGGTCTTCACAAGCAAACCTTTTTAACAGTTCCTTCGAAAACTAGATTGACTGATCTTCTCCGAAAAGGCAACTTTTAGTTATCTGGGACCACCAACTCATGAATTTCCATCTAGCAGATCTCTGATTAGAAAGTTCATATGTGAAGTTTAAAAAAGTCACTTGGTTATACTCTCAAGCTTTTTAAACTAGATTTCAAGGTTCCTTTTAGACCGTCTAGTTTGATCTCTATGCACCTCCTTTTGTGTCTCTACCCAGCCAGTCTTGGATTTTGTTGTTGTCTCAACAAGCATTTCCTCCGCTTTCTCTAGTTGTTGTTTGTGTTACATGTTTTTGTCTTCGTAACCATTGAATTGACTGGACTATAAACCACCATGATATAAAACTGGAATGACTAATATCAAATCATTTGTAAATAAACTTGGGCCTGATATTCAGCAGCAACAGTGGCGGTGGCTAGTGCTGCTAAAGTGGATAGCTGCGATTGCCATGAAGCTAACCAGGCAGCGGCGATATTCAGCCGCTGCCCGATTAGCTTCAGCAGTGAAAATTAGGCCAGTCTTTGCTACGCCTGACTTTTGCTGTTTTGTGATAACCGAACAGCTGCTCAATTATTGCTGCTGCCCAGTTATCGCCGGGTGCCACCCCCGGAATGCCCTGATGCTAACTGGCTAGCATCAGGATATGCAGTGGTGGCACCCATGGATATTTAGTGGCACTAGAAGAAACACACAAATAGCGAGGGGAATTAGGTGGTCACCAATGCTTTATTAATTAAAACGCCCCAACTTCATCAGGGGGCTGAGAATTGCAAAACCAACAAATAAATAATACATAAACATATATAGGATATGAAAAATATATAACATAAATCATATAGATAATAAAAGAATAGAAGAATAAAACATAATTATTAATATAATGTCTAACAACATGTATAGACAACTTCAAAAAATAACAAAGAATATATATATATAAAAATCCAATGTGATTTATAATATACAACAAGGACTAAAAAATAAATAGTAAAACTTATATGCAATAAATAAGGCAATACTTACAGATAGAATTGGTTAGCAACCACTATAAATTGCACAGCAACCGATGTGAACCAATACCTAAAGTAAAAGCTGGAATCGTATCACAAACAACATAATTTAATGTAAAATAATGTATATTACCAAATTAACCAAGTATGAGACAACAGCGAGAAACCAGGACCAAGGGGCAAAAAGGAGACTTATGAGGGCTGGAATGAAACTTATATGGAGAGTGAAAACTGTTTGAAGGGTACAAATAAAAAGAATGACCAAAAGAAGGTCAGCTTGTGGATTGGTATCACGGCTTATAATATATTAGAACAACATATAAAAGAGGTACTTCACGAGGACAATAAAAAATTTTCTTAGACTGAATGTGTATTACACAATAGATATTGAATTATTGCCAAGACTTATAGAAGCCCTCTGGGGCTCAAAGAAATGAAATTGAGCCCTAGTTATATGGTTCAAAGGGCTAAAAACGGACCAAGCATCAAAGATAAATGAAAGTGCATCTAAAGTTTATATTATCAATAGTCAAAACGAAGGCTGACCTTATATCCACAATAGGAAAACTTGTATGAGTTCCTTAGCAGACATAGAAAAGTAATATTGTTTAAATGCCGGGGCTGTGTACAGCTAAAGGACAGCCAGATCAAAAAGAATAAAAATGAAACCAGAACCGAAAATAAAACGTATCATAATCTAAATCAAAGTGAACATACATACCCCTTTTAAAGGCAAGAATTGCATCTATTCTTATTTGAGCTACTCGAAGAAAAATTGTTATATTCAAAGCCAGTGAAACATAGGAATTTCACATCGAACTGTCGTATAGAACCAGAAAAAATAAGATGGCTAATGCCGTGGTGAATTACATCGAAAGAACAAACAGTGTTAAAATCACAGAAACAATACCTTTAGTAAATAACCGACTGATTTCTTTAAAAAAAACGCCGTCAATCGCACCTTTTTTATAGGGGAAATTGCTGTTGTAAAAACTTACGTAAGCAGAGACTCATGACAGAGCTACTTTTTTTATGCATCCCAAAATGCATCTGGTTTGAAAAGCCAAGCCACAGAATCAAACTATGTAAAGAAACAACCTGAGAATAAAAAATAAAATAAAAAGTACACAATATTGGGAAAAGAAGGCAGCACAGACAAGAGGTATAATGAATTGACCAATAAAAACAACACCTTAAGTTAAAAATATTTCTAACATCCCACATTTAAAAAAGGACTGAACTTCAAGCTGTCAAAGTGAAAACAAAAAACCAATTGTGCTATGTGAATCTATCAAAAAAGTGTCAAAGAAAAACGGACAGATTAGATTCCTGATTCAAGCCACAAGGATCCAGTGCCTGTAGCTCATAGATGTATCGTTGTTCCAATCTAAGTAGTGTTTTTTCAATGTCTCCCCCTCTCCAATGAGGGTTTACCACCTTAATAACAAAAAACTTAAGATCAGAGACTCTATGACCCTTATCAACCCAATGGCTAACCAAAGGTTTGTCTGGAACGCACCTTTTTAAACAACTTTTGTGCTCAGTCCCTATCTTGAACGTTTTGTTTTACCGACATATATCTGATTGCATGGACACACAATTACATAGATGACATTTTCAGAGTTACAATTAGAATAGTGATTCAAGAAGAACCTCCTCTTAGTTATAGGGTGCGTGAAGGTCTCTTTCACAATCAGAGCATTAAGGCAAACAGAGCACTTCCCACATTGGAAGTGACCTTTAATTTTATACAAAGGTTTGGGTTTGGAAAGAGCGGACGGAACCAAAGGGTTTTTCAGATTTTTATTCCTCTTATGAGCTATTGTAAGTTGTTTGTTTTTTTTAGCAAAAAAAGGAAGGGACGTTAACAGATGCCATTTTTCATGAAGAATACTGGAAATATTTTTTGAAAGAGATGAAAAAGTAAGGGCACATACTATTTGATTTTTATTTGATGGTACTTTTTTCTTAAGGAGCGCAGTCCTGTTTGTAGCTTTAGCCCTATTATAGGCTTTATAAATTGTGTGTTTTGGATAACCTCTATCCTTAAACCTCTCGCACATCTCAGATGCATGTTTCTCGAAGTCACCTTGAGACGTACAAAGGCGTCTAACCCGAAGGAACTGACCAAAGGGTAAATTCTTTCAGTGATTTATTATGAAAACTGTCGTAGCGTAAAAAAATGCATTCCTATCTGTCTCTTTGCGATATAACTCAGTTATAAACCCTTTTTCCCCTTTCTTTATATTGATGTCGAGATAAGAAACCTGGATCATGCTAAATGTGCCTTCAAATTGCAGGTGTTCGTCTAAGGAATTAAGCCACAGAAAGAAAATTTGTAAATATTCTGTGCCGTCCCAAATCATGAAGACATCGTCTATATAACGTAGCCAGATTTTAACAAATTTCTTAAAGGGGTGACTTTGGAGAAAAGTGCTCTCAAAATTTGCGACATATAAATTAGCCACATCAGGGGCCATAGATGTGCCCATAGCTACCCCTTTGATTTGTTTATAAAAAAATACCGCAAAAGCAGAAAAAAGTTTTACACATTACTAAGGATGCCATCAGAACTAAAAAACATGTGCGAATACGCACTGGTCTTACTCTGAGCTGCGGCCTGAGGTATATTGGTGTAAAGGGAGTTTATATCCAAGGTCACCTTTATAAGCCGTGGATCATATTCTGTGAATGTGTCCAAAATTATTAATTACATGTGCGGAATCCCGAACATATGATGGAATCTGTGGGATGAATGGGCGTAAGAAATAATCGAGAAACTTGAACAGTGGTTCTAACAAAGAACCAATAGCTGATATTATCGGTCGTCCAGGTGGATTGGTCAAAGATTTGTGAATTTTGGGTAAAATGTAAATAGTTGGTATGACTGGAGTGGTAACTGTTAGGAAATCTGCCTCATGTGCTGTAAGGTAGCCTGCTTGTTGACCTATAAAAATTAAGGTGTCTATATCACTTTTCAGGGATACAGTAGGGTCATCATAAATTTTTTCATAAAAGGATGTATCGTTTATCTGACGTAAAACTTAATTTATGTAAGCAGTCCTATCTTGAATGACAAGGGCCCCTCCTTTATCGGCTGGTTTAATAACAATAGATTCATTGTTCTGCATATCGGAAAGTGCTTCCTTTTGTAGTTTAGTCAAATTATGGAAGGAACGACATTTCTGTGTATAAAGAGCCTCGACCCTAGAGCAGACCACTTTTTCGAAGGCCTCAATAAGTACATTAGTAGTGTTGGGTGGAACCCACATAGAGGGCTTACGAAGAATAGAATTATCAATTGTAGTATCACAGTGTTTGAAAAAGATCAATAATTTTAAGTTTTTTCTAAAAAACTTAAACAAGTCAACATGTGTTGTGAACTGATCATGTCTAGCGAAGGGGACGAAGGAAAGGCCTTTTTCAAGTACTTCAATCTCGACTTGACTAAGATTGTAACTTGAAAGATTGAAAATGCCACCCATTTTTATCATTCCGGGGTTCCCTGGTACTTTTGGCCTTTCCCTCGACCTCTCCCCTGGGGGAAGTGACTGGGTCGAAACTCTTGGGCTTGGTACTGATTTCCTGGTGATCTCGATGGGTTCTGCGGTTGAGGAGCTACTTTCCGACCGCCCCCCTCTCCATAGGCTGTCCATCGAAAAAACCTGGGATTGTTGGGGTATCACATCTGAGGAGAAAAGGGGGGATGAAGAATTTTGTTCCCGAGATTCATCCACATGACGGCGACTCCTTTTTGTAGTAGGTTCTGCCATAGGGTCTGGTGAAAATAAACGTGTCTTAACCTTACTTTTTTTGGAATCATGATTCCTATTGTTACCATTATTAGTGCTTGGTCCTGTTTTCTGAGGTTCTAAATCCCATTTATAGGAGACATTGCGTGGTCTAGGTTTCCCGCTGTTGTAGGTCCAGTAATATACTGTGCCTGACTTATAATCGGCTTCATCACGTTTGAATTTTTTTTAACTTTCTCTCTTTCACTAATTTTTTATAGTCCAAGGTATTTCTATCAAACCTAGTATCCTTAGCTTTTAAACCATCCATTCTTTTATCTACATCCGTTTTTAAAACGGCTGATTTGCGTTTAGACGTATTAAGAAGAAGTATCATAAGATCTAAAGAGCATTTGTTGAGTATCTTAATCCATTTTGACATGAATTCCTCATCGTCTTTAAACATTCCTGGAGCTTTGGGAACACGGAGGCCCCTAGGAATGATCATCTTTCTGCAATATTCAAGAACGGAAGCAGCATGCATGTCCTCACGTATGAGTTTTTGTGCAAGCTGAACCACCTCTCCCCATTCATCGTCGACATTTTGAGACCCTTCTTCTGTAAAGATTGGGTCTTCAGGCAACCGCCTGTAATTCATCTTCTTGAAAACTGAAGACGTCCTTCCATGGGGAGAATATGCTCTGGAAAGTCCAAGGGAGCCACAAGAAGAGTGACCCCTCGCAATCACCAGAAGAAACGCACAAATAGTGAGGGGAATTAGGTGGTCACCAATGCTTTATTAATTAAAACGCCCCAACGCGTTTCGGCAGAGCCTTCATCAGGGGGCTGAGAACTGCAAAACCAACAAATAAATAATAATACATAAACATATATATAGGATATGAAAAATATATAACATAAATCATATAGATAATAATAAAAGAATAGAATGTTCCCTGTAAATTAGTTATCTCCAAGTTATAATGCCCTGTTCAATGTAATTTCAGTTTGTTCAATGTAAACCGCACAGATGCAGAATAGCGCGGTATATGAGAATGTAAATAAAATAAAAAATACAGTCAAACCTCGGTTTTCATGATTAATCCGTTCAAAAAAGTCTGACTAAAACCGAAACGTATGAAAACTGAAGCAATATTTCCCCATAAGTAATAATGTAAATCCAATTAATCCGTTCCAGACACCCAGAGCTGAGCATGCGTTCCAGAGCCATGTGGCAATGGCTGCAGCAGCACGAGCCCCGAAGTCTCAACCAGGCAGCAGAACGACTCTCTCCCTGCCTCCGTTTCTCAGCAGCAGAACAGCTCCGGGCACTTCTCTCACACACCTCTGATTGCCGATTCTCTCCCCCGCCTGCAATTCTCAGCATCAGCAGAACAGCTCCGGGCACGTCTTTCACACACCTCTGATCGCCGATTCTCTCCCCCGCCTGAAATTCTCAGCATCAGCAGAACAGTGGCACTTTTCTCACCTCACCGGACAGCGCACACACAGATCCCTCAAGTTTGCCAATCAGCAGGGAACATCGGAAGCCACACTCTCACTCCTTGATTACAGTAAGGAATGCTGAAAGCAAAGAGCTCAATCGCAAAAACAAGTACGAAAACCAAGCGGATGTACGAGAACCGGGACAAAATTGCAACCAAAAAAAGTCGTTGAAAACCGAAACTAACGATAACTGGGGCAAACGAAAACCGAGGTTTGATTGTAGAATAAAACATATTTATTAATATGTCTAACATGTATAGACAACTTCAAAAAATAACAACAAAGAATATATGTATATAAAAATCCAATGTGATTTATAATATAAATATACAACAAGGACTAAAAAATAAATAGTAAAACTTATATGCAATAAATAAGGCAATACTTACAGATAGAATTGGTCAACAACCACTATAAATTGCACAGCAACCGATGTAAACCAATACCTAAAGTAAAAGCTGGAATCATATCACAAACAACATAAGTCTTGGCAATAATTCAATATCTATTGTGTAATACACATTCAGTCTAAGGAAAATTTTTATTGTCCTCGTGAAGTACCTCTTTTATATGTTCTAAGGTTATATTATAAGCCGTGATACCAATCCACAAGCTGACCTTCTTTTGGTCATTCTTATTTGTACCCCACAAACAGTTCTTTTACTCTCCATATAAGTTTCATTTCTGCCCTCATAAGTCTCTCCTTTTTGCCCCTTGGTCCTGGTTTCTCGCTGTTGTCTCATACTTGGTTAATTTTGTAATATACATTATTTTACATTAAATTATGATGTTTGTAATATGATTCCAGCTTTTCTCCAGGACCAAGCAGGAAGTCAGTCCTCACATATGGGTGACGTCGGCGCCAACGGAGCCCTCGTGCGGAGCATTTCCCCAGCTTTCAAAGAAAGCCTTTGGGAATTGCAGCGCGCATGCGCGGTCCCCTTCCCGCCCAAGGGTGCCATCTTACTCAGTCTTCTTTTTTCTGCGGAGCTCGACGGACTTAGTTTGTTTTTCCCCGAGGAAAGTTGATTTTCCCTGTTTTTTTTTTCTCTTTTTTTCTCCGCTTTGACGCCAGATCCTTTTCCTGCTCGGACCGATACGCCGGTATCGAGTCCTTTCTCTCTTTTTTGGTTTTTGTCCTTTGTGACTGGCGTTCGCGCCTTTTTTTTTTTTTTTTTCCTGGCAGCCCGGTCTTTTGACCTAGCAGGGGCCCTTTTTCCCCCGATGGCTACCAGCGGGTTTAAGAAATGTGATCCGTGTAAGAAACTTATGTCTCTTACCGACACACATGACTGCTGCCTCCGCTGCCTCGGACCCGATCATGACCCGATCTGTGGTCCGTGTGGCAAAATGTCCTCGAAGGCGTTGAGTCGGAAGCACCAAAAGGATAGGATCTTTTCTGACTCCGCGTCCGGCCGGGCCCGGACCTCGTCAGAGGCCTCGACGTCTCAGGACTCCGGCCCCGAGCAGCGTCGGGGTTCCTCTGAGCAGGGGTATCCTTTGCGGGAACATCGCAGGAAGAAGAAACCCGCGAGGGCGGCGTCGGTGGACGCTCCTGGTTCCTCAAGAGCCAGGTCGCATAGCCCCGATAGCCGTCCCGTGTCTTCGGAGTCGGAGAGGCCTGCCAAGCATCCTCGTGTCGAGATGGAGTCTCCTGGACACGTAAGTGCTGTTTTCCTCGTGGACTCTCCTCCAAGGGAGCCAACGTCGGGGCCTAAGTCGGGGGCTGCTGGGTTTCCTGAGCTCGGACTCAGGTTGATGGCCTTGGAGAGCAGCTTCGCTGCCTTCATGGAACAGCAGCGGGCATTGATCGCCGGTCTCACCGGTGCATCTGCCCTGACCACCGGGACCTCGATGTCCAAGTCGACCCCGGAGGCCAAGCCGATCCTCGAGTCCATGTGGGCTCGAGTCGATTCTCTGCCACTGTCTCCCTCTGCCTCTGTCTCCCTCTGCCTCCCGTTCGGGACAGAGGTCGTCGACGCCGGCCTCGGCGTCGGGGCATAGGGCGTCGGTGCCCGCCTGACCGGAGCCGCTCGATTCCTCCTCCGAGGAGTCGGGCTGGGAGACAGAGGACGAAGAGTCACCCGATACCTTTCGGACTCGGTGTTCCCCATCGGACTCGCCAGAGTCCGAACCTCGGAGATGATCCCCACCGGAGGATACCTGGTTCTCTGACTTCGTGCGGGATATGGCCAAGGCCTTGGCCTTCCCCGCGGATCCCGAGGAGGAGCTCGAGGTCCTCCAGTATGACACTCCCCTGAAGGAGGCCTTTACTGTTCCGGTTCCTCTGATGCTGGAGCGGCTGCTCTTCGCATGTGGGAGACCCCGGCCTCCGCCGGTGTTAAGCAAGCGGGTCGATTCCATCTATGAAGTCCGCAAGAGCCCCGGGTTCCAAAAGGCACAGTTATCGCACCACTCCATGGTTGTGGAATCGGCCATGCATCGACTGAAAAGTCAGAAGATGCACTCCTCGGTGCCTCCCGGCTGGGAGGCCCGGAACCTGGATGCCCTCGGTAAGAAGTGCTTCCAGGGCTCTATGCTTGCTTGCTGTGTCCAGACTTACCAGCTCTACATGGGCATGTACCTCCGAGACCTGGCAAAGGAGATTGCCGGGTTCTCTGCTGGTCTCTCTGAGGAACCTTTGCAGAGGTTCCAGGCCTTGTCCACCGGTATTCGAGAGTGCTCAAAGTTTCTCTCGAGCAGCCTACGATGGCTTCGAGGCTTTGGCCCGAGTAGCCAGGGCCGGCATCGGTGCCCGCCGACAGGCTTGGCTACAGTCATCCGACCTCGAGCCATGGGTACAGGACAAGTTGGTCGATGTCCCCTGCCGAGGTGAAAACCTCTTTGGCAAGCCCATGGCTGAAAAAGCTGCAGAACTCGAGACCGAGACTCTGACCAGGACTAGACTTTCCAGGAAAACCTCTGCCCCTTCTCAGAAAAAGAAGGGCTCGGGAAAAAAGACCTTTTACCCGAGGAAGCCATCTGCCTATAAACAATACCCTCATTATCAGGCCTCTGCAGCTCCCCAACAGGGTCGGCAGGCCAAGGGGCAGGGTCATGGGCCCCGTAGGCAGAAGGCCCCCAAGCCACCAACACCGGCCCCTGCTCAGCAGGGTGGGGGGTTTTGACTCAGAAAGCATAGCCTCTTCTCCTCAGCTGGCTTCTCTTGGCACAGGAGGCCGGCTGGCCCACTTTGCCCACAGGTGGTCAGCCGTCACATCAGATACCTGTGTTCTTCATATAGTCCAAAAGGGCTATCTTCTCCATTTTCACCAGGTACCTCCCTCCTATTTTCCAGGGGAGCCTCCAAGACTCCCTCTGCACAGGGACCTACTCCTTCAGGAGTTAGCAAGTCTGCTAAAGGATCAGGCTGTGGAACCGGTGCCCCACCACCTGAGAGGTCACGGCTTTTATTCCAGGTACTTTCTGGTACCAAAAAGAACAGGAGGCCTCAGACCCATCCTAGACTTGCGCAACCTCAACAAGTTCCTGCAGAGGGAAAAGTTCAAGATGCTTACCCTTGGAATCCTGCTGCCCTACCTCCAGCAGGGAGACTGGCTATGCTCCTTAGATCTAAAGGATGCGTATACTCACATTCTTATTCATCCAGACCACAGACAATATCTCCGATTTGTTGTGGGGGGAAACCACTATCAGTACAGAGTACTACCCTTTGGCCTGTCCTCCGCTCCCAGGGTGTTCACCAAGTGCCTGGCAGTGGTGGCGGCCTACCTGAGGCTTCAGGGTCTTTTTGTGTTTCCGTACCTGGACGACTGGCTCATAAGGGGCCAATCTTCCCAGGAGGCCAATCAAACCACCCTTCGCACTGTGGCTCTGCTTCAGCACTTGGGGTTTGTCATAAACTTCGCAAAGTCCACTTTGCTCCCGTCCTAGAACTTAGAATTCATAGGGGCCAGACTAGACACTCTTCAAGCAAAGGCTTTTCTGCCTCTGGACAGAGCCCACAGGCTGATGGATTTGGCCAGGCAGTTTCGCAGCAATTCTCTGGTCTCTGCCAGGCAATTTCTGAGACTACTTGGCCATATGGCTTCCACGGTTCATGTCACCCCCAATGCCCTCCTGCACATGCGGCGTGCTCAGTGGAGCCTTCACACTCAGTGGCATCAGGCCACGGGGAGCCTAGCGGACTCAGTAAAGATATCTGACCTGCTAATCTCCTCTCTGCAATGGTGGCTTCATCTTCCAAATCTGGTACTCGGAGTGGTTTTTCAATCCCCTCTGCATTCTCAAGTGCTGACAACAGATGCTTCTCTTCTCGGTTGGGGAGCAGATTGCCAAGGGACATGTACTCAGGATCTCTGGACCCCTTGGGAGGCTGCTCAACAGATAAACTTCCTGGAGCTATGGGCGATACGCCTAGCTCTGCGAGCCTTCTCCCACCTCGCCTTTCACCAGTCTGTACTGGTCCAGACGGACAATCAAGTTGCCATGTTCTATGTGAACAAGCAAGGAGGCACAGGCTCCTTCCTTCTATGTCAGGAGGCACAACGGCTGTGCTCTTGGGCTGTCCATCACGGAATCCTCCTCAAAGCTGTCTACCTCCCAGGTCAAGAAAATTACCTGGCGGACAGACTGAGCAGGGTCCTGCAACCACACGAATGGAGGTTGAACCCGTTGATGGTTCAGCAGGTCTTTCTAAGGTGGGGCCTCCCCACCATGGATCTTTTCACCAGTCCTCTGAACCGGCAACTCCTGAGATTTTGCTCCAGACAACCGCATCCTCTCAGAGTAGCAGCGGATGCGTTTTTGATCTCGTGGTCCACAGGCCTACTGTATGCGTTTCCTGCCACACCACTAGTGTCCAGAACGCTGTTCAAGGCCCTCAAGGACGGGGCTTCATTGATCCTGATAGCCCCCAGGTGGCCGAGGCCACCGTGGTTCCCGCTTCTGCTGCAGCTAGCGGTGGACACCCCTCTTCCTCTGGGGTTTCAACATGATCTCCTGTCTCAGGATCAGGGGATTCTCTTGCACCCCAACCTCCAGTCCCTTCATCTGATGGCCTGGCTGCTGAAAGGGTAGTCCTGGCTCCCCTTCTACTGCCTCGAGAGGTGGAAGATGTGGTCTTGACCTCTTGGCGACAATCCACCAGGAAATCCTACGCTCTTAAGTGGCGTAGATTCTCCGCATGGTGTGCTCAACACAGCAAGAATCCCTTCTCGTGCTTGGTAGCGGTAGTATTGCAATATTTGCTTTACCTCTCCAATCTGGGCCTTAAGTCTAACTCTGTCAGAGTTCACCTTAGTGCTCTCTCAGCTCACAACTCGCCGGTGGACAGTAGGCCTCTTTCCAACCACCCTTTGGTGGCTCGTTTTCTCAGAGGCCTCCATCTGCTTAAGCCTCCTTTGCGTCCACCGGCCCCTGAGTGGGATCTGAATGTGGTCTTACAGCGGATTACTTGTCCGCCTTTTGAACCTATGGCTACCTGCCCTCTCCGTTTTCTCTCCTGGAAAACCTTATTTCTGTTAGCTCTTACCTCTGCTAGGCGAGTGAGTGAACTTCAGGCACTAGTGTCTGATCCTCCTTACACTAGTTTCTACAGGAATAGGGTAGTCTTACGGACTCACCCTAAGTTTCTTCCTAAGGTGGTCTCACCTTTTCACCTCAATCAGGAGGTGGTTCTTCCGACCTTCTTTCCCAGGCCGCATGCCAACCGGGCTGAGATGGTCTTGCATACCCTGGACTGTAGGAGGGCATTGTCCTTCTGCCTTGACCGTACGCGGGAGCACCGGAGGGCTGTTCAGCTCTTCGTTTCTTTTGACCCCAATAAGTTGGGGTTACCTTTCTCCAAGCGTACGTTGTCCATATGGGTCGCTGACTGTATTGTCTGGGCTTATGGGGCAGCCGGCCTCTCGTTGGAGGGTCGAGTCACGGCTCATCGTGTCAGGGCGAAGGCTGTGTCAGTGGCTCATCTCCGCTCTGTTCCGTTGGCAGACATCTGCCGGGCCGCTACTTGGTCTTCAAGCCAGACTTTTGCAGCCCATTACTGCCTTGAGAGGGAGTCCCGCAGGGACAGTGCTTTCGGACAGGCAGTACTCAATCTCTTTGGGGTTTAGGCAACTCCTACCCTCCGGCCCTGGTGTTGGGCTACCGGTCGGGGGCGTTCTCAGAGAAGATTCCTTCCTTCTGTGCTGACGAGCTAGAGGGAACTCATTTTTTCCGCTTGAGGTCTCCAGTAGCCTTAAGCTGGGGAGTCCCATACGTGAGGACTGACTTCCTGCTTGGTCCTGGAGAAAGAGTAGTTACTCACCTGTAACAGGTGTTCTCCAGGAGCAGCAGGAATCAGTCCTCACAACCCTCCCTCCTCCCCTTGGAGTTGCAGTCATATGATTTATTTTTGCTAATTTTTTGCTGTCTTTTAGCTATGTCATCAGACTGAGCAAGATGGCACCCTTGGGCGGGAAGGGGACCGCGCATGCGCGCTGCAATTCCCAAAGGCTTTCTTTGAAAGCTGGGGAAATGCTCCGCACGAGGGCTCCGTCAGCGCCGACGTCACCCATATGTGAGGACTGATTGCTGCTGCCCCTGGAGAACACCTGTTACAGGTGAGTAACTACTCTTTACTTTAGGTATTGGTTCACATCGGTTGCTGTGCAATTTATAGTGGTGGTTGACCAATTCTATCTGTAAGTATTGCCTTATTTATTGCATATAAGTTTTACTATTTATTTTTTAGTCCTTGATATAAATTTATATTATAAATCACATTGGATATATTTTTTTTTTTTTTGAAGTTGTCTATACATGTTAGACATTATATTATGTTTTATTCTTCTATTCTTATTTTATTATCTATATGATTTGTTATATACTTTTCATATCCTATATATGTTTATGTATTTGTTGGTTTTGCAGTTCTCAGCCCCCTGTTGAAGGCTTTGCCGAAACGCGTTGGGGCGTTTTAATTAATAAAAGTTTGGTGACCACCTAATTCCCCTCGCTATTTGTGTGTTCTGGTGATTGTGAGAGGTCGCTCCTTTTGTGGCTCTCTTATTTAGTGGCACTAACCGTGTAACATGGTTAGTGCCGCTGAATATCATGGACAAGAGAATTAACATGGCTAGCTGATCTAGCAGAACTCCAGTGAATTCCTAATGAGTCTAACTGTGTTAATCCCTTTTGGATATTGAGCCCCTTGTTTTTATGTTGGGTTGTCGTGTTTTGTTTTGTTTTTTTAAATATTTTGATTTCTTCATTAAAAAATAAAATATGCATATACAGAAAACATTATTTTTAGTCCATTGTATGCTTTTATAGACCTGTAATACAGGCAGTAGCCAAAACACGGTTGTCGGGTCATTGTTAAAACCTTGATGTTCGCTTTTTGTTGTGTGGTCTTGGTTTGTCTCTGCGCTGTGTATGGGCCATCTTTACTATATCCCATGTTGAATATCCATGTATTTCAGTAACATGAGACACAGTCGGTGAGTGTGTGTTGTGAAAGTTTCATTACATGGGGATTGCTAGGTCCATGTTAAATTTATTTAGGTGGTTAAAGTGTTAGATGATGAGAAAATCATAGCCTTTGTTTTATGATTACTTTGTTCCTTATAGATTCTCCCTGATGCAGCTATGGCGAAACACTGATAATATCAGAGACAATTTAAAGTATTTCAGCGATGTGCACAATGAATAAGATAAGATATTGTTAATAACTGATATTGGTGTAAAAGAAAACAATTTAAGACTGAGCAGGTAATGATTGAAATTAAATACTATTAGTTATTGGAAGGTTTTCTATGACCTGTGATGTGAGAGAATAAGCCTAAAGCTATGTGTAGCTTAGGTAACTCTTTTTCTTTCCATTAATTGTAATTCCATCAATTGAAGGTGCATGTGTATATTTTCAGAAAGGTGCTTTTTTTGTTGTTCATATCTCATAGTAGTTTACACCAATACCTTTCTTGACTCTTGTAACTTCTGGCAGTTGGATTCTCAAAATTGTCTGACTCTGGTACAAATTGCATCTATTTGGCATTCCACCAAATTGCTTCTCATATCTGCTCTCGGTGCCAGTAGATAACTCAACAAAGATCATCTGGATGCCAATGTAATAAAATCTGTTCTACCGGGGGAAGGAGGGAAGTGATTCTACTCCAGGTACTTCTTGGTTACAGAGAAGATGGGGAATTCCATCCCATCTTAGATCCCAGGGATCTGAGCAAATATCTGGGATGAGAGAAGTTTAGAATGATTTCCCTCTGTGCACTTATTTCCTGCCTCCAAAGAGAACTGGCTATGTTCTCTGAAGGATGTGTTCACCCATATTCAGATACATTTCAATCATAGGAAGTATCTCTAGTTCTTCAAATGAAAATGTCACTATTGGTATAGCGTACTGCCCTTTGGCCTTACATCAGCACCTTGTATTTTCACAGAATGCCTTAGAGGAAAGTTGGCATATCTACCCAGGCTGGGCATGCATGTGTTTCCCTGTTGGACGACTGGCTGTTCAGGAGCACAACTCAAGGAGCTCATAACCATGGGTATAACATCTGGGTGCTGAAGTTGCTAGGATTAATCATAAATTACCCAGTCCAATTTAAGCATATTGACTCATTAGGAATTTGCACCTGGCGCTTGGGATCTTGGCCCAGAAGCAAGTTGTCTATCCGCAGGGATCCCTTGCCCCACGGGCAGAAGAGAAGGGGAAATGCTGATATGGATCCCGTCCCCTGCAGGCAGAAGAAAAAAGAGCCACGATTGCAGAAAAGACCCCTTTGTCTGCGGGAGACTGGATCCCTGTGGGCAGAACAGAGGGGAAATGCTGTGAATCGTGGCTTGCAGGCTGCCAACTTCCCACATGGGTTCCATCCCAATGGGCAGAACAGACACTGGGGCCTAAAAAAAAAAAAAAGTTAAGACAGGAGCTGGGGAAGTGAGGCAGTAACAACTTAAAGGGCCAGTAGCTTAAAAAAATGATGGGGGAATGGAAGGCAGGGGAGGGAGAAAGAAGAGTGCAGGTTATTGGAGGTTAAAACTGAATTGCATGGGCACAAAAGAGCACCTCCACCCCCAAACACGCATAAGCACCCCAACGCCTCACTACAAACTCGTACACAGAGGCACCTCAAATCCAGATAGCAGACATACACCCCAGCTCCACACTACATGGCACACACACATAGGAGCACCCCACCCCTGGGCATCCCACACAGACTCTTCATCTCTGAAGCACAGATACACATGCACTGCAGCCCTGCACTCCACTCACACAAAGGCACCCACTACCACATCCCACACACAGGCAGGCACTGGCTCCTAAGATTTCAACCTGTCTGTCTCCTAAAGCCACATAAAATTTGTCAAGGCCTTTGTTATACATTGGGGAACTTGGCGCTCATTGATGCAGACATTCTTTCACAGTCCTTCATAACTGAAAAATTAACTAACTAGCCAGATTGAAAGCGTGGTTGTGATTTAAAGAGATTTGAAAGATGAAGGTTGTGGAATAATCTAAAGGAGAATTATTTGTTTGGCCCCTGAAGCAGCAAGATTTTGCAAAACAAAGGCCTTTGTTGGGGAGTTGTGCAGTTGGATCATATAAGTAATGTTGGCGACCAATAACAATGAGCATCACGTGGTGTGGTTTGACATAAAAGCCAAGGTAGAATCCAGTCATAGCAAGCTCAAAGTCCTAGACTTCAAAAACGCCGACTTCAATAAAATGGCCAAGTACCTGAAGGAGGAGTTGGTAGGGTGGGAAGGGATAAGGGAAGTGGAATTGCAATGGGCTAAACTAAAAGGTGCAACAGATACATATGTAAGGAAAGTAAATAAAAGCAAGAGGAAAAGGAAACCTATTTTATTTCTCAAAGAAATGACTGCACAAATAACGGTAAAAAACACACAGCTTTCACAAAATTCAAAGGTTCACAAACAGGAACACAGAAAAGAATACAGGATAAAACTAAAAGACGAAAAAAATAAGAATAGCAAAATCAAAGGTAGAAGAAAAGATGGCTAAAGATGTGAAGTGTGGCAACAAAACTTTTTTTTCAGACATATTCGGGAGAGCAGGAAAGTCAGAGGTGGAATTGCAGGATTCAAAAGTGCTGGGAACGGATTCGTGAAAAGTGACATTGAAAAAGCGAAAATGCTAAACAAATACT
Source organism: Ichthyophis bannanicus (assembly GCA_033557465.1). Classification (NCBI taxonomy): domain Eukaryota; kingdom Metazoa; phylum Chordata; class Amphibia; order Gymnophiona; family Ichthyophiidae; genus Ichthyophis; species Ichthyophis bannanicus. Next base: position 152,504,591 of record CM066037.1, read on the forward strand.
TCTATTTTCACTAGAGAAAATCCTTGAAGGACCACCTGTTATTGACAAATATACAAATGGGAAGGGAGTAGATACCACACCATTCACAGAAGATGATGTGTTAGAACAGCTTGCAAAACTGAAAGTGGACAAGTCTATGGGACCAGATGGGATAAATCCCAGGATACTGAAAGAGCTCAGAGGTTCATGCAGGGCCTTTTAAAGGATGTTTTTAATAGATCCTTGGAGATAGAAGTTCCACAGGACTGGAGAAGGGCTGATGTGGTACCTCTCCACAAAAGTGATAATTGAGAAGAAGTGACAAACTACAGGCCGGTAAGCCTTACCTTGGTGGGGGAAAAAGTAATGGAGGCACTCCTGAAAGAGCAAATAGTGGACTTCCTCGAAACCAACAGGTTGCATGATCCGAGGCAACATGGTTTTACCAAAGGACAATTTTGCCAAACAAATCTAATTGAGTTCTTTGGATGACCAGAGAACTAGATCAAGGGTATGCGATGGATGTGATCTACCTAGATTTCAGCAAAGCCTTTGATACTGTTCCTCATAGGCGGCTTATCAATAAACTCAACAGCTTTGGGATGGGCCCCAAGATGGTTAACTGGATCAGAAATTGGTTGAATGACAGATGACTGAAGGTGACCGTAAACGGAACTCACTTGGATGAAAGGAAGGTGATTAGCGGCATGCCCTAGGGTTCAGTCCTGGGACTGGTACTGCTCAATATATTTGTGAGTGATAATGCTGAAGGGCTGAATGGAAAAGTCTGTCTTTTTGCAGATGACACCAAAATTTGCAACAGAGTGGACTCCCCTGAGGGAGTGGAGAACATGAGGAAAGATCTATAAAAGCTGGAAGAATGGTCTAATACTTGGCAGTTAAGATTTAATGTAAAGAAGTGCAATGTCATGCACTTGAAGCAGAAATCCAAGGGAATTGTGTGCGATAGGGGACGAGAGATTGGTATGCACGGACCTGGAGAAGGACCTTGGAGTGATTGTTTCTGACAATCTCAAAGTGGCAAAACAGTGTGACAAGGCAGTGGCAAAAGCCAGAAGGATGCTGGGTTGCATACAGAGAGAAATTACCAGCAGAAAGAAAGATGTACTAATGCCACTGTACAAATTGCTGGTGAGACCTCACTTGGAATATTGTGTTCAGTTTTGGAGACCATATCTCACAAAGGATATAAAAAAGGCTGGAAGCAGTTCAGGGGAAGGTGACCAAAATGATTTGGAGCCTGCGTCAGACTTATGAGAAGAGACTTGAAGACCTAAATATGTGTACACTCTGGAAGAGAAGACGGACAGGGGAGATATAATTCAGACCTTTAAATACTTAAGAGTATTAATGAACGAACAAACCTCTTCCAAAGATGGGGAAGCTGTAAAACTAGAGGGCATAACATGAAGCCGCAAAGGGGTAAACTGAAAGGCAATGTCCGGAAATACTTTTTCACTAAAAGGGTGGTGGATGCTTGGAATGCTCTCCTGATGGAAGTGGTGGTGGGGGCAACACAGTGGCAGAATTCAAAATGGCATGGGACAGACACAATGGATCCCTTTTTATAGCAACAGGATAAAATCAAAATAAAAACATAACTATCTCTTTTATCTCAACAAATAGGGGTGACCTACACGGAGTGGTTGGTACACCCCTAAACAAAGACAAGGGGGAGGGGTGACCTGCACGGAGCGGCAGGTGCACCTACTCTTGCCGCCTTGCTGGGCAGACTAGATTCTGGTCTTTATCTGCCGTCATATACTATGCTATAAGTTGACAATTTCTGTTTGATCTATACAGTGCAAATGTTTCAAATATTCAGAGGTTACAGTCAGTAAAAAGCATAAAATATATATTAAAGTAAGTTTTGTTTTTGAAATAAAAGTAATATTTTTTATATGTGTAAGAAAAGGCATTTTTTTAAATCAAAGATACTTAGAGAGCCAAGCATATGAAAAATATGTGTGGTTGGCTGTAAGAGACTGAGGTCCTTTTTCTCCTTGTTCTTTAATGATCTTTGAGATTTGTATTTTTTTTATTAGTATCATTGGAATACTCCATTTTCTTGTAGTGTACTTGATATTTTCCATTACAGACTCTCCAGATCTCTCCAAAGCCCTGGCTGTCCACTGCTGTAATGTCCATTTAATCTCAATGTGCCCTATGCACATACCATGTTTCAAAATCTTTTTCAAGGGAATTTCATTCCTAAATCACTCTTTACATCCAACAAAAACTTTTAACTCGGCATATCCTCTCTCATCTTTCAGACTTTTTCCTGTGTCTTTAAACAGCCCTGCTCCTTCCCTCCTTTTGACTTTTGGATGGTCATGTCACAATCATAGTGTCAGAGCTATGTTGTATTGGTAGTCCACTTAAGATCAGCCTCAATGAAGAGCGTCTGTCCATACATTCACATCTCACTACTGTCTAGAAAGCAATTCCCAGCATTACAGTATGTTTGGCTAGACCATTCTCCAGAATCTATTTGGGGAGTAAAATCCAATTCCAAACCCCCCAGGCCCATTTGTTTTCATTTACAGGCTGCCTTTCCATAAAAGAGAAAATTTATAGAAAAAAGGCTAGTTGCCAACAAAAACATTGATGGTATCTGCTTATTGCAGCGCCTTTTTATGTTGATTATTTTTCTCTTGTTTTCTGTTGAAGGCAACCTGTAGCTAAGGAGTGCCATCTGTGACTGTCCATAGGAGATGAGAATTTTCCATGGACTTGAATTCAACCTCCAGGCACGGTGACTTTGATTCCAGCCACCCAAGGAGACCACCAGATAGCTTTAAAAACTAGAGCATGTACTCCTTGAGGTTTCCAAGCCTACAGTGCCACTTTTGAAGTGCTTGCAGAAGCCTAAGGATGAGGTGGTTTGTTCAATCCCTTTTAAATTGCTGCAGAAACACAAGCATACCAGCGCAATATCTCCTCTGGCCAAGAAACAATGCTTGGCCTCTTTCTGCACAAGTGTCTCGGCGCAGTGCAAATAGATGTGACACATAGACCTGCCCAATATGGTGAAAACTGTTCAATGCAGAACTGTTTCTTTTGGCAACAGCCTGCTCACTCTACCTGGTGTTTCATCCTCTGTCTTTGCAGCCTTCGGAGTGCACTCATTCTTTTCTTCAAAAGATATTAAATGACTTTCTGAAGGGCTATTGCAAGAACTTACCTGACATTCCTTACCATCAACCTGCACAGGAGCCGCCTTGTTCTTTAGGCTTTACGTCAGTGCAGAGACACTAGTACCTTTATCTACTTTCAGTATGGTGTAAGAGGCAGTGCATTCACATCCTCTCTCTTCTCTGGAGTCTTGTCACTTCTCATGTAGAGGACCTTTTAGATTTCTCAAGATTCTACTGTCCTCTCCAGATAATGTGGAAGAAAGTTCTGCAAGAATTCTATCATCCCTCTTTCAGCGAGGAATGAGTCTCAATGAGGACGTCTTGTCCAAAATTTAATCAGAAGATGGCTAAGGAAGTTTTCTTTCTGCTGCAGCAGGATGCAGAACCAAGAGATGATATCTTCAGCCTTCTTATATACAGGTTCCCAGAATGACCATTGCTACTTCTATTCGTGGCCTGCTCTAAGACCAGCAGTACAATATGTAGCAAAATCCAGTTACTGTTCCCGTACCTCTGGGTAGTGTACCTCTTCCAGCAGCTTTGGAGGCTGAGCCTGTCATCTTTTTTGATGACACTAATGTACATATGCAGCTGGCACCGCCCACCAGCCCCAGTATGCTCAGCCTCCAAGCAGCTGGAGGAGATTGTGAGCCAGGTTGCTGAACAACTAAGGAGATAGGTTTAGTTAGTTTGCTTTTATTTCCCCTGTTAAGGTGCAGGTTTCTTTTGTTTTTAAAGGCAAAAGTAAAAAAAACAAAAAAACAAAACCCAGAAGGAACAGAGAACCTAGGGGACAACAGGGCTGAGGGGGAGGATATTCCTTCTTCCCCCTCTCCCTCCAGGATTTTGGGGGGGGGGGGAGGGGAGGGTTCTGTGGGGGCCTTCCTCAGTCTGAGACTTCTGGCTGCTTCCGAACCCGTTATCGGGTGAGGAGCCGCTGCAGTTGCTTGACAGGCGTGAAAGTTGGCAGCCCCGAGTCACCCCCCTCCCCTCGGCGCCAAAGCCAGGAAGGAAGGCTGAGCGTGAGGGGTAGAAAAGCCATGCGTCAGAGGCTCCAAGGTAAGGGGGGGGGGGGGAGGACAGCAGAAACCTCTTGCAACAGCCAGAACATGAGGAGACAGAGCAACCTGCAGCCGCCATGTTTGGGAGCCTGCATCAGTGTGCGAAACTCCCCCCCGCTGCATTTAGGTGTGATTTCTTCTTATTCAGACCCACGTGTGTTTAACCCGCTGCTGTGTTTTGGGTGCCTGGGCGGCGAGGCAGCCACCGGAGAATAAAGCAGGACAGAGTAGCCTCTTCCTATGGGGCCATTTGCAGTTTGTTTTTCATTTTGGTTTCAGTTAATTAGATTTTATTTTAGTTCAAGTACTCTGGTGCTCTGTGCCTGAGCCTGTGGAGGTGCACTGTGCTGGGGATCCTGTTACATACCCGGGTACAGATTGAGGGAGTTCCTGGGGGGTGCCCCCAGCCCTTCCCACCATGCCGGCCAGACCGCAGTGCCTGGTATAGGATGGTATCAAGGGGTGTGAACCCCACTTAATCCTTAAGCATTCCTTGTGTTATACAGCTCAAAACTTATTCAGTGTACAATGACTTGATGCAGACGTGGGAAAGGCCTAATCAGATTGTTGTTGCTGGGCAAATTTCAGAGTGCTGTGTGCCTGGTCAGGTGATCTAAAAGGAGACATAGTTACTTTCTCCTGAGAAGGGTCTGATAGAAAGTCAGACAGGAATAAGTGTTAAAAAAAAAAAAAAAAAAAAGTTGCTGAATATAGGTTTGTAGCAGCTACAGCTCTGTGGAAAACAAGAATTACCTGCATACAAGAAATGTATGTAATTTGAAAGATAGTGGATAGGAAGCTAATGAAATCCTTCCATCTGTCTATGGTCGGTGAGTAACCTGACATAATCATCTCTTGTCTCTTAGCCCAGATTATGTACCCATTTAAATCTGTAATATTGCTTGTAAAGGAAGCTGTACTCCCTTATAGCCATTTGTAGTATTAGCATAAAAATGTAAAGTTTACTCGGAGAATGTGTCAGTGGATTGGATCAGGGCAAGGTCCATTTCATATCTTTTAAGATACAACACTGCAGTGCAATCTAAAAATCCTCAAGATATGCAGTCCCCGATGTGTGATCTTGGAGGCAGGTGTCTGCCTAAACTGCACACAAGAGGCGGTCATGGGTGCAGGACCTACAGGATGAGATGAGGCAGGAGAGTCCCTCCTGGTTGCAAGAGACCCTGGGGGCGGGGGGTGCCATGTTACCTTCAACGGATCCGGTCCCTGCACAATGCCTGGACCATCCACCCCTCAAGCCCAGGGAGCAATAGGGTTCCCGGGGGAGTTCTCACCGGAGTTTGTCTTACTTTTGCATAAGGCGTTTTGCCTACCAAGTGGCTCCTTGGCCTTGGAACACAGGGCTAAGAGGATGTCCGACGCAAAAGAGCATGAGTCAGGAGAAGTGGTGTCTAAGCAGGCTAGAGGCTTAGAAGAGTGGCAGCAATCACCGTTGTCGGGGGGCTGGATGGGGAAGACCTTGACATGGAGCTAGATCTGCAGGAGGAGTTGGACGAAGGGAAAGCCCAGAACAGGCGGATCAGGCCCGACTTGTTTGGGTTTTCCGCCGGGAGGCGCTACCAGCGCTCATCTTTTTGCTTATGTTTATGCAATTTCTCGATATACCGCCCAGGCCGAAGGCCATCAGGGCGGTTTACAATCACTACAAGCGGGTACAGATACAATTCCTCGTCCCCAAAGGGTTCACGTTCTATGTGTACCTTGGCGTCCCTCAAGGCCCTGAATATGCCTGCTAACCTCCTGGCAGAGGAAGAGGTGCTGTAGGATTCGCTGTTACAGGCAGTATAGAAATCACAAAGTCTTACCAGTACATGGAGTAGTAGGACAGATGATCCAGGATGTGTGGGATCTGCCAGAGATTGGCCTTAAAGGGGTGCAATCCATGACGCACCTATACCTGCTGCCGGAGCAAGAATGAGCTGCTTTGATTGCCCAAAGTGGGCGCAGCGGTGTTTGCAGCAGTAGAAAAGACCTTGACTTGTCTCCTGCAGCTGAGATCTGTGGAACTGGTTCCATGAGTACGTCTGCTGTCGATGCTTTATGTATTTCGTTTTTTCCAAAAGGAAGGTTCCTTTTGCCCAATTCTCAACTTTGAGAGCATGAACTACGGTCTCCAGATACCGCATTTTCACAGTAGTAATGGTGGTAGGAAACAGATTTTGGGCGACTCTCGATCTCACAGAGGCGTATCTGCATGTTCCCTTCCATCCAGAACATCTGCAGTTTCTCCGCTTTGCGGTGCCAAGGGGCCATTTCCAGTTTCGAGCATTGCCCTTCGGTCTGGTGACCACTCCCCCCGTACCTTCACCAAGGTCATGGTGGTGATGGCTGCAGCTCTCCACAAGGAAGGGGTTCTCGTCCTCCCGTACCTTGGCTGATCCAGGCGAAGTCCAGGGACGATAGCGAAAAGAGCAACAGCGCGGGTGGGAGTTCCTTCAAAGTCTCGGTTGGGGTCAACCTGGCCAAGAGCCAGTTACGGCCAGCCCAGGAGCTAGCGTATTTGAGAGCATGCTTTGATACCTGCGTGGGCAGGAATTTCCTGCCGGTTCACCAGGCATAGGAGCTATGACAGTGATACGGCAGGTCCTGAAGAGGGCAAGACCATCAGCATGGCATTATCTGAAGGTTCTGGGGACCATGGCAGCCACACTCGAGCTAGTCCCATGGCAAGGGCGCATATGCAGTTGCTGTAGAGGGCTCTGCTCCATTGATGGTCCCATCAGAGTCAACCCCTGTCCCAAGTTACTCCCCTGCCCACGGAGTGTCAGGAGAGCCCTCGGTTGGTGGCTGCATGTGGAAGGAGTCCCTGGTGTGGGTTCCTCAGATGACTAGCCAGTCAGGTTGGAAAGCCCATTGCAAAGGACGCTTTGTTCAGAGACAAGAGTCGGCAGGAGGCCCTGTGGTCGATCAACAGGCTCAAGATGCGAGCGGTGACCTTGGCGCTAGAAAGTTTCGAGCCATCGTTGCAGGGGAAGGTGGTCCAAGTCCTCTCAGACAATGTGACCATGGTGGCTTATATCAGCCGGCAAGGAGGCATGGGCAGTGCAGCCCTGGAGAAGGAGGCCGAAGGTCTGTTCGGATGGGCAGTGATTCGTTTCCAGGCATTATCAGCGGTGCACGTAGCAGGAGTTGACAGCGTGTGGCAGACTACCTCAGCCAAGTGCGCATGGACCCCGGAGAGTGGCAGCTCAATCAGGAGGTGTTCGAGTAGGTGGTCCGCCGATGGGGCACACTGGTCATGGACCTAATGGCAATGTTCGAGTCGGCAAAGGCCTGCCAGTTTTCCAGTAGAAGAAAAGTCGTCCAAGGGCCTGGATGCTCTGATTCAGCAGTGGCTCATAAGCCAGTTAGTGCAATGGCTAGAGGCACACTGGGGATTTGTGATTCTGGTGGTACCAGACTGGCCGAGGTGCCTGTGGTATGCTGACCTGATTCAGATACTGGCAGATTGACTGTGGTGGCTTCTGGTTCGGAAGGACCTCTTGATGCAGGAGCCGCTTCACATGCCCCAGGTGGATCAATTCTCGCTTACGGCATGGCTCGTGAAAGGGCGACATTGAGGAAGAAAGGATAATCAGGCTCAGGGATAGCGACCTTGCTATAGGCCCAGAGGTGGTCTACGAACCTGTTGTGCATCTGCGTAGGACGCATCTTTGAATCATGTTGCGGAGAGAGGCAGCCACGCCCTTCCACTTCCTCCGTCCTGGACATCTTGGTGTTCTTGCAATCCGGTTTTGATAAGGGTCTAGCTGCCAGTTCCTTGAGGATGCAACTGGCGGTGATTTTCCAGTTGTCGCAGGAAAGTGCACGGGGTGCCGTTGAGTACACACCCAGACGTGCTGAGCTTTCGAGGGTTGGTGACCCATCTTCATCTGCCAAAGAAGGCAGTGGTACCGCCTTGGAATCTCAATCTGGTGCTGTCTGGGGAACCCGTTGAGCCATTGAGTTGAGCTTTCCTGCAGGATTTGGCTCTGAAAATGGTATCCTGGTGGCAATTTGCTTGGCACGCAGGATTTCGGAGCTTCGGACCCTGTCATGCCAGGAGCCATTCCTTTCCTTCTCCAAGGAGAAAGTGGTCCTGCGCCCAGTACCTTCATTTTTGCCAAGGTGGTGTCAGCATTCATGTAGATCAGGCTGTTTCCTTACCGGCTCTGGCGAGCGCGGATGTGGGCGAGAGCGGGTATGGGCCGTGCCATTCCACAGTTGTGCCACCTGGATGGTAATAGAGTTCTGCGAAGGTATGTGAAAAGGGCATTGTCCTTTCGGAGATTGGACAGTCTTGGTTCTGTTTGGCAGGTTGCGCAAAAATAAGGCAGCAGCGAAGCCTCCATTTCCAGATGGATCAGTGAGGCAATCACATTGGCATACATCTTGAAGGGTAGAACAGTGCTGGCAGGGTTGCAGACACATTCCAGAAGGGCTCAGGCAGCCTCATGGGCAGAGTATACTTTAGTTCCGCCGGTTGAGATCTGTAGGGTGGCATATTTTGAACATTTTTGCCTGGATGTCCAGGTGGCAGGGGATGCTCGTTTCGGATCGGCAGTGCTTCAGGCTGGTTGTGCAGGTCCCTCCTGTTAGTTTAACTGCTCTGATACATCCCAGAGGTGTGGGACTGGACTGGACTGGACTGGAGGGACGGTAAGGAAAGAGAAATTAGATTTACCTGCTAATTGTTGTTCCTTGAGGAACTCCAGTCCAGTCGCGGAACCCTCCCTGAGTGCTTCCTGTGATCTGTGCACACCCCGGTCCTGAAGCTGGTTCCCTTGGTGGAGGAAGTGGCCAGGAGGAGCCAGGGAGGGGTGTGTAAACAATGTTTGGGGGAGGGGCGGACCAGAAGAGCTGTTGGTTGCTCGCTTCCTGCTTGTTGGAGATGCTCAGGCGCTCAATAGGTAGGCCTCTTCATCCTGGAGGGGGGGACGGGGTATCCTTCCCAGGGGATGGAGGGGGTGCTAGTTTATTTAGACGTAGAAGTGTTTGTTGCATGTTTAACTACTTATTTGTTGCTCCTCTGAGTCTGCTTTGTCAATAGGTACTGGGGCTGGTGGGTGGTGCCAGCTGCATATGTACACTAGTGTCATCAAAAAGATGACAGGCTCAGCCTCCAAGCTGCTGGAAGAGGTACACTAGCCAGAGGTGCAGGACTGGACTGGAGTTCCTCAAGGAACAACAATTAGCAGGTAAGTCTAATTTCTCTTTCAGCAGGTCTCCAAGAAATTGTATGTAAAATGCAAATATGGAAAGCATGGTCCATGAACTTTTTTCCTCTGCGTGTGTGTTTTGCGTGTCTGCTTGCATGTGTGTATACACATGGACATTTTTTTTTGAGAAGGGGGAACATGGCGACTTCATTTCTCTTCCATTTCCCCACCATATTAAGCAACTTGCGGGTCAATTATTTATTCAGCCCATGGCAGTCTGCTTTTTTTTTTTCTTTTAACACTGGCTGCTACAGACAAAATTAAACTGGCTATTCAGTGGGGGGGGGGGGAGGGAGGGGTTATTTGCTGAAGTGCAGTTGATGTTGACTCATGGCAACCATGTGGATAGTTGTTCTAAACTATATTTAGTCTTCAGTCAGGTAGCTGGTTGTTGATAGAGTGGCATCCATTGCTATATCGATACATTGCATTACTGGTCTTCCTCTTCTTTGACCTTTTAGCCTTGCCAAGCATGCTAACTGGATAGCCTCTTGAATGGCCCTTCCCCCACTCACAGATCCCCTTTGCACAATTTGGATAGTGCCATAGCAGTTAGAGGAAATAGAACATTATCCGGATAGTGTTGCTGAATATTGGACTTAGCAGGGTTTAGCAGGTCCCACCGACTGATTAAGCCCTATTGAATATTGGGGCCTCCAGTTTCTACAACACAAACTTACCCTGCTCACCACCACCTTTTCTCTGACTAGATATAGCCAAAAAAAAAACAAACAAAAAATTATACACCAAAAAAATTAATTATGCAAAAGCAATTACCATAATTGTATGCACAATATATTAAATAGGGACAGTATTCAGCATTCTTAGAAACATGTACAGGTATTTTAATTCCTTACAACAATGAATAAGGCTTGTATAATTTCAAATACTTCTGGGAGCTAATACCTCAGGCCACTTTTATCCTGTTCATCTCCAACAAGTGCTCACATAAATACACATGTGCACTCATATATGACTGCCATGAAGATTTTGCATCTACCACAGAGTTGTGACACTGTGGTAGATGCACCATAAAAATAAAATTTTGTGGTTTTGTAGCAAGTAAAAACATCTTTGTAAATTTTACTTTTAAGTAGCATAGAAAGAAATAATGAATATATATGTATTTTTCTTTTACATAGCCTTTGTGCATGGTGTTTCTCTCTACAGCCACCCCTCTCTTCTCCTTGACCTCCCTTATTGGTCTTTTTCACATAGTTATCCCCTCTTAATACTCCCCTTTGTGCTCCCCCAGCTAATTTCCAGGGTTAAGCAATGGCTCTTAAGTCTAACCACTTTAAGCTTTTGACTAAAGCATAAATATTACAACACCCAACAAATTATAAAATATTTCTGTTCCTTAGCGTCCTTCCAGACCAGTCCCTTTCCTCTGGGTTGTGCTCCCCTTCCCAGCAGCTTGGAGGCTGAGTATGTCATCTTTTTGATGACACGGGGGTATATATTCCACTGGCACCACCCACCAGCCCCAGTATACTCAGTCTCCAAGCAGCTGCAGGAGTTGGCTTACTGGAGAGACACTTAGATGTTAGTGGGGTTATTCTTATTATAATTTATTTTAATTGCTTTATTCAATTTCAATTTCTTTTATTTTGTTAGGATTTAGTGGAGTGGCGACACCCCCCCCATCCCTCCAATTGGTAGGTTGGGGGACAGGAGGTGGCTTCGGGAGGCCCGAGGATATTTTGAGGAAGAGAAAAAAAAAGCCGGGACCGGCGCGAGGAAAGCATCGCTAGGTCCTGGCAGAGTGCAGGGCCTGCTTCAGAAGCCTTTCTCGCCTCACTGCCGAAGCCCTTCTGGTAGCTGATCGCGAGGGCGGGAAGGCGCAGCCAGCCTGGACGGAGGAAACATTTCCCTGGGGGAAGCAGCTGCGCAGAGACCAGCAATCTCTGCTGGCGTCACGGCTGAGGGAGAGCGGCTGTTGGTGCCACGCGGCCGCCGGCTTGAAATAACAAGCCGGCCTTACATTTGCAGGGGAAGGTCTGCAAGAGAAGGCAAGTAAAACTGTCTTGTTTTTGTGCGTTTTTTGCACGCCGGGCAGCCCGACCGGGCCCAGTTTAACAGGGGCCGTTTTCCTTGGTAAAAAAAAAAAAAAAAGGGAGTGAGGTCCTTGCCTTGGGGGGTTCAGGACAGGATTTAGATAGATATTTGTGCATGCATATATGTGTATAGATATATTCATATAGATTTTCTTTGCGGATATATCTATACATATAATTATATAAGTTAAGTATATGTTAGTTTCCTTAGTTTACTTGGCTGTGAAGTCACCATGCCAGCGAGGGTGCGGAGCGGTGTCGGAGATCAGCGTTTGCAGGGGCTGCGCAATAGAGGCAGCCTCGATTGAACAGGAACTTCAGACCAGCGCGGTTCAGGATCCTTTAGCTTCCAGGTCTCAGGAGTCCCGGGAGTCTCTGGAAGCAATCCTCAACTCTGGGTCTCCTCTATCCTCAGCTGTGGAACAGCCGGGCCCTTCTCAGCCCGGACCCTCTTCTGCGGGGGGAGGTTGGGGGGGGGGTACACAGGAGGGGGGAGGTTATGGGAGGTTTTTTCTCCGGAATTTGTGTTGCTTCTGCACAAGGCACGTAGCCTGCATCAGCAGGGGAAACACGGGCTAGTGGCAGCGCAGGGGCATGTGGCTAAGCGCACAACAGAGGCCACAAGGCAAGGGCAGACAGGAGTTCCGCCAAAGTAGGCTAGACTCTCTCAGGAGTTGGCTACCCACTCCCCTATCTCTTGAGTCACTAGAGGGCGAGACCTAGGATTGGGAGATGGGGGAGGATGAGGAGGATCTTAAGGAAGGCAAGTTCCCAGAAGAGGAGCAGACTAGGATTGTTCGGGTCTTTCGTTGAGAGGAGTTGCCGGCCTTGATTGGCGAGTCCTTGAAGGTACTCAATATGGGTGCCAGTGGAGGAGGATGCCTTGAAGGATCTGCTGATTCAGGCAGTTAGGAAGTCACAAAGAGTTTTCCCTGCCCACTGGGTGGTGAGGCAGATTATTCAGGAGGAGTGGGATCAGCCGGAGTCGAGCCTAAGGGGGGTGCGGTCTATGTCCCGCTTGTATCTCTTGCCGGAGGTGGACAAGGTGTTGCTGCGGTCTCCTAGAGTGGATGCTGCAGTGCCGGCAGTTACCAAGAAGACTACCATACCGGTCGAGGGCAGTGCGGCCCTTAAGTATAGCCAGGATAGGAAGCTGGACACCTTGTTAAAGCAAGCCTTTGTTAGTGCCTTGGCACTTCAGGCCTCGGTGTGTGGGGCTTGGGTAGCTCGGGCTTGCCTGAGGATGGTCTCAACAGCTTCAGCTGTCTAGCGACACTCTGGGCGGGTTGCCGGAGACTGCGGCCAGAATGGAGTCCGGAGCGACTTATCTGGCAGATAGGCCAGTTTGACCTCATCAGGAGTTTATCAAAGAACATGGCTTCGGTGGTGGCGGCTTGCTATTATCTTTGGCTCTGTAACTGGGCGGCGATGGTTCTTCAAAGGCCCACCTCAGCAGGCTTCCCTTTAGGGGCAGGCTCCTGTTCGGTGAAGACCTGGACAAGTTAGTAAAAGAGCTGGGTGAGTCGAAGGGAGGCAGGCTCCCTGAGGACAGACTGAAGCAAGGGCGTACCTCCACTCCTGGGCGGGCACAGCCGAGGGAGGCCCGGAGGTTTCGAATGTCATGGTCAGTGCCTTTTCAGAGGGGTTGCTTTCCCTCTCGGGGACAGGGGTTCTGTGGGTTTCGAGGAGCGGGAAAGGGTTTTGGGGCCTCTTTTTCTGCTTCCGGCCCTAGGAAACCTCAATGAGACAGTGGGGGCCCAATTGGGAGTTCTGCCTGTGGAGGACATCTACGGCAGTTCTTCTACGCTTGCGCCAGGGTCATGTCCGACCAATGGGTCTTGGAGGTGGTGCAGGAAGGTTATGCCCTAGAGTTTGCAAGGCCAGTCCTTCCTTCATTTGTGCAGTCTCCTTGCCGATCGCGGGCCAAGATCGGGGCGGTAGAGGAGACGCTGTCAAGGCTATTGGCATTAAGAGCAGTCGTATTGGTGCCCAAAGACCAATGTGGTTACGGTCAATACTCAATCTATTTTGTGGTCCCAAAAAAGGAGGGATCCTTTTGGCCGATTCTAGACCTGAAATGGGTCAATCGTTGTCTTCGGGTTCCTCATTTTCGCATGGAAACCCTGAAGTCGGTAATAGTGGCGGAGTGTCAAGGAGAGTTTGACGTCTCTCGATCTCATGGAGGCGTATTTGTATATTCCTGTCCGAGAGTCACATCAGCAGTTCCTGTGGTTTGCGGTGCCAAGAGGGCATTTTCAGTTTCAGGCATTGCCGTTCAGCCTGGCCACGGCTCCGTGCATCTTTACCAAGGTAATGGTGGTGGTGGCTGCGGCCCTCCGCAAGGAAAGGATTCTGGTCCACCCGTATCTCGACGATTGATTGTTCCGGGCCAAGTCCAAGGAGGATAGTGTGAGAGCAATGGCCAGGGTGGCCGGTCTTCTGACAAGTCTGGGTTGGGTGATCAATCTGGCAAAGAGCAGAGTTTTCCCTGCTCAGGAGATAGAGTATCTGGGTGCCAGATTCCGCATGGGCAGGGTGTTCTTGCCGGTGCAGCGGGGGCAGGAGCTCAGTTGTTTAGTGCGCAAGTTTGTGCCATGAAGGCGCCCTCGGCTTGACACTATCTGCAGGTACTTGGGACCATGGCGGCGATGATCGAGTTAGATCTCCAGGAACAAGCAGGAATGAGTCTTCACATATGGGTACGTCGGTACCGATGGAGTCTGCGTGGGAACGCTTCCCAGCGTCCAATCAAAGAGCTTTTGGAAGCATCCCACCACGCCTGTGTGCTGCCTTCCCACCTTTCCCAACTGCCTCTCCTCAGTTTTCATTTTTCCGCGGAGCCGGCAGGACGTCCTCCTGTCACCGCAGAAAATTCTTGTTTTTATTTCTTAGTTTTCCTGTGGTCGCGGCTGTCTTCCCGACGCCACCGGTACCGCCGGTGTTTTCTTTTCTTTTTTTGTAAAATCGTCCTTTTCCAAGGGATATTTTTTCTTCTTAGTGTCCCGCGGTTTCTTAGGCCTTTTAGGCCTCTTCTTTTTCCTTCATGGAACGTTCGCCAGCCACTTTCTCCAAGAAATGTTCAGACTGTGGCGGTACAACTTTATTTTTAGACCCTCGAAGTCTGTGTCTAACCTGCTTGGGTCCTGACAACAGTTTGGTGAGAAGAGGTCTTCAACATCGAGGTTCCCTCGATACACGGTTGCCCTCCAACTTCGGGGCACCATCCCCTCCTTCTACACAGGATCAGGTAACCCACAATCAGTCTGTTAAGACTAGCCAGCCCTCGAGTGGTAGGTCTCATGCACAGCATGTAGACGGCTCCGGCCTTGCCCTCGAGGGCCCACTGGCTTCAAAACCCCGACGGGAGTCTTCGGTCTCCAAAGCTTTTAAGGGGTTCCAGGTTGTTCCTGGGGTTCACCACCCACAGAACATACCCTCGCCCGAGCCGGATTTCCAGGGTCCGGTGGTGGCATCCGCTTCGAGCGGTACCGATACCCTGGTTCCGGCACTGGTGTGGGATGAAACACTCCTCACCAGGGATCGTCATCTGGCGTCCTCGGTACCTTCGGGTCCGGTGGCTAATCCCCAGGCTGACTTTCCGGTATCGGTACCGACACCGATACGACCACCGACGTCGGTACCCTCCAGATGTGCATCGATGGCCTCGCTTCTTTCGATGCCGAGTCTGGAATCGATCTCCAGTCTGGAGGACTGCGTACCGACTCGCCTTGGTACCGGCTCTCAGCGGTACCGAAGGCTCGGTTCCAATGATTCGGATCCGCAACTCTCGGTTCCCCCGAGGCCGATTGAGTTGCCACTGGTTGACCTTCATTCACCGGTATCAGACATGGTACCGAAGTCGGTACCGATGTCCTCATTACCCTTACGGTCGGTGCCTTCCATGCTTCGCTTATCAGGCTCTCTGCCCTTGATGCCGAGTTTGGAATCGATCTCTAGTCTGGAAGACTGGGTACCAATACGCTTTGGTACCGACACCGATCAATACCGGTGGCTCGGTACCGAGGATAGTGGCCAGAGATTTTCGGTTACCTCGGTACCGATTGAACTGTCACCGATGACTGCTCCGATGTCTGTCGGGCTCGACTCCGACATCGGTACCGGTATTGGCATCGGTACCGGTATCCACAGTAGCATCGTGGCCAGCTCCTCCCATGCTTTTTTCAACAGGATCGCTCCCTTCTATACCAAGCTTGGAGTCGATACCTGGCATGGACAATGTGGTAATGACGGTCGCTGCTCCTGACAGCCAGTACCGGCGACCATCCCTTAAGCATTCCACACTGCACTGTGCAGGATCTTCTATTCCTATATATTTGGATAGCTCTGTTTGGATAGCTCTGTTTGGATAGCTAGTTCTTCAGATCTAACCTGTCCAAGGGAGATTCCTGTTGGGAATCCCTCTTTTCAGAGTTTCCTCCTGGATATAGCAAAGATCTCTTGCCATTCCTATCCCAGGACATAATCCTGCACAAGGCTCTCTTTCTACCAAAGCAAAGGAGAACATAATGCTTCCTTTGCATCATTCCTTGCAGGATCTCCTTCTAGGAATGTGGGAAACACCTTTAAGGGTACCCCCACCTTCCAGAGCAACTGATCTCTTATATCAGGTGCCCCCCTCTCCAGGGTTTCAAAAGACTCAACTTCCTCATCATTCCATAGTAGTGGAATCAGCAATGAGGCGGGTAAAGAGTAAGAAAAAGCACTCCTCTTATCCGCCAGGTCGTGAGTCCTAAGACACTAGATGCCTTTGGACGTCAAACCTTCCAGACATCTATGCTTTCTGCAAGAATTCTCTCATATATTTTTTATATGAGTCTATCTCTTGAGGAGGTCACATAGCAATTACATCTTTTGACTCCTTTCCTTCCAGATTCCAAGAGTACAGACTATTCCTCACTGCTTAAGCATATCCAGAATATCTCTTGGTTTCTTTCTCGTGCTTTCCTAGACTCTTTTGAGTCTGTTAGCAGGACTTCTGCTATAGCTATAGGGGCACGACGTAGAGCCTGGCTCCAAGCTTCAGACTTGGACAAATGGGCACAACAAAGACTGGGACATACTTCTTGCACTGGAGAAAATCTCTTCAACAAGGAGTCTTTACGTCAGGTTACTCAGTTGTCCACTGATTTACCTGTTCCTAGGGGTTGTTCTACACCACCTTCTGTCCCAGTAGGTAGGAAATGTCCTACCAAACTTTCTTCCCACAGGAGACGAAGGTTTTGTTCATCACTTGCCCATCATACAGATGTTCCCAAACAGGGGAGGCATCGTCCTGGTCTGAAGAATCCAACCTCTTACCAGGCTCAGCAAACCCAGCAACCACAGGGTTTCTGATCAATCATCATCAGATGCTTGTGACTCTTGGGGTTTAGAATCTGCAGTTTGCTTCTTCTCAATAGAGGCAATCCACCACTTCATTCTAACCCCTAGACATGGATCTCTTTCCAAAAGACATCCATTTTTTCTATATTTCTATGAGCTGTCAGGATGTTCATGCTTCTAGATCACAGGGTTCTCCTTTTCTTCCTGCTAGGGAAAGAGGTCTAACCACTATCAAACGATAGTTTCCTGTGCCAGCATGTCTTTTTTTCCTTTCTATAGACTTACTACTTTGTAAGTCGTCTTCAGCTCCATTCTTTTTACCCTCTTACCAGGTTTTTCCTCTGTAAGACTGGAGGTCTTTTTCTTCAGCCTCTCTAGTTTTGTTACTTTTCCAGTGCGGAGTTCTCTTCTCTGAGTTGACTCCTCTTTTTCAATCTTGCCTTGAAGCAGTTCATCAGACATGTCCAGAGTTTTCTACTCTTGTTCTGTCCTTTCTGTTTTTAAACAGTACCATTCTTTCTGCTGTCTGGCAAGCAGCTGCCAGTGCAGGAGCCTTAATGTTTGGACCACTGGTTCTTGTCCATCAGCAACCAGATTTGTCCTCCACTAACATTCTGTCTGCTCTTAGTAGTGGCTCCAAGTCAGTGCTGTCATCTGTCTTGGAAATTTTTTCACTACAAGCTTGTTGGATTGTCTTCTCTTTCTGCCATCTCCATTCCCCTGGGTTTGGCAGAATAGTTGGCATAGGTACTGGCTCTCCTGCAGCCAATTCTATCTCCTCATTCTCCTGCATCATGCTCTCTGCAATTCTACAGAGAAGCTGTCCACTATGGGCCCTTGCTAGAGAGCATGGGGAGCTTTTTCTCCAACAGCTATACTAGATGGTTGAAAAAGGCTTTTTCAGTCATGTCTCCCATGACTAGAAAAGTTCTCCTTTTTAATATAAAGGACATAGGCCTCCTCTTACGTGAAAGCTTAAGGAGTTGCTAATTCCCTGCTTTGGTCCATAGTATGTCCAATCGGGAATATTTTTCTCCTTCCAGCTCGTCCTCATGGTGAGAATGCATGATACCTTTTTGCCCTTAAGCAGGTCAGCATGGTATCTCATTTTTATGCGTCTTCTGTTCACTTACCATGCTAGAGTTCTAGAATACTCGGGACTTGCTGGCTGCAGACTGATATCATCCTCTGCTTTTCACGTAACCATCCTGGTTATTCCACTACCTAGCATCCCTGTAGCTCATAACCAGTGGGAATTGATTCTCTATATATCTTCTCAAGTAGGTTCCACCTTCTTGTTATTAGATGAATCTTTCCTCTCCACATTTTCCTATGTGAATACCATTTTGGTAGGCATATCTGTCTGCTTCATTGCAGACTCCCATATAGAGGCCTATACATATTCCTACCTATAGCATACATCTTACAGATGTCTGTCTATCATTTGTGTGTATTTGATGCCCCTTTATATAGATAGAGATATCTCTCTATCTCTCTATCTATCTCTATCTCTCTATCTCTCTATCTAGAGATATCTATCTCTCTATCTCTGTCTCTCGGGGCTCATAGAGCTATATGATTCTGACAGATGGGCTTTACCCATACTTAAGCTATCCAGCATGTTTTGGGGTTCCACAACCACTTCGGTGGTAGTTAACTTCCATCATAACCTTATGGTTTAGATACCTCTGAAGCTCTCTATGTCCCAATATCTCTCCTAGCTGACTCCAGTTAGGAGAGACATTGCGGATCTTCAGCTAATCACAGGCTCTAACGCCTCCAGCGTTTGTCCTTTCTTTTGGGATACAAGGGGTTCCCATACCCTTTCTCCCCACAAGGACTGTGCCCAATGTTCCCTCTAATTTTCTGTAGGCTGTGTGCGCATAAAATATCAGCTGTGCAGCTTTTGAAGGAAGGTTAAATTTTTGTGCGCCATATAAAGACACTCTGAGTTCTATACTTTAAAATTTGACTACACATCAGAATACAGTATGTACACCACATTGATTGCACTAGAAAATATTGTAGTACTTGTGAAAACCGTAAATACACAACAACTTTTAAATTTTAAGACGTCTGTGTTGTTTTCTATCAGAATCAGAACCGTAATTTTTGTGCGCTCTGTTGTAAAGTATGTGCGCTCGCTCGGCGAGGTGTGTGTGCGCGCACATGCGCACAGCTTAGAGGGAACAGTGACTGTGCCTGTTTGTCCAAATCGGTTAGCCTTTCTCTTTTCTTCCTAAGAGTGAGCCACTCTGCCACCAAAAGAGTTCGGCTTTTGTCATAAAGCCTTCCGCTGAAGGGCCACCGTTTTTGTACTACCCCAGTTTTTCCTACTGGGGTTAACTATTACCTTTCAGGATTCTGACCTCCACTGTTTTTCCTACAGGTTTATTACCTCCACTTTACAGTGAGGTCCTCTTCGAGGTTCCTCTACTGGGTTTCCCAGTGGATCCCATGAACCTCCATACTTCTGTGAAATCCTGTCAGGGGAGGTCCATATTGCAATATTCTTTGCAATATCATTGATGACAATTATCATCCACACATGGACTCCTTGTCTGCAGTCCTATGCTAGGTTAGCTGTTCCACAGCATCTTTCTTTCTTCAACTCCTACCCTCCATCCTCAGGATGCTTGGTGTTGTGGGGGATAGCATGTTCTGACCTATGACATGCTGGGACTCCAGGCATCTCAGCTTGGGAGTCCCCATATGTGAAGACTCATTCCTGCTTGTTCCTGGAGATAGCACAGTTACTTACCTGTAACAGGTGATCTCTGGGAACAGCAGGAATAAGTCTTCACAACCCACCCACCTCCCCAGGAGTTGTATCTCTATCTTTCCTTTTCTCTCTCTCTCTCTCTCTTTGTCTCAGCTTTAAAACTTAACTGAGGAGAGGCAGTTGGGAAAGGCGGGAAGGCAGCACGCAGGCGTGGTGGGATGCTTCCAAAAGCTCTTGATTGGACGCTGGGAAGCGTTTCCACGCAGACTCCGTCGGTACCGACGTACCCATATGTGAAGACTTATTCCTGCTGTTCCCAGAGATCACCTGTTACAGGTAAGTAACTGTGCTTTACCTGGGCCAGGGCCCACATGCGGCCGCTCCAGCGCTCGCTGCTCCGTCGTTGGCCCATCAGCGGTAGTCCCTGTCGGTGGTACTCCCCTGTCCCCCAGAGACCAGGAGAGCCTTACAGTGGTGGTTCTGCCCAGGAAATCTAGAGAGAGGCATGCCTCTCGAGCCCCCACAGTGGGTGCAGGTGACAACAGACGCCAGCGTTTCCGGTTGGTGGGGCTCACTGCAAGGGGCACTTTGCTCAGGGCCTCTGAAATGCCCAGGAGACTCAGTGGTCCATCAACAGATTAGAGTTGCGAGCGGTGGCTCTAGCTCTCAGGGCGTTTGCATTTGGTCCACCTGATGGTGGTCCGGGTGCTCTTGGACAATGTGACAACGGTAGCATACATCAACCGTCAGTGCGGCACGAGCAGTCCTCTCCTGGAGGAAGAGGCGGAGCACCTTATGGTGTGGGCTGAAGCTCATCTGGAGGCTCTTTCGGCGCAGCATGTAGCCGGAGTGAACAACGGCAGGCGGACTTTCTAAGCAGGCACAAGGTGGATCACAGTGAGTGGGAGCTCTGTCAAGATGTCTTCGAGCAGATACAGCGCTGTTGGGGCGTTCCGATCATGGATTTGATGGCACGCTGGGAGACGACCAAGGCGAGCCGGTTCTTCAGTAGAAGGAAGGAAAGTGTCGGAGGGCCGAGATGCGCTAGTGCAGAAGTGGCCCACGGAGGGGCTCCTATATGTGTTTCCTCTTTGGCCGCTCATAGGCAGGGTCCTCCAGCATATAGAGGCTCACCAGGGGTGGTTAGTCCTGATAGCCCCGGACTGTCCTCAGTAGCCAAGGTATGCCGATCTCATGCGGTTCGTGGCCGATTGACCATGGTGCCTTCTGGCGAGAGATGATCTTCTGAGGCAGGGTCCTCTGCGGATGCCGCAGGTGGATCGGTTCTCGCTTACGGCCTGGCTATTGAAAGTTTGAGGCTGCGGAATAGAGGATATTCCATGGCAGTGATCTCTATGTTGCTGAAAGCCCGAAAGCATTTGACCTCCCTTGCATATGTGAGGGTTTGTCGCATTTTTGAGAGCTGGTGTGAGGACCAGCAGAAGAAGCCCTTGGTGGTATCAGTCATGGAGGAATTGGATTTCTTGCAGGTAGGGTTTGAGAGGGGCTTTGCGGCCAACTCCTTGTGGGTGCAGTTGGTGGCTATTTCTTGTTACAGGGGCAAGATTCAAGGTAAAGCTTTAGACGAGCACCCCGACATAAATCGATTCCTGAGGGCGGTGTGGCACTTGCGGCCTCAACAGAGGTCGGCAGTACCTCCCTGAGATCTCAATCTAGTATTGGATGCTCTGGCTGGAGAGCCATACGAACCACTGGGACATGCCCCTTTAAAGGACTTGACTCTCAAAGAGTTGCAGGCGTTATTGTGCCGACTGCCCTTGCTGTCTTTCTTCAAGGACAAGGTTGTTTTGCAGACGGTACCTTCCTTTTTTGCCCAAGGTGGTTTCTCCATTTCACATGAATCAGTCTGTTTCTCTCCCTTCCTTTGCCAAGGATGGCTAGGTGGAGGTGAGGTTGCATCTTCTCAATGTACGAAGGGTTCTGAAGCGTTATCTGAGATGCATGGAGGCGTTCCGCAAGTCGGAACGGTTGTTTGTTTTGTTCGGAGGGTTGAGCAGAGGGGAAGCAGCGGCCAATGCTTCCATTTCCAGGTGGATCAAGGGAGCCATTTCCTCTGCATATATTCTGAGGGGGACACAGGTTCCAGTGGGGTTCCGGGCTCATTCCACGTGAGCGCAAGCTGCTGCTTGGGTGGAATTTAGTTTTGTTCCGCCGCTGGACATCTGTCGAGCGGCGACTTGGTCTTTCCTACATTTTTGCGAAGCACTATTGGTTGGATGTTCAGGCAGCAGGAGATGCGGGGTTTGGAGAAGCAGTGCTTCAGTCTGGTCTTGCAGGCCCCTCCCATGGTTGAACTGCTGTGTTACATCCCAGAGGAAAGGGACTGGACTGGACTGGAGGGACGCTGATTAAAAAGTAATTAGACCTTACCTGCTAATTAGTGTTCTTGAAGGAACTCCAGTCCAGTCCCTGATCCTGCCCAGTGTTTTGAAATGTGCAAGCTGTCTCCGGCCCGAAGCATGAATGAGTCACAGTGGAGGTTGTGGCGGTAGCGGAGTGCGAGAGACTGGCAAGGTGCTCTGATGGCAGAGTTAAGAAGGGCATCTGCTCTTTCAGGTAAGCCACCTCCTTTTTGGGGGTGGGGGGATGTCCCTTCCTGGGGAGGTGGGAGGGGTTATGGTGGAAGTTCAAGTTTGTTATAGTTATTTGCTTAATTGTCTCTCCGTTAAGTCTGCTTTGTCAGTAGGATACTGGAGCTGGTGGGTGGGACTGGACTGGAGTTCTTTCAGGAACACTAATTAGCAGGTAAGGTCTAATTACTTTTTTTCTGTAAAGAAATTCAGTAATGACCTCAGGTGTGCAGGCTGGTAAAACAAGATGATCTAGCCATGATAAATAGATATAGGAAATAACATCATCTTTGCATTAGAAAAGAAAATGTGGAATAAGACCAAGACAAGGAAGAAAAGATGCAAGAAACTGGGTGATATTTTGGGGCATGCTTCTGAAGGCTGACTTTCTACAGGTAGTGGTCTAAAAACCAGAGCAGCTGCTGCCTGGGTCTTTTACATTTTGCCGTGCACCTGGAGCGCGTCGGCTCCTAATAACACACTTTTATTAGGAGCTCAGAGAAGAGGTGGCAAGGCTGAGGAGCATTCAAGACAGTGAGAAGTACATTGATGAGATGCTGCTTGAAACATCCAAGCTCTCCAGCAGAAGTGAAGAGGGAGCATATAGGAGGACGAAGGTTGGGCACGAGTTACGAAGGCCTGCAGAATCACTGTGATTGTACTTTCCATCCCAGTTTCAAGTACAGTCTAAGGCCCTGGCTCCCTGCTCTCAGCAGAGAGAGAAAACCCCCAAAGGCACAGCATGTCTGCCCGCCCACCCACTAGCCTATGCCAGGTGCGTATTTTTTGACAGGATCCTCAGGAGCATAGCCAGTCGACTGTTGCCTGCCGAAGTCCCCCCACAGGTGGCGGGGGGGCCAGCTTGTCCACTTTGCCCACTGGTAGCCTCTCATCACCTCAGATGCCTGGGTGCTGCAGATCATTCACAGCGTCTATCTGTAGCATTTCATCCAGCTGCTTCTCCCTTACAATCCCAGGGAGTACCCCATGGACCCCGTACTCCAGAGCCTGCTGCAAACTGAGATCATGCTCCTACTGGCCGATCTCGCCATAGAGCTGGTTCCCCTAACCCGATCGGGCAGGGCTTCTACTCCAGGTACTTCCTGGTCCCCAAAATGACCAGCGGGTTCGACTCCATTCTAGATTTGCAAAACATCAGCCAGTTCCTGCATGAAAAGTTCAAGATGGTCTTGAGGGTGCTGCTCCTGTTCCTCCTCCGACTACTGGCTATGGTCCTTGGATTTGTAGGATGCATATGCACATATTTGATCCACCCACATCAGACAGTACAATTTGTTTGTGCTGGGCGGCCAGCACTATCAAAACCGGGTACTACCATTCAGGTTGGCCGCAGCCCCCAAGATCTTCACAAAGTGCCTGGTGGTCATGGCAGTCTTCCTCCAGATCCCGGGGGTCTTTGTCTTCCCATATCTGGATAACTGACTCGTAAAGGGCCCCAGACCGACCAGCATATGGGAGTCCACTAAGCTCACCATTCAGGTGCTTGAAGGGCTCTGCTTTGTGATCAGCTATCTGAAGTCTCATCTTCAGCCGGTGCAGCAACTGGAGTTCGATGCCACTTGGGCGAGAGCATTTCTGCCGGTGGACCACCTACAGCATCTCAAGGTGTGGGCAAATTGTAGCACCAGCACCACACCATGGCCTGTGGGCTACTGAGACACTGTGCATGTCGCCCTTCAGGCCAGCCTCTGCATGCAGCAGGCTCAGTGGACTTGGTGAAAACAAGGGCAACAAGCCTCAGGCCACCTGTGGAACAGGGTTATGGTCACTGCACCACTCATGCAGTCTCTGAAATGGTGGCTCATGCCCGAAAACATACGTTGGGGCCTCCCATTCCAACCAGCAGTGGCCTGCAGGCTGCTCATGACAGATGCCTCCAAGCTTGGCTGGGGCATGCACCTGGATGGTCTCTGTACCCCAGGGTCTGTGGGCCAAGAGCAAGAGCCTCAATCTGATCAAATTCTTCAAGCTCCGGGCCATTGCAAATGCTTTCTGTGCCTTCTGGGCAACAAGCAGGGGGACAAGGACTCGTAACTCCTATGTTTGGATGCTGTTAACTTCTTGAAGTTTGCCCTGCTCCACGGCATGGACCTCGGGGTGATGTTTGCCCGGTGAGCGCAACAGCCTAGTAGATCGCCTCAGCTGGGTACTTCAGCCACACGAATGGACCCTTAAGAGGGAGGTGGTAGACCAGATCTTTAGGGAGTGGGGCACTGCCAAGGTGGTCGTCTTTGTTGTGGCACAGAATGCCCTGGTAGCTCGGTTCTGCCCTCAGAGGCCGGCCAGCGATCTCCTGTCCCCGGATGCCTTTCTTCTCCACTGGGGGGAGGCCTACTCTATGCCTACCCCCTCAATACTGCTCATCATGAAGATGCAACTGTGGTTCCTGCTGCTGCTACAGTTTTTGCAGAGGGAGCCTCTCTGCCTGAGCTCTGACCTAAACCTCATCTTGCAGGAGAGCAGCTCCTTGTTGCACCCCAATTTCTGCTCCTTGGCACTCAAAAATGGATGCTGAGCGGGTAGACCTCGGGGAGCTTGTCCTCCCTGAGGGCATTACTGAGATCCTACTGGTGTCCCACAAAGAGTCCATGCCTAAGGTTTACGTGTTCAAGTGATGGCGCTTTGCCGTCTGGTGTACTGGTCGGGTGCTGGACCCCTTTGTCTGTCCTGTGGACCAGCTGTTATAGTACCTCCTGCACCACTCTGATTCTGGAATCAAGTCCAACTCTGCATGTTCACCTCAGCGTGATAGGGGCATTCTATCATGGCTTCAGGGAGGAAGTCTGTGCTCAATCTCTAGTAGGCCGATTCATGTGGGGCTTGCTTCTTTCGAAGCCTCTAGTCAAGCCCCCTATGGCCACTTGGGATTTGAATATGGTCCTTAGCCAGCTCATGTGGGCTTGTTTTGAGCTGCTGGGTACCTATCCTCTGAAGTTCTTAACATGGAAGGTCCTTTTCTTGGTGGCCGTCACATTGGCCCGATGTGTTTGTGATCTCCAGGCTCTGGTCGCACACCCTCCATACTCCAGGTTTCACCAGAACTGGGTGGTACCCCGCATGCAACCCTGCTTTCTGCCAAAGGTGGTCTTGGCGTTTCACCTCAACCAGTCCATTGTCCTTCCAATGTTCTTTCCCCAGCCTTGCACCAATCGTGGTGAGGCAGAGGCCTTGTACTTAACGTGCCTTCATGTGCTCCATCAATCCTCCCAGCGTTCATCTCCTTCGACCCCAATAGGCTGGGTGTCACTGTTTGGAAGCATACCCCTCTGGCTCGCGGACTGCATTGCTCATGCATATTCCTTGGCTGGTCTGAGCCTTGAGGATCATGTTAAAATTCCCTTGGCCGATAGCCACTATGGATACTGCATCAGATGAGTCCCTCGGTGGGACTACCTCTTAGTTTTCCTGGCTTCTCCAGTTCTCTTGGTACCTGGTTGGGCTATTGTTTTCTCTGTTTTCAGTAGCATGTAGCTTGGGAGTCCCATACATGAGGACATTTCCTGCTTGTTCACAGAGAAAGCATAGTTATTCACCCGTAGCAGGTGTTATCCGTGAACATCAGGAACAAGTCCTCATAGCCCTCCCACCTCCCCAGGGAGTTGCCTTTTTGGCTCCTGCTATGTGATCATACTAGAAAATATGGTGCCTTGGCAGGCGGGGAAGGCAGGCGCGCATTTGCAGTGTACCTCCCAAAAGCTTCCTTTGGAAGCTGGGGAGTGTTCGTGCAGGGCTCAGTTGGTGACATCACCCATACGTGAGGACTTATTCCTGCTGTTCATGGAGAACACCTGCTACAGGCGAGTAACTGCTTTATTGCAAAAAGAGAGAAACCCTCTGAAGGTATTAAGCTTTTTTTAGTAGCCTGAAGGTCAGGTTGCTATATGCTTTTGAGGAGTTCTCCAGTAATTCCGCTTCTTTCATCGGGTCGTCATTAAAATATTCAATTGGTGCAGTACTCGCAAAAGCTCTTGTTTGTGTGCCTGATAAAGGAGGCACCTGAGGACCAGATCACCCCTTCCATGTCTACTTCAGCTGTTTCTACTGTAACATTAACTGGGAGATAAACTCTAGGCTTATGCACTGCAGCTGATGTCTTCTGCATGCGCCCTGCCAGTGTTACAGGGAATTATATGATTAGGCATGTGCCCATAACCTTCCAGCATCTGTCATCTTATGACATCTCCATTGATGTCATATGCAATCATTAGGATATATAATGTACAGTAGTTATCACAATCACGTTACAATACTCTACGCTATACATTATATCGTTAGCACTATCCAACTACATGCTGCTAGGTAGCTCTTACAAATTAACATCTACTAAGTATCTACCTACTGCTACAAAGTAGATACAGTGCAACAATCTAATATAGCTGTTTACCTGAAATATACTGAAGTATCTATGTAGCTGTTACAATATATATTTTACTGAAGTATCTTATATAGACGTTTATATGCTGAAGTAGTTTACTGAAGTTTCTTATATAACTGCTCAAAATAGTACACAGGAATATAATAATGTACTGGAGTATCTTATATAGATGTTGCAAAATATTTGCCCACTGATTCCGCTCTATTCCACCTGACCTATAGGATTCTGAAAACTGTATTAGTACACATCATGGCCACCTTTACGCTCGCCCTCCTGCTCCTCTCCATACTCTCTGGCATCTTACATGCCTCTTTTGCTCTAACATCTGACCTCAACCCTATTCCTATACACCATTACAGAAATAGGAAACCCCACCAAAATCAACATCACTACCCACAAAATACATATAACAATAGACACACCTACCTTCTCTATGTACCTCTCGAAGCAACAAACAACAAAAGATCTAATATAAAAACCACTTTACAAAACCTCAAGTGTGCCCTTATTAATGCACGCTCAGCCCGCAACAAATGGCCTGTCATCACTGATCTTATAGCAAACCTTAAACTAGATATCCTTCTGGTCACAGAAACCTGGCTCTCCGATACTGATAATGTCCTAATGAACCAACTTACCCCAACCAACTACTCTATTTACATCTGCAACAGGGAAAACAGAAAAGGTGGTGGAGTCTGCATAATAGCAAGAACTGAATTAAAATACCACACCACCTCCACCAAAGTCACAAACCACATAAACACATTGTCCATCTCCAACAAAGCCAATACTATAAATCTTATCTACAGAGCTCCAAACGCTCCAGCTGATGATTTCTCAAACATAATTGATCTTGCCATTAACCCTAAAGATCCTGAGAAACCTAACTGGCTCCTAGGGGATTTCAATTTGGCATCCACACTGCCATCAGTATCAAACTCTTTCCTTGATGCTATGGACAACCTACATTATAGACAAATCGTAAAAAACCCTACTCATAAACAAGGAAATCTCCTTGATCTCATCTTCGCACCACCCTCATCTGCTTACTCACTAAACAAACTTGAGCTCTCAACAACCCCCGTCCCCTGGTCCGATCATAATCTTATAACATTCTGCATACCAGTCGAGGAATCTCCAAGCAAACCATCAGGTCTCAATTCACTCTCAAAACCCTCTCGGTTCAAAACATTCGACAGAGATGCAATCATTTCCCAGACCATCCCAAAACTCTCTCAAATATATGACAACATCAATGAAACTGTATTGAACTGGAACAGTGCCATTGGATTATCCACCCAGCCTCTCATCATAGACGATCAAACCTCTATCAATTCGCCTAGACCCAAGAAACAGAACGCGCCATGGTTCTCTGCTGAACTACGAGCCTCCTTACATCAATTGAGGAAACTAGAGAGGAAATGGAGGCGCACTCTCTGAATCCTGATGACCAAACCACTTATTTATCTCATTTGAGATCCCATCGTCAGCTAACCTGGGACAGGAGAAAAGAATATCACGCAAAACTCCTTCACCAGTCTCTTAACAAACCAAGAGATCTCTTCCAATTAGTAAAATCCCTAACTGGAGAGCCTACTCCACCACAGCATGATCATGTACAACCACAACTATATGCTGACTACATTCAATCTAAGATGATCAAAATCACAACAGCAATCGCAAGTGAAACCACACAACCTTCTAATGTTCAGTTCATACTTAATAAATTTTCATCTCCAACCCCGAAAACAATTGAAGAAATTATAACTTCCATCAATGCCACCACCGCCCCAATGACCCCTGCCCAGCCCACTGGATCAAAGCAATGAGAGCAGAACTTAGCCCATACATAGCAGCCATAGCGGACCAGTCACTCAGCACAGGGATATTCCCAACTGCCCTCAAACAGACCTCCATTCGTCCCTTACTGAAAAATAATAAACTGGATCCGAAGAAGGAAGACTCTTACCGTCCAATTTCAAGCATTCCCCTATTAGCCAAGATCCTAGAAAAGATTACACTGAGGCAGATTCAACAACACATTGATTCCGAAGCACCACTAGACCCAAACCAGCATGGATTCAGAGAAGTGCACGGAGTCGAAACTCTTCTAGCTTCTTTAATGAATATGCTCATTACTACAACAGACAACATCAGAAATGGAGTTGCATTGGTCTTCCTAGACATAGCGGCAGCTTTTGACTCCGTCGACCATGATCAACTGCTAGCCCGGCTCCACGAAAAAGGGATACAAGGAACGGCCTGGAACTGGTGCAAATCTTATTTGGAGGATCGCTGGCAACAGGTCTGGATTGGTAACACTACGTCCCAGCCTTTCCGACAGAAGCAAGGAGTACCGCAGGGTTCCTCCCTCTCTGCCTTGCTATTCAATATCTACATGCAGCCAATCTGCAACATCACCCGCTCATTCGGAATCTCTTGCCTCATCTATGCTGACGATGTGCTCTTATTCACACCAATTAATGTTACAAAACCCGACTATACACCTTTAACCACCTGCTTCAATACTATCTCAGATTGGCTGCTCACACAAAATCTCCGAGTCAACTTTAAAAAAACGGAGGTCTTGATTATCACAAGGAATAAAGACTTCTCTCCTCCACCAACGTTAAGAACAAGAGATGCCAATCTACCGGTCAAAACCACGATACGTTATCTAGGTGTCATTCTGGATCAGTGGCTGGAATTCAAAGATCACATAAAGAATACAGTAAAAGCCATCTACCATAAGATCAGGACGCTACGACTTCTCAGACCCATGCTTGAACCAAATGATTTCCGCACAACCTTCCAAGCGTTAGTCACCCCGCACTTCGACTACGCTAACATTGTTCTCCATGGCCTTCCTAAGAGCACACTGAACCCACTACAGTTGGCCATGAATACAGCAGCAAGAGTGCTATACGGAGCTCCTAGGAGTCAACATATATCTCCCATTCTGTTTGAACTTCATTGGCTCCCAATAACATGCAGGATCTTATACAAAACCCTCCTCTTGACCTTCAAAGTGTTCCACCAAATCTCTCCATCCTCGCTTTCTGACATCCTTCACCACCCTCAAAACAACAGAGATAGAAAATCTGTAACAGAAAACACACTAATGGTCCCAAGAGACCCAGCAAAAATCACGCAGACGACTACCATGAGAGCATTTTCATCCTTCGCCCCCAGATGCTGGAACAAGTTGCCATCCAACATCAGATCACAAAAAGACCTGTCCCAATTCAGAAAATCTCTAAAAACACACCTCTTCATTCAACACTTCTCCCAAGGCATTACCTCCCCCTCCCCCCTTCCAACCTAAACTAATGACTGGTTAGTCAAGTAAATTCCCAAAACTCCATTCCTTGCCCCAGATCAAAATCTAGTGCATTTCTAACCTATGAAGCTCAAAGCCTATACTAATTTACTGTAAATAGTAATGAATATTTGTTGTTATATTATCTTTAACCCCAGTTATCCCTGTTCACTCCCTGTTATCTGTAAACTTGACATATGTTTTATGCTTAAGTACAAGGTTGTTAAAATGTAAACCGCACTGATGATGAATAGCGCGGTATATAAAAACTGTTAAATAGAGAAACCTCCTGTGCCTTGGGATCTTTATTTTTGCAAAACTATTTATATAAATGTCCCCAGCATCATATATTTAGGGCTTCTGCTTTTAGATGTTGATCGTTTGGAAATTTAGGGGGTTACTTTTGAGGCAATTAGATGCTTTCCCAGGGTTAGAAAAATAAGGGTTTCAGTGAATTCTCTGTGTGGAAATAGTTTTTTTTTGTGACTTTTTTTAGTTAGATTACAAGTGGATTGCATTTAATTAGAACTGGCACTGGAAAACGTTTTTTTTTGTTTCTCCAAGCCCAATCAACAGCATCTCTCCTGCTTTTCCAAGCCTCTCTCCTCATTTGTTTGTTATTGCCCAGCCCAGCATCTGCCACCTTTCTCCTTCCTCACCTATCTTCGAGTCCACTATCTCCTCTCAGGGCTGATGGCAGTGGCAGAAACACTGGCTTTATTTTTTCATTTAGAATACCTCCCTGGATCACTGGAGCATGTGACTGTTATTGAAAACTTCATTTCCGGTGTACAGGGAGAGTTTCAAGGATAAAGCCATGCACTGAAAGTGAAGCGCTCCAGTCACAGAGGAAGGATCTGGTTGTACTGGCCCTGGGCATGCATCAGGCAAAGTGACAGGAAATCCACCTGATGCCTGAGGTTTTTGACTCCAGTGATGTCACCCAGCAACTGCTGTTGCAGTAGGGGGTGACATCATCAGAGCCCCAAGAAAGGGGCTATTTCTTGTGATGATTTGGTTATAACTGAAAATTGGAAGCCCTACACATAGTCAAACTAACAAACAGCAACTGAAAATGACCCCTCCTTCCTCCTCTGGCCCATTTCCAGCCCCCACGCCTTGAGATCTTAATTTGGTGCTAACTTCACCTATGAAGCTGCCCTTTGAAGTATCACGTCAATGTTGGTCTTTTCCTGAACGTATCCTCACGGAAAAATAGTAATATCACGTTCAAAACAACAAATACACATAAAAAATATATTTGCTCTGTTTCCTATGTTCTCTTTTTACGCACAGAACTTTAATAAAATATCGCAGGGTGGTCTCAGCCTAGTACTCGTCCTGTGAATGAAACTTCAACTCAGGAACCACCGTACTATATCACATCAACGACCTCCACTGCGATCATCAGCACATGTGGTTGTGGCTATTATAGAATTGTGGTATCACAGAGACGCCCATTAGTATACAATTATCAAAATATAACATATATGGGTGGCTACTCGTTCTTAAAATTCAATGCCACTGTCCACAATGTACAGCATTCTAGTGCTATTGCGATGATCCTGATCCCTGGGCATGCATCAGGCAAAGTGACAGGAAATCCACCTGATGCCTGAGGTTTTTGACTCCAGTGATGTCACCCAGCAACTGCTGTTGCAGTAGGGGGTGACATCATCAGAGCCCCAAGAAAGGGGCTATTTCTTGTGATGATTTGGTTATAACTGAAAATTGGAAGCCCTACACATAGTCAAACTAACAAACAGCAACTGAAAATGACCCCTCCTTCCCTGGGATCAGGATCATCGCAATAGCACTAGAATGCTGTACATTGTGGACAGTGGCATTGAATTTTAAGAACGAGTAGCCACCCATATATGTTATATTTTGATAATTGTATACTAATGGGCGTCTCTGTGATACCACAATTCTATAATAGCCACAACCACATGTGCTGATGATCGCAGTGGAGGTCGTTGATGTGATATAGTACGGTGGCTCCTGAGTTGAAGTTTCATTCACAGGACGAGTACTAGGCTGAGACCACCCTGCGATATTTTATTAAAGTTCTGTGCGTAAAAAGAGAACATAGGAAACAGAGCAAATATATTTTTATGTGTATTTGTTGTTTTGAACGTGATATTGCCCTTTGAAGTATAACAACATAGTAACTGATGGCAGATAGACCAGCATAGCCCCACCTAGTCTGCCCAATAAGATTTTGTGAGTTTTAACTGCTACTTCATGCAAGTTATCCCTGTGCTTAAAAGTCATTTAAGTTTTGCTTATAAGGATCCTCTGTTTGTTCCATGCCTTTTTGAATTCCGTCATTGTTTGTTTTTGTTGCCACCACTTCCACTGGGGGAGGACATTCCATGCATCTAGCACTCTTTATGTGGAAATGTATTTCCTGATGTTGCTTTTAAATTTTCTTCCTTTCAGTTTCATTTCGTCTCCTATAGCTTCCCCATC
This sequence comes from Ichthyophis bannanicus, assembly GCA_033557465.1. NCBI lineage: Eukaryota > Metazoa > Chordata > Amphibia > Gymnophiona > Ichthyophiidae > Ichthyophis > Ichthyophis bannanicus. The sequence goes on from CM066037.1 coordinate 152,536,908, forward strand.
TTAGGAAAATGATTGTTCATTAATACCTTTCAAGTTGGAATCTGCTCTTCTCGGGTTCTTTACCTGGAAGGTACTCTTCCTTTTAGCAGTTGCCTTTATTAGGAGACTCTGAACTTCAAGCATTGGTGGTTTCTGCAAGCCATGTGCTCAATTTCATCGTTATAAGGTGATTCGCCAAAAACATCTTAAGTTTTTACCTAAGGTAGTCGCACCTTTCCACGTAAATGAGTAAATAGTGTTTTCCCACGTTTCGTCCAAAACCACATTCAAATCCACACGAGAGAGTCCTGCATACTTTAGACTGAAAACAGGCTTTTTCATAATACCTTAAAGAACTTAATTGTTAGGAAGTTCACACAGCTTTTGTCTCCTTTGATCCCAGTGGACCAATTGCAAAAAGAGCTTTAGTAAATTGGCTGGCTTGCTCTAGCCATTTTTGTTATGACTAAGAGATGCCCCCTCTCAGGGTTTCCTCAGATTAGAGCTACTGCAGTGACAATGGCCTTTCTAAAGTCTGCCTTCTAAATATGATCTGCAAAACAGCAACATAGTCCTCCCTTCATACTTGTACTCAGGGCTGACCCAAGGATATCTGACATCCTAGCTGAACCTTCAGATCTCCAGGAACAAGCAGGAATGAGTCTTCACATATGGGTATCGTTGGTACCGACGGAGCCTGCGCGGGAACGCTTCACAGCGTCCAGAAAGAACGTTTTTGGGAGCATCCCACAGCGCCTGCGCGCTGCCTTCCCGCCTTTCCTAACTGCCTCTCTCCAGTTCTTCTTTTCCGCGGAGCCAGCAGGTCGTGTTTCCTGTCACCGCTGAAGAATTTCTTATTTTCTTTTATTTTTCTTTAGTCGCGTGTCTGCCTTCTCGATTCCGCACCGGTACCACCGGTCCTTTTTCTTTCTTTAAAAAAAAACAAAAAACTTCTACTCTTTTCAGTGCATTTTTCTTCTGGGGCCTTAGGCCTACAGATATATTTTTCCCTCATGGAACAACCCGCCTCCGGGTTTAAGAAATTCACAAAGTGCAGCAGCACTATTTCTGTCACTGACACCCATGACTGGTGTCTAAAATGTTTAGGTCCTGACCACTCCATTGCGGATTGTGAGTCCTGTTCCATGATGTCTAAAAGAGGGTTACAGAATCGGGCAGCTAAGCTCAGTACCCTGTTTCCCTCCGATGCAGCTTCCGTGGCATCGACGTCTTCCAGGGCTGCTTCTTCATCCCATGGATCTCAGGTAACCAAACTTAAATCTGGCCGGTCCTCAAAGAGTTCATCTCCCTCTAAGTATCGAGATGCCCCCGGGCTTACTCTTGAGGATACCACACCGGCAAAATTACCCCGGCAGGAGGCTCCGGCTTCCAAAGCACTACCTATGGGGTCACATTTTGACATCAATGGTTCGGCCTCGACCGATCACCTGTTACAATGTTCTGGGGTACCGGCAGTTTCTACCGGTACCGATATCCAGACATTGGTGGCGTCAATTGATCAGAATATTCTGACCATGCAGCATGCCATCACGGCATTCATTCAAGCTGCAACGCCTACGGTACCGCAACAAACCCCGTTGTCGGAACCTGTACCGATTCCGGTACCGGACACGATATCGGCCCCAATACCATTACCGCTTGCATCAACATCAGCATCGACTGCAGCGGTACGCTATCCAGTGATGCCCATCAGTACCGACCCGGTACCGATTACTCCCGATGTCGATACCTCCCGGTACGCGTATCGGGCTCTACGAGAGCATCCAGATAGTCGATACTTCGATTCCTCTGAAGACTCTGATTCTTCAGAGGCCTCAATTGAAGCATCGGGCATCCTTCCTCAGAAACCCTCTTCTCCAAAAAGGAGGATGTCTCCTCCTGAAGACTTGTCTTTTCAGGACTTCATTAGGGAGGTGGCCAAAGGCCTGTCCATCCCAGTGACCAAAGGCCTGTCCATCCCAGTGACCTCTGAAACTGAACCTAGAGCCAAAAAATTGGATATCCTACAATATCCTAAGGCTCCTAAAGAGGCAGCCACCTTACCAATACATGAGATTCTTTATGATCACATGCTGGGCATATGGAAGACTCCACTTTCCACCTCCCCTCATTCCAGAAGGTTGGACACCATGTATCGTGTTCCTCCTTGTCCTGGGTTTCATAAGACTCAGCTTCCTCACCACTCTATTGTGGTAGAGTCTGCTATGAAAAAGATCAAGAGTACAAAAAGGCACTCCTCTGCTCCTCCAGGAAGAGAATGCAGAACTTTAGATGCCTTTGGCAGGAAAATCTTCCAGGCCAGTATGCTTGTAGCCAGAATCAACTCCTATAGTCTCTATATGGGGATGTTTCTAAAAGAAGTTACAGATCATCTGCAAACCTTATCTCCTTTTATGTCAGAAGATAAGAGAGAAGAATACATCACCTGGCTTAAACATGCACAGGATGTATCCAAGTTTTCCAACCGTGCAGCCTTTGACTCTTTTGAGGGGGCCAGTAAAGCCTCGGCTATTGCCATAGGTGCATGCAGAGTTGCTTGGTTGCAAGCCTCTGATTTGGAATCCTGGGTACAGGATGGTCTAGGTAACCTTCCCTGTACAGGCGAAAACCTGTTTGGCAAAGATTGGTAAGCAAAGGCCAACCAAATGGATGCTGAAAACTCTGCTTTAGATAGACTTTCAAAGTCTACTACTGCTCCTTTTAAAAAGAGGTTGTTCAAAAAGGGATCTTTCCCAAAGAAAGGGAAATTTTCTTCTTATGGTCAGGCCTCTTCTCAAGGTCGTTTTGCTACAAAGAGACAGCAACAACCAAAACAGGCCAAAACCCAGGCTGCGAGGACTGCTACGGCCCAACAGCCTCAGCCTCCTCAGGGCCTTTGACTTTCTACTAGAGAACTTAGCCTTTCTGGCTCTAGAACATCCAGAGCCTCTCACCATCCCAGGAAGGTTAGCGCACTTTGCTCCCAGATGGGAACAAATCACAGCAGAGCAGTGGACCCTCTCCATCATAAAGGAAGGGTACAAACTTCATTTCTTAAACCTTCCTCCTCACACCATGGTGAAACAGTTCAATTCTCCAACATCTCTCTTCAACCTTCTAGGTCAAGAGATTTCTACCCTTCTTGCCCAAGGGGCAATAGAAGAAGTACCCCTTCTTCAACAGGGCTCAGGGTTCTACTCCCCCTATTTCCTCATTCCAAAGAAAACAGGGGGCTACAGACCCATATTAGATCTCAGAGAATTGAACAAGTTTCTATGTAAGGAGAAATTCAAGATGACTTCTCTCGGAACTCTCCTTCCATACCTCCAAAGTCAGGACTGACTTTGTTCTCTAGATCTCAAGGATGCGTACACCCATGTTCTCATCCATCCAACACACAGAAGATTCCTTCGGTTCCTTTACCAGGGAAAGCACTACCAATACAAAGTGCTTCCTTTCGGTCTGGCCTCTGCTCCAAGAGTGTTCACAAAATGCATGGCAGTAGTAGCTGCATTCCTGCGCACTCTAGGGATATTCGTATTCCCATATCTGGACGACTGGCTCATCCAAGCTCCATCCCAGTCAGAGGCCCAGACTTCCCTGGCCCTGCACAAGGCGTGTTCTTCAGTATCTGGGACTGGTAATCAACATTCCAAAATCCCATCTCACCCCTACTCAGTCTCTAGAGTTCATAGGGGCCTTACTGGATACCACAACTGCAAGGGCCTATCTTCCCCAGGCCCGTTGCCTACGCTTGGTGCAGTTAGCCTCCCAGATTCAGTTAAAATCCCATTTAACTGCTCGAGAGATGTTGCAATCTTAGGCCACATGGCATCCACGGTGCATGTGGTTCCCTATGCTCACCTTCACATCAGAGCAGCTCAGTGGACCCTATCCTCCCAATGGACCCAGGCATCAGGTTGCCTGTCAGACAAAATAGCAACCTCCAGTCGCCTTTTTTGGTCCCTCCACTGGTGGAAGTCCACTCAAAATCTGTTGCTGGGGTCCCCCTTTCAACAGGTGTTACCCCAAGCCACCCTTACAACAGATGCCTCTCCAAGGGGTTGGGGGGCTCATCTACAAGATCTCTCAACCCAGGGCATCTGGTCTCCACAGGAGACATCTCTTCATATCAACCTCTTAGAGCTCAGAGCAATCTTTCTGGCTCTGAGTCTTCCACACCCTGCTCAGCTACAAGAGTCCTCATCCACACGGACAACCAGGTAGCCATGTTCTACGTGAACTAGCAGGGAGGGACTGGCTCTCTGTCGCTTTGCAACGAAGCTCTGAGATTGTGGGCCTTCGCCAGAGAGCATCAAATCCATCTCATGGCAGTATATCTTCCAGGGGTTCAAAACTCTTGGGCAGACAGACTCAGTCGAGTTCTGCTTCCGCACGAATGGTCCCTCCATGGGGACCAGATAGCCAGAATTTTTCAGATTTGGGGTACCCCAGACATAGACCTGTTTGCAAGTCCATGGAATGCCAAATTTCCCCGGTTCTGTTCCAGGATTCCATGTCAGGGAGTTCAGGCCAGGGATGCCTTCCTCTTTCATTGGGGGCAAGACTTCCTCTATGCCTTTCTACCTATTCCCCTAATTCCCAAGACTCTGTTCAAGCTTCAGAGAGACAAGGGGACTATGATCCTCATAGTACCACTTTGGCCACGCCAAGTGTGGTACCCTCTACTTCTGCATCTCTCTCAAGCTCCCTCCCTAGACCTGGGGTCTGCTCCAGATCTCCTCTCCCAGGAGGAGGGAACCTTGTGGCACCCAAATCCTCAGTCTCTTCATCTCAGGGCCTGGTTGCTGAAGGCCTAGACCTTCAAGATTTACAACTTTCTCAGCAAGTGAAGGATATCCTCATGCTTCCAGAAAGCCTTCCACCAGACGTTCATATGCTTTTAAATGGAAAAGGTTTTCCAATTGGTGTGCAGAGAAGGGTCTCAACCCTCTTGCAATACCTTTGCATTCTTTACTAGACTATTTGCTACATTTATCCCATGCGGGCCTTAAAACAAATTCAATCAGAGTCCATTTGAGTGCTATTGCAGCATCCCTTAAGCCTCTCAATGGACAACCTATTTCCTCTTATCCTCTTATAGCAAGATTCATGAGAGGCCTTCTTTTGACTAAACCTCCCATTAGACCACCTCCAGTGGCCTGGGACTTGAATCTGGTTCTTGGCCAGCTTATGAAGCCACCCTTTGAATCCTTAGCCACTACCTCCTTAAAATTCCTTTCCTGGAAGGTTATTTTTCTCATTGCAGTCACCTCAGCTCGCTGTATCAGTGAGTTGCAAGCTTTAGTGGCTAATCCTCCTTATACAAGGTTCCATCATGACAAGGTAGTCCTCAGAACTAATCCACACTTTATGCCTAAAGTGGTCTCACCTTTTCATCTGAACCAGGAGGTGTTTTTACCTGTCTTTTTTCCAGGACCTCATGCATCAAGTGCAGAGAGGAATCTTCATACCCTGGATTGTAAAAGAGCACTTGCTTTCTACTTACACAGGACACAGCAACATAGAAAGTCCTCTCAACTTTTTGTTGCTTTTGATCCTTCTCATTTAGGACTTCCAGTCTCTAAGAGAACTCTGTCCAATTGGATTGCTCAGTGTATTTCTTTCGCCTACCAGAGTAAGAACCTTTCTCTGGAGGGCCATGTCACAGCTCACAAAGTGAGGGCCATGGCAACCTCTATGGCTCATCTAAACTCTGTGTCCATCGACTAAATCTGTCGAGCGGCCATCTGGACATCGGTTCATACCTTCACAGCCCATTACTGCTTGGACAAGGACTCCCGCCGGGATGCCTTGTTTGGTCAGGCTGTTCTTAAACACCTGTTCCATACCTAATCAACTCCTACCCTCCATCCCTGAACTGGATGCCTGAGATTCATGGGTAGAGGTAGAGCCCTTCCCAGGGACTCACAATCTGGGTGATATCCCAGACATCTCTAGCTGGGGAGTCCCCATATGTGAAGACTCATTCCTGCTTGTTCCTGGAGATAGCACAGTTACTTACCTGTAACAGGTGATCTCTGGGAACAGCAGAAATAAGTCTTCACAACCCACCCATCTCCCCTAGGAGTTGTATCTCTCTATCTTTCCTTTCCTCTCAGCTTTAAAACTCGAACTGGAGAGAGGCAGTTAGGAAAGGCGGGAAGGCAGCGTGCAGGCGCTGTGGGATGCTCCCAAAAGCTTTCTTTCTGGACGCTGGGGAGCGTTCCCGCGCAGGCTCCGTCGGTACCGACTATACCCATATGTGAAGACTTATTCCTGCTGTTCCCAGAGATCACCTGTTACAGGTAAGTAACTGTGCTCTATACTCCCTCCCCCCGCTGTAGTCCAAATCTCCCCTCTCCTCCCCTTCTCTATACTCCAGAAGTTATCCAGCATCTAGTCTTACCCTCCCACGTGCAGACTCTTTTCTTTTTGTATCCCTATAGCAATATGTGTGCAGGTGATGAACCTCCTGTAGTTCCACTGAAGGTCTTGGCACTCTGCCCACCTTCCCTACCTTTACCTCTGTATCCATTGCTTCACTGTAGATTGGGATGGGGGAGGGGGAGCATGTCAAAGGAAGTCCCTACTGCAGATGCTGCTCTTGCCGACACTTTTGACAGCTGTCCACCTGCTCAATCCTAGGACTCTCTATCAACAGAGCCACTCTCCCATTGATGATGAGCTTGGTAAGGCAGAGCATTGTGTGGATAGCTACTAGGTTTGAGAAGCCAATGCAGAGCATCATGGTCGTCGTCATGTACTGCTACTCCTTGGTGTCCATGGCTAGGCACCTTACTACAGGACAACTTCCCCTTCCCTTATTATCTGCCCACTTCATTCAGATTAACTAAGTAACAGAAAAAGCAGCAGTTTACCATTCTTCCATCCAGCCTGCCAAAATCCAGCCTGCATGTACTACGGACACTTGCAGTTCTCGCCAATTCCAACTGTTCAGGTAGTGGAGCAGTGAAGAGGGGGGGAAGCAACCAAGGTGATTGTAATGCTCCTCCCACCCCACAATGTTGCTGCTCTAGGCAACTACCTAATTCATCTAGTGGTTGGACCAACCCAGCTTTTACTGCTTATTACCATTTTGACAAAGCCTCAGCAAGGGACTAATCTATTCATCTGAGCAGCCAACTCTCGCAGTCTATTAATGCAGGCTGCCCCTAAGACTTCCACAATATGAAAATAGTGAGCATCTTTCAGTTTGGGAGTCGCCCACATCTGTACCTAACAATCTTGATTGTCAAAGAAAAAAGCCATGTTGCTTACTTGTGACAATTTTTGTGTAGACAGCAGAATTGGTAAGGCTCTACCTGTGACAGTTGCCTACATTCCTGAGGATTTAGAAATAACTGAGGGGCTGAGAAGATCTGTTGCATGCAGTAAGGGCTGTGTCAGATGACGTCTCCCACTTCGGTGGATTATCAATCCTGCTGTCTACAGAAAACACCCATTCTCCAGGAACAAGCAGGAAGTCAGCCCTCACATATGGGTTACGTCGGTGCCGACGGAGCTCGCGCGGAGCAAATCCCCAGCTTTCAAAGAAAGCGTTTGGGAGTTGCCTTTATGCATGCGTGGTCTGCTTCCTGCCTAAAGGGACCATCTTATCCAGTCTTTCCGCATAGCCCTTCAGACGTAGTCTGTTTTCTGTCCCGGAAAAAAAAATTTTCTTCTTGCCTTTTGGCTGTTTTTTTTCTTCCGGCTAGCACTAGTACCCTTCCTGCCCTACCCCAGTATTGGGTCGGCTCTCCTTTTCTTTTCTTTTTATTTTTGGGTGCTCCTGCCCTTGTTTTTCCCCTCGCTGGGAACCCTAAAGGTCTTTGACCTTGCTGGGGGCCTTTTTTTCCCTCCATGGATACCAGCAGGTTCAAAAGTGCGACAGGTGTGGAAAAATTATGTCCCTCACCGATAACGCACGACTGCTGCCTCTGGTACCTTGGCACGGACCACGACTCGGCTGTTTGTGGCCTTTGCAAACTTATGTCCTCAAAGGCCTTGAAAAGCCGCCAGCAGCAGCATGAAAAAATTTTCCCTGATTCCCCTATGCCTCCGAAAGCCAGGACCTCGTTTGAGACTTCCACGCCCTGGAAGGAGCATTCCAAACCCGAGCGGTGTCGGAAGGCCTTGGAGAGGGGGTCCCCCTCAGAACCCAAAAGAAGAAAAATATCCTGAAGGCTGTCTCTCTGGATGGTTCAGATCGACCAGGTCCCTCACAGGGCCTGTCAAGGAGCCCCGAGCGTCAACCTGAGGCGTCTGGGAAGGAGCCGGTCACGGACCGGTCCTGGTTAGTGTGTCCTATCCTAGTCGAGGATGCTGCGTAACCACCTGAGCTCAGTTCCAGGATGGATTCCTTGGAATGCAAGATCATTGCCTTCCTGAAGCAGAAAAGGGCACCGGTGTCCGATACATCTGGTTCCTCTGCCCTGACCACCGGGGACTCGATGACGAAGTCGAACCCGGAGGCTATGCCGATCCTCAAAGCCCTATGGCCCAAGTAGATCCTCGGCCGAGATCCCGCTCGATCTCCCGTTCTTCTGGATGGAGATCACTGGCAACCCAACGAGCGCTAGAGCGGCCTGACCCCTCGGGGCCCGAGGACTCCTACTCAGATGCCTCCATCTGGAAGTCGGAAGACAAGGTGTCTCCAGACACTCGCCTTCACCGGGATGTTTCCTCAGATTCCCTGGGGTCAGAGCCTCGAAGGAGATCTCCCCCCGAGGACATGGCCTTTCGAGACTTCATTTGAGATATGTCCAAAGCTTTGGCCTTTCCAGCGGAGTCCGAAGAGGATCCGTGAGCAGATGAACTCGAGATCATCCAATATGAGGCCCCTCCTCGGGAAACCCTCACGGTGCCCTTTCCTCCCATCCTGGAGTGCCTTATGTTCTGCATGTGGGAGACACAGACGTCAACACCGGTGGTTAGTAAGTGGCTCAACTCGATGTATTGAGTCTGCTGGAGCCCCGGGTTTCAAAAGTCTCAATTGCCGCATAATTCCATGGTCATGGAATTGGCCATGTGTCGACTAAGAAGTCAGAAGATGCACTCCTCGGTACAACCTGGCAGGGAGGCCCGCACCTTGGATGCCCTCGGCAGAAAATGCTACCAGGGCGCGATGCTGAATGGCCGAATCCAGGCCTACCAGCTGTACATGGGCATATACCTAAGAGACCTAACAAAAGAGATCGTCAGGTTCTTGGCTGGTCTCTCCGAGGAGCCCTTGCAGCGCTTCAAGGGCCTATCCAGAGCCATCGGTGAATGCTCCAAATTTATGTCTCAAGCGGCCTACAATGGGTTAGAGTCGGACAGAGTAGCCACGGCGGGCATCGGTGCATGCTGCCAAGCCTGGCTACAGTCGTCTGACCTCGAGCAATGGGTGCAAGTCAGGTTGATCGATGTCCCATGCCAGGGGAAGAACTTATTTGGCAAGCCCATGATGGAAAAGGCCGCTGAGCTGGAGACTAAGTTCATGACTAGGACTAGGCTCTCTAAGAAGACCTCGGCTCCTACCCGAAAGAAGGGCTTGGGGAAGAAGTCCTTCTACCCGAGGAAACTCTCTGCTTACCGAGGTTACCCTCCTTATCGGGCCTCCACAGCACCCCAACAGGGGCAGCAGGCCAAGGGGCAGGGGCATGGTCTATGTAAGCAGAAGACCCCTAAGCCCCCAGGCTTCGACCCCGGCTCAACCAGGGGGAAGCTTTTGACTCTTACAGCATGGCCCCTCTCTCCAGCGAGGCCAGGCAACCTGCAGGAAGTCGGCTCTCTCTGTTCGCCCACAGGTGGAGAACCATCACCACCGACACCTGGGAATTACAGGTGGTCAAGGAGGGTTACCTCTTTCGCCTAGCTGAGGTGCCTCTGCATTTTTTTCCCAGAGAACCCTCCCGGCCTCCCCTTCACCGGGACCTTCTCTTGAAAGAGTTGACGGGTCTTCTCGCGCACAGAGTAGTAGAACCGGTGCCCCATCATCTCAGGGGCAAGGGGTTCTATGCCACATACTTCCTCGTGCCAAAAAGGTCAGGGGGCCTAAGGCTCATCCTTGACCTCCGCAACCTCAACAGATTCCTGGTGCGGGAGAAGTTCAGGATGCTCTCCCTTGGAATTTTGCTGCCTTACCTCCGCCAGGGAGACTGGCTGTGCTACTTAGACCTAAAGGATGCTTACACTTACATCCTAATCCACCCAAACCACAGGCAATACCTGCGCTTTGTGGTGGGGGGTTTTCACTTCCAGTACCGGATACTTCCCCTCGGCCTTGCATCGGCCCCCAGGGTATTCATGAAGTGCCTAGCGGTAGTCGCCACCTTTCTCAGGCTTCAGGGGATTTTCGTCTTCCCTTACCTTGACGACTGTCTTATCAGGGACACGTTGGCACCCGAGGTGCAGCAGGCCACGGCATGCACTGTCCAGGTCCTTCAGCACTTGGGCTTCGTAATCAACTACCCCAAGTCCAGCCTGAAACCGTCTCAAGAGCTGAAATTTATCAGGGCAAGGATCGATACTCTCCCAGCCAAGGCCTTCCTGCCTACGGACAGAGTCAACAGGCTAATGGCACTGGCCAAAAATGTATAGCGTCGCCCTTCGGTGCTGGCGTGGCTCCTGTTGTGCCTCCTCGGGCACATGGCCTCCACAGTCCATGACACTCCAGATGCCTGCCTCCACATGCGGATTACGCAGTGGTGCCTCAGGGACCATTGGTTCTAGGCAACAGGGTGCCTCCAGGACAGGGTCAGTCACCAGGCGCCTGGCACGGTCTCTAAAGTGGTGGCAGTCCCCCCACCACTTGCAAGCGGGAACGCCTTTTAAGGCCCCGCAGCACTCAAGGGTCCTCACCACAGACACCTCCCTGCTGGAGTGGGGAGCCCACTGCCAGGGGTTCTGCACCCAGGGCATCTGGTCCCCAGATGAGAGTGCACAACAGATCAACCTGTTGGAGCTGCATGCAATCTGCCTTGCCCTAAGGATGTTCCAGAAATCCCTGAGCCACAGCTCTGTCCTAGTCCAGACCGACAACCAAGTTGCCATGTTCTACTTGAACAAACGGGGGCACGGGGTCCCGCGCCTTTTGTCAGGAAGCTATGGACCTGTGCTCATTTGCAGTCCAACAGGGCATTCTCCTCAAAGCAGTGTACCTGCTGGGCCTCAGCAATTGGCTAGCCGACAGGCTCAGTAGACTGCTCCAGCCCCACGAATGGCAGCTGGACCCAAAAGTGGCCCACAGACTCTTTCGGATCTAGGGGTACCTGAGGCTGGACCTGTTCGCTAGCCCGGACAACCACCAGTTGCCCTGTTTCTGTTCCCGGCAACCACACCCTGACACCTTTCTGATCTCGTGGTCGGGGAGTCACCTGTATGCTTTTCCTCTGACACCTCTGATCGCCAAGACCCTGTTCAAGATCCTTCACTATAGAGCCTTGGTCATTCTGATAGCCCCATGGTGGCCTCGGCTACCTTGGTTCCCGCTCCTTCTACAGTTAGTGGTGGAGACTCCTATTCCTCTGGGGACAGGGTCACGGCTCTTCTCCCAGGAGGGGGGCTCTCTCCTGCACCCCAATCCCCGCTCCCTGTCGCTGACAGCGTGGCTGCTGAGAGGTTCTCTCTAGCTCCGCCCCTACTTCCAAGGGAAGTGGAGGATATCATGCTGGCCTCCCACAGAATGTCTACCAAACTGACTTACGCCATTAAGTAGGGCAGGTTTGCGCTCTGGTGTACGGCTTGGGGAACCAACCCATTCTCCTGCCCGGTGGCCATGGTATTACAGTAACTTCTCCACCACTCTGACAAGGGATTCAAATCCAATTCCATCAGAGTACATCTCAGTGCCCTTGTGGCCAACCACAATCAGATAAACAGGAAGCCACTCTCAGCGCACCCAAGAGTATTCCGGTTCCTCAAGGGCCTTCTCCTGTCTAAGCCCCCGGTCTGCCCTCTGGCGCCTGAATGGGATCTCAATGTGGTGTTGGGGCGGCTCACCCTGCCGCCTTTTGAACCGATGACTACGTGTCATCTCTGCTATCTCTCATGGAAGGTGGTGTTCCACGTTGCCCTTACCTCCACCCGAAGAGTGAGCGAGCTCCAGGCCCTCACAGCGGAGAGGCCTTATACCAAGTTCTACAAGAATAGGGTAGTGCTTTGCACACACCCCAGGTTTCTTCTGAAGGAGGTGTCCTCTTTCCACCTCAATCAAGAGGTGGTCCTCACTACCTTCTTTCCCAGACCGCACGCTGGTCGAGCTGAGACTGTCCTCCATACCCTAGACTGTAGGAGGGCTTTATCTTTCTACATTCAGTGTACTCGAGACCACCGGAAAGCATCTCAGCTTTTCATTTCCTATGACCCCAGCAAACTTGGACAGGCGGTGACCAAGCACACGCTGTCCACGTGGCTGGCGGACTGTATCACCTGGGCCTGTGAGGAAGCGAAACTTCCTTTGGAGGGCCGTGTCATGCTCAGAAAGTCAAAGCCATGGCAACCTCCGTGGCTCATCTGCGCTTCGTTCCTCTGGCAGACATTTACTGGGCCGCCACCTGGTCTTCGGTTCATACCTTCGCAGCTCATTACTGCCTGGATAGGGAGTCCTGACGGGACAGCGCCTTTGGCCAGGCTGTACTCCATAACCTTTTTTGAGGTCTAGGCAGCTCCTGACCTCCGACCCTTCTGTGTTTAGACTACCGGAGTGCTAATTTCTTCTCAGAGAGAGTTCTTTCCACTGCAGCTGCTCCCGGCTCTCGATGAGGGAGCCTTTTTTGGCTATGGGTTCCTGTAGCTGGGGAGTCCCATATGTGAGGACTGACTTCCTGCTTGTTCCTGGAGAAAGTGTAGTTACTCACCTGTAACAGGTGTTCTCCAGAGACAGCAGGAATTTGTTCTCACAACCCTCCCTCCTCCCCTTGGAGTTGCAGTCCTCCTGTATTTACTGTGTTTTTTTTTGCCATCTTTAGCTATGTCATTTGACTGGACAAGATGGCCCTTTAGGCGGGAAGTGGACCATGCATGCGTGGAGGCAACTCCCAAACACTTTCTTTGAAAGCTGAGGATTTGCTCCACGTGTGCTCAGTTGGCGCTGATGTAACCCATATGTGAGGACTGATTCCTGCTGTCCCCGGAGAACACCTGTTACAGGTGAGTAACTACGCTTTCCTTATGGTTATATTTTATTTGATATATGGCAACATTGCATAGCAGTCTATGCAGTGTACAATAATTAAAAAAGAAAAGAGGTGAAAGGAACTCTATATAGTGTAGACAGGACAGTATAGGAGAGATAGGAACAGCATAGAAAAGATAGGCAAACGGAATAAGACATAAAGATAAATACACATAATTCCATTAGACTATAGAATAGCTACTTAGATAAGTTAAGAGCAGTCTTAAAGGTTTTTAGAGATTTTTTGAAGCACTTGAAATTTAATTCTGTGCAGAGGTGACCCCGCAAGCCATTCTAATATGCCGGAGCCGCAGCAAAAAAAGCTAATTTTTTTGTAGATTCATACTTTATACCTCCCCTCCTCGCAGAAAATAAACAAAAATCATGGAGTGAGCGAAGAAATCTTGCTGGGGGCATATACTGTAGGGAGACAATAGTAGACACGTAATCTGGAACAGTCATGAATAATTTTGTGTGTCAGGGTAAGAAGCTTAAAAACGATCTGAGAATTTATAGGTAACCAATGATATTTAACAAATAGTGGTGTAATATGATTGAATTTACGTGTGTGAGCTAGTACGTGAAAAGCTCTATTTTGGGTGGTCTGGAGGCAGCTGAGATGGACCTATGGAAGGCCTAAATAAACAATATTGCAATAGTCAAGTCTCTGTATCACAGTGTGTAAAAGCACAATTATCTGGGCCCAGTAATCCAAAAATGAACATATGCTACGAAAACACCATAAGGCCAGGAAAGTCTATTTAGTTACCTGGGCCAGTTGAGGGGAGAAAGTAAGGGCCGGATCTAACACAACTCCAAGATATCGAAGGGAGGTATATAATACCAAAGGCTGACTGTCGTAGGGGCAAGTGCAGGCTGAAAATCCAAACTGGTAAACCAGATGGCTGTGGACTTAGTAGGGTTCAGTTTAAGAGTGTTCAAATAACAACCAGGAGGATATTAAACAATTGTTTAGAGGGGCCAAATCTATTACCGAATCATCAGAGTATAACAGTAAGATGTCATCTGCATAAACGTAACAGGAAATGCCTAATCCCTGTATTTGCATAATTAATTGGCTGAGGAAAATGTTAAATAATAAAGGCGATAAAATAGAACCCTGGGGGAGACCTCTCTTTGAATATGAACTGTACCTCGTATAGGTAGGCCAAAAGTAAGTTGTGCTCCACCAGATAAAAGGCCGCAGATAAGTCCAGTGAAACTGCAAGAATATAATTCCCATGATCAAGTGACCTATAGATATCATTAAGGACTGCTGCCAGGACTGTTTACATACTGTGGCATGGGCGAAATCTTGCTTGACAAGGATGGAGAAAATGTATTTGGTCCACATGATCTGCAAGCTGACAGAAAACAATTTTCTCAACTATCGTTGATGTGACGGCTAAGTTCGAGATAAGCTGGTAATTTTGAGATCAGACCGATCCCCATGCTGATCTTTTATTTTTTTTTATTATATATTTATGCAATTTTACAATAAATTTAAGAAGGTTTAAACAAAAAAAAACCTTCTCAAAGAAACAGGGCCTGATCCTTTATTAAAGGATGGCGTATAGCTTTTTTCCACTCCTCATGTACCAGTCCTGAAGGTAGACTGGTTGACCAGTGAAAGCAAGATCGGGCTCGTTTAGCCATGTTGATGGAATTGAGCCTAAGGAGAAAGTAGTTTTATGAATGGACTGCGATACACTTTCTAATTAAGTGAGTGAGACGGGGTAAAATGTGACCAGGAGTGCAGTGGTAGAGAAGAATTACCTCCGGCTTCAGCCGGTGGGGAGAGAGGCGGAGGCGAGGATAGCATAGCCTTGAGTGACTGAATTTTGGTCAGAAAGTAGTCCACTAGTGTTTTTGGGATAGGCCCAGACCAGGTCAGATGCTGTTGGAGTTTCCATTGCGTAGAAAGTTGAGAAATGATTGAAAATATAGCTTTTATTGTAGATGGAGAATTGATGATCATAGAAAAGTAATCTTTCTTTGCCTCAAATATTTTATGACTAGAAAAGCTGGCAGGCCTTAAGCCTCCGTAGGATTAGAGTTGATTTAGCCTTCCTCAAAGATCTTTCTGCAGCTTGGGTTTGTCATTTGAGCAACTGGAGACCTGCAAGATACCATTTGTGTGATACTCTGGGAGCATGAGTCTTAGTCTACAGCGATGTTAGTTTATTTAATTCTGCAGAGAGTGTGGCGTGCTGCATATAAGCATGCTCAGCTACAGGCAGATCAGAGAAATTTGCAGGAAATAATGCGTCGGCAGCAGGAAAAGCTGTAAGAGTTGCAGGGGTGATGGGTCTAGAGGAAAATGTCACAGGAGAGATAGTCGAAGCAGTGGATAGGGATGGTTTCAGGTAAATCAAATCAAAGAGAAAAAAGGTATGATTGGATCAGGGCACAGGGATTGTATTAAGATTAGCGACCAATGAGCCTTCATTTGAAAGAGTATCAAGGGTATGCCCTGCAGAGTGGGTTGGTAGGTGGACATGTAGAATATCATGGTCAGAAAGAAACTTATGAAAGATTTTATCCCGTGATCGCAGTGGGCCATCATAATTGATATTAAAATCTTCTTAGATAAACTGAAGAGTAGCAAATCACCTGGGCCGGATGGTATACATCCAATGGTATTTAAAGAACTGAAATATAAGATTGCAGACCTGCTATTAGTAATCTGTGAACTACCATTAAAATCATCTCTAATACCTGAAGATTGGAGGATCGCCAATGTAACACCAATTTTTAAAAAGGGTTCCAGGGGTGATCCGGGAAACTACAGACCGGTGAGCCTCACGTCAGTACCAGGAAAAATGGTAGAAACCATCATAAAGAATAAAATTACTCAGCATGTAGATAGTCATGGCCTAATGGGAGACAGCCAACATGGCTTTAGACAAGGAAGATCTTGTCTTACTAATCTGTTCTGTTTTTTTGAAAGTGTGAATAAACAGGTGGACAGAGGTGAGTCGGTTGATATAGTGTATCTGGACTTTCAGAAAGCCTTTGACAAGGTCCCTCATCAGAGACTTTTGGCAAAACTAAAGAGTCATGGGATAGGAGGCAGTGTACTACTGTGGATCAGGAACTGGTTAAAAGATAGAAAGCAGAGGGTTGGGCTAAATGGCCAATTTTCCCAATGGAGAAAGGTGAATAGTGGTGTACCCCAGGGATCTGTGCTGGGTCTGTGGCTTTTTCACATATTCATAAATGACCTGGAAAGTGGAAAAACGAGTGAGGTTATCAAATTTGCAGATGACACAAAACTATTTAAAGTTGTTAAAACCCAAGAGGATTGTGGAAAATTGCAAGAGGATCTTGATAAATTGGAAGACACAGCATCAAAATGGCAGATGAAATTTAATGTGGACAAATGCAAAGTTATGCACCTAGGGAAGAACAACCCAAACTAAGGTTACACAATGCAAGGTTCCACATTAGGAACCACTACCCAGGAAAAAGATTTATGCGTCATTGTGGATAACATGTTAAAACCTTCAGCCCAGTGTGTAGCGGCAGCCAAGAGAGCAAATAGAATGCTAGGTATCATAAGGAAAGGAATGGAACATAAAACAAAAGATATTATTCTTCAGGACCAAGCAGGAAGTCAGTCCTCACATATGGGTGACGTCAGCGCCGACGGAGCCCCGGTGCGGAGCATTTCCCCAGCTTTCTAAGAAAGCCTTTGCGAATGCAGCACGCATGCGCGGTCCCCTTCCCGCCCAAGGGTGCCATCTTGCTCAGTCTTCTTTTTTTCCGCGGAGCCCGACTGACGTAGTTTGGTTTTTCACCGAGGAAAAAGTAGATTTATTCTGTTTTTTGATCCGCTTCTTCGGTTCGACGCCGGATCTCTTTCCCGCCTGGGCTCGATACACCGGTATCGAGCCTGATCTCTTATTTTCGGTTTTTGTCCTTAGTGACTAGCATTCACGCCATTTTCTTTTTTCACTGGCAGCCCTGTCTTTTGACCTCGCAGGGGCCCTTTTTCCCCCAATGGCTGCCAGCGGGTTTAAAAAGTGTGATCGGTGCAAGAAACTTATGTCTCTCACCGATACACATGACTGCTGCCTCCGCTGCCTCGGACCCGATCATGACCCGATGATCTGTGGTCCGTGTGGGAAAAAGTCCTCGAAGGCGTTGAGTCGGCAGCACCAAAAGGAAAGAATCTTCTCTGACTCCGCGTCCAGACGGCCCCGGACTTCGTCAGAGGCCTTAACGTCTCGGGATTCCGGCCCCGAGCAGCGTCGAGGTTCCTCTGAGAGGGAGTCTCGCAGAAGCAGCGCAGGAAGAAAAAACCCGCGAGGGCGTCATCGGTGGACACACTTGGTTCCTCGAGGGCCAAGTCGCGCATAGCCCCTACCGCCGTCCCAGGTCTTCAGAGTCGGAGAGGCCTGCAAAGCAACCTTATATCGAGATGGAGTCTCCTGGACACGTGAGTACTGTAGTCCTCGTGGACTGTCCTCCAGGGGAGCCGACGTCAGGCCCGATGCCATCGGGGCCCGAGTCGGGGGCTGCTGAGTCTCCTGAGCTCGGACTCAGGTTGATGGCCTTGGAGAGCAGCTTGGCTGCCTTCATGGAACAGCAGCGGGCACTGATCGCCGGTCTGACTGGTGGATCTGCCCCGACCACCGGGACATCGACGTCCAAGTCGACCCCGGAGGCCGAGCCGATCCTCGAGTCCATGCGCGCTCGAGTCGATCCTCGGCCAAGGTCTCCCTCGGCCTCCCGTTCGGGACCGAGGTAGTCGACGCAGGTACCCTTGGCGTCGGGGCGGATGGCGTTGGTGCCTGCCCGACCGGAGCAGCTCGATTTCTCCTCCGAGGAGTCTGGCTGGGAGACTGAGGATGAGGAGTCACCCGACACCTTTCGGACTCAGTGTGTCCCATCGGACTCTCCAGAGTCGGAACCTCAGCGACGGTCCCCACCGGAGCATACCCAGTTCTCGGACTTCGTGCGGGATATGGCCAAGGCCTTGGCATTCCCAGCGGATCCTGAGGAGGAGTCTCGAGCCGAAGAGCTCGAGGCCCTCCAGTATGACTCTCCCCCAAAGGAGGCCTTTACTGTACCGGTTCCTCCGATGCTGGAACGGCTGCTCTTTTGCATGTGGGAGATGCCGGCTTCGACGCCGGTTTTGAGCAAGCGGGTCGATTCCATCTATCGAGTCCGCAAGAGCCCCGGGTTCCAAAAGGCACAATTACCGCACCACTCCAAGGTTGTGGAATTGGTCATGTATAGTCTGAAAAGCCAGAAGATGCACTCCTCGGTGCCTCCCGGCCGGGAGGTCCGGAACCTGGATGCCCTCGTTAAGAAGTACTTCCAGGGCTCTATGCTTGCTTGCTGTGTCCAGACATACCAACTGTACATGGGTATGTACCTTCGAGACCTGGCAAAGGAGATTGCCGGGTTCTCTGCTGGTCTCTCCGAGGAACCTTTGCAGAGGTTCAATGCCCTGTCCACGGGTATTAGAGAGTGCTCGACGTTTATCTCTCGAGCAGCCTATGATGGTTTCGAGGCTTCGGCACGAGTAGCCAGGGCCGGCATCGGTGCCCGCCGACAGGTTTGGCTACAGTCGTCGGACCTCGAGCCATGGGTGCAGGACAAGTTGGTTGATGTCCCCTACCGAGGTGAAAACCTCTTTGGCAAGCCCATGGCTGAAAAGGCTGCAGAACTCGAGACCGAGACTCTGACCCGGACTAGGCTGTCAAGAAAAACCTCTGCCCCTTCTCAGAAGAAGAAGGGCTCAGGGAAAAAAGACCTTTTACCCGAGGAAGTGGTCTGCCTATAAACAATACCCTCATTAACAGGCCTCTGCAGCTCCCCAACAGGGTCAGCAGGCCAAGGGGCAGGGTCATGGGCCCTGTAGGCAGAAAGCCCCCAAACCACCAACACCGGCTCCTGCACAGCAGGGAGGGGGCTTTTGACTCCAAAAGCATAGCCTCTCCCCCTCATCTGGCTCACATCAGCACAGGAGGCCGGCTGGCCCTGTTTGCCCACAAGTGGACAACCATCACAAGGGATACTTGGATACTCCATATAGTCCAGAGGGGCTCTCTTCTCCATTTTCACCAGGTCCCTCCCTCCTATTTTCCAGGAGAGCCTCCAAGACTCCCCTCTGCACAGGGAATTACTCCTACAGGAGTTAGCAGGTCTGGTAAAGGAACAGGCTGTGGAACCGGTGCCCCCCACCTGAGAGGTCAAGGTTTCTATTCCCGGTACTTCCTAGTACCAAAAAGAACAGGAGGTCTCACCCATCCTAGACTTGCGAAACCTCAAGTTCCTGGAGAGGGAAAAGTTCAAGATGCTGCCCTACCTCCAGCAGGGAGACTGGCTATGCTCCTTAGATCTAAAGGATGCGTATACTCACATCCTCATTCATCCAGACCACAGACAATATCTCAGGTTTGTCGTGGGGGGAAACCACTATCAGTACAGAGTACTGCCCTTTGGCCTATCCTCCGCCCCCAGGGTGTTCACAAAGTGCCTGGCGGTGGTGGCGGCCTACCTAAGGCTTCAGGGCCTCTTTGTGTTTCCATACCTGGACGACTGGCTCATAAGGGGCCAGTCTTCACAGGAGGCCAGTCAAGCCACCCTTCGCACTGTCGCTCTACTTCAGCACTTGGGGTTTGTTATAAACTTCGCAAAGTCCACTTTGCACCCGTCCCAGAACATGGAGTTCATAGGGGCAAGGCTGGACACCCTTCAGGCGACGGCCTTTCTACCCGTGGACAGAGCCCACAGATTGATGGATATAGCCAGGCAGTTCCACAGCAATTCCATGGTCTCCGCCAGACAATTCCTGCGGCTTCTGGGCCATATGGCTTCCACGGTTCATGTAACCCCCAATGCCCGCCTGCACATGAGGCCGGCTCAGTGGAGTCTCAGAACCCAGTGGCACCAGGCCACGGGAAGCCTTGCAGACAAGGTGAGAGTGTCCACACTACTTGCCTCCTCTCTGCAATGGTGGCTTCATCTTCCAAATCTAGTGCTAGGGATGTTTTTTCAGACACCTCCACACTCTCAGTTGCTGACAACCAATGCTTCTCTTCAGGGTTGGGGTGCACATTGCCAAGGGGCATGTACTCAAGGTCTCTGGACCCCTTGGGAAGCTGTGCAGCAGATCAATCTCTTGGAGCTATGAGCTATCCGCTTAGCTCTGAGCCTTCTCCCATCTCACTTCTCACCAGACTGTACTGATCCAGACGGACAATCAAGTTGCTATGTTTTATGTGAACAAGGAGGGAGGCACAGGATCCTTCCTTCTATGTCAGGAAGCGCAAAGGCTGTGCTCCTGGGCAGTTACAGCATCCTTCTCAAGGCAGTCTACCTCCCAGGCCAGGAGAATTACCTGGCGGACAGACTAAGCAGGATCTTGCAGCCACACGAATGGAGATTGAACCCATTAGTGGTTCATCAGATTTTTCTGAAATGGGGCCTTCCGACCATGGATCTTTTTGCCAGTCCTCTGAACCGTCAACTTCCAAGGTTCTGTTCCAGACAACCGCATCCTCTCAGAGTAGCAGCGGATGCATTTATCATCCCATGGTCCACGGGCCTCTTATATGCGTTTCCTCCCACACCTCTAGTATCCCGAACACTGTTCAAAGTGCTCAAGGATGGGGTCTCAATGATTCTGATAGCCCCCAGGTGGCTGAGGCAACTGTGGTTCCCAATTCTGCTGCAACTGGCAGTGGACACTCATATTCCTCTGGGGATACAATATGATCTCCTGTCTCAAGAATCTCTTACACCCCAACCTCCAGTCCCTTCATTTGATGGCCTGGCTGCTGAAAGGTTAGTTCTAGCTCCTCTACTACTGCCTAGAGAGGTAGAAGACGTGGTCTTGGCCTCTAGAAGACAGTCCACCAGAAAGTCTTATGCTCTTAAGTGGCATAGATTCTCTATCTGGTGTGCTCAACACAATGAGAATCCTTTCTCGTGCCTGGTACCAGTGGTACTGCAATATTTGCTTTACCTATCCAACCTAGGCCTTAGGTCCAATTCTGTCAGAGTTCACCTCGGTGCTCTTTCAGCACACCACTCTCCAGTGGAAGGGCGGTCTCTCTCTAGCCACCCTTTGGTGGCTCGTTTCCTCAGAGGCCTACTTTTGCTTAAGCCCCCTCTACGTCCACCTGCCCCTGAGTAGGATTTAAACGTGGTCTTACAGCGGATTACTTGTCTGCCATTTGAACCTATGGCTACCTGTCCTCTACGTTTTCTCTCCTGGAAAACGTTGTTCCTGGTAGCCCTTACCTCTGCTAGACGAGTGAGTGAGTTTCAGGCCCTAGTGTCTGATGCCCCTTACACTAGGTTCTATAGGAACAGAGTAGTCTTACGGACTCGCCCTAAGTTCCTTCCTAAGATTGTCTCTCCTTTCCACCTCAATCAGGAGGTGGTTCTTCTGACGTTCTTTCCCAGGTCGCATGCCAGCCGGGTTGAGATGGTCTTGCATACCCTGGACTTTAGGAGGGCGTTATCCTTCTACCTTGACTGTACGCTGGAGCACTGAAGGGCTGTTCAGCTCTTCGTTTCTTTTGACCCCAATAAATTGGGGTTAGCTGTCTCCAAGCATACTTTGTCCATATGGGTAGCTGACTGTATGGCCTGGGCTTACAGGGCAGCCGGCCTCTCGTTGGAGGGTCGAGTCACGGCTCATCGTGTCAGGGCAAAGGCTGCGTCAGTGGCTCATCTTCGCTCTGTTCCGTTGGCAGACATCTGCCGGGCCGCTACTTGGTCTTCAAGCCAGACTTTTGCGGCCCATTACTGCCTTGAGAGGGAGTCCCGCAGGGACAGTGCTTTCGGACAGGAAGTACTCCATAATCTCTTTGATGTTTAGGCAACTCCTACCCTCCGGCCCTGATGTTGGGCTACCGGTCGGGGACGATCTCAGAGAAGCTTCCTTCCTTACGTACTGGGGCTCTAGAGGGAGCTCATTTTTTCAGCTTGGGGTCTCCGGTAGCCTTAAGCTGGGGAGTCCCATATGCGAGGACTGACTTCCTGCTTGGTCCTGGAGAAAGAGTAGTTACTCACCTGTAGCAGGTGTTCTCCAGGAGCAGCAGGAATCAGTCCTCACAACCCTCCCTCCTCCCCTTGGAGTTGCAGTCATATGCTTTATTTTTTGCTATTTTGCTGTCTTTTAGCTATGTCATCAGACTGAGCAAGATGGCACCCTTGGGTGGGAAGTGGACCGCGCATACGCGCTGCATTCCCAAAGGCTTTCTTAGAAAGCTGGGGAAATGCTCCGCACGGGGGCTCCGTCGGTGCCGACGTCACCCATATGTGAGGACTGATTCCTGCTGCTCCTGGAGAACACCTGTTACAGGTAAGTAACTACTCTTAATGCCTCTATACCGTTCCATGGTGAGACCGACCGCACCTTGAATATTGTGTGCAATTCTGGTCGCCGTATCTTTAAAAGAATATAGCGTTATTAGAAAAGGTTCAGAGAAGAGCCACCAAAATGGTAAAGGGGATGGAAGGATACTCCTATGAAGAAAGGCTAAAAAGGTTAGGGCTCTTTAACCTGGAAAAGAGATGGCTGAGGGGAGATATGATAAGTCTATAAATTAATGGAGTGGAACGGGTAAACATAGATCGATTGTTTACGTTATCAGAATATAGAAAGGCTAGGGGACATGCAATGAAGCTACAGGGTAAACTATTTAAGACTAATAAAAGAAAATATTTTTTCACTCAACGTGTAATCAAACTCTGGAATTTGTTACCGGAGGAAGTAGTAAAGGCTGTTAGTGTAGCTGGGTTTAAAAAAGGTTTGGACAAATTCCTGGAGGAAAGGTCCATAAACCATTGTTAAGAAGGGACCCAGGATATCAATGCCTGACCCAGTACAAGCATTGCGGAACCTGTGTCTTTTGGGGAAATTGCTAGGTACGTATGACCTAGATTGGCCACTGTTGGAAACAGGATACTGGGCTTGATGGACCTTGGTCTGACCCAGTATGGCATATTATATTAAAAACATAAGAACATAAGATAAGATCTGGGCAAGACACAAACAACTCAAGTATTAGCTGTGGAATGTTCTCCAGCATGTAGGGAGGGCAGGCAATACAGAAGTAAGGAAAGTTCTATGGTGGAGACGAATTTCACCAATAAAGGCTCAGCTGTCAAAGGTAATGGTATATAGGCAGTTCAGACAATGTCAAGGTGGATTTGTAAATTATGGCCACTCCACCTCCCTACGGGAGGATCGAGGGGCAGAAGCCGCCAGGTGGGAGACTGTAGAACAGATATGCCTCCTCCCCCTCCCGAAGCCCATGAGACAAAATATCCAATGAGTGGGACAGAATTGTATCTAAGTGGGGATTTTGTTTTAAGCGACTGGCAATTCAAGAGAGCAATTATGGAGTGGTTGCACCTGCCTCAGCGGGATGCAGGGGGTATTACTGCCTGCTTGGAGGCCTGAAAGAACCGTATGCAATTCACAGGTAATAAGGTGCCGGAAAGAACGAGAATTGTTGACATACCTGAAAGCTGTGGGAGAATTTGAGAAGAAACTTGCTGTGGAAGCAAAAACGCGTAATAAAGATTTTTTTTCATGTACATTCATAGCAAAAAACCTATGAGAGAGTCAGTTGGTCCATTAGATGATAGAGGAGTTAAAGGGGCATTAAGAGGCGACAAGGCGGTAGCGGAGAGACTGAATGAATTCTTTGCTTCGGTCTTTACTGAGGAAGATGTAGGGATGTTACCCATGATTGAAGTGGTATTTAAAGGTGTGGAAGAATGGAAGGAAATATCGATTCGTCGGGAAGATGTATTACAACTATTAGATAAACTGAAGAGTAGCAAATCACCTGGGCCAGATGGTATACATCCAAGGGTGTTGAAAGAACTGAAATATGAGATTGCAGACCTGCTATTAGTAATCTGTGAACTATCATTAAAATCATCTTTTAATACCTGAAGATTGGAGGATCGCCAATGTAACACCAATTTTTAAAAAGGGTTCCAGGGGTGATCCGGGAAACTACAGACCGGTGAGCCTCACGTCAGTACCGGGAAAAATGGTAGAAAACATCATAAAGAATAAAATTACTCAGCATGTAGATAGTCATGGCCTAATGGGAGACAGCCAACATGGCTTTAGACAAGGAAGATCTTGTCTTACTAATCTGTTATGTTTTTTTGAAAGTGTAAATAAACAGGTGGACAAAGGTGAGTCTGTTGATATAGTGTATCTGGACTTTCAGAAAGCCTTTGACAAGGTCCCTCATCAGAGACTTTTGGCAAAACTAAAGAGTCATGGGATAGGAGGCAGTGTACTACTGTGGATCAAGAACTGGTTAAAAGATAGAAAGCAGAGGGTTGGGCTAAATGGCCAATTTTCCCAATGGAGAAAGGTGAATAGTGGTGTACCCCAGGGATCTGTGCTGGGTCTGCTGCTTTTTGACATATTCATAAATGACCTGGAAAGTGGGATAATAAGTGAGGTTATCAAATTTGCAGATGACACAAAACTATTTAAAGTTGTTAAAACCCAAGAGGATTGTGGAAAGGAAAATTGCAAGAGGATCTTGATAAATTAGAAGACTGGGCATCAAAATGGCAGATGAAATTTAATGTGGACAAGTGCAAAGTTATGCACCTAGGGAAGAACAACCCAAACTATGGTTACACAATTCAAGGTTCCACATTAGGAACCACCACCCAGGAAAAAGATTTAGGCGTCATTGTGGATAACATGTTAAAACCCTCGGCCCAGTGTGCAGCGGCAGCCAAGAGAGCAAATAGAATGCTAGGTATCATAAGGAAAGGAATGGAAAATAAAACAAAAAAGATAATATAATGCCTCTATATCGTTCCATGGTGAGACCGCACCTTGAATATTGTGTGCAATTCTGGTCGCCGTATCTTAAAAAGGATATAGAGTTGTTAGAAAAGGTTCAGAGAAGAGCCACCAAAATGGTAAAGGGGATGGAAGGATACTCCTATGAAGAAAGGCTAAAAAGGTTAGGGCTCTTTAACCTGGAAAAGAGACGGCTGAGGGGAGATATGATAGAAGTCTATAAATTAATGAACGGAGTGGAACAGGTAAACGTAGATCAATTGTTTACATTATTAGAATATAGAAAGACTAGGGGACATGCAATGAAGCTACAGGGTAAACTATTTAAGACTAATAAAAGAAAATATTTTTTCACTCAACGTTTAATCAAACTCTGGAATTTGTTACCGGAGGATGTAGTAAAGGCTGTTAGTGTAGCTGGGTTTAAAAAAGGTTTGGACAAATTCCTGGAGGAAAGGTCCATAAACCATTATTAAGAAGGGACCCAGGATATCAATGCTTGACCCAGTACAAGCATTGCAGAAGCTGTGTCTTTTGGGGAAACTGCTAGGTACGTATGACCTAGATTGGCCACTGTTGGAAATAGGATACTGGGCTTGATGGACCTTTGTCTGACCCAGTATGGCAAGTCTTATGTTCTTATGTTCAGTGGAACCAGTAGACCAGAATCGGTGCCATAAGAATCCAAAAAGGAGTATATAGAGTTGGATCGAGCAACGATGTGAGGACTGTGGTGAAAAAAGCCAGAATACACTATATAGAAGGGGCAAAACTGTGTCTTGACTCGAAAAGCAGCAGGCATCAGATCTACGTGAAACACAAAACTCAGACAAGACACACAAGTACATTAACAGCAGCAGGGTAGAGTGACACAAGTAAGTAGCACAAACTATGCAGCACAGACTAGCAGCGAGCTTATCATTCTAATGCTGTGAGGCAAATTCTCCTGGATTGTATATTTAGGTCCCCGCCAAAGGGCCTAAGGCATGGGCCCCCCTGCCAACGCTATTTGAAAGTACACGGAACTTGAATAGGCACAGCTGATGGATCTTGTCAGCGATCAGCACTCCTCCCCTTCACTGACACTAAGGCAGTTAACTGTGTTCCGTGCCTGCCCACGCTGTTTAAAAGTGCAGGGAACTTGAATAGGCACAGCTGATGGTTCCTGCTAGACCAGCCCAGGCAAGTGGGTTATGTCACCTTGCCAGCAGGCAGAAGCAGACTTTAGCAACTTTCCGTGATGTCATCAGGAGATCTAACCTCTGGTACCACTCTGAGAGAAGTCAGTATTGTCTGCCTCCAGCATGTGGCAAGGTGTGTGTGAACTGGTGCAGCAATGTGATAGGCCCGGCTTTCCTCACCTACACCTCGGTGCAGAGGCCTTGGATCGAGCCTGGAGGGTCCTTCTGAGCTTTCGGGAAACATACACCTTTGATTCTTTAGATGACAGTCACCTAGAATCCAGCGCTGTTTCCCACATGTTACTAGTGCTTGGTGTAGCTGGACTCTTTCTTTAACTCCTTTTTTTTTTTTTTTTTTTTTCTATACCACTTTTCACTGGGTCAAAGCAGTTTACAATCAGCAGAACCTTTTCTGATTACAATGAACAACATACGTATATGCAGGGGTGCACGGAAGGTGATCAATAGAACTATTAAGAATTACATAGAACAGAATTAAGTAGTACGTTGAATGGTGCATATATACATGGTAGGTAGATTATTCAGGGGAGCGGATAAGGCACGATCATTCATGGGGGGGGGGGGGGAATGGGTGAGGTAGATAACTTATTCTGAGTACAATGTATGACAAACTTGTATCCAGGAGTGCATGGAAGGTGAGCAGTAGAACTGTTAAGTTACATAGACTGTCAGTACGTCCTCTGACGGACAGTTTGGTTACTCATCGGGGTTGGAAAATGCTAATCGTATGCAGAATTTGAGATTTTTAAATTTTCTGCATACCCATTATCTTTCTCCTACTCTTCTCCTTCAGAAATTTCTCAAGGAGAATTTAGGTTTTGGTGATGTGGAAGCAGTAAAAAATCTCAAATATATATATTATCTTCCTATGGGGAAATTAAGTCCTGAGCAAGAAGATACTGGCATGGACCAATTGAACGCTGTGTACAGTTTAGACTTGTCTGCTTTTTTGGAGCGCTCAACTGATGATATTTCTTCTTGTGCCACATTGATAAGTTTCTTTTTGTTCTAGGATAGATCGGAATAATACTTTGCATATGTTTAAGTCTCCTTTTGTGGCCAAAAAATAAATTTCTTTCCAGATGTTTCTAGGGCAATATTATTGAGGAGGGTATTCCTGGCTCTAAAGCTTGCTGTTTTGGAGCTAGGGGCATCCTTCCTCAAATTCCCCTATAAATGTATTGTGATCTTTCAAAATGTTCAGTTTGTTTTTTTCTTGAGTCTGCTCATTTCCTCCAGGGCAAATAATGTTTAGATTTTTCTTCTGGAATTTACTTTCTCCAGGACCAAGCAGGAAGTCAGTCCTCACATATGGGTGACGTCGGCGCTGACGGAGCCCTCGTGCGGAGCATTTCCCCAGCTTTCAAAGAAAGCCTTTGGGAATTGCAGCGCGCATGCGCGGTCCCCTTCCCGCCCAAGGGTGCCATCTTGCTCAGTCTTCTTTTTTCCGCGGAGCCCGACGGACGTAGTTTGTTTTTCCCCGAGGAAAAAGTTGATTTTCCCTATTTTTCTCTCGCTCAGACCGATACGCCGGTATCGAGTCCTTTTCTCTCTTTTTCGGTTTTTGTCCTTTGTGACTGGCGTTCGCGCCTTTTTTCTTTTTTCCCTGGCAGCCCGGTCTTTTGACCTAGCAGGGGCCCTTTTTCCCCCGATGGCTACCAGCGGGTTTAAGAAATGTGATCGGTGTAAGAAACTTATGTCTCTTACTGACACACATGACTGCTGCCTCCGTTGCCTCGGACCCGATCATGACCCGTTGATCTGTGGTCCGTGTGGCAAAATGTCCTCGAAGGCGTTGAGGAGTCGGCAGCACCAGAAGGATCTAATTTTTTCTGACTCTGCGTCCAGCCGGGCCCGGACCTCATCAGAGGCCTCGACGTCTCGGGACTCTGGCCCCGAGCAGCGTCGGGGTTCCTCTGAGTGGGGGTCTCCTTTGCGGGAACATCGCAGGAAGAAGAAACCTGCAAGGGCGTCGTCGGTGGACGCTCCTGGTTCTTCGAGGGCCAGGTCGCTAAGCCCCGATAGCCGTCCCGGGTCTTCGGAGTCGGAGAGGCCTGCCAAGCATCCTCGTGTCAAGATGGAGTCTCCTGGACATGTAAGTGCTGTTGTCTTCGTTGACTCTCCTCCGAGGGAGCCACAGGCCCGATGCCGTCGGGGCCCGAGTCGGGGGCTTCTGGGTCTCCTGAGCTCGGATTCAGGTTGACAGTCTTGGAGAGCAGCTTCGCTGCCTTCATGGAACAGCAGCGGGCATTGATTGCTGGTCTCACCGGTGCATCTGCCCTGACCACTGGGACCTCGACGTCCAAGTCGACCCCGGAGGCCGAGCCGATCCTCGAGTCCATGCGGGCTCGAGTCTATCCTCGGCCACGGTCTCCCTCGACCTCCCATTCAGGGCCGAGGTCGTCGACGCCGATACCCTTGGTGTCGGGGTGGAGGGCATCGGTGCCCGCCCAACCGGAGCCGCTCGATTCCTCCTCCGAGGAGTCGGGCTGGGAGACGGAGGACGAAGAGTCACCCGACACTCATCGGACTCGGTGTGTCCCATCGGACTCGCCCGAGTCCGAACCTCGGAGAAGATCCCCACCGGAGGATACCCGGTTCTCGGACTTCGTGCGGGATATGGCCAAGGCCTTGGCCTTCCCCGCGGATCCTGAGGAGGAGCCTCGAGCCGAGGAGCTCGAGGCCCTCCAGTATGACTCTTCCCTGAAGGAGGCCTTTACTCTTCCGGTTCCTCCAATGCTGGAGCGGCTGCTCTTCTGCATGTGGGAGACCCCGGCCTCGATGCCGGTGTTAAGCAAGCGGATTGATTCCATCTATCGAGTCCGCAAGAGCCCCGGGTTCCATAAGGCACAATTACCGCACCACTCCATGGTTGTGGAATCGGCCATGCATCGATTGAAAAGTCAGAAGATGCACTCATCGGTGCCTCCCTGCCGTGAGGCCTGGAACCTGGATGCCCTCAGTAAGAAGTGCTTCCAGGGCTCTATGCTTGCTTGCCGTGTCCAGACTTACCAGCTCTACATGGACATGTATCTCCGAGATCTGGCAAAGGAGATTGCCGGGTTCTCTGCTGGTCTCTCCGAGGAACCTTTGCAGAGGTTCAATGCCCTGTCCACAGGTATTAGAGAGTGCTCGACGTTTATCTCTCGAGCAGCCTATGATGGCTTTGAGGCTTCGGCCAGAGTAGCCAGGGCCGGCATTGGTGCCCACCGACAGGCTTGGCTACAGTCATCCGACCTCGAGCCATGGGTCCAGGACAAGTTGGTCGATGTCCCCTGCCGAGGTGAAAACCTCTTTGGCAAACCCATGGCTGAAAAGGCTGCAGAACTCGAGACCGAGACTCTGACCAGGACTAGGCTTTCCAGGAAAACCTCTGCCCCTTCTCAGAAGAAGAAGGGCTCGGGGAAAAAATACCTTTTTACCCGAGGAAGTCATCTGCCTATAAACAATACCCTCATTATCAGGCCTCTGCAGCTCCCCAACAGGGTCAAGGGCCCCGTAGGCAGAAGGCCCCCAAGCCACCAATACCGGCCCCTGCTCAGAAGGTTGGGGTTTTTGACTCAAACAACATAGCCGCTTCTCTCAGCACAGGAGGCCGGCTGGCCCACTTTGCCCACAGGTGGTCAGCCGTCACATCAGATACCTGGGTTCTTCATATAGTCCAAAAGGGCTATCTTCTCCATTTTCACCAGGTCCCTCCCTCCTATATTCCAGGGGAGCCTCCAAGACCCCCTCTGCACCGGGACCTACTCCTTCAGGAGTTAGCAGGTCTGCTAAAGGATCAGGCTGTGGAAACGGTGCCCCACCACCTGAGAGGTCACGGCTTTTATTCAAGGTACTTTCTGGTACCAAAAAGAACAGGAGGCCTCAGACCCATCCTAGACTTGCGAAACCTCAACAAGTTCCTGGAGAGGGAAAAGTTCAAGCTGCTTACCCTTGGAATCCTGCTGCCCTACCTCCAGCAGGGAGACTGGCTATGCTCCTTGGATCTAAAGGATGCGTATACTCACATCCTTATTCATCCAGACCACAGACAATATCTCAGGTTTGTTGTGGGAGGAAACCACTATCAGTACAGAGTACTGCCCTTTGGCCTGTCCTCGGCTCCCAGGGTGCTCACCAAGTGCCTGGCAGTGGTGGTGGCCTACCTGAAGCTTCAGGGTCTTTTTGTGTTTCCGTACCTGGACGACTGGCTCATAAGGGGCCAATCTTCCTAAGAGGCCAACCAGGCCACCCTTCGCACTGTGGCTCTGCTTCAGCACTTGGGGTTTGTCATAAACTTCGCAAAGTCCACTTTGCTCCCGTCCCAGAACTTAGAGTTCATAGGGGCCAGGCTAGACACTCTTCAAGCAAAGGCTTTTCTGCCTCTGGACAGGGCCCATAGGCTAATGGATCTGGCCAGCCAGTTTCGCAGCAATTCCCTGGTCTCTGCCAGGCAATTCCTGAGACTACTCGGCCATATGGCTTCCATGGTTCATGTCACCCCCAATGCCCGCCTGCACATGCGGCCTGCTCAGTGGAGCCTTCGCACTCAGTGGCATCAAGCCACAGGGAGCCTAGCAGACTCAGTAAAGATATCCGACCTCCTGGTCTCCTCTCTGCAATGGTGGCTTCATCTTCTGAATCTGGTGCTCGGAGTGGTTTTTCAATCCCCTCCGCATTCTCAGGTGCTGACAACAGATGCTTCTCTTCTCGGTTGGGGAGCACATTGCCAAGTTACATGTACTCAGGGTCTCTGGACCACTTGGGAGGCTACTCAACAGATAAACTTCCTGGAGCTACGGGCGATACACCTAGCTCTGAGAGCCTTCTCCCACCTCGCCTCTCACCAGTCTGTACTGGTTCAGACGGACAATCAAGTTGCCATGTTCTATGTGAACAAACAAGGAGGCACAGGCTCCTTCCTTCTTTGTCAGGAGGCACAACGACTGTGCTCTTGGGCTGTCAATCACGGAATCCTTCTCAAGGCTGTCTACTTCCCAGGTCAGTCCAACACAGGGCAAATTATCACGTGATACAGGCACACAGTACAAAACGTGATAAGGTGGAAAAACACTTTATTTGAAATCTCAGATCTAGCAACCCGACACAGGCCGTGTTTTGGAGACCTTCATCAGGGGTTGTCTAAATAGGTACTACAAACATAAGAACAAACAATATTAAAAACAATTTAAGAGTGAAAGAACAAATAGTCATGGACATTATGTCCATGACTATTTGTTCTTTCACTCTTAAATTGTTTTTAATATTGTTTGTTCTTATGTTTGTAGTACCTATTTAGACAACCCCTGATGAAGGTCTCCAAAACACGGCCTGTGTCGGGTTGCTAGGTCTGAGATTTCAAATAAAGTGTTTTTCCACCTTATCACGTTTTGTACTGTGTACTTCCCAGGTCAGGAAAATTGCCTGGCAGACAGACTGAGCAGGATCCTGCAAACACACGAATGGAGATTGAACTCATTGGTGGTTCAGCAGGTCTTTCTCAAGTTCGGACTCCCCACCATGGATCTTTTCGCCAGTCCTCTGAACCGGCAACTCCCGAGATTTTGCTCCAGACAACCGCATCCTCTGAGTAGCAGCGGATGCGTTTCTGATCTCGTGGTCCACAGGCCTACTGTATGTGTTTCCTCCCACACCACTAGTGTCCAGAACGCTGTTCAAGGCCCTCAAGGACGGGGCTTCATTGATTCTCATAGCCCCCAGGTGGCCGAGGCAACTGTGGTTCCCGCTTCTGCTACAGCTGGCGGTGGACACGCCTCTTCCTCTGGGGTTTCAACACGATCTCCTGTCTCAGGATCAGGGGACTCTCTTGCACCCCAACCTCTAGTCCCTTCATCTGATGGCCTGGCTGCTGAAAGGGTAGTCCTAGTTCCCCTACTACTGCCTCGAGAGGTGGAAGATGTAGTCTTGGCCTCTCGGCGTCAATCCACCAGGAAATCCTACGCTCTTAAGTGGCGTAGATTCTCCACGTGGTGTGCTCAGCACAGCGAGAATCCCTTCTCGTGCTTTGTAGCGGTAGTATTGCAATATTTGCTCTACCTCTCCAATCTGGGCCTTAAGTTAACTCTGTCCGAGTTCACCTTAGTGCTCTCTCAGCACACCACTCGCAGGTGGACGGCAGGCCTCTTTCCAACCACCCTTTGTTGGCTCGTTTCCTCAGAGGCCTCCTTCTGCTTAAGCCTCCTTTGTGTCCACCGGCCCCTGAGTGGGATCTGAATGTGGTCTTGCAGCGGCTTACTTGTCTGCCTTTTGAACCTATGGCTACCTGCCCTCTCCGTTTTCTCTCCTGGAAAACTTTTTCTGGTAGCTCTCACCTCTGCTAGGCGAGTGAGTGAACTGCAGGCACTAGTGTCTGATCCTCCTTACACTAGGTTCTACAGGAATAGGGTAGTCTTAGGGACTCACCCTAAGTTTCTTCCTAAAGTTGTCTCACCTTTTCACCTCAATCAGGAGGTGGTTCTTCTGACCTTCTTTCCCAGGCCGCATGCCAACCGGGCTGAGATGGTCTTGCATACCCTGGACTGTTGGAGGGCGTTATCCTTCTACCTTGACCGTACGCGGGAGCATCGGAAGGTTGTTCAGCTTTTCGTTTCTTTTGACCCCAATAAGTTGGGGATCCCTGTCTCCAAGCGTACATTGTCCATATGGGTCGCTGACTGTATCGCCTGGGTTTATGGGGAAGCCGGCCTCTCGTTGGAGGGTCGAGTCACGGCTCATCGTGTCAGGGCGAAGGATGCGTCAGTGGCTCATCTCCGCTCTGTTCCGTTGGCAGACATCTGCCGGGCCGCTACTTGGTCTTCAAGCCAGACTTTTGCGGCCCATTACTGCCTTGAGAGGGAGTCCCGCAGGGACAGTGCTTTCGGACAGGCAGTACTCCATAATCTCTTTGGGGTTTAGGCAACTCCTACCCTCCGGCCCTGGTGTTGGGCTACCGGTCGGGGGCGTTCTCAGAGAAGATTCCTTCCTTCTGTGCTGAAGAGCTAGAGGGAGCTAATTTTTCCACTTGAGGTCTCCGGTAGCCTTAAGCTAGGGAGTCCCATATGTGAGGACTGACTTCCTGCTTGGTCCTGGAGAAAGAGTAGTTACTCACCTGTAACAGGTGTTCTCCAGGAGCAGCAGGAATCAGTCCTCACAACCCTCCCTCCTCCCCTTGGAGTTGCAGTCATATGATTTATTTTTGCTAATTTTTTTGCTGTCTTTTAGCTATGTCATCAGACTGAGCAAGATGGCACCCTTGGGCGTGAAGGGGACCGCGCATGCGCGCTGCAATTCCCAAAGGCTTTCTTTGAAAGCTGGGGAAATGCTCCGCACGAGGGCTCCATCGGCGCCGACGTCACCCATATGTGACGACTGATTCCTGCTGCTCCTGGAGAACACCTGTTACAGGTGAGTAACTACTCTTTCCTTTGTTCTTTTTTTTTCTCTGCAATGACTTGTAATTAGGGTATTATGTAATTCTTATCTGGCAGCTTAGTGGTGGTTTCTGGTATTCCTTGGATGTGGGCTTGTACTTTGTTTAATGGGGTTTCTTTTTTTAACGTGTACCTTTCCCCCAGAATTGTGGGGTATGGGTTTCTTTTTCTTATTGTTTCCTATCTTATGAGTGGTGGTGTAAGATGATTTAAATTTCAATTTAAAAAAAAAGTTACATAAAACAGAATTGTTGGGTGTTACATTGAATGGTACGTATATACAGTACATGGTAGATACATTACTTTGGAGGAGCGGATAAGGTGTCCTTTGAGGCCCCTGAGGTCCAGACTCCCCTTTCCTCCTTGGATCCCTTAGGGACCAAATTGATCCCTTTTTGTCGTCTTTTTAAGCTTGCTTTTTTTTTTCTTCTTTTCTATGGGCCCTGGCTGTCCTATGCAGAAAGCAGCTTAAAAATAAAGCAAGAGGCTGATTAGGCACCTTAGTACTTAATTTATTTATTTAACAGTATTTTTAAACCGCCTTATCTTATTAATCAAGGTGGTATCACAGCAAACAATCGGGTAAAGTGAGTGTGTTAATCATGCAGTGAGGGTGAAATTTAGTTGAGTGTGTGTTGTATCGTGTGCTGGATTGGGGTGAGCTATGTACAAGGTGTGGTGTATTGTGTTGTGTGCTAGAGTGGTTTGAGCTATGTACAGTGTGGGCTATATACAGTGGTGCTGCAAAACATTTTCAATACAGACGGTATCATGTGCTGTTATACATTCTCTTAGGTTATGTGATGTGTCCATAGTGTTCTATGAACAGCATGGTTTTTAGCTGTTTTCTAAAGTCTTTGAGGTCTGTAGTTGCCCTCAAGTCGTCCGGTAGTTTGTTCCATATTGTTGGAGCAGCCATGGAGAGTGCTCTGTCTGTTGTGTCCTTGCGTGTGTGTTTGAATTCACTTGGGGTGCTGACTCGGTTGTGTGTTTTTCTTCTAGGACGAGTGCTGGTGTCTGGTTGAATGAGGGTGTGTAGGCTGTTGGCTGATGTGTGCTGATTTATCTTAAATAGGTTTATGATTAGTTTTGTATCTGATGCGTGCACCGATTGGGAGCCAGTGTAAGTCCTTTAAGGTAGGTGTGATGTGGTCCTGTCTTGCAGTACCGGATATTATTCGTGCTGCAGTGTTTTGTGCTAGCTGGAGTGGTTTGAGGGCTTGTTTTGGTAGTCCAAGGTATATCGGATTGCAGAAGTCCAGTATTGGGGTTATCAGTGCTTGACAGATGGTACGAAAGTGTTCTGGAGCAAGGAGTGGTTTCAATCTCCTGATGATTCGCATCTTGTAGTAGACTTTTTGTATTGTTTTGTCTGTGTGGCTTGAGGTTTAGTTTATTGTCCAGAGTAACACCGAGGTATCTCACTTCTGATCTTATTGGTATAGTAGTGTTTTGTATCTTGATATTTGGCGGGTGTATGAAGCTTTGGTTCCGAGTGATGATTAAAGCTTCGGTCTTGTTGTAGTTTATTGCGAGGTGGTTGTTTTGACACCAGCTCGTCATTTGGGTAAGGCAGTCTGTTATCTTGGAGAAGTCCGGGTTGTCGATTGATATCGGGATGTATATCATGATGTCGTCTGCATATATTGTGTATTGAATGTTGTTCTCTTTCATGATGTTGCATATCGGTTGGATGTAGATGTTAAATAGGAGTGCTGAGAGTGCGGATCCTTGAGGTACTCCTTGACGGACATTTATGGGTCGGGAGGTGTTGTGATCCCCCATGGGATCTTAAGCTGGCAGTGGGGCCTTCCTGGTCTGAACAGGCCTTTGGGGGGGGGGGGGTGGCACTATTCGGGGTTTCCCGATCAACCTGACAGCAACGGGAACTCCCTTTTTGGGTCTTCAGATTCCCCCCACTCTGTTAATGATTTTTGCTGTGGTCAGTTTCTTTTTTTGCGGTTTTCACTGGGGGGGTTTTCAACATGTTTTTCTTGGCCGTTTTTCACAAAGACCCATTGGTGGTCTATCTTTTCCACCAGGAGGATTTCCTGGTGGTGTTTTGCATTCCCATGTCAATTTTGGGGCTTGAAGAGCCTGTTCCCGACATACCATCCAAAGGGAATGCCATTTCAGAAGGCATTAGGTGCCCTTTGGGGTTTTTCCCCACTGTCTGAGGCATTGAAGAAGCTCCTGATCTCCTAGTTGGAGCACCCAGAGTTTGCTCTCAAAGCGCTAAAGGCCTATCCACTGCCTCGGGACAAGCTGGATCAGCTTTTTGGGATGCCACAGGTGGATGGCTGAATCTCTGTGACAAAGCACACCCCTTTTCCAATGAGAGAGTGCAGCACTGATAAGAGGGTCGAAAATCTCCTAAAGAACGCTTTTGTGGTTTCGGCTTTGGACTCCCGGACTGCCCTCTGTGCTGGTTTAGTAGTAAGGGCTCGTCTGCTATCTGTGCAGCAACTGTCAGACAGTCCAGAGGTGGTCTTTCTGGAGTTTCGGGCTGCGTTTCTAGCCAATGCCTTGAATGATTTGATCAAGGAGATCTCCAGATCTATGGCGGCAGTGGTTATGGCCAGGTGATAGCTTTGGATGTGCAACTGGTCAGTGGACATAGCCTCCAAGTCACGGCTTAGCAAGCTTCCCTTTCGAGGGGGCTGCTATGGAGAAACTGGTGAAGGATCTGTGCAAAGGCTATGGGAGGGAGTATCTGAAGGGTGTTTACTCAGCAGTTAGGAAGAATTTAGTCAGAAGCTATATGTTGGAGTTTGTAGGGTGACTTGAAGGTGACTTCATAGTTTCCCTGCAGCTTATGCAAAAAGAAGATGGTCGAGGACACAGTACGGAGCCTTCTGCAGTTGCAGGTTATCATACCCTTCACAGAGTGAGGTCAGGGCCCCTACTTCATCTACTTGTTGGTCCCCTCAACCCATTCTCAATCTAAAGGTGATCAATACAAAGCTGAGTTTCTTGCTTTCGAATGGAGACCACCCCCTCAGTCATCGTGTCTGTGCGATGAGGAGAGTTCCTCACCTCTGTGGACCTGGCCAAGGCCTACTTTCATATTCCCATTAGGGACCAGCATCAGCGATTCCTCTGCTTTTGCATCCTAGGTCAATACTTTCAATTCAGGGCTCTGCCCTTTGGCCTAGCCACAGTTTCTTGCACTTTCTTAAAAGTGATGGTGATGGTTGGCAGCAGCCTTCTTGCATTAGCAGGGCATCCTGGTGTACCTGTATGTGCACGATTGGCTCATCCAGTCAGATTTGGTGGAGATGTCCAGGTAGGACAAAGCCCTGGTGACCCAGTGGCTGGAGCATTTGGGGCTAGTGATCAGTTATCCCAACAGCAACCTCTATCCCATGAAGGAATTTTGGGGGCACATTTCAACACCCTGCATGGGCACGTGTTTCTCATGCTGGAAAGGATGCTCAAGCTTCTCCAGGACCAAGCAGGAAGTCAGTCCTCACATATGGGTGACGTCGGCACCGACGGAGCCCCCATGCGGAGCATTTCCCCAGCTTTCAAAGAAAGCCTTTGGGAATGCAGCCACGCATGCGCGGTCCCCTTCTTGCCCAAAGGTGCCATCTTGCTCAGTCATCTTTTTTTCCACGGAGCCCTACAGATGTATGTCCTTGTCACCCATGAAAAAAGTTGATTTTTCCTGCGTTGAGTCGAGATTTTTCCTTCGGTTCAACGTCGGTTCCCTTTCCCGCCTGGACTCAGTACACTGGTGCCGAGCCCGGCTCTCTTTTTTTGGTTTTTGTCCTTAGAGACTGCGTTTGCGCCTATTTTTCTTTTCCCTGGCAGCCTGATTTTTTGATCTTGCAGGGGCCCTTTTTCCCCCGATGGCTGCCAGTGACTTTAAGAAGTGTGATTGGTGCAAGAAACTGATGTCTCTCACCAACACACATGACTGCTGCCTCCGGTGCCTGGGGCCAGACCATGATCCTAAGGTCTGTAGTCCCTGTGGCAAAATGTCCTCGAACCTTACAAATGCAATGATGGTCACTTATTCAGAGCGGTAATTTGTCAAATCAAGTATTCTATCACTCTGATATCATTCTTGAAAGTATACTGTATCTAATGTCACATCAACCTTTTATCTCTAGTACATTCTTATATTTCTTCTAAGCACCGTTTAGTTCTCAGACTTATTGGGCGTTATGCATATCAAAACTTTGTGTATATGTTCTGAAAACGCCCCAATTTGCATCAATGACCTTTTGTTATATATAATACAGTCAAACCTCGGTTTTCGTTTGCCCCGGTTTTCATACGCTTCGGTTTTCGATGTCTTTTTTGACTGAGATTTTGTCCCGGTTATCGTATATCGCCTCGGTTTTCGTAAAGTATGTGGAATTAGGTGAGCCAGTGCATAAAATGAGACTTTGTCAGATCTGAAAACCTATACAGTATACAACTCCTGAAGAAGTGTCATGGGATAGAAGGCAATACATACACCCTCGTGCTGCACACCGGTCTGTATACACTGCCCGCCCAGTCCCGACAGCACTGCCCCCCGGACTCACCGATCGCCAGCGTGATGAGAAGCGAAAGTCAGCTGAGCATGTACAGAGATGCAAGGATTGCACAGAGAGGAAGGCCCCGATCTCGTCCACCGCCTGCCCGTTCTCTGGAGCGCCCCCTCAGGCTCGGAGGTAGCAGGGTAGCTGTCAATGTAAGCAGGAGATGTTGCATGAATGTGGGAGGCAGTTCTTTCTCTTGCAGGGTAGGAAGAAGGGAAGGAGGAGTGGCACTATATGTAAAACCTCCTATTAAAGCTTTGGAATTACAGAGCTTAAAAGGGAGAGAGGAGGCATTGTGGGTTAAACTAGAAAGAGGGAAAGAGAAATCTATTTGCATTGGTGTGATATACAGACCTCCCTCACAAGAGGAAGAGGTGGACAGAGAGTTAATTGAAGACATACGCAGCATTGCTAGGAAAGGGGAAGTGCTACTGCTAGATTTCAATATGCCAGATGTTGATTGGCACATTCCTGCTGCAGTATCATCTAGAAGTAAGGAGATCCTGGATTCTCTACAGGGAGAACTATTCAGGCAATTGTTAACAGACCCCACACGTGAAGGGGCCATACTGGACTTGGTGCTTACCAATGGTGAAAGTGTTTCTGATGTTGTAGTGGGAGATCATTTTGCATCCAGTGATCACCAGATGGTGTGGTTCAGTATTAGGACTAGGGCTGTTAGAATACATTCCAAGGTGAAAATCTTAGACTTTAGGAAGACTAACTTTGCGAAGATGGGCCAATACCTCAGGGAGTCGTTAGTGGGATGGGAACAGCTGGGGGATGTAGAAAAACAGTGGGCAAAACTGAAAGGGGGTATTTTAAAGGCAACCAACCTTTTTGTTAAAATGGTAAATAAAGGCAAAAGGAACAGGAGACCGCTATGGTTTTCAAAGGAAGTAGCTGAAAAAGTGAAGAAAAAGAGGGAGGCCTTCATGAAATACAAGAGATCACAGAGAGAGGAAGACAGGCATCTGTATTTGGAAAAACTTAGAGAAGCTAGCAAAGTAGTCAAGAAGGCAAAGATTCAAAAGGAGGAGGAAATAGCCAATGCAATAAAATGGGGGGATAAGACATTTTTCAGATATATTAGTGAGAAGAGGAAGGGCAAAAGTGGTATTGTCAGACTCAAGGGTGCAGGGGGGGAATATGTAGAAGCTGATAAGGATAAAGCGGAATTGCTTAACAAATATTTTTGTTCTGTGTTCACAGATGAAGAACCAGGAGCAGGACCTCAGAAAACACCCACAAATAGGAACAGAAGCGAGGGACATCTTGAACAATTTTCAAAAGACTGTGTTCATGAGAAACTAGCTCAACTTAAAGTAGACAAAGCGATGGGACCGGATGGGATACACCCTAGAATACTGAGGGAACTTGGGGACGTTCTAGCAACTCCACTGACTGACCTTTTCAATGCCTCGTTGGAGTCGGGAGTGGTGCCAAAGGACTGGAGAGAGGCTCATGTGGTGCCTTTATACAAAAGCGGAAGTAAGGATGTGGTTGAAAACTACAGGCCGGTTAGTTTAACTTCGGTGGTGAGTAAATTATTGGAAACGCTGCTGAAAGAGAAAATAGTGAGGTTTCTGGAGTCCGGCGGATTACAGGATCCGAGGCAGCATGGATTCACCAGAGGCTGGTCTTGTCAGACAAATCTGATTGATTTCTTTGACTGGGTGACCAGGGAGTTGGACCGAGAGAGAGCTCTAGATGTGGTGTATTTAGATTTCAGTAAAGCCTTTGACACTGTTCCTCACAGGCGACTTATAAACAAACTGAGCACCCTAGGGATGGACCCTAAAGTTACTGCTTGGGTTAGAAATTGGTTGGGTGGGAGGCGACAAAGAGTACAAGTAAATGGAGCTCACTCTGAGGAGAAGGATGTTACCAGTGGTGTGCCCCAGGGATCTGTCCTTGGTCCGATTCTTTTTTACATCTTTGTTAGTGATATAGCGGAAGGGCTGTCGGGTAAGGTTTGCCTCTTTGCGGATGATACCAAAATCTGCAATAGAGTAGACACCCAGGAAGGTGTAGATAACATGAGGAGGGATCTAGCTAAGCTTGAAGAATGGTCTAGAATTTGGCAGCTGGGATTTAATGTTAAAAAATGTAAGGTCATGCATTTGGGCTGCAGCAATCCAAGGGAGCAATACAGTAAAGGAGGTGAAGTACTTTTGTCCACTAAAGAAGAGCGGGACCTAGGCGTGGTTGTGTCTGATGATCTTAAAGTAGCTAAACAGGTAGAAAAGGCGACGGCAAAAGCTAGAAGGATACTTGGGTGCATACGGAGAGGAATGGCTAGCAGAAAAAAGGAGGTGATAATGCCTCTGTATAAGTCTTTGGTGCGACCTCATTTGGAGTATGGTGTGCAATTCTGGAGACCGCACCTTCAAAAGGATGTGAACAGGATGGAGTCGGTGCAGAGGGTTTGCTACTAAAATGATTAATGGGCTTCATTATAAAGCATATGAGGACAGACTTAAGGATCTTAATATGTACACCTTAGAGGAAAGGCGGGATAGAGGTGATATGATTGAGATGTTTAAATACCTCCGTGGCATAAATGTTCAGGGAGAGAGCCTCTTTCAATTGAAAGCAAGTTCTGCTACGAGGGGACATGGGATGAGGGTGAAGGGAGATAGATTCAGGAGTGATATGCGGAAATATTTTTTTACGGAAAGAGTAGTGGATCCGTGGAATAGTCTCCCAGTGGAGGTGGTGGAGATGAGGACAGTAACTGAATTCAAAAAAGCATGGGACCAACACAGAGGATCTCTAAAGGTAAAAAGTGGACTGTTGTAGTTGTTGTTATGGAAGGACAGACTAGATGGGCCTTGTGGTCTTTTTCTGTCGTCATGTTTCTGTTTTTATCTCCTCCTCCTAGGATGTGGCAACATGCCTGACTTCAGTTTTATTTCATAATTCTCCTGCACAATGCTCTCTGCAATTTTCAGAGAAGCTTTCTACTATGGGCCCTTGCTACAGAGCATTGATCTTTGTCTCTGAGAGCTATCCTATATAGTAGAAAAAAGCTTATAAATCATTCCCATGACTGTGAGGGTTCTTCACACCCTCTTGTCTCCTGTTATAATTCAGAATATAAGCTTTTTCTGCGTGAATATCCAGGGCTATTAGTAACGCATGATACCCCTATGTCCCTCCAGTGGATCCCCCTGGTGTCTTCTCTATGCGTTTCTACCCATCTACCATGTCAGAGTTCTAAAGGACTCCCGACTTGCTCTTTACAGACTGATCTTATCCTCTGTTTTTCACACAACCATCCTGGTTATTTTCCTGGATTGCATTCCTGCATC
Source organism: Ichthyophis bannanicus (assembly GCA_033557465.1). Classification (NCBI taxonomy): domain Eukaryota; kingdom Metazoa; phylum Chordata; class Amphibia; order Gymnophiona; family Ichthyophiidae; genus Ichthyophis; species Ichthyophis bannanicus. The sequence continues at coordinate 152,578,321 of CM066037.1, forward strand.
CTCTTAGCCCACGAAAATAGATTCTCTATATATCTGTCAAGTGGGTTTCATCCTCTTGTTATTGGATGAATCTTTCCCCTTCACATTCCCCATGTGAATGTTCTTAGTGGGTTTAGTGTATCTTCAGACTTATTGTCATGTATGTAAATATCTCTATATATGCCTCTACATATGTCTGTAAGCTGTGTGTGCATAATTTATGCCCCTGTATGTATGTATGTGTGTATATCGATATATATATACTGTCTATGCTATAGCAATTTGTACCTTTCTTAGAGGTTACAGACAGTGAGCTCCTTTTTCCATACTGTTCCTTAGTATGTGGGGACTGTTATGCACACAACCACTACTGTGGTGATAACAGCTTCCGCTTTGCTCTAGGTCTCCCTATCCTTGAAGATTCAAGCTTCAATATCTTTCCTATCTCTCATCAGCTAGGAAAGACAGTGTACATCTTCATTGCTTTGAGTACACATTGTTCTCCTTGGGAATATGGGCTTTTTTCCATACCCCTTCTTCCCTCCATGACTGGGCTAGTTGTCCAAATCGGTCAGTCTTCTTCTTTTAGTCCTCAATGTTAATGACTCTGTACCTAAAAGAGTTTTCAGCTTTTTCCCATAAAGCTTTCCATTGAAGACCTGCCGTTCTCATCCTACCCCAGTTGACACCTGGATCACCTGCTATTCCAGGTCTGGACCTTCATCCTCACTGCTGTGAGGTCACCTTGAGGATTCCGCTACTGTATATCCAGTGGACTCCATCACGCTTTCTACTTCCTACAATCCAGTAGGTAAGCTCCATATTATAACTGTTCATTAAATAATTTTAATGGTACTTATCATACATGCCATGGACTCCTCTCCTGTAGTCCTTGGGTTTGCTGTTTTCCTTACAGCTCTTCTATTCTCAACTCCTACCCTCCATTCCCTCATGGGATGCCGGGGATTCCTGTGTGGAAATGCACTCCTGATCCAGGAACATGCATTTTATGGGATCTCCCCCTGGCATCTCTAGCTAGGGAGTCCCCATATGTGAAGACTCATTCCTGCTTGTTCCTGGAGATAGCACAGTTACTTACCTGTAACAGGTGATCTCTGGGAACAGCAGGAATAAGTCTTCACAACCCACCCACCTCCCCTAGGAGTTGTGTATCTATCTATCTCTTCCTTTTCTCGTTCTCTCCCTTTGTCTCAGCTAGGAAATTCAACTGAGGAGAGACAGTGGAAAGGGCGGGAAGTCAGTGCTCAGGCGCGAGGGATGCTCCCAAAAGCTTTCTGATTGGATGCTGGGGAGCATTCCCGTGCAGTCTCCGTCGGTACTGACGTACCCATATGTGAAGACTTATTCCTGCTGTTCCCAGAGATCACCTGTTACAGGTAAGTAACTGTGCTTTATGAGTGCTGGTTCATCAGACACAGGGGTCTTACTGTGGTCTGTGTACATGAGCTAATTGTTGCTGCTTGCGGCTCCCCATGAGAGAGCCCCTATTTTTGCTATGGGCTTTCGGTAGCCTGTAGCTGGAGAGTCCCACATGTGAGGATTGACTTCCTGCTTGTTCATGTAGAAAGCATAGTTATGCACCTGTAACAGATGTTTTCCAGGGACAGCAGGAATCGGTCCTCACAACCCTCCCTCCTGCCCTTGAAGTTGCTCCTTTACCATCTTTTATTTTTGCAGTCTTTTAGCTATGTCATCTGACTGAGCAAGATGGCACCCTTGGGTTGGAAGGGGACCGCGCATGTGTGGTGGCATCTCCCAAAGGCTTTCTTTGAAAGCTGGGGGGATACTTTCGTGAGGGCTCCATCTGTGCCGACGTTACCCATATGTGAGGACTGATTCCTGATGTCCCTGGAGAACACCTGTTACAGGTGAGTAACTACACTATTGGGTATGTTTACTAAACTGCGGTAGCGGTTTCCATGCCGTATCGGAGCCGCAGCCCCATTGAATTCAATGGGGCTGCAGATCTGATATCGCACGGAAGTCGCAACCGCTGTTTAGTAAACATACCCCTATATCTTTGCTGTGCTGAAGAAATAGGTAATGTGCAAGCATTATTTAACTAAATACAGACATATGAAAAAACGGAAGCCTTTTGGTAGTCATTTACAGTGCATGGTAACTGGTAAAAGATTCCCTTAATGGATTACTATACCTCATGTGTCTCCTTGTATTGGACATTAAAACATTCAAACAGGAGAAAAAAAATAACAAAAAGGGAATTGGAAGGATTTTTCTGACCTGTGATTGAGACATTAAAGGACGATGATGGCTGGATATCGGTCTCTGAGGTCTCTTTCCTTCCTTTTTTTAAGATTAAAGAGTTACTATAAATTCTTGGAAGATAACAAAATTTTGTTTGTGGATGGGGTTTTTTTTATCTACAGTGAATGTTTTTGAAGTACTTATTTTTTTTTTCTTTTGGGGTGATTTTATTATATGTTTGAATGTGAATGGTGGTCTACTGATATAATACCCCTTTCATTCATGAGAGGTATTAGTTGACTAGTGGATTTTCATCTCACTTTTTTCCTTTCAATATTACTGGGGTATAGTTTTGCCAAATGGGTTGGTTTTGTGCATACCATGACAGTCACAAACTGGCTGGCTGGGCACTGCTTTGCTTATTTTTCTATGAACCATTGTAACATAGTAACATTGTAAATGACGGCAGATAAAGACCAGCATGGTCCATCCAGTCTGCCCAGCAATATGGCAAGAGTAGGTGCACCTCTCGCTCTGTGCAGGCCACCCCTATGTCTTTGTTTAGGGGTGAACCCACCACTCCATGTAGGACACCCCTATTTGTTGTGAAGTTAGATGGTTCAGAAGTTAGATGATTGTTTATTTTGTTTTTATCCTGTTTCTGTAAAGGGATCTGCTGTGTTTGTCGCATGCCGTTTTGAATTCCATCACCGTGTTTGCACCCACCACTTCCATCGAGAGGGCATTCCAAGCATCCACCACCCTTTCAGTGAAAAAATATTTCCTGACATTGCCTTTCAATTTTCCACCTTGCAGCTTCATGTTATGCCCTCTAGTTTTACAGCTTCCTCGTCTTTGGAAGAGGTTTGTTTGTTCATCGTTTCTCTTTAAATATTTAAAGGTCGGATTCATCTCCCCTGTCCCTCCTCTCCTCCAAAGTTTACATATTTAGGTCTTCAAGTCTCTTCTCATAAGGTTTCTGACGCAGGCTCCAAATCATTTTGGTTGCCTTCCTCTGAACAGTTTCCAGTCTTACATCTTTTGCAAGATATGGTCTCCAAAACTGAACACAGTATTCCAAGTGAGGCCTCACCAGCAACCTGTACTGTGGCATAAGTACCTCTTCCTTTCTGCTGGTAATCCCTCTTTGTATGCAGCCCAACATCCTCCTGGCTTTTGCCACCGCCTTGTCGCACTGTTTTTGCCACCTTGAGATCATCAGAGATAATCACACCAAGGTTTTTCTCCTGAACCGTGCACACCAACCTCTCACCCCCTATCACGTACATTTCCCTTGGATTTCTGCTACCTAAGTGTATGACGCTGCACATTTTCGCATTAAATCGTAATTGCAAAGCATTAGACCATTCTTCCAGCTTTTGTAGATCTTTCCTCATGTTATCCACTCCCTCAGGGGAGTCCACTCTGTTGCAAATTTTTGTGTCATCTGCAAAAAGATAGACTCTTCCATTCAGCCCTTCAGCAATATCACTCACAAATACATTGAACAGTGCCCGGCCCAGGACTGAACCCTGGGGCACCCCACTAATCACCTTCCTTTCATCCGAGTGAGCTCCATTTACCATCATCTTCTGTCTGTCAGTCAACCAATTTCTAATTCAGTTTACCATCTTGGGACCCATGCCCAAGCTACTGAGTTTGACAAGCCTCCTATGAGGAACAGTATCAAAGGCTTTGCTGAAATCCAGGTGGATGACATCCATTGCACTCCCCTGATCTAGTTCCTTGGTCACCCAGTCAAAGAACTCAATTAGATTTGTTTGGCAAGACCGTCCTTCGGTAAAACTATGTAGCCTCGGATCTTGCAACCTGTTGGTTTTGAGAAAGTTCACAATTCGCTCTTTCAGGAGCGCCTCCATTACTTTTCCCGCCACCGAGGTAAGGCTCACGGGCCTGTAGTTTGACACTTCTTCCCTGTCGCCACTTTTGTGTAGAGGTACGACATCAGCCATTCTCCAGTCCTGAGGAACCTCTCCTGTTTCCAAAGATCTTTTGAAGACATCCTTTAACGGCCCTGCAAGAACCTCTCTCAGCTCTTTCAGTATCCTGGGATGTATCCCATCCGGTCCCATGGCTTTGTCCACTTTCAGTTTAGCAAGTTGTTCTAACACCTCATCTTCTGTGAATGGTGTGGTATCTACTTCATTCCCATTTTTATATTTGGGAGTCACAGCTGGTCCATCTCCAGGGTTTTCTTTAGTAAAAACAGAGCAGAAGTATTTGTTTAGCAATTTTGCTTTTTCAATGTCACTTTCCACGAGTCCTTTCCCAGCACTTCTGAGTCCTGCAATTCCAACTCTGATCTTCCTTTCCCGAATATACCTGAAGAAAGTTTTTTGTCGCCACCCTTAACATCTTTAGCCATCTTTTCCTCTGCCTTTGATTTTGCTATCCTTATTTCTCTTTTTGACTCTTTGAGTTTGATCCTGTATTCATTTCTGTGTTCTTCTGTTTGCAAGCTTTTGAATTTTGTGAAAGCTGTGTTTTGCCTTTATTTGAGCAGCCACTTCTTTGGAAAACCAAATAGGTTTCCTTCTCCTCTTGTTTTTATTTACTTTTCTTACAAATTTATCTGTTGCCCCTTTTATTGCCACCTTTAGTTTAGCCCATTGCAATTCCACTTCCCTCATCTCCTTCCACCCCGTCATCTCCTCCCTTAGGTACTCGGCCATTTTATTGAAGTCACTGTTTTTGAAGTTTAGGACTTTGAGTTTGCTATGATTGGCCTGTACCTTGGCTTTTATCTCAAACCACACCGTGTGATCGCTGTTGCTGACAGGGGCACTCACACAGACATTCGACACGCTATCACCATTGGTGAGCACTAAATCCAGTGTTGAGCTTTCCCTGGTTGGTTCCATCACCATTTGTCTAAGTAATGCATTTTGGAGAGCATCCACAATTTTTTTGCTTCTTTCCAGATGTGCAGAAAGAGTAATCCAATCCACATCAGGTAGATTAAAGTCACCCAAAATGATTGCTTCCTCCTTTGTGGCTATCTTGGTAATATCTATAATCAATTTGTTATCTATCTCTTCAATTTGAGTTGGAGGTCTGTAGACTACAGCAGTATGGATGACAGTGCCATCTTCTCTTTCCAACGCAATACAGAGCGCTGCTTCTTTTCCCCCATGTCTCCTGCATTTCAGTAGCTTTAATATTGCTTTTGACATACAAGGCTACTCCTCCTCCTTTTCCATTTTCTCCGTCTCTTCTGAATAGATTATAGCCATCTATGGCTATATCCCAATCATGCGATTCATTAAACCATGTTTCTGTAATGGACATAGTGTCCAAATCCATTTCCACCATTAGGGCTTCCAAGTCTGGAACTTTGTTGGCTAAGCTTTGAGCATTTGTGCTCGTTGCTTTCCAGCATTTACCTGGCTTGTGTGTATTTTGCATTGATTTTGTTCTGCCCACTTCCTCCCACTTGTTTTTGATGTGTGGTTTAAAAGTGTAGCTGTTTCTGATGACGTTCTGCTTTTGCAGGGGGTGGCGTGCAGATCTTGACCTTCCACATCCGTCACCCCCTTTTCCTAGTTTAAATGCATATCCACATACGGCCTGATTTTTTCACTTAGAATTCTTTTCCCTGCGACAGAGAGATGTAGTCCATCAGCACAGTATAGTCTCTTGTTGGTCCATCTGTTTTCCCAGTCGCCAATAAATCTGAATCCTTCTTGTTCAAGTCTGGAGCCATGTATTAAAGCTGTTAATGTGATGCAGCATTTTTGTCCCCTTACCAAGAACAGGTAGAACTTCTGAGAATGCAACAGTGTTAACAATGGGCTTGAGTTTCTCTCCCAGATATTGTGTTACTACTGTTGAATTTGTTTGCAGTCATATATGAAAAGTTAGATTAATGTGTTAGAAATAACATTATCACAAATATTTTTCCATGTGAACAAGCAGGATAATGCAAACTTGCATGATTTCATCAATCAGAGCCTGCACGGGAGCAGCTTTTCAGCTACCTCCTGGAAGCACCCCATCGTGCATATGTGCCATTCCCTGCCTGCATTTGCTGCTTCCCCAGGGGTCTTCCTCAGTCTGTCTCTTTCCGCAGAGCCCGTCAGTCATGCCATCACTGTGGAAGACTGATTTTGTGCGTCTGGGCCAGTTTGGGTGTTTTTTGGCATTTTGACACTTTTTTGGTAGTTCTTTCTCCTGCCATTGCCGAGAGTCTTCACTGTGAGTTATAGGTTTTTTTGATAGTTTTTCAAGTTTCCTTTTTTGTGAATTTCAGCTAAAGGCTATATTTGGCCTCAGGGTGAATTATTTTTACAATAATCATTTGATCTTACTAGAGCTGTTTTTCCAGATGACATGTCCCATAAATTCTACAACAGTTTTAAAAGGTGTGGCAGGACCATGTCCCTCATAAACACCCATAATGGCTATCTGCAGTGTTTCTGCCCCGACCATGTACCCTCTCATTGTTTGTTGTGTTTGCAGATGACGAAGATGCTTCAGGGAATGCAAAGAACAACATAAGATTTTTGGCACAAGTCATTCTGATGCATTGGCATCAGTCTCCATAGTCTAAGGAGCTGCATTGAATGCTGTGGATGCATTGACAGAGTACTAGTCTAACTCATCATTTAACATTAATACACTAATTCCAACCTAAAGGAGGAGGATTTGTCTTTTGGTTCCATTGTCATCAAGGACCTGTGACACTGCACATGAGGTAGTGTAGGGTATATTCGTAGCACAAAAATAAGTTAGACTCTCTGTTGTTGTCTAGGGGAGATAGCTACTAATATACAGCCCAAGGTTCGGTGAGTTATTCTGGCAATGAGCCACGAAAGAATTCTGGTCTGCAGATATATATTAGACTTTATTATAGGCAACCAAATAGAAAAATATACACACACCTATATGGCTAATTAGAAACATAAAGTAACAATTTGTTATTGTACAGATATACAATTGGACAACGTAATAAATCACGGATTAGTAAACCAGACGTCACTGATTCGCTCTGCACTGAGGAAAAGCAAGAAATATATTGCTAACCCCTTTGCCCATCCAGGAGAGGAGAGATAAGCCAGTACCTTAGCTCCGTCCAAGGATGCAGCCGTTAGCTAATGCTGGCTCCAGCCCCTTCAGAGGCGAGCCGCAGTAAGTCCGAACCGGAGGTATCTGTGAAAGTCTTATCTCAGACCTGTGGAGGACGGCCTAGCCCACACGTGGGGGCCGTCTGGCGGAAGGCTCAGGGCTCAGGAATCAGGTATGCAGTGCACAGCAGCAGGACCGGTGCAGAAGTCTATATGTCCAGGTGGGGAAAAACCCCAACTCTTTCTCTCTTACTCTCCAACTTACAACAACTGACTAACTAACTAACGTTTCCAGCGCAGAATGCATAATTCTGTGTGAGAATCCTCCGTCATAGGTCCGATGATTGGTGGGCACCAGGCAGTCTGAGGTATTCTCAGCGAATCAGAAGGTCGATGATGAGCAGCTTCTTGCAAACAAAGGAGCCATGGTAAAAGTCAGGCAGAAGCAACAGTATGTAACTTCTGGGCATGTACAAGTGTCCAAGGCCAGCCACGGACAATAGCCTCTGTATGCATGCACACTTAGAAACGCTGTGCAAGCAGTTGCATGAAGGACAGGCTTATAGCTGAACACAGCAAAAGTGAAGTGTAGAATCCATCTTGTTTTGTGCAGTTTGGTTCAGGCCTGAGTTGCTGAGCAGGCCAGAGATTTGCATGTAGAATTGCAGGGGTACCAGCCCTACATCTCCCCCCCCCTTGTAAGATGGAGGATGCTACAAGGGAGTACACTCCATCGTACAAAGCCTAACTAGCGGTACTACTGTGCAGGTCAGAACCAAATGACAAATGATTGACTAATGCATGATAAGTGGATAATACTTCAAGCACAACATGCATGAAAACAATACTGCATGAGGAATAATACAGTGAATACACTCAAGCAATAAAAGAAGTCAAAAGAAAATGACATTGATACAGTCAAGTCAAATCAATCAAAATAATGCATGGTAACTGCAAACTCAAGAGTATATATATAGTATCCAAACCAAAAATGCATATCAGTAATGCAATATAATGTGTTAGTGTAACACTAAGGTGAACACTCAAAAGTAATGAGAAGCCATGTGTAACAGTTAGTAAAATAAACACATGCTATCTATGGAAAAAACAACTCAATTAAGAGTAATGGATAACTTTCAAAGAAAATGTTGACACTTATTCAAAAGTGTGACATTCCAGCAAATCCTGCAGACGCATGGCAGGCAGCAGAGGTGCAGGATGCATAGAGCGATGAAGAGTACGAATCTGTCTCTGTTGATACAAAGAGATAAGAAACTGGAGCACCAACAGAAAGAAAAGACCAGGAACAATGACATGTGACACAAAATCAGTTTGCAAAATGTCCACATCTCGTGAATCAAAGTTATAATCAGCAATGGCAAGGGCGTCCTGGTCAATGGACAGTTCAACTGTGTGAGAGTCCTTATAGTCCAAAAGATAGGTCAAGGCTGCAGTGAAGTCAATCTCATGACCTCGAAACACATCCAAAATCTGGAGCTCTGTTGAAACAGGGTCAGCATCAAGATAAAACAAGGAAACTCCACCAACATTAACAATGGAGTTCTTGGGAACATCAATCAAGCAAACATTGCAGGGTAGAGGAACTCTATTATGAATGTCATGTTTATTCATGGTGACCAGGAGTTCACTCAGAGGGGTGCTAACCAGCCAAACATTGTTGACAACAGCAACTTTCGTCTCTGAAAAGTCATCGTACTTGGTCATGGTAACTTTACATTGTTCTTTCACATTTTCAGCAGACAACCCACAAAGAGCTGTAGAAGTGTCCTTCAGGAAAGGTATACCAGGACACAACCAATGAATGTCTTTAGAGCGTTGGCACATGCCAAGATTAGGCACCACGTATATTAGTGATGCGTGCAACAGACGACTCAAAATGCTTCTGTAAAACATGTCGGGGATCTAGGGACACAAAAACTTTCTGTGTGACAGTCTGGGACTGTGTAATCAGGAAACCAGGCGCATCCTGTAGAACGACACCAGAAAGAGGGCCAGGTTCAATCAATCTGGCAACCTCGGATCCCGCTAACAGCAAAATCAGGAACAGGACCTTCAAAGTCCGGGACTCCATCTGTAAAAGAAAACAAACAGGCTATCCCGCCTCAAGGTTAGCATCACTCACATCAAGAGGTTCATCAGGAAGGAACTTACTGGGATGACACGGTCTAAGCTGATTAATGTGGACCCATTTAAGGGAGCCTTCCCTCTCAGTACTGGACTTCATTCGAATTTGATAAGCAACAGGGGAGGCTTTATCCACAATAGGAAATGGACCGTTCCAGCTAGGTAGAAATTTACAGTCTTTGACCTTATTCTTACCAAAATTGTAGTAGAATACCTTATCGCCAATCTGGTATTCTTTAGAGGTAGTCCTCAAATCATAGTAGGTCTTCCTACCCCTAGCAGCAGTGTCCAAATTCTTTTGGGCAAAGGCACTTTGCAAGTGTTGTCTTAAATGGGCAACATATTCATGAGCAGTTGTAGCAGCAGCGAGATGCACATCATTAGTCCTGTAAAGAAGATGAAGGGGTAAAACCATGTCCCTACCTGTCATCATCTCAAAAGGGGACACACCAGTAGCACGATGACGCGTGGCTCTGATAGCCATCAGGACCAAGGGCAGTTTGATGTCCCAGTCCTTCCCAGAGGAAGAAACATACTTTTTCAAGATACTGATGATAGTTTTGTTTGCTCTCTCCACTTGTCCAGAGGATTGTGGACGATAAGCAATGTGAACTTTGGCCTTCACACCTAGTACCTTCCACAGATGCTTAATGACTTGTCCCGTGAAGTGGGAACCCTTGTTGGATTCCACTCGCATGGGGAGGCCCCACCTGCTGAAAACATGGTTTAACAACAAGGTGGCCGTGGTCTCGGCGGTACAGTTGGGTGCTGGGATGCACTCGACCCACTTAGTAAATAAGCAGGTAACTGTCAACATATATTTGTTGCCTCGAGAGGATCGGGGCACGGGGCCGATCCAATCAAACTGGAGATCAGACCAGGGCATGGTCAGACCTCTGTTTCTCAAAGGTGCTCTATGAGAAGGAGCTGCAGGTTGAAATCTGCAACAGGTCAGACAACCTTTAGTATACAATTGTACATCTTGGTACATGTGGGGCCAGTAGGCCACTTGCTTCAACGTTTCATAGGTTATTCGGTCACCTCTATGACCGGCACAAGGTTCATCATGAGCATGCTGTAACATGACTCCTCGGAAGGCCCGAGGTACCACCCATTGCACAATACCATGCTTACTCGTCCGTATCAACAGATCTTTCTGGAGTTGGAACATGTCCTTGGAGATGTAGAGGATCCTCAGTTCCTCATCGTCCTGACAATCCTCCAGAGTTAATGGGTGTTCCTGGGGGTTCTGCAGAAAAAGGTAGAAACGTCCAAGAGTAGGATCTTGTTTCTGGGCTTGCACGAGGTCGAGATCTGTGCTCTCGCCACACCATTGAACCACAGGGGTCATGGTGGATAATTGAGCTTGTCGCCGGGTAACCGCCATCACCAGTTGAAGCTCATTGGTCTCGGGAGCCTCCAACTGCCAGAGGTCTCCAGAGACAGCACCCTCCTTGGCAAGCTGATCAGCTAGATTATTTCCAATCTTGTCAGGATTATCAACACGGGAATGACCTTTCACTTTCTTCCAGTAGATGGTCATGTCATTTTCATGAGCTACCCTGTCCAAGGCCAGAATCAATCCGGCATGTTTGACAGGTTTCCCTTTGGAATTCAGCATATTGTTAGATTTACAATCGGGTAAGTGGGAAACAAAATTCTGTCGGACGTAGTCTGAATCAGTACAGATGGTTAGGGTGTGAACCCCTCCCTGAGCAGCGGACTGGAGAGCTGCCAGGGCTGCAGCTAGCTCTGCATACTGATTAGTCTTGGTACCTAGACGGTACTTGAAGGGTTCACAAGGGTGGTTCTGGTTCCAAACCACACCTATACCTGCTACCAGTTCATGGTCAGGCTCTCAACGGTAAGCACAACCGTCCACATACACCTTGGGGTAGCCTTTACAGAGGTTCTCATCATAAGGACGATGACGAGAAGGCTCAGGCGTACATGACTCCATTTCGGTGTCTAAATTACCCACTAAAGGTTCTCTGGCAGTGCAATCGTGCAATTCAGCCAGGCCCTGTGCGGCGGCATCCTTGCGGTTTTGAGCATACCTGACCTCCAGGGGCCAGCCCTGAAGTGCTAAGGTCCAGGAGACAATGTGACTGTTTGACACTTGTCCTGATTTAATCCGATCACTGCCTAGGAACTTGATGGGTTGGTGATGAGTCTCAACAACCAACCTCTCACCTTGGATATAACTGCGGAAATATTGGAGGGCCCAGACTGTGGACAACAAGGATTTCTCACAGTCAGAGTATTTCCTCTCCACTTCCGTTAAAGCTTTGCTGGCATAGGCAATAACTTTCCTATCTGTGTCATGCATCTGGTACAGAACAGCACTCATAGAGTGATCGGTGAAACCTAGTTCCACGAAGAATTCTCTGCCACTCTTGGATAGGCAAGACAGGGAGCTCGACTCAAAGCTGCCTTCAGCTCTTCTAGAGCTGCCTCTTGGTCGGGATTCCATACCCAAGGTTCATCTCTTTTGAGGAGTTTGACCAGGGGTTGGGAAATCTCCGCATATTGATCCACAAATTGGCGTGAATAATTGCAAACGCCCAAGAATGAGCGCAGCTCACTCACGTTGGTCGGACGTTTGAGTTGTTGCAAGGCCGCAATTCTCTTCCTTTGAGGCCGCAGTCCCTCAGCAGAAACTTCGTAACCCAAATAATTGAGGGATTTCCGGCACCATTGGCCCTTTGACAAGGACAGCTTTGCTCCCGCAGCTTTCAGTTGCTGGAAGACATGCTCTATTTCTTGCAAATGGTCAGTGAAACTGGTGCTCTTCACCAGAATGTCGTCTACATAGACGAGGGTGCCTCTAGTCTCAGCATCAGGCAAAGCCTTATGGAGGAAAATATTGAAGTCTGCTGGGGCATTCAAATAACCAAACGGTGTCCGATTCCAAGTATATTGTCGCCTACCGAAGGTAAAAGCCAGCTTATGCTGATCTTCTGGATGGACAGGTATAGTCCAAAATCCTGAGGCCAGATCCAGGCTGGTAAAGTACCTGGCACCCTTGATGGTGGCTAAGTTCTGTTCCAGATGTGCCATAGGCCATCTGGATAGAGGTACCTTTTTATTAAGCTGGCGATAGTCCAAAGCTAAGCGCCAGCTAGAATCCTTCTTGATGACAGGCCACAGTGGGGCATTGTAAGTACTGTTGCATTGACGTATAATTCCCTTTTGTTGCAGGGAATTAATGATTTCCTGAACGGATTCATAGGAGGCCAATGGGATTTTATACTGTCTCACAAAGACAGGTTTACTGTTTGGATCCGTAGGAATACGGGTGACATGTAGGTCGGTGAGACCACAGTCATAAGTGTCAGTGGCAAACAGGTCCTTGTGACGGTACAGCAGTTCTTTTAATTGGGCCTTTTCTGACTCATCAGTGCAGGCGTCTGCTTCAGCAAGTTTTTCCGCAACCATTTCACCAAATCCCAGAACAGGTTTATTTGAGGGTATTTCAACCTTCTCCTCAATCTCATCTTGGAGAGAGGAGACCTGGATGGCTTGGACAGCATGGGGCTCCCCCCCCTGGTGGGTGAGGGAACTAACAGCCTCATCAAGTTTACTTGACAAAATCAGATGGTCAGACTCGAGGTCCACCTGTGAGGTCACAGCACTATGTGGCCAGACAAACTGTAAGGTGAGGAGGCCTCGGGGTGAGGATCGAACGCACGCAGGGGTCCCCCCCCCCCCTTCACAGATGTTCCAGGGAACAGGGGCTTCCCCAATAATCTGGAGACCCAATTCCACACTTGGGAACGATTCTCCCACTAGGAATCCCAGGGGTTCGCCTTTCACAAGGTGAATGCGATCTGGATTTGGATTGGTGAGCAATAAGTGTAAGGAGGGAGCTGTGGCCTCCATGCAGGGTATGGGACCCATGGCTAGGCCCAGCTCCTCAAAACGGGAATTTGGACTGAAGAAGACCAAGTTGTCTGAGACCACATGTCCTCGGGTCACCTGTATCGGCAGGGGACAATCCTGTACCCTCCCAGGTATGTGGATGTCTTCTGCACAGACCACTTCACAGACTTGAGGGATAGTCTGACCAGCCCGTAGGGATGGGCGGGCACCAGAGAAATCCACCGGAGCTCCTTCCATCCTACTCCAGAGGATGATGTTCACAAAATCCACATAAGTTCCCAGTCGAACAAGGCAATCTGAGCCTAAGGAGAGGGGCACCTCAAGTCCTCTGATGATGGAGAAGGTGTGCCGAAAACCTTTGACCCCAACTTGTAATGGGAGATTGCAGTAGCCCATTAATGTCTTGAGCCCTTCCCCAGGCACTTGGAACGAAGTCTTCGCTCCCATTACGCAATCAAGGGTAAGCTGTTGTTTGAGCCGATAGAAAAGAGTCTCACTGATGAGGGAGTGGTCACAGTGGGGTAATAGGTAGGCCCTTTCCTTTTGGGACATGCCCACCTGCACATATATAAAGGGACCTTTCTCAGCCGAGAATATGTCCGTCAGTCTCCTAGGGTGATCTAGGCAGGGATGGGATGGAGGAGGGGTTTGCACCTCACAACCTTCCACAGGTTCCTTCAGGAATATCTGCAGGCAGTCAGTATCAAGGACAATGTTAGCTACTGAACCCACTGCAATGGAAACCACGTCGCTGATGCCCTGATCCTCATCTCCAGCCCTTTCATACTGGAGCTGAAGGATTTGGGGATCAGCTGACCTCTGGAAATTAATCCTGATGGACTTGTCTGTGCGTTCCACCGAACAAGGACCACTGACTCTGCTGTCATGTTTTACCCAAGCATAAGGTATGGGATGTGTGACCTGTGTCCAGATCACTTCCTGGACGTAGTCCAGAATGGGGCGTAACCGATTCAGGAGCTCATTGCCAATCAAGAATTCTTCCCCAGGGCACTTAGTAATGATGACAGGATGTTTCACCTGTAATTTTCCAATTTGGAGGTTAAGCCAGACCTGCCCCATAGACTCTATGGGCTGATTCCCATAAGCTGCGAGTGACAAATCACTGGGTGTGACGTGTAGGGTCCTCTGACTCCCCAAGGAAGCAGTGAGTCTATCAAAGAGACTCGAGGTAATCAGGGTAGCCTCAGAGGCTGAATCTATCAGGCCCTCACAGAGAAAAGCCTGCTGAATTGTAACAGGAACAGTGTACCTCTGTCCTTTTGGCTTGAGTTTACCCAGAAAGTACTTGTGCTTCCTGATGGTGTCAAAGGCTGGACCCTCGCTGTCCATGGCAGGACTGTCACTCTGTGTCCCTGGGGTGGCATCCACGGCTGGCTGCACCTGTGCAATAGTGACCTGTGGGACAGAAACAAAGTCGGTTAGTCATTCAGTCGCCTTAAAAGGGGAAGAGGAGTCAACCAGTTCCTCCTCTGGCGTCTGATGCTTTGCTTGGGGCTTAGGAGGCGCACTACTAGCAGGAGCCTCCTGTGAGGAGCTGAAGGCAATGCTAGCCTTCATCATATCTGTCAGCTCGCTTATTCTCTTCTCCAGTTCCAGGTATTTGTCAAAACCGGGCTTTCTCTTCCAGTTCCGGTTCTGTGGAGTGAAACGCTGATTCCCAGAGCGCTGCTTAGACCCAGATGACTGGTTATTCTGGGGTGGCCTGGGAGGATTCTGTGGAACAGAAGGAGAAGAGTTATTTTCTAACGAAAGAGTGGATTTTACAGCACTAACACACTGTTTTGGCTCTCTGGCCTTGCTGGGAGCCCGGACTGTGCTGCCAGTATTGGTTGCTCTCATGTTGGGAACAGCTTCCCAAATCCACTCAGCATGTTCTATCACACGTGACAGGGGTTCGTGACGCTTGTCAGACATATAAGGCTTGATAGATGGAAGGAGCAACTGACAGTAAAGATTACGAAACTCCTGATGGTGTTCTATTGTTTCCCAAGAAGGGTCACTCTGGAAGAAAGTCTGCCTAAGTCTGTAAGCAAACTCTCGGGGAGTTTCATTTTCCCTATGAGTCATACTAAATGCTGCCTGCTTTGCGGCAATATCATCAGGATATGGCCCATAATGTTTCTTTAGTGCCTGTTCAAAAATGACAATGTCCTTCTTTTCATCATCTGCCATGGCCCGAATAAATTGCTGGCAAGGCACATCAAAAGACCATGGAAGATACAGAACCATGTCCTCCCCCCTGGTAATGTTCAGTGCCCGAAAGGCATCTTTGACTGCAGCTAAATGTACATTTATGGTGGCATGACCAGTTTTCTCAAAAGGAGTGACCATGCTCCGCAAGGTCTTGATAATTTGCAATTGTGCGACAGAGGCACCTTCATTTGTGTGTTTTCCTTGCAGGACACGGGCACATAAGGGATTTTGCGTCCCTTCAGCTCCCTCTGGTGGTCGCTGCTGGTACAGTTTGCCATCACTCGGGGGATTTCTCACCCCCCCCTCCACCGCTCCCTGTATGGGGAGGGGTCGAGAGTAGGGTGTTTCACTCCGCCCTGTTTCTCTCCTGTGCACATGCGCTGATGGGAGAGAACTGACTCTGTTCTGGAAAAGCTGCCGTTCTACACTGGGCAGGGTTTCCAGTGGCAAACTGTCGTCATCTACCCTCTGGTACTTCGAGAAGCCCAGAGGGCTGAAATTATCCCTGTACTCTGTCTCATTACCCTGAGCGGTGGACACACACGCCAATTCAAAACAGTCAGCTCTTAACTGCTGGATTTCTAGGTTAACTCTGTATTTCCTGCCCACATTCCTGACGTGCAACAACTAGCTGCCTTTGCAGATCGGCTGTACGCCGTCTCTCTGCACTGAGAGCAGACTCTGTGGCATCGAGCTCAGCCATCAAAGCACTTTCTCATTGCTCAAAAAGAGAAGCGTCCGCTTTTAACCTCTTGGTTTGGGCGGATAATTCAGTTCTACAAACTGTCAGAAACTGCAATTCCTTTTGATCCTGTTCACCCCGCCTCTTAAGAGCGGAAACCTGAGCCACTAGCTCTTGGCATCGCAGACACCACAGGCTAGTAGTACCTGGTGAAAAGAGGCTATTGCTAGCCCGTCTGGTCGCCTCAGCCTGAAGTTCGTCAACTTGATGACGTAACTCAGCACTCTGCTTTTCACACTGGTTAGCTGTCTCCTTAGCACACTGTATCTGACTGTGAGCAGTCCTTAAATCAGACTCTAGCGATTCAGATTTAGTTTGCAGGTGACATAATGCCTTCTGCAATTTGTCAGTAAAAATATGCAGCACACAGGCATGTTCAGCTACCATATCCACCGGTAATTTAGCCTTATGAGCAAGAAGCCGGTCTAGGAACTCACTGAAAAAGCTATCAGCCCTAACAAGCTCTTGCGTATCTGTTGTAAGGCACTTAGAAATTCTTTCAATGTGGTCGGCAGTGGTATCTTTCGACCAACATAGGGAAGCTAATTTCTGGAATGCCAAATCAACCTTATCTGCGTGAGCCATCGTAAATCACTAGCTGAGACTGTCTGTAAAAACAAACACAGGGCACAGCGAGAAGTACTCTAATGCAGAGAGCCTGTAATGGGGGTTGCAAAGCCGTCTCACAGACAATGCTCTCTGGCCACAAAACCCTCAGCATAAACCGCTGCGTTGACCACAATAGGACAATGCAGAAATATTACACAAATTCTGAGAGGCGTGGCACATTCAGAAACACTCATCCCTTGGAAGAGACCCCATATGTAGGGTATATTCGTAGCACAAAAATAAGTTAGACTCTCTGTTGTTGTCTAGGGGAGATAGCTACTAATATACAGCCCAAGGTTCGGTGAGTTATTCTGGCAATGAGCCACGAAAGAATTCTGGTCTGCAGATATATATTAGACTTTATTATAGGCAACCAAATAGAAAAATATACACACACATATATGGCTAATTAGAAACATAAAGTAACAATTTGTTATTGTACAGATATACAATTGGACAACGTAATAAATCACGGATTAGTAAACCAGACGTCACTGATTCGCTCTGCACTGAGGAAAAGCAAGAAATATATTGCTAACCCCTTTGCCCATCCAGGAGAGGAGAGATAAGCCAGTACCTTAGCTCCGTCCAAGGATGCAGCCGTTAGCTAATGCTGGCTCCAGCCCCTTCAGAGGCGAGCCGCAGTAAGTCCGAACCGGAGGTATCTGTGAAAGTCTTATCTCAGACCTGTGGAGGACGGCCTAGCCCACACGTAGGGGCCGTCTGGCGGAAGGCTCAGGGCTCAGGAATCAGGTATGCAGTGCACAGCAGCAGGACCGGTGCAGAAGTCTGTATGTCCAGGTGGGGAAAAACCCCAACTCTTTCTCTCTTACTCTCCAACTTACAACAACTGACTAACTAACTAACGTTTCCAGCGCAGAATGCATAATTCTGTGTGAGAATCCTCCGTCATAGGTCCGATTGGTGGGCACCAGGCAGTCTGAGGTATTCTCAGCGAATCAGAAGGTCGATGATGAGCAGCTTCTTGCAAACAAAGGAGCCATGGTAAAAGTCAGGCAGAAGCAACAGTATGTAACTTCTGGGCATGTACAAGTGTCCAAGGCCAGCCACGGACAATAGCCTCTGTATGCATGCACACTTAGAAACGCTGTGCAAGCAGTTGCATGAAGGACAGGCTTATAGCTGAACACAGCAAAAGTGAAGTGTAGAATCCATCTTGTTTTGTGCAGTTTGGTTCAGGCCTGAGTTGCTGAGCAGGCCAGAGATTTGCATGTAGAATTGCAGGGGTACCAGCCCTACAGTAGAAGCTGGGGTGTATCAGTACTGGAGCCTGTTGGAGTGAAATGTTATGAGTATCAAGGTATTGGAGGAACTGATGACCTCAAAACAGCCTCTATATGAGGGCTGATGATCTTTCTCTGTACTGGGGTGGGGGGGGGGGGTGAGTTCCTGCACCATTCTCCAGGGCCCTGTGAAGCCTGCTGCTTTTCCTAAGCAGTCTCTTAAACCACCATCCGTCTCTACAGCTTTTGTTGATGGTAGCCCCGAAGGAGCAGTTCCTGGAGAGCTTTGAGGATAGAGTGAAGGTGATCTTTGCATTACTTCGTCTACCTTGATGTTGCTGCATGGAGACATCAAGCCTATCCGTAAGATGCAGACTGCTTGTGGGAGAATCGGTGTCATCAAAGGACCTAGACTCCAATGATTACCTGGCCTGTATCAGGCGGTGACCATTCACTGAGGCATTGGAGATCATCTGTGCATGGACACTCTCCTTGCAGCCCTACACTCCCAAGAGGAGTGCATCTTATGAGTATTCTGTGTCAGAATTGGAGCAGTCCTGGGAGTCTTAATATGATTTGGATTACTATTTGGAGGAGAGGTCGCCAAGCTTACCCTTGGATCTCTTATCACCTCAGAAGAGGAGAAAGTCATCTCTAGTGGAGCTGTCTTTTATTGATTTTGTAAGGGAATGGCTAAGTCCATTCCTTCTAAGAGATGGCAAAGAACCAGGGCAGAATCTTAGGAAATCTTTGAATTATTTGCGGCGACTCCACCCAAGAGACAGAGAGTGCCCATTCACAGAATCCTTAAGGATGTACAGATGAAGATGTGGAAGACCTCGCTCTCTGTATAACCTCTAAACAAGAAGGTCAACTCAATGTATGCAGTATAAAATGCTCCTAGATTCGAGAAACTGCAGCTGCCACATTACTTCATGGTCGCCGAATCTGCTCTCCAAAGTACCACTCTTTGGTGCCCCTGGGGATTGAGGCTCTGTAACTGAAGTCTTTTGTGAGGAAAACTGAAAAAACTATGCTTGCATCCCATATAGTATCCTTCCAGCTTTTGATGGGCATGCACTTGCAATTCATCATGTGCAGTTTGCCAGAATTTGCAGTGTGTCTCTCCCTCCAGAGAAAGGCGAGCAACCCAATTCCCTAGTGGTAAAAGAAAAGGCATGCAGAAAATACATATACTTTGGGATCAAGCAGGAAGTTGATCCTCTCATATGGGTGACTTCTGCACCGACAGAGCCCTCATGGAAGCATCCCCTCAGCTTTCAAAGAAAGCCTTTGGGAGATGCTACCATGCATGCTTGGTCCCCTTCCCGCCCAAGGGTGCCATCTTACTCAATCTCCTTTTTTTCCACGAAGCCCTTCAGATGTTCCTGGAAAAAGTTGATTTTTTTTTCTCTTGAGTTTCATACTCTCCTCCGATACTGCACCAGTACTCTTCCCGCCACCCGACCTTGCTGTCTCAGCATCGAGTTCATGTTCCTTTTTGTAGTTTTTCATTTATGGTGTTTTTGCACCCTTTTTTTCCTTGGCAGCCCGGCGGGTCTTTGACCTTGCTGGGGTACTTTTTTCCCCCCATGGCTGCCGGTGGCTTCAAGAAGTATAATCGGTGTACCAAAATTGTCCTTGACCGACATACACGACTGCTGCCTTTGCTGCCTTGGGCTGGACTCTGACCCTGCAGCATGCGGTCTCTGCAAAAAGCTGTCCAGCAAGGCCCTCAAGAGCCGCCAGCAACAGCACAATAAGTTTTTCCCCGGTGCCTCCGAAGGCCAGGGCCTCATCTGAAGCCGCAAAATCTCAGGCGGGCCCTTCCGAACCTAAGCAGTGCCATGGTTCTTCAGAAAAGGGGCCTCCCTCAAGGGAACCCAAGAAGAAGGAAACCTTGAAAGCAGCATCTCTGGATGGATCCAACAGGCCGGGTACGTCCTGAACCAGGTCCCGCAGTCCAAGATGCTTGTCCGAGGGATCAGAGAGGGAGCGGCCTGCGAAGGTCCCCCGAAAGGAATCGATCTTGGACCGGCCTTGGTCGCCAGACACCATCCTCATCAAGGACTCCCCTTTGGGGGAACCAACGTCTGGCCTGAGCCCCTCAGTGCCCACACCAATGGCTGTGGAGCCTTCTGTGTTAGAGTTCAGAATGGTGGCCTGGAGCGCAGTTTGTCTGCTTTCATGGACCAGTAGTGGGTGCTGTTGTCTGGTACTACCAGTTCATCTGCCCGACCACCGTCCCTCTATGTCAAAGACATCCACGGAGGCCGAGTCGATCCTCAAGGTCCTTTTGGCCTTGAGTCGATCCTCGGCCATGGTCTCGATCTAGTTCATGTTCGACATGGCCATGATTGTCCCCAGCCAATGCGCTCGGCGCCAGCCATGGGGCCTCAGAGGGCTGTGGGCCGGGGTCTGCCCCAGTGCCTACGGACCATCCTTCCTTCGAGTCCTTCACTGACTACTCAGAGTGGAAGATGGAGGATGAGGAGTCACCTGACACCCATTGCCCGACACCCGTCGCCACTGCGATGTCCCCTCGGACTCTCCTGCTTTGGAGCCCGGCGCTGGTATCTGCCGGAGGACATGGGGTTCCTTGACTTTGTCAAGGACATGTCCAAGGCCCTAGCATCCTTGACTGAATTGGAGAAGGACTCTCGGGGAGATGAGTTAGAAATCCTCCAGTACAAGGCCCCTCTGAGGGAATCGCTCATGGTGCCCATCCATCCCACCCTGGAAGGGCTGATGCTCCACATGTGAGAAACGGTGGCATCTGTGCCAGTGGTGAGCATGCGGCTTGACCCGATGTACCGAGTCCACCAGATCCCAGGCTTCCAGAAGTGTCAGCTGCCGTACAACTCCATGGTGTTGGAGTCGGCCATGCGTTGACTGAAGAGTCAGAAGATTCACTCCTTAGTTGCTCTCCCTCCCCCCCCCCCCCCCCCCGGCAGGGAGGCATGCACCTTGGACACCCTCGGCCGAAGATGTTACTAGGGCTCGATGCTCATCTGCCGCATCCAGGCCTACCAGTTGTACATGAACATGTTCCTGAGAGATCTGGTGAAGGAACTCACCGGGTTCTCAGCTGGTGTGTCTGAGGAACCCCTGCTGCAATTCTGAAACCTGGCAAAGGCCGTCGATGAGTGCTCCGTTTGTGTCTCAGGCAGCCTATGATGATTCGAGTCGGCGGCTCGAGTAGCAGCAGCAGGCATCGGTGCCCGACGCCAGGCTTGGCTTCAGTCATCCAACCTCGAGCAGTAGGTTCAGGATAAATTGGTTGGTGTGCCATGCCAAGGAGAGAACCTCTTTGGCAAGCCCATGACCAACAAAGCTGCCGAGCTGAAGACAGAGTTCATGACGAGAACTAGGCTCTCCCAAAAAGGCCGCTGTCCCTCCCAACAGAAGAGCTCAGGTAAAAAGCCCTTCTACCTGAGGAAAGGGGCTGCTTACAGAAACTACCCACCCTTTCAATCCTCCCCAGCAGGGTCAGCAGGCCAAGGGACATGGGCATGGCCCTTGTAAGCAGAAGGCTCCCAAACCCCAGGTGCCGGCCCTGACCCAGCCAGGGGGTAGCTTTTGACTCCTTGGGCATAGCCTCTCCACCCCGAGGAGGCCAGCAGCCCACATAGGGATGTCTGATCCACTGTGCCCAAATGTGACTAACCATCACCACTGATTCCAGGGCCCAGGAGGGCTACCTCCTCCATCTGACTCGGACACCTCCTCCTTATTTTCCAGGAGAGCCCCTCAGGTCTCCCCTCCACCGGGACCTTCTACTGAAGGAGCTTGCAGGTCTTCTCGAGGACAAAGCAATGGAGCCAGTGGCCCACCATCTTGAGGGCAAAGGGGTTCTACTCCAGGTACTTCCTTGTGCCAAAAAACAGGAGGCCTAAGGTCAATCCTCGACCTGCGCAAGCTCAACAAGTTCCTGTGTGGGAAAAGTTCAAGGTGCTCTTCCTTGGAACATTGCTGCCTTACCTCCAGCAGGGAGATTGGCTATGCTCCTTGGATCTGAAGGATGTATATACCCACATCCTCATTTACCCCAACCACAGGCAGTACCTGCGGTTCATGGTGGGGGGCGGGCACTACTAGTACAGGGTGCTGCCTATGGGTTTTCGGTAGCCTGTAGTTGGGGAGTCCCATATGTGAGGACTGACGTCTGCTTGTTCTCGGAGGAAGTGTAGTTACTCATCTGTTACAGGTGTTCTCCAGGGACAGCAGGAATCAGTTCTCAAAACCCTTCCTTCTCCCCTTGGAATTGTTTCTTTACTATATTTTATTTTGCTGTCTTTTAGCTATGTCATCTGAGCAAGATGGCACCCTTGGGCGGGAAGGGGACCACGCTTGCATGGTGGCATCTCCCAGGGGCTTTCTTTGAAAACTGGGGGGATGCTTCTGCGAGGGCTCTTTTTGGTGCTGACGTCACCCATTTGTGAAGACTGATTCCTGCTGTCCCTGGAGAACACCTATTACAGGTGAGTAACCACGCAGTCTAGGCGACCTATGATATTTTCAATATGACATTGATGTCGGAAGACTTTTTCTTTGGAGCCCATCAAATGTACCATCACTACAGGAAATGGATTTTGTGCAGAAGTGCCAGTTTTTTTGTATTTTGCTATTTTGCCACTATTGTTAGTTTTCTTCCTCCTGCCCAGGGCTGGCCCCAGAGTTGGTTCAAGGTTTTAGCACCTTAGGCAAACTTTTAAGCCTTATGTTCCCCCTTGCTGTCGCTCTTTTGTTTAGCTTTGAATGCCATGATCTTTACTGTGCATCCCCCTCCAGAAGAGAAGCTTCTGCCCTAGGCAACCACCTAGTTTGCCTAATAGGCCGACCCAGTGGCTGCCATGAGTCTTTTTTTTTTCCTCATTAATCTCTTAGCTAGGTTTTTCAATTGTCTTGTTAGTTTCCTTTCTTTTTTGTGTCTCACCTCTGTAGGCTGCATTTCGGACTCAGGTGCCCCAGTTTAGTAAATGTTTTCACAATCGAGTTATTTGATTTCTTTTCAGAGATAATGTGCAAGAGGCTGCGACTCTTATCAAGCAGCATAGCAATATTCTCAAGACCAACTTCAAGCCTACTTCTGACCCAACCTCCTCAACATTCAGGAGGTATCATAGCAGAGGATATAGGAAGACTGTTACTTTCATAGATATGGGCACCCTCCTGCCTCCCGCTCAATCCAGACAAAACAGGGACCAGTCTCTTGCTTTTGACAGCAGAAGTCCCAGCCTGCTTCATAGCCAAAACCCGGGACAGGGTTTGGTGCTCTCCACCAGAATATAACTAGTATTTTAGTGCTAGTATCAGGCAGCCTGCCAGTAGGAAAAAGGCTATGGTTCAACACAAACCACTTGAGGTTAGCTTCCATGGAAGAGATTTGCAAAGCCGTGATGTGGACTTCTGGTCACATATTCACTTCTCACTAATGCCTAGAAAGGGACTTCTGATGTGATAGTAGGTTTGTCTAGTCCGTTCTCTAGAATCTGTTTAAAGACTAGTATTCAGTTCCATCCCTCCCTTATCCCAGTTATCATTTTGTTCAGCTAGGTGCAACACATTAGTCCCCTTTTTCTTTTGAGGCAGTCTGTAACTAGGAATTCTCGTGTGAGGACATTATCCTGCTTTTCCATGGAGAACTCCTGCTATGGGTGAGTAACTGTTTCTTTTCTCTAAGTTACTCACCTGTAGCAGGTGTTCTCTGTGAACAGCAGGATAAGTCCTTAGGAAAACCCTTTATAGTTTGCTTAGCTATTGTAGCAGAATGAGTCAGTTCTACTCAGAAGCAGGTGGAAAATGGCACATATGTGTGGCGGAGCGCTTCCAGAAGGTAGTCGGGAAAGCTGTTCCTGTGCAGGCTCTGTCCAGTAATGTCACCTTTGTATGAGAGTAGCTTTTGTTATCTTGGTCAAACATTCATATGTGTCATACAAATAATTGTGTATTTCAGTAAATGCAGTGAAAACAGCAGTAGCATAAAGCCAAAATTTTATAAAGTGATCAAATTTTTGGAGTATATATAAGCCAAGACAATTATTTGATCTCTTATTTACATAAAAAAAATAATTTGTATAGAAATATTGCAAAACAGAAGAATTACAAAATTTGGAGCCATTTGTTTTGAAATACATCTGTTGCACGTATCATGTTATAGACGTTTTCTTTGCTGTTTTCATTATAACCAAATTTCCTTTTTATGGCTTGGTTTATTTGAACAAAAAATTCTAGTCTTTAATAATGATTGTATCAAGGGCTTTTGAGGGGGTACAGGGTTACCAGTACCTTTTTCATTGCCTGCTAAAATTGACCCATGGTTCTCATGTATTAATAAAAGAGTCCTGCATATGAGTATCAGCACCTTTTTTGCTAGGAAAAATGCACAGATTGTATCAATTATCAATCTTGTAATCTTACATCTTGAAAATACAAATTTAATTTACTGTAAGCTAGTTTTCCCTGTTTATACAATGATGCTATGTTTTTGTAGATAACCAGCGAAATGGCAAAGCATATTCATTTTAAAATTGTACTGTGAAGTTCACTGTCTTTACTTTGTTAGTTATCCACCACCTCCCTCCCTTCTCCCTCCCTTTCTTGTTCAAGTGGAGAGGATATAAGGAGAATGCAGATGCTCCATGTCATAAACGAATGCGTTTGGAAGGTACAGTACTTGTAGATATTTATTTTCATTTTAATTCACTCTTAATTTTCATATTTTTTTAAAGCTTCTATGCATCTACACCATCACTAAATTCCTCTTCCTTAATTTTTCTTGCATCAAAAATACTGGCACTTATTTTTTTTTCTCCCTTAAGCTCCTTGTAGACAGACTTATGATCTGTGATATATTTTAGTAGTGACCATAAAATGGATCAGATTTGTTATAATTAGTTGTTTGCTGTGTTCATATTTTGGAATAATTATAAAGTTATGATCAGTGCAAAAGTAGCCAATAAGCAATCTAATAGTTAATATGGAAAATAAAGGACATAAATCAAAGAAAGAGCAAAGTCCTCTGAATAAGGCCATAGATGTTTTAATGTAGGCATATGCTTGTCTCCTAGTTTTAAACATCAGATTATAAATTGATGAAAAATCCTGTGTTAAATAGATATGGAAATTGACTATGTAATATAAATGCTTAATCTTGAAAATTTCAAGTTTTCCAGTTGCTGCTAAAGAAAGGTAGTCTTCCTTATTTTGAAAGTAAAGATCTATGATTTCTGCTTTTCAGCATTTTTAGGAGTCCTGTTTAGTTTCATATTTAATAAATGCTTTCCATAGTGTCCCTCCAATCCAGTCCAGACTCTAATGGGTCTTCATCCCCTTCCAGAAGATTGGAGACTGAGAATTCCAAGCTTTGGTGATATCACCCCATAAAGGGAATGCATTCCTATCACTTAACAAATATCTTCCGTCTCCAAGCAGAAGGGGAAGAGCCTTGCTTAGTCTCTGCTCTTAGTTGAGAATTCCTTGAATGAATTAAAAAGAAAAAGCAGGTGTGTGTTTAGTGAGTTGACAGGTATTTTACCTGGAGCCATGTCTTATTGTTGGCAGTACTGAAGAGGCTGCCCCAGAGCTGTGTTTTATTTTGAAAGAACATCAGGATTAAGTTAGCCCAAACCTGTTTAGTCGGCAGAGGTCTTAACCGGTAAGCAAACCCAATGGTGTTGATTCTCTGCAGTATGGTGAAAGCTTTTTGTTTTGCTCGTGGCACTGCCTTTAGTGGCAGTTGCTTTATGCATAGCGGAGCCATTTTAAAAATCATTCTCTTTGTTCGGGAGAAGGCAGCTGTGGGGGCAAATTCCTTTTCTGGTTTCGTTTATCAGTGTGAGTTGGATAGCATTTGTCTTTGGTATTATTCAGCTTTCCTCTTCTTACGGACATACTTCGAAAACAGTTTGTGCTGTGTGTGGTTTGTGTTGGGGGCCGTTTGTTGCTCACAGGGACGGTAAAGACCTAATAAGCTGATCAGAAAGCTGGAAATAGCTTGTTCAGCACAACAGAGAGAGAAGGGACTTCTAGCCTTCTTTCTGCATCGGTAAGTGGAGTTCAAGCCATAATGGCTAATGCGGGATTAGCTGATGGACAGGCAGTGGGTTTTGATGAGGCACCGGTGTTAGAGGAACTATTGAGCAGTCTGAGGAGGAGGTTAATAAGTCAAGGGGGATTGCAGAAAGTTGCTGGTGAAGAGAATAGTGATCCATTCTCTCCTGATTTTGTACTTTTGATGCATTAAAAAAAAAGGTCATAAACTCCAGCATCTTTCAGTAACTGCTAAAAAAAATCTCATGAGATGGTTTTTACCCTCAGAGGTAGCACCACCAGTGTATCTGTAGAGGTAGACTCAGATATTTCTGGGGAGTCGGAAGATCCCCTTGAGGGGCTGTCTGGATTCAATACTAAAGTTTCTCGGTCAGGTATTGAGGGGACAGTTTCTGGCAGGTGAAGACCCACATATCATTAGGGTTTTCCATCATGAAGAGCTCGGAGGTCTCATTGTTCATTCATTAAAAGCTCTTCATATTCTGTTTGATGCTCAGGTGCAGGACCCCCCTCTGGAAGATCCCTTATTACAGGGTATTCGCATCTCAGAAATGGCTTTCCCAATTCATAGGGCTATTATGCAAATGATTGAAATGAATGGGGATCCCCGGGGGCAGGGTTAAAGGGGAAGAGCGAATCATGTCACATATATTTATTTGATTTTATATACTGCACTCTTTTGAAATCGGGGCAGTTTACACAGAACAAGAACTTTAAACATTTTACATTGAACAGGGATGTCAACTTTGATATCAACTGGAGAACTATGTACATAATACCTGTTTCCTAAGGGCTTAGTATGAGGGTAGACTGTGCCTTGAGAATGGCAGGCCTATGATAATATATGGTTATGCTACATGGTCATAGTAAAGGTGGAATAGATGATTCTCCAGGACCAAGCAGGAAGTCAGTCCTCACATGTGGGTGTCATTGGCGCCGATGAAGCCCCAGCGGAGCATTTCCCCAGCTTTCTATGAAAGCATTTGGGAATGCAGGCACGCATGCACGGTTCCCTTCCCTCCTAAAGGTGCCATCATACCTCAGTTGCTTTTTTTCCGAGAAGCCCACCGGACGTGTGTCCTGTTCTCCCGGTTAAAAGTAGATTTTTTTCGGCGAATATCGCTATTTCTTCTTCCAGTTCGACGACGGTTCCCCTCCCGCCGGGTTCGGTACACCGGTATCGAGCCCGATTCTTCTTTTTCGTTTTTTGCCCTTCGTGGCTGGCGTTCGCGCCCTTTTTTCCATTTTTCCCTGGAAGGCCGGTCTTTTGACCTCGCGGGGACTCTTTTTTTTCCCCGATGGCTTCCAGTGGCTTTAAGAAGTGTGATCGTTGTAGAAAATTAATGTCTCTCACCGACACACACGACTGCTGCCTCCGGTGCCTCGGCCCTGACCACGACCCTAAATCATGCAGGCCATGTGGGAAGATGTCTTCCAAGGCACTGTGAAGTCGACAGCAGCAAAAGGAAAGGCTTTTCTCGGACTCGGCCTCCGGCCGGGCCCGGACCTCGTCTGAGGCCTCGACATCTCGGGATTCCGATCCTGAGCGCCGTCGAAGCTCCTCGGACAGGGGGTCCCCCGACCGGGAACGTAAGAGGAAGAAGCGGCTCGCGAGGGCGTCATCGGAGGAGGTCCCTGGCTCCTCGAGGGCCAGGTCTAAGACCCCTGACAGTTGCCCCGGGCCCGTGGACCAAGAGAAGCCTGCCAAAGTTCCTCACATGGAGCCGGATTCTGCTGGACACGTAAGCCCCATAGTCCTCGGACTCTCCACCCAGGGAGCCGACATCGGGCCCGGCGCTGCCGGGGCCCGAGTCGCTGGCTGCTGCGTCTCCCGACCTGAGTCTCAGGATGACAGCCTTGGAGAGCAGACTGTCTGCCTTCATGGAGCAGCAGCGGGCACTGATGGCCAGCCTGTCTGGCACATCTGCCCCGACCACCGGGACATCGACTTCGAAGTCGACCGTGGAGACCGAGCCGATACTCAAGTCCATCATGGCTCGAAGTCGTCCTCGGTCGCGGTCTCCCTCGACCTCCCGTTCGGGACCGAGGGCGTCGACGCCGGTGCCTCCGGCATCAGGGCGGGTGCTCCAGGGCCCCGATTCCTCCTCGGACGAGTCCGCCTGGGAGACGGAGGACGAGGAGTCTCCCGATATGTTCAAGACTCGGTACGTCCCGTCTGACTCACCACAGTCTGAGCCCCGGAGTAGATCCCCTCCGGAGGATACTCTGTTCTCGGAGTTCGTCCGGGATATGGCCACTGCTTTGGCTATTCCGGCAGATCCCGAGGAAGAGCCTCGAGCTGAAGAGCTCGAGGCGCTGCAGTATGACCCTCCTCCGAAGGAGGCCTTTACTGTCCCGGTTCCTCCGATGCTGGAGCGGCTCCTCTTCCGAATGTGGGAGGCACCGGCCTCGGCGCTGGTTCTCAGCAAGCGAGTCAACTCGATCTATCGACTCAGAAAGAGCCCTGGTTTTCAGAAGGCACAGCTACCACACCATTCTATGGTTGTTGAATCGGCCATGCATCGTCTGAAGAGACAGAAGATGCACTCCACGGTGCCCCATGGCAGGGAGGCCCGAAACCTCGATGGCGTCGGTAGAAAGTGCTTCCAGGGCTCGATGCTTGCTTGCCGTGTCCAGTCGTACCAGCTGTACATGGGCATGTACTTGCGGGACCTGGCCAAGGAGTTGGCCGGGTTCTCTGCTGGTCTCTCCGGGGAACCCTTGCAGAGATTTAAGTCCTTGTCCTCCGGGATTCGGTACTGCTTGAAGTTTGTCCCGCGCCACCTATGATGGCTTCGAAGCTTCGGCCTGAGTTGCGGCAGCCGGCATCGCGGCTCGACGCCAGGCATGGCTGCAGTCATCGGACCTCGAGCCATGTGTTCAGGACAAGTTGGTCGATGTCCCTTGCTGAGGTGAAAACCTTTTTGGCAAACCCGTGACCGAGAAGGCTGCTCAGCTCGAGACCGAGCACCTTATCTGGACAAGGCTGTCGAGGAAGACCTCTGCCCCTTCTCATTAAAAGAAGGGCTCGGGTAAAAAGTCCTTTTACCCGAGGAAGGGCACTGCCTACAAACAGTACCCTCAATATCAGGCTGCCCAAGCTGCCCCCCAGGGTCAGCAAGCGAAGGGCCAGGGTAATGGGCCCTGTAGGCAGAGGACCCCAAGCCTCTGGCCCCTGCTACCACTCAGCAGGGTGGGGGTTTTTGACTCCTTGAGCATAGCCTCTCCTCCACTGCACCCCCAACCCTGCACAGGAGGTCGGCTCGCCCTCTTCGCCCACCAGTGGCCCCTTCTCTCCGGTGCCAGTTGGATGCTGGAGATAGTCCACAAGGGCTATGCCCTCCATTTTCACCAACTGCTTCCACCATATTTTCCAGGGGAGCCTCCAAGGCATCCCCTGCACACAGACCTTCTCCTACGAGAGCTTCAAGGTCTGTTGGCGGACAGGGCGGTGGAGCCTGTGCCTCCCCCCTTACAAGGTCACGGCTTCTACTCCAGATATTTCCTGGTAACCAAAAGAACCGGAGGCCTTCGACCCATTCTGGACCTCAGGAACCTCAACAAGTTCCTGGAGAAAGAAAAGTTGAAGATGCTTACTCTTGGAACACTTCTGCCCTACCTCCAGCAGGAAGATTGGCTATGCTCTTTAAATCTAAAGGATGCGTACACTCACATCCTCATTCATCCAGACCACAGAAAGTACCTAAGGTTCATTGTGGGAGGAAACCATTATCAGTACAGAGTGCTACCTTTCGGCCTGACCTCCGCTCCCAGGGTCTTTACCAAGTGCCTGGTAGTTGTAGCGGCCTACCTGAGAAATCAAGGCATCTTTGTCTTTCCCTATCTGGACGACTGGCTCATCAGGGGTCAGACATTCCTGGAGGCCAGACAAGCCACCCTCAGAACCATTGCTCTGCTTCAAAGCTTGGGCTTTAACATAAACTTCGCAAAGTCCACTTTGCTCCCCTCCCAGAACTTGGAGTTCATAAGAGAAAGGCTGGACTCTCTGCTGGCAAAGGCTTTCTTGCCAGAAGACAGGGCCCACAGGTTGATAGCCTTGGCAACTCAATTTCTCAGCAGGTCACTGGTCTCCACCAGGCTCTGCCTAAGACTTCTTGGCCACATGGCTTCGACAGTACATGTGACCCCAAATGCCAGGCTCCATATGAGGCCTGCACAGTGGTGCCTTCGGACTTAGTGGTCACAGACCACAGGCGGCCTCGGAGACAAAGTAAGGGTGTCCAGACAATTTCTGAACTCCCTCACCTGATGGCTACATCCACCCAATTTACTGAAGGGTGTGCTCTTTCAGATTCCTGGGCACACGGTGGTACTGACCACCGACGCCTCCCTCCAGGGCTGGGGAGCTCATTGTCTAGACAAGTGCACCCTTGGGAGGCGGCACAGCAGATCAATCTCCTGGAACTCAGGGCTATTCGCCTAGCTCTCAAAGCTTTCACGCCTGCCCTGGCTCATCATTGTGTCCTGGTTCAAACAGACAACCAGGTAGCCATGTTTTATGTGAACAAACAGGGCGGGACTGGGTCCAGGCTCCTTTGTCGAGAGACTCAGGACCTTTGTTCCTTTGCCCTGAAGCACAACATGCTTCTCAAAGCGGTGTACCTTCCAGGCCAGGAGAACTGCCTGGCCGACCGGTTGAGCAGAGTTCTACAGCCCCACGAGTGGCAGCTGCATCCCTTGGTCGTTCAAAAGATCTTCCTGAAGTGGGGTTTCCCTTGGATAGATCTCTTTGCCAGTCCTTTGAACAAGCAACTGCCCACGTTCTGCACCAGGCAACCGCATCCTTTGAGGATAGCACCAGATGCTTTTCTGATGTCCTGGTCTCAAGGCCTCCTGTATACGTTTCCTCCCACGCCCTTGGTGGCACGAACTCTTTTCAAGACTCTTCAGGACAAGGCCTCGGTCCTGCTGGTAGCTTCCAGGTGGCCGAGGCAGCCTTTGTTTCCACTTCTGCTTCAGCTGGCAGTGGATTCCCCACTACCTCTGGGGTTACAACCCGACCTCCTCTCACAGGAGCAGGGTTCTCTTCTGCACCCCAATCTCAAAGCTCTCAATTTGATGGCCTGGAGGCTGCAAGGGTAGTTTTGGCTCCCTGGGGCCTACCTCAGGAAGTTGAGGAGGTTGTCCTAGCCTCTAGGAAACAGTCCACTAGGAAATCCTATGCCCTCAAATGGAAGAGGTTTTCTGTGTGGTGTCAGCTACGTACAGAGGGTCCTTTCTCCTGTACTGTGCCAGTAGTGCTTCAGTACTTACTGCACTTGTCCAATCAGGGATTTAAGTCCAATTCTGTTTGAGTCCACCTCTCAGCTCTAGCAGCTCACCACTCACTGGTGGAGGGACATTCTCTGTCAGGTCACCCCTTGGTGTCTCGCTTTCTCAGGGGCTTGCTTTTGCTCAAGCCCCCCATCCGTCATCGTCCTGAGTGGGAGCTGAATGTGGTCTTGCAGCAACTGACTCGCCCACCCTTTGAACCGATGGCTACTTGCCCTCTACGCTTCCTTTCCTGGAAGACTCTCTTCCTGATAGCCCTCACCTCGGCTAGGCGAGTGAGTGAGCTTCAGGCCCTGGTCTGTGTCAGGCCTTACACCAGGATTTATAGGAACAGGGTATTCCTTAGGACTCATCCAAAGTTCCTCCCTAAGGTTGTCTCCTCCTTCCATCTCAACCAGGAGGTGGTTCTTCCAACATTCTTCCCTAGGCCTCATGCAAGCCAAGCTGAAGCAGTCCTGCATACCCTGGACTGTAGGAGGGCCTTATCCTTCTACCTTGACTGTACGCAGGGGCATAGAAGGGCTACTCAGCTCTTCGTCTCCTTTGACCCCAATAAGTTGGGGTTGGCTGTGTCCAAGCGTACCTTGTCCATCTGGGTGGCTGACTGTATCAACTGGGCTTACAAGGCGGCTGACCTTCCTTTGCAGGATAGGGTCACGGCCCATCGTGTCAGGGCAATAGCTGCCTCAGTGGCTCATCTCCACTCTGTGCCCTTGGTAGACATCTGCAGGCTGCAACCTGGTCTTCTAGTAAGACTTTTGCGGCCCATTACTGTCTGGAGAGGGAGTCCCATAGGGACAGTGCTTTTGGCCAAGCAGTACTCCGGAATCTCTTTGAGGTTTAGGCAACTCCTGCCCTCTGTTGGGCTACCGGTGGAGGTTGTGTCCTTGAAAAGCCTTTCTTTGCTACTGAGACTAGAGGGAGTTCTCTTGTTCAGCCTGGGTTCCTCGGTAGCCCAGAGCTGGGGAGTCACCCATATGTGAGGACTGACTTCCTGCTTTGTCCTGGAGAAAGAGTAGTTACTCACCTTTAACAGGTGTTCTCCAGGAGCAGCAGGAATCAGTCCTCACAACCCTCCCTCCTCCCCTTGGAGTTGCAGTTGTACATAGCTAAGAACAGCACACAAAAATGTAAAAAAAACCTGTCATTTGACTGAGGTAAGATGGCACCTTTAGGCGGGAAGGGAACCGCGCATGCGTGCCAGCATTCCCAAAGGCTTTCATGGAAAGCTGGGGAAATGCTCCGCTGGGGCTTCATCGGGGCCGATGACACCCATATGTGAGGACTGATTCCTGCTGCTCCTGGAGAACACCTGTTACAGGTGAGTAACTACTCTGAACTGTAATGAAATGCAATGCAGTCAGTGAATGCCTAATTTCTATTCGTCTACGAGGAATGCCCATCAGCATAACTATAATTCAAGTATATGCCCCAACAGCTGCAGAAGAGGATGAAATTGACTGAACATGCAAACAGGATATCCTATTAGTCATGGGTGACTGGAATGCAAAAGTTGTCAACAAAGAAGGCGGCAAAGTGGTTGGAAAATATGGATTTGGCAACATAATTGAAGCTGGAGAAAGACTGATAGAATTCTGCAAGACTAACTATCTCAAACACCTTCTTCCAGCAACACAAGCGGTGACTGTACATATGGACTTCACCCATTGGATTGTACAAAAATCTAATTGACTGCAGCTGTGGAAGTCCATGATGGAAAATCTCTAAAACATCAACAAAGACAAAACCTGGAGCTGACTATGGTACAGATCACCAACTACTAGTATGCAAACTCAAGCTAAAGTTGAAAAAGAGCAAGCCACTCATGAATGTAGCAAAATATGATATTGAGAATGTACCACCGTAATTAAAAGACTGCCTGCAAAATTGATTTGCTGCTTTAGATACAAATGACTGAGCTCCAGAAGAGTTATGGGATGACATCAAGAAGGTTGTGTTGGAAAAAAATGAGAAATCTCTACAAAAGGTGAAAAAGCCAAAACTGCCAAAATGGATGACCGAAAAAACTCTGAAAATTGCCCAGAAACGCAGATAAGCTAAAGCCAGAGGAGAGAGAGGCAATTGCAGAACTCAACAGATTTCCAACGTGTAACAAGACAAGACAAGGAGAAGTACTATGATGACACATACAAGGAAATAGAAGCAGAAACTATTAGAGAGAGAACAAGATCGGCTTTCCTAAAGCTATGAGAGTTAAAGAAAAAATTCCAGCCTCAAATTGGAATGTGCAAGATGCTCAAGGATCCATGTTGAATGGTGCTGAGATCATCAAGAAAAGGTAGAAAGAATATACAGAGTTATTATAAGATAAAGATCAAGTGGACTAACAGCCATTTCAACCTGTACCTTATGATCCAGAACCATTGGTGATGAAAGAAGTCAAAGCAGCATTGAAAGCCTTATCAAAGAACAAAGCTCCAGGCATTGGTGCCATTCCCATTGATGCAACTGTTACCATACTTACAATGCTCTGCCAGGAAATTTGGAAGAAAACATCATGGCCAACTGACTGGAAAAGATCTGTGTTTATACCAATATTAAAGAAAGGTGATCCAACTGACTGGAAATTATCGCACAATTGCTCTGATCCCACATGCCAGCAAGATTCTACTCCAGATCATTCAGCAGAGACTACAACCATACCAGGAACGAGAACTGCCTGAAGTGCAAGCAGGGTTCAGGAAAGGATGAGGAACGAGAGACATTGCAGATGTGAGAGAGATCCTTGAAAATACTAAAGAATACCATACAGATATCTATATATGTTTTGTTGACTACAGCAAGGCTTTTGACTGTGTAAGCCATGAGAAATTTTGGGCCATGTTAAGCATGGGTATACCAGAACACCTGATTGATCTCTTGCGCAACCTTTACATTGATCAAGGAGAAACAGAATGGTTTAAAATCAGCAAAGGTGTACAACAAGGCTGCATTCTTTCCCCCTACCTGTTTAATTTATATGCAGAACAAATCATCAGAGAAGCAGGTCTGTATGAAGACAACAGAGGTGTGAAGATTGGTGGGAGACTCATAACAACCTTTGCTCTGCTGATGATACCACATCACTGGCTGAAAGTGAAGACTGTCTGAAAAATGTGCTGCTTAAGATCAAGGAACATAGTCTTAAAATGGGCCTGCACCTTAATGTAAAGAAGACAAAGATCCTGACAACTGGCAAAATAAGTTAATCATTGATGGAAAAGAAATTGAAATAGTGGACAACTTTAACCTACTTGGATCAGGAAGGTGTAGATAACATGAGGAGGGATCTAGCTAAGCTTGAAGAATGGTCTAGAATTTGGCAGCTGGGATTTAATGTTAAAAAAATGTAAGGTCATGCATTTGGGCTGCAGCAATCCAAGGGAGCAATACAATATAGGAGGTGAAGTACTTTTGTCCACTAAAGAAGAGTGGGACCTAGGCGTGGTTGTGTCTGATCTTAAAGTAGCTAAACAGGTAGAAAAGGCGACGGCAAAAGCTAGAAGGATGCTTGGGTGCATATGGAGAGGAATGGCTAGCAGAAAAAAGGAGGTGATAATGCCTCTGTATAAGTCTTTGGTGCGACCTCATTTGGAGTATGGTGTGCAATTCTGGAGACCGCACCTTCAAAAGGATGTGAACAGGATGGAGTCGGTACAGAGGGTTGCTACTAAAATGATTAATGGGCTTAATTATAAAGCATATGAGGACAGACTTAAGGATCTTAATATGTACACCTTAGAGGAAAGCGGGATAGAGGTGATATGATTGAGATGTTTAAATACCTCCGTGGCATAAATGTTCAGGGAGAGAGCCTCTTTCAATTGAAAGCAAGTTCTGCTACGAGGGGACATGGGATGAGGGTGAAGGGAGATAGATTCAGGAGTGATATGCGGAAATATTTCTTTACTGAAAGAGTAGTGGATCCATGGAATAGTCTCCCAGTGCAGGTGGTAGAGATGAGGACAGTAACTGAATTCAAAAAAGCATGGGACCAACACAGAGGATCTCTAAAGGTAAAAAGTGGACTGTTGTAGTTATGGAAGGACAGACTAGATAGGCCATGTGGTCTTTTTCTGTCATCATGTTTCTATGTTTCTATGTAACTGTCAATAAAGCAACAAGCAGTCAAGAAATCAGACTATACATTGCTCTTGGCATAATGACTATGAAGGACCTAGACAAGCTTCTCAAGAGCAGAGATTTCTCTCCATACAAAGATTCACCTCATTGAAGCCATGGTATTTTCAGTTTTATTTATTTTATTTTATTTATTTACATTCTCTTATATACCGCGCTATTCTGCATCAGTGCGGTTTACATTGAACAAACTGAAATTACATTGAACAGGGCATTATAACTTGGAGGTAACTATTTTACAGGGAACATGGGCTATGGAGGGTTAAGTGGCTTGCCCAAGACCACAAGGAGCACCTGTGGGACTAGAAACCCCAGTCCTTCCAGCCCAAGGTTGCTGTCCTCTAGTGCAGCGTTTTTCAACCACTGTGCCGCAGCACACTAGTGTGCCGTGAGATATTGTCTGGTGTGCCGTGGGAAAAATTCCAATTTCATCCGTAACATGTGGCCTCGGCTCACAAATTAGGGTTGCCAACCGGCCGGTTTTCAGCCGGCCTGGCCGGTTTTTCCATGGCCAGGCCGGCTGCCAGCACAGTTGTAAAACCGGCCATTGAAAAGCCGGTTTTTTGCTCTGGCCGCAAGATCGGGAGCGGCCAGAGCAAAAAACCGGCTTTTGTGCCGAAGTCCGCAGCACGAACGCGATCGCGATTCCCTATAGCAGTGCAGCCGCTGGTTCTGCTTTGTACAGAGCAGCGGCTGCACTACACTTACATTGAAAAGTAAAGAGAAACTGTGTCAGGAGCCCTCCGATCATGCAGAGCCCGAGGAAGTGATGTCATGGGGGCGGGCTCCTCACAGGCTGTCTTTCCTTTTCAAATTAACTTTAGCTGCAATAAAGTTAATTTGAAAAGGAAAGACAGCCTGTGAGGAGCCCGCCCCCATGACATCACTTCCTCGGGCTCTGCGATGACCGGAGGGCTCCTGACAGTTTCTCTTTACTTTTCAATGTAAGTGTAGTGCAGCCGCTGCTCTGTACAAAGCAGAAGCAGCGGCTTGGGCAGGGGGGGGGGTGTGTGTGTGTGTGTGCGTGAACCAGCAAGGGGGGGGTGTGTGTGAGTGAACCAGCAAGGGGGGTGTGTGTGTGAGTTAACCAGCAAGGGGGGTGTGTTTGTGAGTGAACCAGCAAGGGGGGGGGTGTGTGTTAGTGAACCAGCAAGTGGGGGGGTGTGTGTGAGTGAACCAGCAAGGGGGGGGTGTGTGAGTGAACCAGCAAGGGGGGGGTGTGTGTGAGTGAACCAGCAAGGGGGGGGTGTGTGTGAGTGAACCAGCAAGGGGGGTGTGTGTGTGAGTGAACCAGCAAGGGGGGGGGTGTGTGTGAGTGAACCAGCAAGGGGGGGGTGTGTGAGTGAACCAGCAAGGGGGGGGGGGTGTGAGTGAACCAGCAAGGGGGGGGGGAGTGTGAGTGAACCAGCAAGGGGGGGGGGGGGGCGATGGTGTGAATGTTTGATTCCTATTCAAGAGAATTACTTTATATATAGTCAATATAGGCACAGAGGTAAATTTTTTTAACATTTTCTAATGGTGGTGTGCCTCGTGATTTTTTTCATGAAAAAAGTGTGCCTTTGCACAAAAAAGGTTGAAAAACACTGCTCTAGTGGGATTTGAACCCCCGACCTTCCGGCCTGAAGTACCTTTCCCCAACCACTAGGCCACTCCTCCACTCCTCTCAATAACATATGGATGCGAAAGTTGGACAATGAAAAAGACAGGCAGGAAGAAAATTAATGCCTTTGAATTATGGTGCTGGCGAAGAATACTGTGTATACCATGGACTGCCCAAAGAACCAAAGCTTTCTTTAGAAGCTCAGATGACAAGACTTCTACTTTTTCCTACTTTGGACACATCATGCAAAGAGATCGATCATTACAGAAAGATATTGTGCTTGGCAAGGTAGAAGGTCAACGCAAAAGAGTAAGGCCAGCAATGAGATGGATTGATACAATAACAGCAGTTATGTGTTCCATTCTGTCAGAAATGAGCAGCCTAACTAAAGACCGAACACCATTTAGGACAACTATCTAGAGCAGTGATGGCTAACCTTTTTGAGCCCGAGTGCCCAAACTGCCGCACAAAACCAAAGAATTTCCTCAAAGTGCCAGCACGTCATTTGCATAAGTGGTCTTATTTGCATAAATATTTGCATAATGTTACCATACACTAACTTTTAGTAAACATGTCTCTTAATGAGTGTATGGATAAAGAAAGACTAAAAGATTTCTACATTACTATAATCCAGTGCCAACCGCCAGGCACATTAGGAACTACTACAAACGCTGCCCATTTAGAACCCATAGCAAACCCGCCGTATCCTGACAGCATTACCAGGACTCACAAAGCACCATACCCTACCTATCAAAAGGCAACACTGCAAATATTAAACCAATACATTTCAGTGAATACTGGGGAAAGAGAACAAGTGGCAACGTCAAATAGGAATTTCCTCTTGTACCAAACAAAGCGCAGATGTTAATGATGCACATTTCCCAGAGCTGACATATTCCAGTTAATAAATTCAAAATAAAGAGATATCGTTCTACCTTTTGTGCATTTTTTTTCAGTTGCAATTGGTCCAGCCATTTTCTTCTGGTTTCTTCATGTTTTCTGCTAACTCTCCATCGTCTGCTGTCCATTTGTCCTTTCTTCTCTCTTCTAGTTTTTTTTTCCATTCTCTCTCTCTCTACATCTGCTTTAACATACTAATCTTTCTCCTTTTGCTCTTTCCTCATTCCTATTTCATCCACACAAATTTTACCCCTCCATCCTCAATCCCCAATTACTCTCCCAATACCTGGCCAATTGTAGATTTTTCATCCCTCCTACACAAAATATTTTCCCCTCTCCATTTTACTCTCCCAGCCCCATCCCATTCTAATCCTCCCCCAACATCAGCTCCCTTCTAGTTCCAGTCTCACCCAGCATCCATTCCCTTCTTCAAGCCCCCCACTTCCCCTCAGCCCATTTCCATTCCAAGCCCCGTCCCCATCAGCTATTTGCAGTTCAAGCCCCCCACTTCCCCTCAGCCCATTTCCATTCCAAGCCCCATCCCCAACAGCTATTTGCAGTTCAAGCCCCCTTCCACTCAGCCCATTTCCAGTCCTAGCAACCCCCCCAACCCATTACCAGTCCTAGCCCCCCATAGCCCACTCCCAGTCCTAATCCCACCAGCCCATTTCCAGTCCTAACCTCCCCATCAGCCCACTCCCAGTCCTAATCCCCCATCACTCAATTTTTAGTTTAAGCCCCCCCAGCGCCTATCACCACTCCTAACCCCCCCCCAGCGCCCATCACCACTCCTACCCCCCCAGCCCAGCGCCCATCACCACTCCTACCCCCCCCCCAGCCAGCCCAGTGCCCATCACCACTCCTAACCCCCCCCCCATCACCACTCCTACCCCCCCAGCCCAGCGCCCATCACCACTCCTACCCCCACCAAGCCAGCCCAGTGCCCATCACCACTCATATCCCGCCCCAGCCAGCCCAGTGTCCATCACCACTCCTAACCCCCCAGCCCAGTGCCCATCACCACTCCTAACCCCCCCACCCCAGCCCATCACTACTCCTAACACCCCCAGCCCAGCCCAGCCCATCACTACTCCTAACCCCCCCCAGCCCAGCCCAGCCAATCACCACTCCTAACCCCCCCCAGCCCCGCCCAGCCCATACCCCCTCCTACTCCCCCCAGCCCAGCCCAGCCCATCACCACTCCTAACCCCCACCCCCCACCCCCAGCCCAGCCCAGCCCAGGGAAAATTTAAAAAAAAAAGAAAACCTGTCTGCTGCCGCTGTCGGGGCCGCCGCGGCAGAATCGAGCGTGCCGCGGGGCCCCCCTGTACCCGGCACAGCCTCTCCTCCCTGTAGCAGCTCTCTCGTTGGAGCTGAAGTCAGACGCGCCGGCTTGCAGAGCGCGAGGGAAGAGTTTTTCCCTCGCTGCTCTGTTAAGCCCGCGGGGGCTGATGGGAAGTTCCCATCAGCCCCCGCGGGCTTAACAGAGTCGCGAAAGGGAAACTCTTCCCTTCGCGCTCTGCAAGCCGGCGAGTCTGACTGCAGCTCCAACGAGAGAGCTGCTACAGGGAGGAGAGGCTGTGCCGGGTACAGGGGGGCCCCGCGGCACGCTCGATTCTGCCGCGGCGGCCCCGACAACGGCAGCAGACAGGGTTGTTGTTTTTTTTTCGATGGCGGACCTTCCCGCGTGCCAGCTGCAAGGCCTTCGCGTGCCACAGCTGGCACGCGTGCCATAGGTTCGCCATCGCTGATCTAGAGGGTCACCATGAGTCGACACCGACTCAATGGCACTTAACAACATCATTTAGCCTACTAAGGGTTCAGTAGTGGCAATTGCATTAATTCAGTTTGAGATTTTGATCTGGAGAGCTCTCTGAAGGATGTATATAGTTTTAGTTTAAAATTAGTTATAGTTTACTGTAGTTTGTAAAAGTTTGTTTTGTGAGTTGCTAGTT
Organism: Ichthyophis bannanicus; assembly: GCA_033557465.1. Lineage (NCBI taxonomy): Eukaryota > Metazoa > Chordata > Amphibia > Gymnophiona > Ichthyophiidae > Ichthyophis > Ichthyophis bannanicus. The sequence goes on from CM066037.1 coordinate 152,618,385, forward strand.
GTGACTGCTTGGACAATAGGATACTAGCTAAGTGATAGGATGCATTTCCTTTATGGGATGACATCACCAAAGCTTGGAATTCTTAGTCTCCAATCTGCTGGAAGGGGATGAAGATGCATTAGTCTGACTTTACTGGATGGACTAAAGGAAAGCAAATTAGTAGGTAAAGACTAATTTCACCATGTCTCACTTGAATTAGGTTTTTAAGTTTTCTTCTTTTTTATTCTTACTGAACATATATTATTGAGGTTACACATGGAGTAAATAACACATTGCATTTTTATGGCTAAACTGCTGTCAGTCTAAGCATTATTCAGATGAAGATAGGACAAAAGGACACTGCTTGCAAGAATTGTGGCTACAGTCAAGTGCTGCAAGCCTTCATTCAGACTTCAGAGTATTTACCCCTAGTTTGTTTTTCTCCCTCACATTACTACTACTAAACATTTATGTAACCCTACAAGGTGTTTTACTGTGCAGTGCAGACACCTAGAATGATCGGTCATTCTATTCTCTAAAGAGTTTACAATCTAGTCAACATAAAATATTAAAAAAAGGCTTTGAGTTACATTATTTTTTCTTAATGATTGACTCAATATTTTATCTGACGTCTTAGTATTATATATTAGACCAGGGTTACTGCTTGGTGGCTGGTGAGAAGAATTCCATTATCAGTGATGCATTTAGCAAGAAATCCTGCATCCAGTTTTATACTTGTACTTAGGAGCATGTTTACTAAACCGGGCTAATGGTTAACCCGGGCTGTCTGCAACTAGGTCCTATTGAATAACATGGAACTTAGTTGCAGATAGCTCGGGTTAACAGCCTGGTTTAGAAAACATACTCCTAAATTTTGGTTAAAAATGCCAAGATAATAGTATGTGTGGGAAGAATCATGTAAGATAAAGTATTTATATTTTTCCAATGCAAAGCATGAACCTTGTTGATAAAATACAAGTAAAATTGGCAAACTAACACGATAACTTAGAAACCAAACAACCACACAATAAATAAATCCCTACTTGTTTTTATGCAATTTGAGGAGGGTTTTTTTTTTCTTTTAGACCAGTGATGTTTATATAAATGCCATATCCCCTGCGGCATGGGCACTGTCCTGTGCCTGATAGAGGGACAGATAACAGCACTGAGGTCTTTTTCTCCTTTTGAATGCAGGATTCAGTTGACATTATGATCTTACAAGTAAAATCGGGCCATCTAATCTTTTGATTCCCAAAATAGCAATAGATTTGTCAAAATGTCAGGTTGTATTAGTGGTTAATTATATTGTACAACAATTCTTTTGTTGTTTTTTGTGCCTTGTAAACTTTGTAAATGTTTGCAGCCACCTCTGTTTAATATTTGATAAATATTTGATAAAATTACTGTTTCTTTTGTTAACTTGTGTTTCTCTTTCAAAAGCTTTTCTTTCTCTGTTTAAGTCAGGTATTACTTTTATTTAATTTTCTCTTTTTATTACAGCTGTTCATAGTTTAAAGTTGAGCCGTAGCCATGTGGACTGGCACAGTGTGGAGGAAGTGTATCTGTACAGTGATGCAACAACATCTAAAATCGCTAGAACTGTTACTCAAAAGTTAGGGTTTTCCAAAGGTAATAACTGACAACAGAATATACCTTGTGTTACAGTATAAAAAAAATCTCTGAACTACTAGGTTTTGGGTTAATTTCGTGGGGGGGAGGGGGGGATGGAAAGGGCTGACCAACTTCTCTCTACATTTGAGCTTTTATCCCAATAAGCATGATCCAAACATACTTGCACTCTTTTCTGTTTCATTATTATTCTACTAGACCAGCCCAGGCAAGTGGGTTATGTTCCCTTGGCAGCAAGTAGATGAGGACTTGAGCATCTTTCAGTGATGTCATCAGAAGGTATAACCACTAATGCAACACTGAGAGCAGCCAATAATTGTCTGCCTTCAGCAGGTGACAAGGGTTGTGGATGGGTGCAACAGTGCATATAGGCTTTACTCTCCTGGCCTACACTATGGCGCAATGGTTACTAAGACTGAGTCCTGAAGGGCCTCAAGCTGACAGCCGCCCTGTATCCAGCTCAGTTTCTCATGAGTTATTAGGCTGAAGAAAAGCAGGGCCACCCCACATGGCCCCTGAGGGAGGCTGGTAAGTTGGGCGCAGGTCCCATTTCTTCTTGCTGTCTATCTGCATGAAAGTATCTTCCCTAAATTTTTCTTTTTTTTTTTTTAAATTTTGCCCATTGGTTAACATTGAGCTCTATTCGGTTCTTTTTGCTGCTTTATAAAGCAGATTAAAAAAAAATTAAGTTGCCTCTGGCAGTGGGGCCTCCCGGACCTGTGTTGGCCTTTGGGGAAGCCCAGATCGGGTTTCCCTGATTGTCCTTCCAGGTGCTGGGAGTCCTTCTCACTGCGTCTGCAACTTCCTTTATATGTAGCCTGTACTGTTTTCTTCAGCAGCCTTTTCATGTTTTTTTTTTCTTTGCAGTCTTTCCCTCCTCTCACCTTACTTCCACATGGAGCCTGGCAAGAATGCCATATGGCCACTACTGGCTTTTGCTAATAGTGTGATGGGGATGTAACGGGCCTGAATTTTCCAGCATTATCAGGACCCGATGCTGATTCTGGGTCCTCGTCTGCATCATCTACATCTGCTTTGTCCGTGAGGTGGGTTACATAGAGGACATTACTGGTGCCTCTCTGAAGGCTGAGGAGGCTTCAGGCTTAGGCCAGAGAGCTCCTGTGGGTCCCTTGGGGCCACAGGAGACACACTGTCTGCTGGCTTTGACCAGCAGCTGCTGAAATGGTTCTCAGGCTGTTTTTAGTCCATCTTAGCTGTTTGGCAACCCCCTTTGCCGGGATGCAGGGCCCTGACCCCCTAGGGACACTAGGCTCTCTGGTGGCACTGTAATAGCCACTCAGGAGACTAAGCACCCATGTCTCTCCCGTTTTTCTAAGAACTCAGCGTTTCCCCCTAGGGCGTTTGGCTAGGATACTGGAGAAGATTCCTTTGCATCTGAAAGTGAGTCTGAGGAAGAAGGGAAATTCCCTATTTGGAGCATGAGGAGCCCTCTGTGATCTCTTTTTCACTGGAAAGGCCTCCCAGTGTTCATTCAGAACTCTGTGATAGTCTTAAGAATGAGGAACCTGTATCCTCACTACCGTCTCCTATCCTGTAGAGTATCAGACGACGTTCTGGGGTTTTCCTTTTACCAGAGCCAATGGGGACAATTCCTGGTCTCTCATTGAGAGAATCTAGAGTTGGGCCTCAAAGAACCGAAGGCGCTGGCTCAGTTATATTCTTTGCCTGAAGCCAAGCTGGATCAGCTCTTTGGGCTTCCTTGAGCAAATGGCCTTGTCATGGCAGTGAAGAAGGCACTGTGCTTAAGGATGTTCACAATAGGAGGCTAGAACCCTCCTAAAGAATGCCTTCACAGCTTCAGCCTTGGGTTCCCATGCAGCCATTTATGCAGGCTGGGTTCAACAACTGTTGGACAGTCCTGAGGCTTCCATACTAGAATTAGAAGCTGTATTTGTGGCTGATGCTGTATAGGACTTGTTTCCTCCAAGTAAATGGCAACAGTGATTATGGCTAGGCAGTGACTCTGGCTCACTATTTATCAGTAGATGCAACTTCCAAGTTGCTTCAGAGCAAGCTCCCTGTTAGGGGTAAGCTGCTTTTTGGGAGGAGCTCAAAGTTGGTGAAAGACCTAGACTGTCCTCAGATGTTTCCATATGCAGGCCCAAGAGTGCTCATTCTACCTCTTGGAGAACCTCTCATGGAGCTTGTAGACACCTACAGGCAGACAAAAGCTCAAGTTCAGCCTATTCTCCTTATGGTTCTAGGTCTAAGAAGGGCCAGCCCTTTTGGGACTCCCAACGTTCTTGAGACTCTTCAATGGATTTTGTTTCAATTTATTGGAGCCAGAAAGCCCTTGCAATGAGATCTGGTGGGTCCCTTCTGAGGTGCAGCCAGCAGGAGGACGGTTTCTCTTGGAATGGACTCGGATCACATCAGGCCAAATGGGTTCTTGAGGCCCTAGGTTCAGGGGTATGTGCTGGAATTTTCAGAACCTTTAGGAGACCATTTTTTGCAGAGTCACTCTGCAGCTGTACTACTATTACTACTGAACATTTGTATAGCGCTACAAGACGTATGCAGCGCTGCACAGACATATGTAAAAGATGGTCCCTGCTCATCAGAGCTTACAATCTAGTCCAGTCAGATAACACATTAGTTGTAGACATGGGATATAGTTAGCGGGAGCGGTAAGGAAACACAAAGGAGATCAAGTGAGTCATGATCCGAAAGCGGCAGCTCTCTGCTTAAGTGGTGGCGTACGTCAACAAACAACAAAGGGACTCTGTGGTGGAGTGGCACCTGAGCTAGCTTACATGTGCAGTTGGGTGGAGGAGCATCTAGTGGCTCTTCAGCAGCCCACATAGCAGGTATCATCAACATTCAGACCAACTTCTTGAACATGGTAAATCCCAGGGAATGAGAATTGAGGCCCCCCCCCCCAAGCATTCAGTTACATAGTGCGAAGGTGAGGTCTCCCAGTATTCAATCTGATGGCCACACAAGACAATGCTAAGGTAAACAACTTCTTCAGTCCCAGGAGGGACTCGCAGGCAGCTTGTTAGGGTGCCCTGCTCTAGTTGTAGCTCCAGAAGAGGATTCTTTGATTTCCCTCCTTGGCCTTTTGTGAGCTGCCATCTACACTGGATTCAGACTCATCCAGGCTTGGTGATCCTGGTAGTCCCAGACTTGCCACACAGTGTGGTACATGGATCCTAATGGGGCTGTTGTTAGGGCCCCCACTCCAAATCCTGCAGGAGAAGGGCTGCCTTTGTCAAGAGTCCCTGATGATGGAGGATCCCGCTCCCTTCTCACTTATGGCTTGGCCCTTGAGAGGTGTAAGCTGTCCAAAAGAAGCTACCCTGGAGCAGTAGCAAATACACTCTTCAAGACTCATAGGGCCTCAACTTCTTTAACCTGTATGAGGGATTGGGAGAGTTTTAAGAGGCTGTATTCCTTTCAGGCCCTGATAGCTAGGAAAGCAGATATACATGCTGTTTTGTTCTTGCAGGTGGGCATGGACCAGAGGTTAGTCCTGAACTCTCTTAAAAGTTCAGGTTAGCAGTCTTGGCATGCTACTGAGGACGTATTCAGAAATTGTCATTGTTGCACACTGTATTTTGCTTCCTCGGGGAAGGGGAGTTGAGCAGATTTGTCCTCCTCTACATCCAGTATTTCCCCAGTGTAGCCTCTTGCTTGTTTTAGATCCCCATCCGTAAACTTCCCTCAAAGATGTGACGCTAAAGTTGGTGTTTCTGGGGGCTGTTACTTCCACTAGACAGGTCTTACAGCTGCAGATTCTGTCCTGCCTGAAATCCTTTTTGGTCAGCTCGACAGTATCAGTTGCTTTGCGAACAGTACCATCGTTCCTTCCAAAGCTGAACTTTTTGCCTAAGTCAGTTCTGTCCTTTCAGAGTACCACCTTCTGTCCATTTCCTCTGTGTGTCAGCTCGATGTGAGGAAGGCATTGCTCAAATACCCAGAAGTGAACAACTCCTTTCTTTGATTGGATCATCTTTTTGTTTGCTTTAATGGTCTGGGCAGTGGCCAAGTCCTCTGTTTAGAAACATAGAAAACATGACAGCAGAAAAAGACCACATGACTTATCTAGTCTGCCCTACCAAATCGACCACTACAACAGTCCCCTTGTTTCCTTTAGAGATCCTCTGTGTTTGTCCCATGCTTTCTGAATTCAGATACTGTCCTCATCTCTGCCACCTCCACTGGGAGACTATTCCACGCATCTACCACTCTTTCTGTAAAGAAATAATTCCGCATATTACTCCTGAGTCTATCCTCTTTCACCCTCATCCTATGTCCCCTCGTAGCAGAGCTTGCTTTCAATCGAAAGAGGCTCTCCTGTGCTTTTATGCCACGGAAGTATTTAAACGTCTGTCATACTGCCTCTATCTCGCCTTTCCTCTAAAGTATACATACTATGATCTTTAAATCTGTCCTCATGCTTTATAACGAAGACCACTAACCATTTTAGTAGCCACCCTCTATACCGACTCCAACTGCTTTATATCCTTTTGAAGGTGCGGTCGCACCAAAGACTTATATAGAGGCATGCACACCTGCTATTAGTAATCTGTGAACTATCATTAAAATCATCTCTAATACCTGAAGATTGGAGGATCGCCAATGTAACACCAATTTTTAAAAAGGGTTCCAGGGGTGATCGGGAAACTACAGACCGGTGAGCCTCACGTCAGTACCGGGAAAAATGGTAGAAACCATCATAAAGAATAAAATTACTCAGCATGTAGATAGTCATGGCCTAATGGGAGACAGCCAACATGGCTTTAGACAAGGAAGATCTTGTCTTACTAATCTGTTATGTTTTTTTGAAAGTGTAAATAAACAGGTGGACAAAGGTGAGTCGGTTGATATAGTGTATCTGGACTTTCAGAAAGCCTTTGACAAGGTCCCTCATCAGAGACTTTTGGCAAAACTAAAGAGTCATGGGATAGGAGGCAGCGTACTATTGTGGATCAGGAGCTGGTTAAAAGATAGAAAGCAGAGGGTAGGGCTAAATGGCCAATTTTCCCAATGGAGAAAAGTGAATAGTGGTGTACCCCAGGGATCTGTGCTGGGTCCGTTGCTTTTTGACATATTCACAAATGACCTTGAAAGTGGAATAACGAGTGAGGTTATCAAATTTGCAAATGACACAAAACTAAAGTTGTTAAAACCCAAGAGGATTGTGGATAATTGCAAGAGGATCTTGATAAATTGGAAGACTGGGATTCAAAATGGCAGATGAAATTTAATGTGGACAAGTGCAAAGTTTATGCACCTAGGGAAGAACAATCCAAACTATGGTTACACGATGCAAGGTTCCGCATTAGGAACCACCACCCAGGAAAAAGATTTAGGCGTCATTGTGGATACCATGTTAAAACCCTCGGCCTAGTGTGCAGCAGCGGCCAAGAGAGCAAATAGAATGCTAGGTATCATAAGGAAAGGAATGGAAAATAATACAAAAGATATTATGCCTCTATATCGTTCCATGGTGAGACCGCACCTTGAACATTGTGTGCAATTCTGGTCGCCGTATCTTAAAAAGGATATAGCGCTATTAGAAAAGGTTCAGAGAAGAGCCACCAAAATGGTAAAGGGGATGGAAGGATACTCCTATGAAGAAAGGCTAAAAAGGTTAGGGCTCTTTAACCTATAAAAGAGATGGCTGAGGGGGAGATATGATAGAAGTCTATAAATTAATGAACGGAGTGGAACGGGTAAACGTAGATCGATTGTTTACGTTATCAGAATATAGAAAGACTAGGGGACATGCAAAGAAGCTACAGGGTAAACTATTTAAGACTAATAAAAGAAAATATTTTTTCACTCAACGTGTAATCAAACTCTGGAATTTGTTACTCGAGGCTGTGGTAAAGGCTGTTAGTGTTGCTGGGTTTAAAATAGGTTTGGAAAAGTTCCTGGAAGAAAGGTCTGTAAACCATTATTAAGAAGGGACCCAGGATATCAATGCTTGACCCAGTACAAGCATTGTGGAACCTGTGTCTTTTGGAGAAACTGCTAGGTACGTATGACCTAGATTGGGCACTTTTGGAAACAGGATACTGGGCTTGATGGACCTTGGTCTGACCCAGTATGGCATATATATTATGTCCTTATGGCAATATCACGTCCTTTCTCCAGGACCAAGCAGGAAGTCAGTCCTCACATATGGGTGTCATCGGTGCCGATGAAGCCCCAGCGGAGCATTTCCCCAGCTTTCTATGAAAGCCTTTGGGAATGCAGGCACGCATGCGCGGTTGCCTTCCCGCCTAAAGGTGCCATCTTACCTCAGTCTGTTTTTTTTCCGTGAAGCCCGTTGGACGTATGTCCCGTTTTCCCGGTTAAAATCAGTTTTTTAGCAATCTTTTTTGCTCTTTTTTCTACCGGTTCGACGCCGGTTCCTCTCCCACTGGGTTCGGTATGCCGGTATCGAGCCCGATTCTTCTTTTTCGGTTTTTGCCCTTCGTGGCTGGCGTTCGCGCCCTTTTTTTTTTTTTTCTCTTTTTCCCTGGAAGGCCGGTCCTTTGACCTCGCGGGGACACTTTTTTTTTTCCCCGATGGCTTCCAGTGGCTTTAAGAAGTGTGATCGGTGTAAGAAACTGATGTCTCTCACTGACACATACGACTGCTGCCTTCGGTGCCTCTGTCCCGACCACGAACCTAAGTCGTGCGGGGCCTGTGGAAAAATGTCTTCCAAGGCACTACGGAGTCTACAGCAGCAAAAGGAAAGGCTTTTCTCGGACTCAGCCTCCGGCAGGGCCCGGACCTCATCTGAGGCCTCGACATCTTGGGATTCCGATCCCGAGCGCCGTCGAAGTTCCTTGGACAGGGGGTCCCCGGACCGGGAACGCAAGAGGAAGAAGCGGCTCGGGAGGGCGTCGTCGGAAGAGGTCCCTGGCTCCTCGAGGGCCAGGTCTACGACCCCTGACCGTCGCCACGGGCCTGTGGAACCGGAGAAGCCTGACAAAGGTCCTCGTGTGGAGCCGGAGTCTGCTGGACACGTAAGCCCCGTAGTCCTTGTGGACTCTCCTCCCAGGGAGCTGACATCGGGCCTGGTGCCACCGGGGCCCGAGTCAGTGGTTGCTGCGTCTCCCGAGCTGAGTCTCAGGATGACAGCCTTGGAGAGCAGAATGTCTGCCTTCATGGAGCAGCAGCGGGCACTGATGGCCAGCCTGTCTGGCGCATCTGCCCCGACCACCGGGACATCGACATCAAAGTCAACCCCGGAGGCTGAGCCGATACTAGAGTCCATCGTGGCTCGGGACTGAGGGCGTCTACGCCGGTGCTTCCGGTGTCGGGGCGGGTGCTCCAGGGCCCCGCGGGGTCGGACCCCGACTCTTCCTCAGACGAGTCAGCTTGGGAGACGGAGGACGAGGAGTCTCCCGATACCTTTAAGACTCGGTGCATCCCTTCGGACTCACCGCAGTCTGAACCCCGGAGTAGGTCCCCTCCGGAGGACACCCGGTTCTCGGAGTTCATCCGGGATGTGGCCGCCACTGCCTTGGCTGTTCTGGCGGATCCCGAGGAAGAGCCTCGAGCTGAAGATCTCGAAGCCCTACAGTATGAGTCTCCTCCGAAGGAGGCCTTTACTGTCCCGGTTCCTCCGATGCTGGAATGGCTCCTCTTCTGTATTGGAGGCACCGGCCTCGGCGCCGGTTCTTAGCAAGCGGGTCGATTCCATCTATCGACTCCGGAAGAGCCCTGGGTTTCAAAAGGCACAGCTACCACACCATTCCATGGTTGTGGAATCTGCCATGCATCGTCTAAGGAGTCAGAAGATGCACTCCGTGGTGCCTCCTGGCAGGGAGGCCCGAAACCTAGATGGCGTCGGTAGTAAGTGTTTTCAGGGCTCGATGCTTGCTTGCCGTGTCCAGTCTTACCAGCTGTACATGGGCATGTACTTGCGGGATCTGGCCAAGGAGTTGGCCGGATTCTCTGCTGGTCTCTCCGGGGAACCCTTGCAGAGATTTAAGTCCTTGTCCTCGGGGATTCGGGACTGCTCGAAGTTCCTGTCCCGCGCCGCCTACGATGGCTACGAGGCTTCGGCCCGAGTTGCGGCAGCCGGCATCGCGGCTCGACGCCAGGCATGGCTGCAGTCATCAGACCTCGAGCCATGGGTTCAGGACAAGTTGGTTGGTTGTCCCTTGCCAAGGTGAAAACCTTTTTGGCAAGCCGATGACCGAGAAGGCTGCACAACTCGAGACCGAGCACCTCACCCGGACAAGGCTGTCGAGGAAGACCTCTGCCCCTTCTCATAAGAAGAAGGGCTCGGGTAAAAAGCCCTTTTACCCGAGGAAGGGCACTGCCTACAAACAGTACCCACATTATCAGGCTGCCCAAGCTGCCCCCCAGGGTCAGCAAGCGAAGGGCCAGGGTAATGTTCCCCGTAGGCAGAGGACCCCCAAGCCTCAGGCCCCGGCTACCACTCAGCAGGGTGGGGACTTTTGACTCCTTGAGCATAGCCTCTCCTCCACTGCTCTCCCAACCCTGCACAGGAGGTCGTCTCACCCTCTTTGCCCACCAATGGCCCCTTATCACCGGGGACAGTTGGGTGCTGGAGATAATCCACAAGGGATATGCCCTCCATTTCCACCAACTGCCACCCCCATATTTTCCAGGGGAGCCTCTAAGGCCTCCTCTGCAAACAGACCACCTCTGTCAGGAGCTTCAGGGTCTGTTGGTAGACAGGGCAGTGGAGCCTGTGCCTCCCCACTTGCAAGGTCACGGATTCTACTCCAGGTATTTCCTGGTGCCCAAAAGGACCGGTGGCCTTCATCCCATTCTGGACCTCAGGAACCTCAAGTTCCTAGTGAAAGAAAAGTTCAAGATGCTTACTCTTGGAACCCTTCTGCCCTACCTCCAGCAGGGAGATTGGCTATGCTCCTTAGATCTAAAGGATGCGTACACTCACATCCTCATTCATCCAGACCACAGAAAGTACCTAAAGTTAATCGTGGGAGGAATCCATTATCAGTACCGAGTGCTGCCTTTCGGCCTCACCTCCGCCCCCAGAGTCTTTACAAAGTGATTAGCAGTGGTGGCGGCCTACCTGAGAAATCAGGGCATCTTTGTCTTCCCCTATCTGGACGACTGGCTCATCAGGGGTCAGACAGGTCAGGAGGCCAATCAAGCCACCCTCAGGACCATTGCTCTTCTACAACGCCCGGGGTTTGTCATAAACTTCGCAAAGTCCACTTTGCTCCCTTCCCAGAACTTGGAGTGCATAGGGGCAAGGTTGGACTCTCTCATGGCAAAGGCATTCTTGCCAGAAAACAGAGCCCGAAAGTTAATGGCCTTGGCAAACCAGTTTCTCAACAGGTCACTGGTCTCCGCCAGACTCTGCCTGCGTCTTCTAGGCCACATGGCTTTGACAGTACATGTGACCCCCAATGCCAGGCTCCATATGAGGCCTGCACAGTGGTGCCTTCGGTCTCAGTGGTCACAGGCCACAGGCAGCCTCAGAGACAGGATAAGGGTGTCCAGACCATTTCTGCACTCCCTCAACTGATGGCTACACCCACCCAATCTGCTGAAAGGGGTGCCCTTGCAGATTCCAGATTACACAGTGATGCTAACAACAGATGCCTCCCTGCAAGGCTGGGGAGCACATTGTCTGTGCAAGTGCACCCAGGGCCTCTGGTCTCCCTGGGAAGCTGCACAGCAGATCAATCTCCTCAAACTCAGAGCTATTCGATTAGCACTCAAAGCTTTCACTCCTACCCTGACTCAACAGTCTGTCCTGATTCAGACAGACAATCAAGTTGCCATGTTTTATGTGAACAAACAGGGCGGAACTGGGTCCAGGATCCTTTGTCGGGAAGCTCAGGACCTTTGTTCTTTTTCCCTCAAGCACAACATGCTCCTCAGGGCTGTGTACCTTCCTGGCCAGGACAACTACCTGGCAGACAGTTTGAGCAGGATACTGCAGCCCCACAAGTGGCAACTACATCCTTCAGTAGTTCAGAAGATTTTCCTGAGATGGGGTCTCCCTTCAATGGATCTCTTTGCCAGTCCCATCAACAAGCAACTGCCACAGTTCTGCTCCAGGCAACCACATTCTCTGCGGACAGCAGCGGATGCTTTTCTGATCTCTTGGTCTCAGGGCCTCCTCTATGCGTTTCCTCCCACGCCCTTGGTGGCCCGAACCCTATTCAAGATTCTCCAGGACAAGGCCTCGGTCCTGCTGGTAGCTCCCAGGTGGCCGAGACAGCCTTGGTTTCCTCTTCTGCTTCAACTGGCGGTGGATCCTCCATTGCCTCTGGGGTTGCAACCTGACCTTCTCACACAGGACCAGGGTTCCCTTCTGCACCCCAATCTCAAATCCCTCAATTTTGATGGCCTGGAGGCTGCAAGGGTAGTTTTGGCTTCCTGGGGCCTACCTCAGGAAGTTGAGGAGGTTGTCCTAGCCTCTAGAAAACAGTCCACTAGGAAGACTTATGCTCTTAAATGGAAAAGGTTTTCTGTGTGGTGTCAGCTACGTACAGAGGACCTTTTCTCTTGTACTGTGCCAATAGTGCTTCAGTACCTACTGCACTTATCAAATCAGGGACTTAAGTCCAATTCTGTTCGGGTCCACCTCTCAGCTCTAGCAGCTCACCACTCATTGGTAGAGGGACAATCTGTCTGGTCACCCCTTGGTGTCCCGCTTTCTCAGGGGCTTGCTTTTGCTCAAGCCTCCCATCCGTCCTCCTGCCCCTGAGTGGGAGCTGAATGTGGTCTTGCAGCAACTGACTTGCCCACCTTTTGAGCCGATGGCTACTTGTCCACTGTGCTTCCTCTCCTGGAAGACGCTCTTCCTGATAGCCCTTACCTTGGCTAAGCGAGTAAGTGAGCTTCAGGCCCTGGTCTGTGACAGGCCTTACACCAGGATTTACAGGAACAGGGTAGTCCTCAGGACTCATCCAAAGTTCCTCCCTAAGGTTGTCTCCTCTTTCCACCTCAATCAGGATGTGGTTCTTCCAACATTCTTCCCTAGGCCTCATGCTAGCCAGGCTGAAGCAGTCCTGCATACCTTGGACTGTAGGAGGGCCTTATCCTTCTACCTTGACCGTACGCAGGGGGCATAGAAGGGCTACTCAGCTCTTCGTATCTTTTGACCCCAATAAGTTGGGGTTGGCTGTGTCCAAGCGTACCTTGTCCATCTGGGTGGCTGTGACTGTATCACCTGGTTTTATAAGGCACTGACCTTCCTTTGCAGGGTAGGGTCACGGCCCATCGTGTCAGGGCAATGGCTGCCTCAGTGGCTCATCTCCGCTCTGTGCCCTTGGTAGACATCTGCAAGGCTGCAACTTGGTTTTCAAGCCAGACCTTTGCAGCCCATTGCTGCCTGGAGAGGGAGTCCCGTAGGGACAGTGCTTTTGGCCAGGCAGTACTCCGGAATCTCTTTGAGGTATAGGCAACTCCTGCCCTCCAGCCCTCTGTTGGGCTACCGGTGGAGATTGTGTCCTTGAAAAGCCTTTCTTTGCTGCTGAGACTAGAGGGAGTTCTCTTGTTCAGCCTGGGTTCCTGGTAGCCCAGAGCTAGGGAGTCACCCATATGTGAGGACTGACTTCCTGCTTGGTCCTGGAGAAAGAGTAGTTACTCACCTGTAACAGGTGATCTCCAGGAACAAGCAGGAATGAGTCTTCACATATGGGTACGTCGGTACAGACGGAGCTTGCGCGGGAACGCTCCCCAGCTTCCCAAAAAGGAAAGCTTTTGGGAGCATCCCACAGCGCCTGCGCGCTGCCTTCCCGCCTTTCCTAACCGCCCCTCCCCAGTTCTTCTTTGCCGCGGAGCCAGCAGGTCGTGTTCCTGTCACCGCTGAAGAAGTTCTTTGTTTTATTTTATTTCTTTGGTCGCGCGTCTGCCTTCCCCGACGTTGGATCGGTACCGCCGGTCTTTCTTTTCTTTAAAAAAAAACCCAATATTTTTCCCTCACTTAGTGTATTTTTTCCTCTTTGGGCCTTAGGCCTCACAAAGAATTTTCCTCATGGAAAAACCAGCCTCCGGGTTTAAAAAATGCACTAAGTGCAGCGGTACTATTTCTGTTACCGACACCCATGAATGGCGTCTTAAATGTTTGGGTCCTGACCACTCCATTTTGGATTGTTCGTCCTGCTCCTTGATGTCCAAACGAGGGTTACAGAACCGAGCAGCCAAGCTCCATGTGCTGTTTCCCTCTGATGCAGCTTCAGTGGCATCGACATCTTCCAGGGCTGCTTCTTCCTCCCATGGATCTCAGGTAACCAAACATAAATCCAGCCGGTCCTCGAAGGGTAGATCTCCTTCCAAGCATCGAGATGCCTCCGGGCTTGCCCTCGAGGATCCTGCACCGGCAAAACAACCCCGGCGGGAAGCTCCGGCTTCCAAAGCTCCACCTATGGGGTTACAGGTTGACATCGATGGCACGGCCTCGACCGATCACCTGTTAGAATGCTCTGGGGTAACGGCACAACCTTCCGGTACCGAATTCCAGGCATTCATGGCGTCGATGGATCAGAATGTCCTATCCATGCAGCAGGCTATCACGGCCTTCATTCAAGCTGCGATGCCGCTGATACCACAACAAACTCCGTTGTCGGTATCAGCTCCGGTACCGGCACCAGTGTCGGTACCGGTACCGACTGCATTGACATCGACCAGGATGCCGACTGCAGCAGTTCCCTGTCCAGGGACGCCCATGGTACGCATATCGAGCTCTGGAAGAGCACCCTGACAGTCGATACTTTGATTCCTCCGAAGATTCTGATGCATCGGAGGAGTCTGCTGAAGTATCCATAGCCCTTCCTGAAGAGCCTTCTTCTCCAAAAAGAAGAATGTCTCCTCCAGAGGACTTGTCCTTTCAAGACTTCATAAGAGAAGTGGCTAAAGGTCTTTCTATTTCAGTAATCTCTGAATCAGAGCCTAGAGCTAAAAAATTGGATATTTTAGGTTATTCTAAGGCTCCTAAGGAGGCAGTCACCTTGCCAATTCATGAGATTCTTTATGATCACATGATTGACTTATGGGAGACTCCTCTCACTATCTCTCCTCATTCTCGTAGATTGGACACTATGTACCGTGTCCCTCCTTGTCCTGGTTTTCATAAAACACAGCTTCCTCACCATTCTATTGTGGTGGAGTCAGCTATGAAAAGGATAAAGAGTGCAAAAAGACACTCCTCTGCTCCTCCTGGAAGAGAATGCAGGACCTTGGATGCTTTTGGTAGGAAAATCTTCCAAGCCAGTATGCTCATTGCCAGAATCAACTCCTATAGTCTTTATATGGGTATGTTTCTGAAAGAAGTTGCAGATAAACTGCACACTTTCCTCCCTTTTCTTCCAGAGGATAAAAGGGAAGAATTCCTTATTTGGCTTAAGCATACTCAGGATATTTCAAAGTTTTCCATCCGTGCAGCTTTTGACTCCTTTGAAGGTGCCAGCAGAGCTTCGGCCATTGCCTTAGCTGCTCGCAGAATTGCTTGGCTCCAGGCTTCTGATCTAGAATCTTGGGTCCAGGATGGCTTGGGAAATCTTCCCCTGTACAGGTGAAAACCTGTTTGGCAAAGATTGGCAAATAAAAGCCACTCAAATGGATGCAGAAAATTCTGCTTTGGATAGACTTTCAAAGTCAACCTCCATTCCTGCCAAGAAAAAACCTTTCAAGAAGTCTTTTTTCGAGAAAAGCAGATTCCATCCTGCTGCTGGCCAACAATCATCTACAGGTCGTTTTGCTACTAAGCGTCAGCAACCTAAACAGGCCAGGCCTAAGCCTACAGGGGCTGCTGCAACTCAGCAGACCCAGCCTCCTCAGGGCTTTTGACTTGATGCTAGAGAACTTAGCCTTTCTGGCTCTGAAACAGCCAGAGCCTCTCACCATTCCAGGAAGGTTAGCTCATTTTGCTCCCAGATGGGAGCAAATTACAGCAGAGCAGTGGACCCTCTCCATCATAAGAGAGGGCTACAAACTTCATTTCTCAAACTTTCCTCCTCACACCATGGTGAGACATTTCAATTCTCCAACATCTCTCCTCGACCTTCTAGATCAGGAGGTGGCTACCATTCTTGCCCAAGGGGCAATAGAAGTACTTCTTCAACAAGGGTCAGGGTTTTACTCCCCCCTACTTTCTGATCCCAAAGAAAACAGGGGGCTACAGACCCATATTAGATCTCAGAGAATTGAACAAATTTCTATGCAAGGAGAAATTCAAGATGCTTTCTCTGGGCACTCTCCTTCCATACCTTCAGAGTCAGGATTGGCTTTGTTCTCTAGATCTCAAGGATGCGTACACACATGTCCTCATCCATCCATCTCACAGAAGGTTTCTCTCCGTTTTCTTTTCCAAGGAAAGCATTACCAATACAGGGTGCTTCCTTTCGGTCTGGCCTCTGCTCCAAGAGTGTTCACCAAATGCATGGCAGTAGTAGCTGCATTTCTACGCACTCTGGGAATATTTGTATTCCCATACCTGGACGACTGGCTCATCCGAGCTCCATCTCAGTCAGAGGCCCAGACTTCCCTGGACTGCACAAGGCGCATTCTGCAGTATCTGGGACTTGTGGTAAACCTCCCAAAGTCCCAGCTCACCCCTACTCAGTCCCTAGAGTTCATAGGGGCCTGGTTAGATACTACCACTGCAAGGGCCTATCTTCCTCAGGCCCGTTGCCTACGCCTAGTGCAGTTAGCCTCCCAGATTCAGTCAAAGAGCCATTTAACTGCCCGGGAGATGCTACAACTGCTAGGCCACATGGCATCCACAGTGCATGTGGTCCCCTATGCTCGTCTTCACAGGAGAGCAGCTCAGTGGACTTTGTCCACCCAGTGGACTCAAGCATCAGGGGCTCTGTCAGACAAAATAGCAACCTCCAGGCGCCTCTTTTGGTCTCTCCAGTAGTGGAAATCCACCCAGAATCTGTTCCTGGGGTCCCCCTTCCAACAGTTGTTACCCCAAGCAACCCTCACAACAGCTGCCTCCCAAACAGGTTGGGGAGCTCATCTGCAAGACCTCTCCACTCAAGGCACTTGGTCTCCACAGGAGACCTCTCTACATATCAACCACTTGGAGCTCCGAGCAGTTTTTCTAGCTCTCAAGGTCTTCCATACCCTGCTCAGCTACAAGACAGTCCTCATTCATACGGACAATCAGGTAGCCATGTTTTACATAAACAAGCAAGGAGGAACTGGCTCTCTGTCGCTTTGCAACGAAGCTTTAAGATTGTGGGCCTTCGCCAGAGAGCATCAAATCCATCTCCTGGCCGTATACCTTCTAGGAATCCAAAACTCTTGGGCAGACAGACTCAGTGGAGTGCTGCTTCCACTCGAATGGTCCCTGCACATGGACCAGGTACTTGGAATCTTCCAAGAATGGGGAACCCCGGACATAGACCTCTTTGCAAGTCTGTGAAATGCCAAACTTCCCCGGTTCTGTTCCAGAATTCCGTGTCAGGGAGTTCAGGCCAAGGATGCCTTCCTCCTTCACTGGGGTCAAGACTTACTGTATGCCTTTCCACCCATTCTCTTGATTCCCAAGACTCTGTTCAAGCTCCAGAGGGATCAAGGATCTATGATCCTCATAGCTCCACGCTGGCCACGACAAGTGTGGTACCCTCTACTTCTGCATCTCTCTCAAGCTCCCTCCCTGGACTTGGGAGCTGCTCCAGACCTTCTGTCCCAGGAGGAGGGGACTTTGTGGCACCCAAACCCCAAGTCCCTTCACCTCAGAGCTTGGTTGCAGAAGGCCTAGACCTTCAAGGTTGGAATCTTTCTCAGCAAGTGAGGGATATCCTCCATGCTTCCAGAAAACCTTCTACTAGATGTTCCTATGCTTTTAAATGGAAAAGGTTTTCCATTTGGTGTACTGAGAAGGGTCTTGACCCTCTAGCACTACCTTAGAATTCTCTATTGGAATATCTCCTGCATCTCTCTAATGCAGGCCTTAAGACAAATTCAGTAAGGGTCCATTTGAGTGCTATTGCAGCATCCCTTAAGCCTATCAATGGACAGCCTATTTCCTCTCATCCTCTTATTGCAAGATTCATGAGAGGCCTAATTTTAACTAAGCCTCCCATTAGGCCCCCTCCGGTGGCATAGGACTTAAATCTGGTTCTTGGTCAGCTTAGGAAGCCACCTTTTGAACCCTTAGCTACCACCTCCTTGAAATTTCTTTCCTGGAAGGTTATTTTCCTCTTTGCAGTTACCTCAGCTCGCCGCATCAGTGAACTGCAGGCCTTAGTGGCTAATCCACCTTATACAAGGTTCCATCATGATAAGGTAGTCCTTAGGACCAATCCACACTTTATGCCTAAAGTGGTCTCACCTTTTCTTCTTAATCAAGAGGTGTATTTACCTGTCTTTCTTCCAGGTCCTCATGCATCAAGTGCAGAGAGGAATCTTCATACCCTGGATTGTAAGAGAGCTCTTGCCTTTTACTTACAAAGGACACAGCAACATAGAAAGTCTTCTCAACTCTTTGTTGCTTTTGATCCCTCTCATTTGGGACTTCCAGTCTCTAAGAGAACACTGTCCAATTGGATTGCCCAGTGTATTTCTTTCGCCTACCAGAGTAAGAACCTTTCTCTGGAGGGCCATGTCACAGCTCATAATGTGAGGGCCATGGCCATCTCTATGGCTCATCTAAATTCTGTGTCCATCGACCAGATCTGTCGAGCAGCCACCTGGGCCTCGGTTCATACCTTCACAGTCCATTACTGCTTGGACAAGGACTCCTGCCGGGATGCCTTGTTTGGTCAGGCTGTTCTCAAACACCTGTTCCATTCTTAATCAACTCCTGCCCTCCTTCCCTGGATGGATGCCTGAGATCCATAGGAGGAGGTAGAGCCCTTCCCAGTGTCTCATAACCTTGGGGATCTCCCAGGCATCTTTTGCTAGGGAGTCCCCATATGTGAAGTCTCGTTCCTGCTTGTTCTTGGAGATAGCACAGTTACTTACCTGTAACAGGTGATCTCTGGGAACAGCAGGAATAAGTCTTCACAACCCACCCACCTCCCCTAGGAGTTTTATCTCTCTATCTTTCCTTTCTTCTCTCTCTCTGTCTCAGCTTTAAAACTCGAACTGGGGAGAGGCGGTTAGGAAAGGTGGGAAGGCAGCCCGCAGGCGCTGTGGGATGCTCCCAAAAGCTTTCCTTTTTGGGAAGCTGGGGAGGGTTCCCGCGCAGGCTCCGTCGGTACCGACGTACCCATATGTGAAGACTTATTCCTGCTGTTCCCAGAGATCACCTGTTACAGGTAAGTAACTGTGCTTTCTCCAGGAGCAGCAGGAATCCGTCCTCACAACCCTCCCTCCTCCCCTGGGAGTTGCAGTTGTACATAGTTTATTTTTCATTTTTGTGTGCTGCCGTTAGCTATCTCATTTGACTGAGGTAAGATGGCACCTTTAGGCAGGAAGGGAACCGCGCATGCATGCCTGCATTCCCAAAGGCTTTCATAGAAAGCTGGGGAAATGCTCTGCTGGGGCTTCATCGGCGCTGATGACACCCATATGTGAGGACTGATTCCTGCTGCTCCTGGAGAAACACCTGTTACAGGTGAGTAACTACTCTTTCTTCTGCTGGCCATTTCTCCCTATGCACCCAAGTATCCTCCTAGCTTTCGCTGTTGCACTTTTCTACCTGTTTAGCTACTTTAAGATAATCAGAAACAGTCACGCCTAGGTCCTGCTCTTTTGTGGACAGAAGTACTTAACCCCCTATACTATATTACTGCCTTGAATTGCTGCAGCCCAAATGCATGACCTTGCATTTTTTAATATTAAATCACAGGTGCCAAATTCTAGACCATTCTTCAAGCTTAGCTAGATCCCTCCTCATATTATCTACGCCTTCCTGGGTGTCTGCTCTATTGCAGATTTTGGTATCATCCGTAAAGAGACAAACCTTAGCTGAAAGCCCTTCTGCTATATCACAAACAAAGATGTTAAAAAGAAACGGACCAAGGACAGATCCCTGGGGCACACCACTGTTAATCTCCTTCTCCTCAGAGTGAGCTCCACTTACCTGTACCCTTTGTCACCTCCCACTCATCCAATTTCTAACCCAAGCAGTAACTTTAGGGTCCATCCCTAGGGTGCTCAGTTTGTTTATAAGTTGCCTGTGCAGAAAGATGTCAAAGGCTTTACTGAAATCAAAATACAACACATCTAGGGCTCTCCCTCAGTCCAACTCTCTCGTCATCCAGTCAAAGAAATTAATCAGATTTCTTTGACAGGATCTGCCTCTGGTGAATTTATGCTACCTTGAATCCCGTAATCCGCTGGATTCCAGAAACCTCACTATCTTCTCTTTCAGCAGCGCTTCCAATAATTTACTCACCACAGAGATTAAATTAACTGGCCTGTAGTTTTCAGCCACATCCTTACTGCTTTTGTATAAAGGGACCACATGTGCCTGCCTCTCTCCAGTCTTCTAGCACCATTCCCGACTCTGAGGTACTGAAAAGGTCAGTCAGTCGGAGCTGCTAGAACGTCCCCAAGTTCCCTCAGTATTCTCAAGAGTATCCCATGCTGTCCCATTGCTTTGTCTACTTTAATTTTAGCTAGTTCCTCACGAACACAGTCTTCTGAAAATTGTTCAAGATGCCCCTCGCTTTTGTTCCTGTTTGAGGGTGTTTTCTGAGGGCCTGCTCCTGGTTCATCATCTGTGAACGCAGAACAGAAATATTTGTTAAGCAATTCTTTATCCTCATCTTCTACATATTCCTCCCCTTCACCCTTGATTCTGACTATTCCACTTTTGCCCTTCCTCTTCTCACTAACATATCTGAAAAATGTCTTATCCCCCCATTTTATTGCATTGGCTATTTCTTCCTGTTTTTGAATCTTTGCTTTCCTGACTACTTAGCTAGCTACTCTAAATGATTCAAACTGCTACAAAAGAGACAATGGGCCGAATACTGAGTCAAGGAGAGGGAAACATATGCGAACATGGTTTGGAAGAATGTATCCTTGAAGGATACTACCAAAAGCAGAGAGGTTCCAAAAAAAGAGTAAAGTAGCCCAAACACCCTCGAGTATGCAACAGACAGAGCTTAAAGGTCCCAAATTACCCATGCCTACCAATAGCCAAATTAATATGAATAAAATACAGTCTCTCAAATGCTTGTATGCAAATGCTAGAATTCTAAAAAATAAGATGAGAGAGTTAGAATATATAGCACTAAATGAGAGGTTAGATATGATTGGAATCTCAGAGACATGGTGGAAGGAGGACAACCAGTGGGACACTGATACCTGGGTACAAACTATATCGTAATGATAGAGCTGATCAAATTGGTGGAGGGGTTGCGCTCTGTTAGAGAGGGCATTGAGTCAGAAAGGATTAAAGTTTTGCAGGAAACAAAATTTGCTGTAGAATCTCTATGGATTGAAATTCCATGTAAAAAGGGGAAGGCGATGGCAGTGGGGGTGTACTGTCGACCGCCTGGCCAGAATGAACAAATGGATGATGATAATGCTCAAAGAAATCAAGGAAGCTAACAAAGGTTACAGCACAGTAATAATAATGGGTGATTTCAGTTACCCCGGTATCGACTGGGTCAGTGTCACGGCAGGACATGCTAGGGAGATAAAGTTCCTAGATGAAATAAGTGACTGCTTCTTGGAGCAGCTGGTTCATGAACCGACCAGTGGGGAAGCCATATTGGACCTAGTCCATAGTGGAACAGCAGATCTGGTGCAAGAGATAAGGGTGTTGGGGCCACTTGGCAATAGTGATCAAAGCTTGATCGTGTTCGATCTAATTAATGGAAGAGGGATGTTAAGGAAATCCACAGTATTACCTTTTAACTTTCAAAAGGGAGACTATGATAAAATGAGGAAAATAGTTAAGAGAAAACTCAAAGGAGCAGTTGCAAAGATTAGACTTACATCAAGCTTTGGGGGGTGTTGAAAAATACTATTTTGGAAGCACAGACCAGCCGTATTCCACGCTTTAAGAAAAGTGGAAGGAAGTCCAAAAAACTGCCAGCATGGTTTAAAGGTGAGGTCAGAGAGGCTGTTGCCAAAAAAGCATCTTTCAGGAAATGGACAAAAGAGCCAAACGACGAAACCTGGAAACAGCACAAGCACTGGCAAGTTAAATGCAAGGCATTGATAAGGCAGGCAAAGGGAGAATTTGAGAAGAAGCTTGCTGTGGAAGCAAAAACGCGCAATAAAGACTTTTAAAAGTCCATTCGTAGCAAAAACCTGTGAGAGAGTCAGTTGGTCCATTAGATGATAGAGGGGTTAAAAGGGGCACTAAGGCGACAAGGGGATAGCGGAGAAACTTAATGAATTCTTTGCTTCGGTCTTTACTGAGGAAGATGTAGGGATGTTACCCATGGCTGAAGTGGTATTTGAAGGTGCAGAAGAATTAAAGGAAATATCGATACATTGGGAAGATGTATTACAACTATTAGATAAACTGAAGAGTAGCAAATTACCTGGGCCGGATGATATACATCCAAGGGTGTTGAAAGAACTGAAATATGAGATTGCAGACCTGCTATTAGTAATTTGTGAACTATCATTAAAATCATCTGTAATACCAGAAGATTGGAGGATGGCAAACGTAACGCCAATTTTTAAAAAGGGTTGCAGGGGTGATCCAGGAAACTACAGACCGCTGAGCCTGACGTCAATACTGGGAAAAAATGGTAGAAACCGTCATAAAGAACAAAATTGCTGAACATGTAGATAGTCATGGCTTAATGGGAGACAGCCAACATGGCTTTAGACAAGGAAGATCTTGTCTTACTAATCTGTTACGTTTTTTTGAAGGTGTGAATAAACAGGTAGACAAAGGTGAGTCGGTTGATATAGTGTATTTCAACTTTAAGAAAGCCTTTGACAAGGTCCCTCATCAGAGACTTTTGGCAAAGTTAGAGTCATGGTATAGGAGGCAGTATACTATTGTGGATCAGGAACTAGTTAAAAGATAGAAAGCAGAGGGTAGGACTAAATGGCAATTTTCCCAATGGAGAAAGGTGAATAGTGGTGTACCCCAGAGATCTGTGCTGGGTCTGCTGCTTTTTGACATATTCATAAATGACCTGGAAAAGGGAATAACGAGTGAAGCTATCAGATTTGTAGATGACACACAGCTATTTAAAGTTGTTAAAACCCAAAAGGATTGTGGAAAATTGCAAGAGGATCTTGATAAATTGGAAGACTGGGCATCAAAATGGCAGATAAAATTTAATGGGAGAATTGCAAAGTTATGCGCTTAGGGAAGAACAACCCAAACTATGGTTACACGATGCAAGGTTCCACATTAGGAACCACCACCCAGGAAAAAGATTTAGGCGTCATTGTGGATAACATGTTAAAACCCTCAGCCCAGTGTGCAGTGGCGGCCAAGAGAGCAAATAGCATGCTAGGTATCATAAGAAAAGGAATGGAAAATAAAACAAAGGATATTATAATGCCTCTATATCGTTCCATGGTGAGACCGCACCTTGAATATTGTGTGCAATTCTAGTTGCCATACCTTAAAAAGGATATAGCGTTATTAGAAAAGGTTCAGAGAAGAGCCACCAAAATGGTAAAGGAGATGGAAGGATACCCCTATGAAGAAAGGCTAAAAAGGTTAGGGCTATTTAACCTGGAGTGGAGGAGTGGCCTAGTGGTTGGGGCAAGGTATTTGAGGCCGGAAGGTCTGGTGTTAAAATCCCACTAGAGGACAGCAACCTTGGGCCGGAAGGACTGGGGTTTCTAGTCCCACAGGTGCTCCTTGTGGTCTTGGGCAAGCCACTTAACCCTCCATAGCCCATGTTCCCTGTAATATTATCTCCAAGTTATAATGCCCTGTTCAATGTAATTTCAGTTTGTTCAATATAAACCGCTCTGATGCAGAATAGCGCGGTATATAAGAGAATATAAATTAATAAATAATTAAACCTGGAAAAAAGACGGCTGAGGGGAGATATGATAATAGTCTATAAATTAATGAACGGAGTGGAATGGGTAAACGTAGATCCATTGTGTACGTTATCAGAATATAGAAAGACTAGGGGACATGCAATGAAGCTACAGGGTAAACTATTTAAGACTAATAAAAGAAAATATTTTTTCACTCAACGTGTAATCAAACTCTGGAATTTGTTACCGGAGAATGTAGTAAAGGCTATTAGTGTAGCTGGGTTTAAAAAAGGTTTGGACAAGTTCCTGGAGGAAAGGTCCATAAACCATTATTAAGAAGGGACCCAGGATATCAATGCTTGACCCAATACAAGCATTGTGGAAGCTGTCTTTTGGGGAAAACTGCTAGTTACCTATGACCTAGATTGGCCACTGTTGGAAACAGGATACTGTGCTTGATGAACCTTTGACCCAGTATGGCATATCTTAACATGCCTTTTTGGTTTCTTATTCTTATTTACTTTTTGAATAGTTCTCTAACTTTTTTTTTGTATTAAATATATAGACTGTTTTGTAAATTGGTGAAAAACTCTTTAATGCATTCTGAATTGTATTTTCTAGACGGCAGAAAAAGCATTTACTCACCTATGATAGGTGTTCTCCGGGGACAGCAGGAATCAGTCCTCACATACGGGTGACGCCAGCGCCATCGGAGCCCGTGCGAAAGAATCTCTCCAGCCCTCAAAAAAGCCTTTGGGAGATGCACCACACAAGTGTGGTCCCCTTCCTACCAAAGAGTGCCATCTTGCCTCAGTCTAATGACATAGCTATGACTGCAAAAATAAAATATGGTAAAGAATTCTGCTGGATCAAAGAGACTATTGGCTCAGCAGACATTTTGGCCAGGAAGCAGTTACTGGAGGGAGTTGGCTCACTCCACTAAGTCACAGGCCACCTCCTGGGTTGTCTGCCTTGGTGTCTCTGGAAGACATCTTTAATGTGGCAACCTAGTCCCCTCTTGAGTATCTTTGTGAAGCACTGCAGGTTGCATGTGGGAGCAAGTGCTGATAATCAGCACCTTTGGCAGGTCTGTTGTGGCCAGAGTATAGTCTTCCTCCCACTCTGTCGTGACTGCTTGGGTACATCCCACTTGTTTGGACTGGGCCTGCTCTGGAAGACTTCCCTAAAGGTTGGGAAGCCCCGCAACCTTTACATTGCATTGTTGTTGCAATGCCTTATGATGACTTAACTGTGGTAAGAGAGGCAAATGCTTGTTCCAATGGTTTGGATTGTTTGGGGCGGTTTTTTTTGCTTAGTTGAATTTTATCTCTAAGTTTTTTTTAGTCTTGCTTAATGCTTGGGAAATGTCCTAATGACTTCTCTGTCCTGCAACAGTGGTTATACCTTCTGATAACGTTATTAAAATATGCTGTAGTCTGTCTCTTTCCGGGAAGGAAGCATAATCCATCATTTGCATGTTCTAGCAGGATTCAAGGAAAGGAAATTATTAGGTATGATTAAAATTCTCCTTGAATATTAAAACAGCAACTTGTTATAATTGAAATAGTTTTGGCCAGTTTTAGACTTTGCTGCCCTGCTCTTTATAGTAGTATAATAAATTTAGGGAAAGCAAATGTAGAAAAAAAACCTATCTTATTTGTATTCAGCCCTAAAATTTACCTTTTCTGCTGGAAATTAATTGCATGCAACAGTAAACTTGTGGGAGGTACTGAATGTGGAATTAAATGTGGAATTTTATATCTTGATCGAACCAGGATGGTGTAGAGAGACCATGCACTTTGGGTCAGGACAACAGATGCCCTTGGGCCATTTTTACCTATAGGGAAATGGCAGATTTACTCTGGGCCCTGCATTGCAGGGGACCCATTGAAAGAGCACATGGTGCTCTGTCCTGATAACTCTTAACCCGTGCCTGAATCGCAAACAGCAGAGAATAGCCCTTTGCTTCTGCTCCAGAGTGAGCAAAGCACTGTGCAGATAACAGCTAATTTGCCCCCTAACCCAGCCCTCTTTCCTCTTCTTGTCCTCTCTACCTTTGTGTGCAGAGTTTTACTTTCCTTTGCAGAATATCTGGTAATGAGTCGTCTTTGTCATTTTTAGTAAAGGACGGAATTAGAATCTCTTATCTCCAGGAACAAGCAGGAATGTAGTCTTCACATATGGGCATCGTCGGGACCAACGGAGCCCGCGCGGGAACGCTCCCCAGCGTCTAATAGGAAAGCCTTTGGGAGCATCCCACTGCGCCTGCGCCACTGCCTTCCTGCCTTTTCAACTCTCCCTCTTCAGTTTTTTGTTTTCTGCGGACCCGACAGGCAGCAAACCCTGTCACTGCAAAAAATCTTCTTTTTTGTGGTCGCATCTGCCTTCCCATCGACGCCTTCTTTATTTTCTTATTTCTTTTCTTAAAAAAAAAAAAGGTATAACTTCTTTTTTGACGTTCTGTCCTCTTGGTGCCAGACGCCATTTTGGGCACTAGGCCCTCTCTTTTTCTTCCAAAATGGAGAAACCATCTAGTGGTTTCAAAAAATGTTCAAAATGGAGCAGTTCCATTTCTGCTACCGACACCCATGATTGGTGCCTTAAATGTTTAGGTACTGACCATTTGCCATCGGAGTATCTCCTTTGTAGAAAAATGACCAAGAGAGGCCTGCAGAACAGAGCT
The DNA here is from genome assembly GCA_033557465.1 of Ichthyophis bannanicus. Lineage (NCBI taxonomy): Eukaryota > Metazoa > Chordata > Amphibia > Gymnophiona > Ichthyophiidae > Ichthyophis > Ichthyophis bannanicus. Next base: position 152,644,468 of record CM066037.1, read on the forward strand.
GCAAAACTTGGCACCCTCTCTGCCTCGGATGCAATGTCCATTGCATCGACGTCGTCCAGGGCTTCATCTTCCTCCCATGGATCTCAGGTAACTAATTCCAGGTCTTCCAAGACATGCTGGTCCTCAAAGGGTAGATCTCCTTCTAAGCATCGAGATGCTACTAGTGTTGCTCTCCAGGAAAACACAACGGCCAAACAGCCCTGGCAGGAGGCCCCTGCCTCCAAAGCATTAACGGGGTTCCAGGATGTTCCCGAAGCTTCCACCTCCAGAGAACTCTTGGTGCCATGTTCTGGTGGTGTGGCCTGCTCTGCCGGTACCGACACCCAGACATGGGCAGGCTCCATGGATCAACTTATCCTGGCCATTGAGCGCAGTCTTGCGGCTTTATTAGCAGCCTCGGTACTGTTAAAACAGCTACAATCGACTCAGTTGTCTGTACCAATATCGGTACCGAATGTACCTGCATCAACTGATGCGCCTCTCTCCATGCTTCCTCCCATGCCGGCCCTGGAATCGGTTTCTGGTATCGAGGGTCCAGTATCGAGACATTCAGATGTCGACTTTGATCGACACCACCGACAAGCAATACGAGAGCATCTGGTCCGACAATACTTCGAATCCTCCGATTCCGAGGACTCGGTACCGGAGTGGTTTTCTGGAGGATCCCTCTCCTTCACCACAGCATCTGATGTCTCCTCAGGAGGACTTGTCCTTTCAGGACTTCATACGTGATGTAGCACGGGGACTCTCGATCCCTGAGAAGGAACCGAGAGCTGAAGAATTAGAAATTCTTCAGTATCCGGCAGCTCCTAAGGAGGCTACTATCTTTTCCATTCACCGAATTTTGCATGATCTCATGCTTAGGATGTGGGAAACCCCCTGACGGTGTCTCCACATTCTAGGAGACTCTACAATGTACCAGGTACCGCAATGTCCCGGGTTCCAAAAAACACAATTACCACACCATTCCATGGTGGTGGAATCGGCAATGCGTAGGATCAAGAGTGCTAAGACGCATTCATCCAATCCTCCAGGTCGTGAATCGAGAACACTCGATGCCTTTGGGTGTCAATGCTATTGGCTAGAATAAGCTCTTACATACTTTATATGGGTTTGTTTTTTCGGGAGGTTACAAGAGATTTGGAACTCATGGCTCCACTTCTTCCCGATGACAAGAGGACTGACTTCCTCACTTTGGTCAAACATGCCCAGAATGTTTCTAAGTTCATGAACCGTGCAACCTTTGATTTCTTTGAGTGCATTAGCAGAACCTCTGCTATCTCCTTCAGTGCACGTCGCATTGCCTGGTTACAAGCATCTGATTTAGAACAATGAGTGCAAGACATGCTGGGAAAAATTCCTTGCACAGGAGAAAGCCTCTTTGGCAAGGATTGGCAGGACAAAGCTGCTCAGCTTGAGTCCGAAAACACCACTTTGAACAGACTATCAAGGACCACAGCCAACCCAGCTAAGAAAAAAACAGCTAAGAAACCCTTTCTCAACAAGAAAAAGAAATTCTATCCATCTTACACCCAGGCTGTCCACTGCCTAGTTCATGCTCCCCAAAAGGGGCAGCAGCAACCCAAACAGAGGAAGGTCCAAGTCCCCAGAGCTCAACCAGCTCAGCAGACACAGCCTCCTCAGGGGCTTTGACTCCTTCCTAGAGAACTTAGTCATCCTACCCCTAAAGGGTCCAGAGTCTCTCACCATTCCAGGCAGACTGTCATTTTGCCAAAAGATGGCAACAGATAACATCAGAGCAGTGGACTCTCTCCATTGTAACAGAGGAGTACAAACTCCATTTCCACAGTATGCCCCCTCCCACCATCACAAGACAGTTCAGTTCTCTGGACCCCTTTACCACTCTCTTATGTCAAGAGGTCACCTCACTACTTGCTCAAGGAGCAGTAGAAGAGGTACCTATGTCCCAACAGGGCATGGGTTTCTACTCCCCCCTACTTCCTCATTCCAAAGAAGACGGGGATACAAGCCCATACTGGACCTCAGAGAGTTGAACAAGTATCTGTTCCAAGAAAAATTCAAGATGATCTCTCTCGGAACACTTCTTCCTTACATTCAGAGTTAGGATTGGCTATGTTCTGTAGATCTAAAGGATGCATATACACATATCCTCATTCATACAGATCACATGAGGTTTCTTTGATTCCTCTTTCAAGGAAGACATTACAAGTACAGGGTTCTACCCTTTGGACTGGCTTCTGCCCCAAGAGTCTTCACAAAATGCATGGCAGTAGTAACAGCATTCCTGAGAACTCTGGGGATATTCGTCTTCCCCTACTTAGAAGACTGGCTCATCCGAGCATCAACAGCTCCAGAAGCCAGCTCCGTTCTCTTCTGTACATTGCAAATCCTGCAGTACCTGGGACTGGTCATAAACCTCCCAAAATCTCATCTCATCTCCTTCTCAGTCCCTAGAGTTCATAGGGGCTCTTCTAGACACAAGGCAATCAAAGGCTTTCCTGCCACAACCACATTGTGCTCAAATACTCCAGCTTGCCTCTCAAGCAGCTATGAAAACTTTTCTAACTGCTCGAGAAATGCTTCAGCTGCTGGGGCATATGCTATCCACTGTCCATGTGGTTCCCTATGCTCGCTTACACATGCGAGCAGCCCAGTGAACCCTAACTTCTCAGTGGACACAGGTGTTGGGTTGCCTGGGGGACAAAATCAGAAACTCTACATGCCTCATTTTGTTCCTACAGTGGTGGCAATCGCTGAAAAAACACCTCGTAGGGTCGTCTTTTCAGCAGTCACTACACCAAGCCACCTTGACGACAAATGCGTCCAAGTTAGGTTGGGGGGCTCACTTGGACAATCTCTCCACTCAGGGTCTCTAGACCGAGCAGGAGGCTTGTCTTCACATAAACCTCCTGGAACTCGGAGCCATCTTCTATGCTCTTCAAGTATTTCAGAACTGCCTGAGCTACAAGACGGTTCTTGTCCAGACCGACAATCAAGTAGCCATGTTATGTGAACAAGTGGGGTGGGATGGGTTCTCAGGCGCTGTGCAACGAAGCTCTACGCCTCTGGGCCTTTGCCAGAGGCCTGCAGATTCGCCTACTAGCGGTGTTTCTCCCAGGCACACAATCTCCTGGCAGACAAACTCTGTCAAGTACTGCTGCCACATGAGTGGTATCTTCATCCAGAGCAAATTGCTCGAATCTTTTGGATTTGGGGAACTCCAGTTATAGACCTCCTTGCAAGACCTCAGAATGCCAAACTTCCCCGGTTCTGTTCCAGAATTCCAACTCAGAACTGTCAGGCAAGGGATGCCTTCCATCTCCATTGGGTTCAGGACTCCCTCTATGCCTACCCACCCATTCCCCTCATTCCCAAAACTCTATTCAAGCTTCAGAGAGACAGGGGCCATATGATCCTCATAGCCACACGCTGGCCATGATAGACATGGTATCCACTGCTTCTATGTCTCTCTCAAGCCACGCCTCTGGAGTTGGGATGTACTCCAGATCTTCTTTCCCAAGAGAAGGGGACGCTATTGCACCCGAATCCTCAGTCTCTACAAATCAGGGCGTGGCTGCTGAGAGACTAGAATTCCAAGATATCAACCTTTCCCAACAGGTTAAGGATATCCTTTTGGCTTCCAAAAAACCTTCCACAAGGCAGGCCTACGCCTTTAAGTGGAGAAGGTTCTCTATCTGGTGTTCAAAAAAGGAACTTAATCCATTTTCAGTTCCAGTGGAGGTGTTACTGGAGTCGCTCCTCCATTTATCATCCTCTGGTCTTAAGACTAATTCAGTAGGGGTCCGCCTTAGTGCCATTGCGGCTTTCCACAAGCCCTTGGATGGACAACCTGTCTCCTCTCAACCGCTTGTAGCATGGTTCATGAGAGGTCTACTCTTAACTAAACCTCGCATTAAGTCGCCATCCGTGGCATGGGATTTGAATCTTGTCCTTGGGCAGCTTATGAAACTGCCCTTCGAACCCTTAGCCACTATGTCTCTGAAGTTTCTTTCTTGGAAGGTAATCTTCCTAATTGCCCTCACTTCTGCAAGACGCATCAGTGAGCTACAAGCTTTAGTGGCTGATCCTCCTTATACATGGTTCCACCATGATAAAGTAGTCCTTAGGACTCATCCTCACTTTATGCCAAAGGTAGTTTCGCCTTTTCATTTAAACCGGTCGGTTTACCTTCCTGTATTCTTCCCTAGGCCTCGCGCCTCTAATGCAGAAAGGAATCGTCATACTCTGGATTGTAAAAGAGCTTTAGCTTTTTACCTTCAGAGAACTAAGCAACATATGCTTTTCAGCTTTTTGTTGCCTTTGACTCCAGTCATCTTGGATTACCAGTTTCCAAGCAAACTTTCTAACTGGATTACAGATTGCATATCCTTTGCCTATGAGAGCAAGGGACTTTCTCTCAAAGGTCATGTCACAGCTCACAATGTGAAAGCAATGGCAGCCTCTATGGCTAACCTTCGCTCAGTGTCCATTGACGACATTTGCAAAGCAGCCACTTGGGCTTCGGTACACACCTTTGCAGCTCACTACTGCTTAAACAAGGACTCCTGCCGGGATGCCTCGTTTGGCCAGGCTGTTCTCCAGCACCTCTTTCAGACTTAGAACAACTCCTACCTGCCGTCCAGGGTTTCGTTGCCAGAGATCCATTGGAGGAAGCATGACCCATCTCAACCTGAGTTTCGCAGCTTTCTGGGGTCATATCCCTGGCATCTCTCAGCTGGGGAGTCCCCATATGTGAAGACTACATTCCTGCTTGTTCCTGGAGATAGCGTAACTACTCACCTGTAACAGGTGATCTCTGGGAACAGCAGGAATTGAGTCTTCACAACCCACCCACCCACCCCTCCCTTAGGAGTTGTATCTCTATTTCTCTCTCTTTCTCTCTCCTTCTCTCCTTTCCCTCTTCAGTTGAGTTTATAGCTGAGACAGAGTTGGAAAGGCGGGAAGGCAGTGGCGCAGGCGCAGTGGGATGCTCCCAAAGGCTTTCCTATTGGACGCTGGGGAGCATTCCTGCACAGACTCCATCGGTCCCGACGATACCCATATGTGAAGACTCAATTCCTGCTGTTTCCGGAGATCACCTGTTACAGGTAAGTAACTACGCTTTCTGTGTTGAGTAGTAAGGGGAAACATCCTAGTTCAGACTAGCCAGGCGTTTCAGGGATTACTTTCAACTAATGCAGTTTGGGTTTTTTTTTGGTTTATAAATGCGTTGATTTTTTGGTTTTTTTTTTGCAGTCTACTCAGAAAAATCACATGTGAGGCATTCATCCAACACTGATATGATTTCTAAAATATTTTATTATGTATCTTTAAAAGGTTTAACGTTTAAAAGCATGAGGGTAGTAGGTATCAGGAAGGCTAACAAAAGAATTGCGCATTATGAATATAACTAAGCATATATTAGCCATCCTGTAAACATAAAATGAGTGACCAAATATTCAAGCATAACTTTAAATGGGTAACTTAACCTCTTAAAATAAGGCTAGCTACACAAATTAATCCATTCAGTAGCTGAATACCCTCAACCAGGCCAAAATGCCACCACCTTTCTGTCTGGCCAAACCTTTGTCCATATAGCAATTTATGCAGCCAGAATTTAGTCCTATATCTACCAGGATAATTTTCTTAAAAAGCTCCTTTCTCCAGGACCAAGCAGGAAGTCAGTCCTCACATATGGGTGACGTCGGCACTGACAGAGCCGCCGTGCGGAGCATTTCCCCAGCTTTCAAAGAAAGCCTTTGGGAATGCAGTGCGCATGCGCGGTTCCCTTCCCGCCCAAGGGTGCCATCTTGCTCAGTCTTCTTTTTTCCGCGGAGCCCGATGGACGTGTTTCGTTTTCACCCAAGGAAAAAGTTGATTTTGTTCTGCGTGAACCCGTTTTCTTCGGTTCGACGCCAGTTTCCCTTTCCTGCCTGGACCCGATATGTCAGTATTGAGCCCGGACTTCTTTTTTCGATTTTTGTCCTTAGTGAATAGCGTACGTGCCATTTTTCTATTTTTCACTGGCAGCCCTGTCTTTTGACCTCGCAGGGGCCCTTTTTCCCCCGATGGCTGCCAGCGGGTTTAAGAAGTGTGATCGGTGTAAGAAACTTATGTCTCTTACCGACACACATGACTGCTGCTTCCGCTGCTTTGGACCCGATCATGACCCGATGATCTGTGGGCAGTGTGGGAAAATGTCCTCGAAAGCGTTGAGTCGGCAGCACCAAAGGGAAAGCATCTTCTCTGACTCCACCTCTGGACTGGCCCGGACTTCGTCAGAGGCCTCGACATCTCGGGACTCCTCTGAGAGGGGGTCTCCCTCGCGGGAGTATCACAGGAAGAAAAAATCCGCGAGGGCGGCGTCGGTGGACGCACTTGGCTCCTTGAGGGCCAAGTCGCATAGCCCCAAGCGCCGTCCCGGGTCTTCGGAGTCAGAGAGGCCTGCCAAACAGCCTCGTGTGGAGATGGAGTCCCCGGGTCATGTGAGTACTGTAGTCCTCGTGGACTCCCCTCTGGGGGAGCCGATGTCAGGACCAATGCCGTCGGGTCCCGAGTCGGGGGCTGCTGAGTCTCCTGAGCTTGGCCTCAGGTTGACGGCCTTGGAGAGCAGCTTGGCTGCCTTCATGGAACAGCAGCGGGCACTGATCGCCGGTCTCACCAGTGCATCTGCCCCGACCACCGGGACATCGACATCCAATTCGACCCCGGAGGCCGAGCCGATCCTCGAGTCCATGCGATCTCGAGTCGATCCTCGGCCAAGGTCTCCCTCGGCCTCCCGTTCGGGACCGAGGTTGTCGAGGCCGGTACCCTCAGTGTCGGGGCGGATGGCATTGGTGCCTGCCCGACCGGAGCCGCTTGATTCCTCCTCCAAGGGATCCGGCTGGGAAACAGAGGATGAGGAGTCACCCGACACCTTTCGTTGTGTCCCATTGGACTCGCTGGAGTTTGAGCCTCAGGGAAGGTCCCCCTGGAGGATACCCGGTTCTCGGACTTCGTGCGGGATATGGCCAAGGCCTTGGCATTCCCCGCAGATCCCGAAGAGGGGCCTCGAGCCGAGGTGCTCGAGGCCCTGCAGTATAACTCTCCTCCAAAGGAGGCCTTTACTGTACCGGTTCCTCCGATGCTGGAACGGTTGCTGTTCCACGGGTGGGAGGCGCCGGCCTCGACGCCAGTCTTGAGCAAGCGGGTCGATTCCATCTATCGAGTCCGCAAGAGCCCCGGGTTCCAAAAGGCACAATTGCTGCACCACTCCATGGTTGTGGAATCGGCCATGCATCGTCTGAAGAGCCAGAAGATACACTCCTCGGTGCCTCCCGGCCGGGAGGCCCAGAATCTGGATGCCCTCGGCAAGAAGTGCTTCCAGGGCTCTATGCTTGCTTGCCGTGTCCAGACCTACCAGCTGTACATGGGCATGTACCTTCGAGACCTGGCAAAGGAGATTGCCGGGTTCTCTGCTGGTATCTCCGAGGAACCTTTGCAGAGGTTCAACGCATTGTCATTGGGTATTCGAGAGTGCTCAAAGTTTATCTCTCGAGCAGCCTATGATGGCTTCGAGGCTTCGGCCCGAGTAGCCGCGGCTGGCATCGGTGCACGCCGTCAGGCCTGGCTACAGTCATCGGACCTTGAGCCATGGGTGCAGGACAAGTTGGTTGATGTCCCCTGCCGAGGTGAGAACCTCTTTGGCAAGCCCATGGCTAAAAAGGCTGCAGAACCCGAGACCGAGACTCTTACCCGGACAAGGCTGTCCAGGAAAACCTCTGCCCCTTCTCAGAAAAAGAAGGGCTCGGGGAAAAAGACCTTTTACCCGAGGAAGTCATCTGCCTATAAAACATACCCTCATTTTCAGGCCTCTGTAGCTCCCCAACAGGGTCAGCAGGGACATGGGCCCCATAGGCAGAAGACCCCCAAGCCACCAGCTCCGGCTCCTGCACAGCAGGGAGCGGGGTTTTGACTCCTGTGGCATAGCCTTTCCTCCTCAGCTAGGTCCTACCAGCACAGGAGGCCGGCTGGCCCTGTACACCCACAGGTGGCCATCCGTAACAAGGGATACCTGGGTACTAAGTATAGTCCAGAAGGGCTATCTCCTCCACTTCCCCCCCTCCTATTTTCCAGGGGAGCCTCCAAGACTTCCTCTGCCCAGGGACTTACTCCTGCAGGAGTTAGCAAGTCTTGTAAAGGAACAGGCAGTGGAACCGGTGTCCCACCACCTGAGAGGTCAAGGCTTCTATTCCAGGTACTTTCTGGTACCAAAAAGAACAGGAGGCCTCAGGCCCATCCTAGACTTGCAAAATCTGAACAAGTTCCTGGAGAGGAAAAAGTTCAAGATGGTTACCCTTGGAATCCTGCTGCCCTACCTCCAGCAGGGAGATTGGCTATGCTCCTTAGATTTAAAGGATGCTTATACTCGCATCCTCATTCATCCAGGCCACAGACAGTATCTCAGATTTGTAGTGGGAGGAAACCACTATCAGTACAGAGTGCTGCCTTTTGGCCTAACCTCTGCCCCCAGGGTATTCACCAAGTGCCTGGCGGTGGTGGCAGCCTACCTAAGGGTTCAAAACCTCGTTGTCTTTCCATATCTGAACGACTGGCTCATCAGGGGTCAATCCCCGCAGGAGGCCCATCAAGCCACCCTTCGCACTGTCGCTCTGCTTCAGCATCTGGGGTTTGTTATAAACTTCGCAAAGTCCACTTTGCACCCCTCACAGAACATGGAGTTCATAGGAGCAAGACTGGACACCCGTCAGGCAAAGGCCTTTTTACCCGTGAACAGGGCCCACAGGTTGATGGATCTAGCCAGGCAGTTCCACAGCAATTCTCTGGTTTCCGCCAGACAATTCCTGAGGCACTTAGGACACATGGCTTCCATGGTCCATGTAACTCCAAATGCCCATCTACACATGAGGCCAGCTCAGTGGGGCCTCAGAACTCAGTGGCACCAAGCCACAGGAAGCCTCACGGACAGAGTGAGGGTGTCCAAACTACTGGAGTCTTCTCTACAGTGGTGGCTTCATCTTCCGAATCTAGTGCAAGGGGTGTTTTTTCAGACACCTCCACACTCTCAAGTGCTGACAACCGATGCTTCTCTTCACGGTTGGGGGGCACATTGCCAAGGAGCATGTACTCAGGACCTGTGATCTCCTTGGGAGGCCAAACAGCAGATCAAACTCTTAGAACTGAGAGTTATCCGCTTGGCCCTGAGAACTTTCTCACATCTCCTCTCTCACCAGTCTGTCCTAGTTCAGACGGACAGCCAAGTTGCTATGTTCTATGTGAACAAACAAGGGGGAACAGGGTCCCGCCTTCTATGTCAGGAAGCGCAGAGCCTGTGCTCCTGGGCAGTTAATCACAGCATTCTTCTCAAAGCGGTCTATCTCCCAGGTCAGGAGACTTACCTGGCGGACAGGTTGAGCAGGATCCTGCAGCCACACGAATGGCAGTTGAATCCTCTAGTGGTTCAACAGATCTTTCTAAAATGGGGTCTTCCAACCATAGATCTCTTTGCCAGTCCTCTGAACCGTCAACTGCCCAGGTTCTGCTCCAGACAACCGCATCCTCTCAGATTAGCAGCGGATGCGTTTCTCATTCCATGGTCTACAGGCCTCCTATATGCCTTTCCTCCCATGCCTCTAGTGCCCCAGACACTCTTCAAAGTGCTCCGGGACAGAGCCTCGGTAATCCTGGTAGTCCCCAGATGGCCCCAACAGCCGTGGTTCCCACTTCTTTTGCAACTGGCGGTGGACACTCCCCTTCCCCTGGGGATGCAACCAGATCTCCTGTCTCAGGAGCAGGGGTCTCTTACACACCCCAATTTCCAGTCCCTCAATCTGATGGTCTGGCTGCTGAAAGGGTAGTTCTAGCACCCTTACTGCTGCCTAGGGAAGTGGAGGACGTGGTCTTGGCCTCTAGGAGACAGTCCACCCGAAGGTCTTATGCACTTAAGTGGCGTAGATTCTCTGCCTGGTGTACTCAGCACAACGAGAATCCTTTCTCATGCCTGGTACCAGTGATGCTGCAATATTTGCTTCACCTGTCCAACCTAGGCCTTAAGTCCAATTTTATTAGAGTTCATCTTAGTGCTCTTTCGGCACACCACTCACCGGTGGAGGGTCAGTCTCTCTCCAGCCACCCTTTGGTGGCTCGCTTCCTCAGAGGCCTGCTTTTGCTAAAGCCTCCAGTGCATCCACCTGCCCCTGAATGGGATTTGAATGTGGTCTTGCAGCGGCTTACTTGCCCACCATTTGAGTCTATGGCTACTTGCCATTTGCGCTTTTTCTCCTGGAAGGCATTGTTTCTGGTAGCTCTTACCACAGCAAGGCGAGTGAGTGAGCTTCAGGCCCTAGTATCAGATGCTCCATATACTAGGTTCTATAGGAACAGAGGAGTCTTACAGACTCTTCCTAAGTTCCTTCCAAAGGTTGTCTCCTCCTTCCACCTCAATCAGGAGGTGGTTCTTCCAACTTTCTTTCCCAGGCCGCATGCCAGCTGGGCTGAAATGGTCTTGCATACCCTGGACTGTAGGAGGGTGTTGACCTTCTACCTTGACCGTACGTGGGAGCACCGGAGGGCTTTTCAGCTCTTCGTCTCTTTTGACCCCAATAAGTTGGGGTTACTTGTCTCCAAGCATACTTTGTCCATATGGGTAGCCGACTGTATCGCCTGGGCTTACAGGGCAGCCGGCCTCTCCTTGCAGGGTCGAGTTACGGCTCACCGTGTCAGGGCGAAGGCTGCGTCAGTGGCTCATCTCCGCTCTGTTCCGTTGGCAGACATCTGCCGGGCCGCTACTTGGGCTTCAAGCCAGACTTTTGCGGCCCACTACTGCCTTGAGAGAGAGTCCCGCAGGGATAGTGCTTTCGGACAGGCGGTACTCCACAATCTCTTTGGGCTTTAGGCAACTCCTACCCTCCGGCCCTGGTGTTGGGCTACCGTTCGGGGGCGTTATCAGAGAAGATTCTTTTCTCACATGCTGAGGCTCTAGAGGGAGCTCATTTTTTCAACTTGGGTCTCCGGTAGCCTTAAGCTGGGGAGTCCCATATGTGAGGACTGACTTCCTGCTTGGTCCTGGAGAAAGAGTAGTTACTCGCCTGTAACAGGTGTTATCCAGGAGCAGCAGGAATCAGTCCTCACAACCCTCCCTCCTCCCCTTGGAGTTGCAGTCATATGCTTTATTTTGTTATTTTTGCTGTCTTTTAGCTATGTCATCAGACTGAGCAAGATGGCGGCACCCTTAGGCGGGAAGGGGATCGCGCATGCGCACTGCATTCCCAAAGGCTTTCTTTGAAAGCTGGGGAAATGCTCCTCACGGGGGCTCCGTCGGCGCCGATGTCACCCATATGTGAGGACTGATTCCTGCTGCTCCTGGAGAACACCTGTTACAGGTGAGTAACTACTCTTTATGCGGTGAGCACTACTTCTGACCATGTAAGGGCTTTTGAATATTGATGTCAAAATAGATATTTTTACAGGATTATTCTGGGAGTATTGGTGATGAAATCATGATGATTTTTTTAGTTTAATTATCCAGGTTTTTTTGGGGAGGGGGGCATGGGCTAGAAAGTCAGTTGTAAAAATAAATACATAGATTGTAGCAGATCAAGGCTTAAAGTTCATCCAGAATCCTGGTTTTCTTGCATTGGTCTTGTCCATAACAATACTTCTAAGGCCATGCGCATATGGTCAGCACAGTCCAGAAGGAATAAAACATGTTGTGCCATACTTGCATCAGCATGCATTGGCCAGAAAGAAAAAGACATCTGCATATTTGCATTGGCCCGCATGAGCCATAAGAAGGTGGGAGGTGGTGCTTGCATAGGCTCTCATGGGACCAGAAAGAGAACAGAGTTAAATAGTCATTTGAGGTTTATTAGGAGAAAGCCAATATGGATTTAGCTAAGGAAAGTCTTGTCTCACTAATCTGTTATATTTTTTTGAATGTGTGAATAAATAGATACACTATATCAACCAGCTCACCTTAATCTATCTGGATTTTCAGAAAGCCTTTGACAAAGTTAGTCATGAGAGACTCTTGGCGAAATTAAAAAGCCATAGGATAGGAGGCAGTGTACTATTGTGGACCAGTTAGGGCTAAATGGCCAATTTTCTTAATGGAGAAAGGTGAATAGTAGAGTATCCCAGAGGTATGTGCTGGGCCCGCTGCTTTTTAACATATTCATAAATGATCTGGAAATGCGAACAAGTTAGATGATATTTTCAGATGAAACTAAATTATTCAATGTTGTTAAAACTCAAGAAAAATTGCAAGAGGAGAAATTGGGAGACTGAGCATCAAAATGGCAGATTAAATTTATTGTGGACATGCAGTTGCACACTTAAAGAAAAACAACCCAAACTACGGTTATATGATGCAAGGTTCCATATTAGGAACCACCACCCAGGAAAAGGATTTAGGTGTCATGATGGATATGTTGAAATTCTCTGCTCAGTGTCGGCCACGACAAAGAAAGCAAACAGAATGCTAGGAATCATAAGGAAAGGAATTGAGAATAAAACAAAGGATATTACAATGCTTCTATATCATTCCATGGTGAGACCGAACCTTGAATATTGTGTGCAATTCTGGTTGCCATATCTTAAGGATATAGCATAATTAGAATTATATTTTCCATGTTAAGTTTACTGTTCTCTTACCAAAGTTCTATGTAAATGTTTTGTTCCTTGTAAACCGCTTTGATTACTGGATAAGGTGGTATATAAAAATAGACAAAGAAATAAATTAGAAAAGGTACAGCGAAGAGCCACCAAAATGGTAAAGGGGATAGGATACCCCTATGAGGAAAGGCTTAAAAGGTTAGGGCTCTTTAACATGGAAAAAAAGACAGCTGAAGGGCAATATGATAAAGGTCTATAAAATAATGGCTTAGAATGGGTAAACGTAGATCAGTTGTTAACATCTTCAAAAAGAAGAGCAGCTGTCGCTTCATTGCATGTCCCCTAATGTAACCTATTTAAAACTTATCAGAGAAAATATTTTTTTTCACTCAACGTAGAATCAAACTCAAATTCGTTACCAGAGGATGTAGTAAAAGCTGTTCCTTTCCATTTCTCCGGGCCAGTCCAGGGAAGGTTAGGTTGTCAATCCCCTTCAGCAGCTGAGGATATGAAGACATCAAGTTTTCTTGAGCCGTGAAGCCCCTCCCCCTGGTGTCAACTGTCAGTCTTTCATTCCTCAGCAGCTGAAAGGGATCGTTGTTAGCTCTCTCCTTCAGGTTTTGTTTATTTATGTTAATTTAATTGGCTCTAGCAGAGCTGATTTGTTCCATAGTCCTGCTTTAAAAAAAATTTCTATTCTAATGTATTCTTCCTAGCAGGGAGATTTACATTTTTATTGATCAATGTTCTCTTCCTAGCAGGGAGACAGGCATTGCACTAAATCAATGTGTTCTTCCTAGCAGGGAGATAGACATTGCTTTTTAATACGGACTTTGGCAGAGCCTACCTGAAGTGTTCCGTTTATTTTTAAGAAAAGTGCAGTCAAGCTGGGAGACCCAGCTCTTTCTCTGCATTGAAAATTGATTACATTCTAACTGTCCCGCTAGCAGCGGGTCAAGCTGAGGAAAAATTTATGCAGGTTTGCAGTGTCCCCGATGTTCACAGGCTTTCTGGATCATCGCGGTTTTTATAAGGGTACTTGTTTTTTTCCATTTGTGCTCTGCCGCGGCAGTCAAAGGAGACAAGATTTGAAGTGTGCAGTTCGGCGGTTTTCATTTCAGCGCGGTGCTGATCTTTGCCGCGAAAGATAAAAGTTTAATTTTTACTATTTTTAAGTCAGATCTATTTTTAAAATCGGCGTTTTTATCTTACAGATCAGTGTGCTTTCTGATCTATTGGGCTTACTGTTAACTTTAGTTTTGGCAGTTTAAGTGTTTGCAATGGCAGAGAAGGTTGCCATAGAGACAGATAAACAATTGTTTAACGTTGAGAAAGCCGGAATGTCGGCCATTTTGAATTCTCCCGTGATTTTACAATCGGATAAGCAACGACCTGCTAAGAAAAAGGGTAAGTCTTCTAAGTCTGTTATAAGGCAGGAGAAGACTGAGGAACCTATTTCAGAGGCAAAGGAAAATATATTATCTTTCTTTTCTCCGGATTTTATTTTAGCTATGCACAAAGCTTTTTTAGCAAGATCTGATGGTTCTGTTTCTATAGAGGGATGTAAAGGCTCTGCTTCACTTCCAGCAGATCTTCCTATTTCTGAGGACCCTGGAGAGGGTACTTCTCAAATTAAAGAGATTATTAAGGATCCTTTGGATCTTTTTGCTTCTCAGCTCCCTGTGGCTGCAGCTCAAGTGGAAACAGAAGCTTTTTCTGTTTCAGGATTAGATGTGCCTTATGAAGAGCTGGAAGACAGGGAAATTGCTCCTGGTGAGGACCCCAATATGTTTCGGGTTTTTCGCAAGGAGGAGCTTTCAGCTCTCATTTCTCATTCTTTATCTACATTAAACCTGTTGCTTCCTGATACATCTCAGGATACTTTAGAGGATCCTTTATTGCAGGGATTTAAAGCGGAACAGCGCTCCTTCCCAATGCACAGGGTCATAAGGCAGATGATTGAATCCGAATGGGAATGTCCGGAAGCTTCCCTTCGTGGCAGCCGTGCTTTATCCCGCCTTTATCCTTTGCCGCAGGAAGAAAAAGAGTTGTTAAAGATGCCTAAGGTGGATGCGATAGTGGCAGCAGTGACAAGAAAAAACTACTATTCCAATTGAAGGAACAGCTGCTCTTAAGGATTTACAGGACAGAAAGTTAGAAGTCTTTCTTAAGCAATCGTTTGATTCTTCTGCGTTAGCCCTACAAGCCGCGGTTTGTGGGGCATACGTGTCTAGAGCATCCATTCGGTGGCTTCAGGGAGATATATCTGGAGCAGAAATTGCTAAGTTAGAATCGGCGGCTGCTTATATGGCAGATGCCTTTTATGATCTGCTGCGGATGGCTGCTAAGTCAATGTCATCATTGATTGCGGCTAGACGTTTCTTGTGGTTGCGTAACTGGGCAGCAGATGTGTCTTCTAAATCGCGTCTTAGCAAATTACCATATAAGGGGAAATTGCTTTTTGGAGAGGCTCTGGATAAAATTATTAAAGATTTAAGTGATTCTAAGGGAGGTCGTTTGCCTGAGGATAGACAAAGGCCTGTTCGTGCCTTAGGAGTTTTTCGAGGTGCTGGACGAGATTTTAGGAGATTTCGGGGAGCGCGATTTGTTCCTTATTCCAGAGGTCGTTCGGGATTTCGCGGACAGTCCTTTCGTGGAGCAAGAGGCTACGGTAGATCTTACTTCCCGTCTTCTCAAAATGCATCCAAAAAGCCACAATGAAGGTCTCCTGGTCCAGGCATTTGTTCCTGTAGGAGGCCGTCTACAGAGATTTTCAAAGGCCTGGACCGAGATCACCACAGACAAATGGGTGTTGGAGATAGTTCAAAAAGGGTATGCACTAGATTTCGCTTTCCCTTTGTCTCCAGCTTTCGTCCTGTCTCCCTGTCCTCCAGGTTAAAGGAAAAAGCGATAGTGGGGACGATTTTTCATCTATTACACCTACAGGCTATTGTTCCGGTGCCGCGAGACCAGTACGGTCAAGGTCGATACTCGATTTATTTCGTCGTTCCGAAGAAAAAGGATTCTTTTCGTCCAGTACTCGATCTCAGGGGCGTCAACCGTGCTTTGCGGGTGCCTCATTTTCGCATGGAGACACTGCGTACGGTAATTCGAGCAGTGCGTCCAGGGGAATTCCTCTCGTCAATAGATCTTACGGAGGCTTATCTTCACATTCCAATAAGGCTTTCCCATCAAAAGTTTTTACGTTTTGCACTTCCAATGGGTCATTTCCAGTTTCAAGCTCTGCCCTTTGGCCTTGCAACGGCTCCGCGGATTTTCACAAAACTCATGGTAGTGGTAGCGGCGGCTCTAAGAAAAGAGGGCATCAGAGTCCATCCTTACCTCGACGATTGGTTGATCAGGGCAGATTCTCATTTGGCTTCGGAAGTAGCAACAGCTCGAGTTGTTCAACTTTTAGAACAACTAGGTTGGGTCATAAATCAGGCCAAGAGTCAATTACAGCCAGTTCAGCAACTGACTTATCTAGGGGCCTTATTCGACACTGTTCGAGGAACAGCTTTCTTAACGGAGGTCAGAATAAACAAGATATTACAGCAGGTGAAGGCGTTTTTAAAAGTCCAGGCTCCATCAGCATGGATGTACTTGCAACTTTTGGGATCCATGGCTGCAGCTTTGGATCTGGTTCCATGGGCCAGAGCTCACATGAGACCGTTGCAACAGGCTCTGCTTTCCCGTTGGTCTCCGCAGCTTCACCCCCTGTCTCAAGGTCTGATTTGCCCGGAGATAGTAAGAAAGAGTCTGAACTGGTGGTTGGACCCTGTACATCTGTCAGCAGGCATTCCTTTACAGGAGCCCACATGGGTTTTAGTCACCATGGATGCCAGTTTAACGGGCTGGGGAGCACATTGTCAGACTCAAGTGGTTCAAGGTTTGTGGTCTCAGGAGGAGACCTTATGGTCGATCAACATGTTGGAGTTGCGTGCAGCTCGATTGGCTCTTCTGCACTTCGAACATCTTCTCGAGGGAAAGGCGGTCCGTTTGTTCTCGGACAATCTTGTCACAGTAGCATATATCAATCGGCAAGGGGGGACGAAAAGTTCTTCTCTTCTAAGCGAATGTCAGGAGTTAATGGCTTGGGCGGAGAGCCATCTTCTAGCTCTGTCAGCGACTCATGTAGCTGGCAAAGAGAATGTTCAGGCAGATTATCTCAGTCGCAACATTTTAGACCCAGGGGAATGGGAATTAAATGTGGCGATTTTTCGCGAGTTGACCTTAAAATGGGGTCAACCAGTTATGGATCTGATGGCGACTTTCAGCAATGCCAAAGCAAGTCGATTTTTCAGCAGACGAAGGGAACGCATGTCAGAGGGTCTCGATGCTCTAGTTCAACCTTGGCCGGAGAACGTACTTTTGTATGTTTTTCCTCCGTGGCCAATGGTGAATCGTGTTCTTCAACGCATAGCGGGACACCGAGGCTCCGTGATTCTGATTGCACCAGATTGGCCTCGCCGTCCTTGGTATGCGGATCTGAAGCGGCTTTTAATAGCGCCTCCTTGGCGTCTGCCGGTCAGGATCAATCTATTATTTCAAGGTCCCGTTCTCATGCCACAAGTAGATCGCTTCTTGCTTACGGCTTGGCTCTTGAGAGGGCTCGTTTAGCACGCAAAGGTTATGCAAGTTCTGTAATAGCTACGTTGCTTAATTCTAGGAGGCAGAGAACATCTCTTGCTTATGTCAGAGTATGGAGGTTATTCGAACATTGGTGTAAACAAAAGAATGTTCTTCCACGGGTAGCATCTTTGCCACAGTTGCTCTTGTTTCTTCAAGAAGGTTTAGATAAAGGTTTAGCGGTTAATACCCTTAAGGTTCAAGTGGCCGCATTATCATGTTTTAGAGGTTTGGTTCAAAATCGTAGATTGTCGTTTCATCCAGATGTTCAAAGATTTTTTAAGGCGGCAAAAATTCTTCGGCCTCCATTGCGTAAGATTGTGCCTCCGTGGGATCTGAATATTGTTCTAGAGGCTTTATCAACTTCGCCATTGGCGGCTATTTCTTCACAATCTCCAAGAGAATGTTCATGGAAAACAGCGTTTTTAGTAGCTTTGTGTTCAGCTAGGAGAATTTCGGATTTGCAGGCTTTGTCTTGTCAAGAGCCTTATTTGCAATTTCTGCCTGAACGAGTGGTGCTTCGCACAGTCCCAAGTTTTTTACCAAAAGTAATTTCTGTTTTTCATGTTAATCAGTCGGTGGTGTTACCTACTTTTTCAAATTTATCTAGTTCTCCGATCGATAGAGCTCTCAAGAAATTAGATCTAGGTCGGGTGTTAAAGAATTACCTTAAAATTTCCAAACCTTTTCGTAAAACGGATAGATTATTTGTTCAGTATGCTGGGTCCAGGAAAGGGCTTCCAGCTTCAAAGTCAACAATTGCTCGTTGGGTACGATGTGCTATTTCAGCGGCTTACCAAGCTGGGGGACGGTCTCCACCGGTTGGTTTAAAAGCGCATTCTACTAGGGCTCAAGCAACCTCCTGGGCGGAATTTGCTTTTGTGCCTCCGGTGGATATTTGTAGAGCAGCGACGTGGTCTTCGCTGCATACGTTTTCAAAACATTACCGCTTGGATGTTCATGCCAGGGAAGATGCCAGAGTGGGCGCGTCAGCTCTTATTGCAGGATTGGCTGGTCCCTCCCGAGTTTAGGAACTGCTCTGGTATTGCCCTAACCTTCCCTGGACTGGCCCGGAGAAATGGAAAGGAAAATGAAATTAGTTCTTACCTGCTAATTATCTTTCCTTGAATATTCTCCGGGCCAGTCCAGGGTCCCTCCCGATTATGCTTTTACTATTGTGCTATTATTTATTGAAAAAAAAAAAAAAAACATTAAAAAGAGGAAAAATATTTAATTATAAAGTTTATGAAACGGAAAATTATACATTCCTCTGTTTCTATAGGACTATGGAACATATTCAGTTTATAGGAGTTGATGTTATGTTTTATTTCAGTTTAATATTAGTATGCTGCTTTGTCATAAAGAAGACTGACAGTTGACACCAGGGGGAGGGGCTTCACGGCTCAAGAAAACTTGATGTCTTCATATCCTCAGCTGCTGAAGGGGATTGACAACCTAACCTTCCCTGGACTGGCCCGGAGAATATTCAAGGAAAGATAATTAGCAGGTAAGAACTAATTTCATTTTAGTGTAGCTGGGTGGTTTGGACAAGTTCCTGGAAGAGCAGTCCATAAGCCATTATTAGAGAGGACCGGGGAAATCCACTGCTTACCCCAGGATAAGCAATGTGGCATCTGTGCCTTTTTGGGTACCTGACAGGTACTTGTGACCTGGATTGGCTGCTGTGGAAAACAGGATACTGGCTTGATAGACTCTTGATCTGACCCAGTAAGACACATCTTATGTTCTTATTTGTATGCAGCTATCCTTTCGTCAGTTGGCAATAAGGAGGAAAGCTACAGCAATGGGCCAGCAGCATCAAATTTAACGGGCTGGGGGGAGGGCTGAGGTAGGAAAGAGAGGATAGTGTTCAATAGAAAAAAAATAGGAGGGTCCATCCCCACAAGTTTGCCCAGTTAAATGGTTAAAGCAGCCCTGGCTAGAAATCCACAGATCGTTCTCGTGGTCAAAAAAGGAAAAAAAGAATGAAGATGTTAGTTGTGATTGCCACTCTGCAGTGGCTTATGGTTGCTGAGCATGGGGACACAAAGGCATTGTGATTGGTGATTGTATGCAATACCTTCCAAGGTGTGATGAGAAGAGACATTTTGGGCAAACTATCTTTGGCTGTAAATAGTCTCTTGAAAAAAGAGATACTCTCATGGATCCTTGTAAGGGTTATAGCATGCCCTCAAGGGGAAGGAATGAATGATTTCCCCTTTTCTTTTTTGCTCTTTTTTTAATGCAGTAAAAACAGCTGTTATGTTCACAACTATGGAATTGAACTATATAGATAAGATGAGAAGAGACCTACGTAAGATGGGCTCTTCTTCGTAAATGATTCATTACATTTGTTATGTCAAGTGTAGAGAAGAGATCTACAGTGATGTGACTGACCAGTACTGATGATGCAGGTGCATGGAGTATTAATAAGAATGCAAAACACCAGCACTGCTCCTGTGGGTTGGATCAAAGGTCTGTCAAAGCCATTACCTCATTTGTAAGAGCTGCAGGGAGTGAACATAAGATATGCCATACTGGGTCAGACCAGGGTCCATCGAGCCCAGTATCCTGTTTCCAGCAGTGGCCAATCTAGGAGGTTCCACAATGCTTGTATTGGGTCAAGCAGTGATATCCTGGATCCATTTTAATAATGGTTTATGGACCTTTCCTCCAGCAACTTGTCCAAACGTTTTTTAAACCCAGCTATACTATCAGCTTTTACTACATCCTCTGGTAACAAATTCCAGAGATTACTTATAGTTAACATTGTGCAACAAAAGTCAGTCTTTATATGAACCTTTTGTAGGAGAAGCGAGTTTTTTCGTGAACAAGCAGGAAAAGAAATCCTGGGTGATATCGTCAGATGGATCCCTGCATCAGGAGCATTCCCAGCTGCTTCTAGAAGCTTTTGGACACCTACTACTCATATGTACATCTTCCTGCCTGCCGCTGCGGTGCCATCTTATCAGTCCAGATTTTTTCCTATGGAACCCCTTTGACATTTTTTCAGCACTCTAAGTAGCCTTTATGAGAAACATTGTTTACCGAGTTTTTGTCTCCACTATATTTTCCTTCTGTCTTGGTAATAAATACTCTCCCTTTTCAGTTTCCTTAACTACTGTTTTTGATTGTTTAAAGTTTCCTTTAACTTTTCACAGTGCCTCGGGGCCCCCTTTAGGCATTGGTGCACTGGCTGCAGCTTTAATATTTTTCCTGTCAATATCGAGTCATTTGATTTCACTGCGGGTTTAAGAAGTGTTCTAAGTGCTAAAGGGCATGCACAATTGGGTCCCAAGCACTGGAGTCACCAATCATGAACCCTCTTCTTGTAAGTTGTGCTTGCAAATGACAAAAAGAGGGCTAAAGGATCAAGAGAAACAACGTGATATCCTTATTGGTGCTTCTAAGTCCAGTCTATCAGCATTGGCAGCATCAGTCTCCATGGCTTCAAAGACTGCATTGAGTGCTGGTGGTGCATTGACATCAAGGAGCTGAGCATCCTTAGATCACTGGAGCATTGATCATCTTATGACGTTCACCCAGAGGTGAAGAAGGATTCTTCTTCATCTTACCAACACTGAAGGGCAAAGGTGGTGAGCATTGGGTGGAGGCCTTGATACAGTGACGTTGGTGCCCTCTGAGATGGTATTGAGGGTTCACTAGAGTGCCCCTCTAAGTTGCCCCAAAGGGAGGAGAGCTCAATCTCCAAGACCATCGGAGGAGCAGTGATAGCCTAGACCAATCTGCCAGCACACAATCTCAGGTTTCAAAAACATCAGCCAATGCTATTGTAGGCCCAGTGCCTTTGGAAATCACAAATTTGGAGAGAGGCCTTCTGAAAGCTATCAAGGACAGAAGAATGATGCTGTTCACTATGCAGCACCTCAGTGCCTTGATGAATGTTGAATCAGCTTCTGTAGCCATCCATCCTATCCTCGAGCAACATAAGTGCCTGCGGGAGAGGCATTGACATTGGGACATCGAAGGGCCCTGACACTGGTGCCTGTCTGGCCGATGTCACTCTGCAGTGCATTGGGATTTGATACAGTTGTGGTTCACAGGAGAGGATCCTTCTTCCCAGTTCTTTGGAGAGGATCCTTCTCCCCAATTCTTTGGAGAGGGCCTGGGGCACAATGCTGCAGCAAAGCTTGACCCTTTAAAATATGAAGAAGAGACGATATCAGGCAGACTCTTGGCTAAACCACGGCGACGAGGGAGCACAGGCTGCACCATGACGACGAGGGAGCACAGGCTGCAAGTGGATCTGCTAAGCAGCAGCCAAGTGAGGTGAGAGAGAGCTCTGAGCTGCTGATGGTGTGGCTGTGGTTTTCCCCATGCTGTCTGGGCACATAGTTTGCGCAGCCTGTGGTAACTGATATGGTTCTGCAGTGGGGTTTTGTCATAGCTGTGAGACAGAGGACTTTGCCACTGAAGATGTGCTCCGAGGCTGGAGGCAAGCAGAATCGGAGGCTCCTTCAGGTCCAGGCAGTGAAGCAGAGCATCAACCGGTTTCTCCCTAGCCGCAGGATCCTGCAGTTTTGGGTGGGAACTGCGGCCATGAGGCAGTCCATTAATCTAGTGTCAGGGGAACCTTCAGGCAAACCTGATGGGGCCTCGGAGGGGGGGGGGAGTGGGCAGAGCATGCAGGTAATCAACCCCTGGGAGCTACCATCTGTGCAGGGGTTCCCTTTTCACCAGAATTTGTGCTCCTTATGCACCAAGACTTCTGCATGAAGCAGGGGCTGGGGCAAGGCTCTCCAGATGTTGCAGGAGGCAGGGAACCATGGCCTGGTGTCCAAGGGGCCTATAGAGCCACCATCCAACTGCCAGCAGGTAGAGGATGCTTCCTGGGAAGATCAGGGCTCGGTGGTTTCTGGGGGCTCTGAAGACCCCTTGGAAGGGCAATCCAGGTATTGAGATCCTTCTGGGACGATTTAGAGGATGGAGAGAGTGCTCCAGCTGAGGATCAGACAGTTTTTTTGGCATGAGGAATTGGCGTCACTGATTTCCCAGTCATTGTCTGCCCTAAATATTGTAGTGGACTGAGCTCCTACGAAGGTGTGGTGCTCCGGGGATCTCTTGGTGCAGGCTATATGGAAGCCTTCAACCTTCTTTCCACTCCATTGTGCCATTAATCATCTGATTTTGGCAGAATACTATGTTCTGGAAGCCGGTTTATGAGTCAGCCACTCCATGGTGTACATGTACCCCCTGCCACTGGAGGAAAAGGACCTTTTGCTGCTCCCAGAGTTGGATGCCTTAATTTCCGCAGTTACAAAAAAGACAACTGTCCCAGGGGAGGGCGGGGTGGCCTTAAAGGATGCCCAGGATTGGCATTTGGAGACTGTGTTGAAGCAGCTCTTTGAGGTTTTGGTTCTGGTTTTGCAAGCTTCGATCTTTGGGGGCCTATGTGGCTAGAGCGTGTTTGCACTAGGCTCAAGGTTTGCCAGAATCCACCTCTGTCTCCGGAAAGGTTCTCGGAGGTGGCCATACTAGAGTCTGGGCCAGCTTACTTGGCAGATGCGCTGTACGATTTGGTACGGACCTCTGCTAACAACATGGACTCTGTGATGATGGCTAGTCATCTCTTGGGGTTCCAAATTGGGTGGTGGATGTAGGGTCCAAGACTCTGCTCAGTAAGCTTCCCTTTAAGGGAAAACTTGTCTTGGGGAGGTACTGGAAAAAATGGTGAAGGATTTGGGAGATTCCAAGGTACCATGATTGCTGGAGGATGAATCTCGTGGAGTTAAGTCCATGGCTTCCTCTAGGGAGTGGTTTAGGGATTCTTGCAGGGCTAGAGGTTCCCATTATAGGGTTTTTCAGTGCTCTTGGTATTTCCCAAAGAGCCAGCCCTTTTGAGGGGGTGTGGGGGAAGCAGGGACTTTCAGCTGAGTCTTTGGGAGGTCCGAAGAAGTCCCAATGAGAAGTTGCATGCCCAGGCCAAGGTGGGTCCAGATTACACCCTACCAGTGGGTGCTGGAAGTCATTTGTGAGGGCTATGTGCTCGAGTTAGCATGGTCCCTCTTGCCTTTATGCTGTTTCTCTGCAAGGCTCCAACCAAGGCAAGGGTGGTGACAGACATACTCAAGAGGCTGCTCCAACTCGAGGTAGTTGTCGAGGTCCTCCCAGAAGAGCGAAAGCTCAGCCAGTATTCTGTTTACTTTGCGGTTTCGACCCATCCTGGACTTGAAGCATGTCAATCACGCCTTGCGAGCTCATATTTCTGCATGGAGACCTTGCAGTCAGTCATAGTGGCAGCGAGAGGGTGAATTCCTCACTTCCCTGTATCATTCAGAGGCTTTTACTGCACATTCCCATTCGTCTGGATCATCAGCACTACTTACTGTTTTTCAGTTCCAATAGAGTGTTTTCCATTTTCGAGCTTTGCCCTTTGGTCTTGCCATGGCACCTCGGACCTTCACGAAAACAAAGGTGGTGGTGGCAGCGGCAACTCTTCATCAGGAGGGGTGCTGGTGCATCCTTATTTGAGTGACCTGCTGATAAGGGCAAAGATGGTGCAGGAGAGTCAGGAAGCAACATTTCTCCAATAGCTAGATTGGGTCATCAATTTCCCCAAAGTACTGTGCAAGCGACTTGAGATCTGGTGTACTTTCACACCCATTTCGGCACCAAGTTGGGACTGGTATATTTGCTGCAGGAGCGCATAGAGAAGGTGCCAGATCAGGTACAGAGATTCCACAGGATGCGGGCTCTTCAAGCCTGGGAGTACCTGCAGCTGCTGGGTTCAGTGCCGGCAACTTTGGATATATTCCCGTGGGTCAGGGCATGTATGTAGCCTCTTCAGGGGGCAGTACTGTCTTAGTGGTCTCCCCAGAAGCACTCTGTGGAGGAGGCTGCTGTGTCTAGGATATGAAAGAGTCTGAGATGGTGGATGGACTCTGCCAAGTTGGCAGCAGGGATGCCAGTAGAGTCCACCGACTGGGTGATGGTTACCACAGGCACCAGTCTGTATGATTGGGGGGGCAAACTGTCAGGGTCAGGTGATGCAGGGGCAGTGGTCTCGGGAGAAGGGATTGTTTGATGAGAGCAGTGTTTTTAGCTCTGCAGGCCTTTTGCCCGATTGTTCTCAAGGTGGTGAGGTTCTTTTTGAACAATGCGACCACAGTGGCTTACATCATTTGGCAAGGCAGATGGGAAGTGCGGTGTTGGCAGCGAATGTCTCTCTCCTGCTTCAGTGGGCAGAGAACCCTCTTTTATTGCTGTCAACAGCTCACTTAGACTTTCACAGTTTCCTTTCCTGCTATTATCTCAGTCACCATCAGTTAGACCCAGGAAAGTGGTCTCTGGCAGATGTTGTGTTCCAGCAAATAGTGGAACGATGGGGGGGAGGGAGGGGGCACCGATCATGAATCTGATGCTATCTGCGAGCAACGCCAAGGTGTCTCATCTTCAGCCTCAATGGGAGAGAATGTCTGAGGACCTGGATGCTCTAGTTCAGAAGTGGCCAGGCAGGGGTTTGCTATGTGTGTTTCTGCCCTGGCCACTGATAAGGCAGCTGCTTCAGTGGATAGAATCTTATCAGGGCCTGGTGATTCTGGTGGTGCCAGATTGGCCTCTGGGACCATGGTATGCGGATTTGGTGCGGCTCAAAGTAGACAGACCATGGCATCTGCTGTTGAGAGACTATCCTCTGATGCAGGGTCCAATTGTCATGCCAGACCTGCATCAATTCTCACTTACGGCTTGGCTCTTGAAAGGGCTAGACTGAGGAAGAAAGGGTACTGTCAGGCGATTTTGACATTTACTTCAGGCTAGAAAGCGTTTGTCCTTAGCATATATTCGTGTCTGAGTGTTTTGAAGGTTGGTGTGAAGAAAGGGGGCTTTGTGCCCTTGCTGCTTCATTGCTCTAGATTCTGGCCTTCCTGCAAATGGGCCTGAAGAAAGGGCTGGCCTTGAATTTATTATGGGTTCAAATAGCAGCCATAGCCTGATTTTAGGGATGCATTTAGGGAGTGTCTGCCTCTCATCCGGATGCGGTGTGCTTTTTGAGAGTGGTTAAACATGTTTGCCCTCCATTGCAGTTAACAGGTTCCATTATGGGACTTGAACCTGGTATTGTCTGTGTTGGTGGAAGCTCCATTTGAACCGCTCCATAGTACTTCCTTTAAACATCTTACCTTGAAGACTGTTCTTAATAGCCATTTGTTTGGGGCACAGGATCTCCGAGCTGCAGGTTGTGTCATTTAGGGAACCTTTCTTACAGATCTCAAAGGAAAAGGTTGTTATTTGGCTGGTTCCTTCCTTTCTCCTTAAGGTAGTATCGTCCTTTCACCTTAATCAGATGGTCATGTTGCCGGTGTTTTCTGCAGCAGTAGGCGGCTTCGAGTCAGGGAAGCTGCAGTTGTTGAATGTTTAATGGGGCCTTCGACAGTATCTGAAGCAGACCAGGGAGTTAAGAGATCGGATCATCTTTGTTCTTTTTTTGGGGGGACCACGTAAAGGAGAGGTGGTCTCGAAGGCTGTTCCGTTCTGGAGGAGTTGAGAGCCCATTTGATCAGAGCGCAGGCAGCTTTGTGGGTGGAGTTCGGGCTAGTTCCTCAAATTAATATTTGTAAGGCGGTTAAATGGTCGTCGCTCTACTCCTATGTATGGCATTACTGCCAGGATGTTCAGGCACAGGATGATGCGCAATTTGGAACACAAGTATTGCAAGTCGGGCTTGCATGTCCCACCCGTAGCTGAATACTGCTCTGGCACATCCCACGTATTTGAATTGGACTAGAGGAATGATAAGGAAAGTGAGGGAAGAACTGGCTGCAATGAAGCACCACTCCCACAAAGAATCAAATACCCCAGGGACAAATGGATCACAGTGGGTTCTGGTAGATTGTGACCTGTAACACACAGACATCCTATGCATCAAGAGATATCCCTGCATAATGCCTCCTCTGCCTTGCCTAATGAGGACATGGAACTGAGGGAGGAATTGGCTGCAATGAAACGCACCTCTTCTAAGATACAAACTGAACAGCGTCCACCACCGCTTCAACAAAGAATCAAACACCCCAGGAATAAATGGATCACAGTGGATTCTGGTAGATTGCGACCTGTGACACAAAGACATCCTATGCATCAGGAGATATCCCTGCATAATGCCTTTTCTGCCTTGGCTAATGAGGATGCCCAAGCCAAAGAAACTGAAGGGCCCTTAAATGAGACAGACAATGCCCAATCTCCTGCTAGAGGACCAAATATGAAGAAAACCTCACCAAACAGCAAACTACTAATACCTGGGGATTCCATCATCAGAGGCTCCAACTTGGGAACTCAGTTCAATGGAGAGAAGATAGTCAAGTGCCTCCCAGACTCTTCAGCCAGCAGGAATACAAACCTAGTTGTTGAAGTACTTAGAGCAGAAAGTGAACACAGATGTGGAAGGTCAAGCTCTGGATGTCACCCCCCTGCAAAAGCAGAGTAACATCAGAAACAGCCACACTTTTAAACCATACATCAAAAACAAGCGGAAAGATGTGGGCAGAACAAAAGCAATGCAAAATACACACAAGCCAGTTAAATCCTGGAAAGCAATGAGCACTAATGCTCAAAGCTTAGCCAACAAAGTTCCGGACCTGGAAGCCCTAATGGTGGAAATGGATTTGGACATTGTGGCCATTACAGAAACTTGGCTAAATGAATCGCATGATTGGGATATAGCCATAGCTGGCTATAATCTATTCAGAAGAGACAGAGAAAACGGAATATGAGGAGTAGTCATCCTGTATGTCAAGGGCAATATTAAAGCTACTGAAATGCATGGGGAAAAGAAGAAGCGCTCTGGATTGTGTTGGAAAGAGGAGATGGCACTGTGATCCATACTGCTGTAGTCTACAGACCTCTGACACAAATTGGAGAGAGATAACGAATTGATTATAGATATTGCCAAGATAGCCACAAAGGGAGAAGCGATCATATTGGGTGACTTTAATCTACGTGATGTGGATTGGATTATTCCTTCTGCAAATCTGGAAAGAAGCAAAAATAATTGCGGATGCTCTCCAAGATGCATTACTTAGGCAAGTGGTGATGGAACCAACCAGGGAAAGCTCAACGCTGGATTTAGTGCTCACCAACGGTGATAGCATGTCGAATGTCTGTGTGGGTGCCCCTGTGAGCAGTAGTGATCATCACACAGTGTGGTTTGAGATAAAAGCCATGGTACAGGCCAATAATAGCAAGCTCAAGGTCCTAAACCTCAAAAACATAGACTTCAATAAAATGGCCGAGTACCTAAAGGAGGAGCTGACAGGGTGGAAGGAGATAAGGGAAGTGGAATTGCAATGGGCTAAACTAAAGGTGGCAATAAAAGGGGCAACAGATAAATATGTAAGAAAAGTAAACAAAAACAAGAGGAGAAGAAAACCTATTTGGTTTTCCAACAAATAAAGGCAAAAAGCACAGCTTTCACAAAATTCAAAAGCTTGCAAACAGAGGAACACAGAAATTGAATACAGGATCAAACTCGTAGACAAAGAGAGAAATAAGGATAGCAAAATCAAAGGCAGAGGAAAAGATGGCTAAAGATGTGAAGAGTGGCGACAAAACTTTCTTCAGGTATATTGGGGAAAGGAAGATGATCAGAGGTGGAATTGCAGGACTCAGAAGTGCTGGGAACGCACTCGTGGAAAGTGACATTGAAAAAGCGAAATTGCTAAACGAATACTTCTGCTCTGTTTTTACTAAGGAAAGTCCTGGAGAAGGACTACCTGTGACTCCCAAATATAAAACTGGGAATGAAGTAGATACCACACCATTCACAGAAGATGATGTGTTAGAACAACTTGCAAAACAAAGTGGACAAGGCCATGGGACCAGATGAGATACGTCCCAAGATACTGAAAGAGCTCAGAGAGGTTATTGTAGGGCCGTTAAAGGATGCTTTCAACAGATCCTTGGAAACAGGAGAGATTTCTCAGGACTGGAGAATGGCTGATGTCGTACCTCTACATAAAAGTGGTGAGAGGGAAGAAGTGTCAAACTACAGGCCTGTGAGCCTTACCTCAGTGGCGGGGAAAAGTAATGGAGGTGCTCCTGAAAGAGCAAATTGTGAACTTTCTCAAAGCCAACAGGTTGCAAGATCCGAGGCAACATGGTTTTACCGAAGGACAATCTTGCCAAACAAATCTGATTGAGTTCTTTGACTGGGTGACCAGGGAACTAGATCAGGGGTATGCGATGGATGTCATCTACCTGGATTTCAGCAAAGCCTTTGATACTGTTCCCCATAGGAGGTTTATCAATAAACTCAATAGCTTGGGGATAGATCCCAAGATGGTAAATTGGATCAGAAATTGGTTGACTGACAGACGACAGAAGGTGATGGTACAAGGAGCTCACTTGGATGAAAGGAAGGTGGTTAGCGGGGTGCCCCAGGGGTCGGTCCTGGGCCCGGCACTGTTCAATGTATTTGTGAGTGATATTGCTGAAGGACTGCATGGAAAAGTCTGTCTTTTTGCAGATGACACGAAAATTTGCAAGAGTGGACTCCCCCGAGGGAGTGGTTAACATGAAGTATGATCTACAAAAGCTGGAAGAATGGTCTAATGCTTGGCAAATAAGATTTAATGCGAAGAAGTGCAGAGTCATGCACCTGGGTAGCAGAAATCCAAGGGAAATGTACGGGATAGGGGGCGAGAGATTGGTGTGTATGGATCAGGAGAAAGACCTTGGAGTGATTATTTCTGAAGATCTCAAGGTGGCAAAAGTGTGTGACATAGCGGTGGCAAAAGCCAGGAGGATGTTGGGCTGCATACGAAGAGGAATTACCAGCAGAAAGGAAGAGGTACTTATGCCACTGTACAAGTCACTGGTGAGGCCTTGCTTGGAATACTGTGTTCAGTTTTGGAGACCATATCTTGCAAAGGATGTAAAAAGACTGGAAACTGTTCAGAGGAAGGCGACCAAAATGATTTGGAACCTGCGTCAGAAGCCTTATGAGAAGAGACTTGAAGACCTAAACATGTACACTTTGGAGGAGAGGAGGGACAGGGGAGATATGATTCAGACCTTTATATACTTAAAGAGATATAATGAACAAACAAACCTCTTCCAAAGACGGAGAAGCTGCAAGGTAGTAAATTGAAAGGCAATGTCAGGAAATACTTTTTCATTGAAAGGGTGGTGGATGCTTGGCATGCGCTCCCGATGGACGTGGTGGGGCAAATACGGTGATGGAGTAAAAAAAAGGGCATGGGACAGACACAATGGATCCCTTTACAGCAACAAGAAAATATCAAAATCTGAATCATCTAATTCCTTAACAAATAGGGGTGTCCTACATGGAGTGGTGGGATCACCCTAAACAAAGACATGGGGAAGCTGCTGAACACCAGCCTGTCCTCTGCAATTCTTGACATGGAAGATATTTTGTGGTAGCTATCCCTTCAGCACACAGGGTGGCAGTGCAGATGCAGAGAAGTGTGCAGAAAAGCAGAAGGCTCAATGCTGGGATTTGGATGAGGTTTGAGGGCACATTAGCTGAGGTCATAGATCTATGGCAGCTGCTAAGAGGGAAAGAGGGAAATGTGACCAGAACAACTTCCAGCACCACTCTGGTCACCTTAGTCCAGCAGTGGATGGTGTGGTATAGCAGGGGGCTAGTGTATAGAAAGGCTCCTTAACTCATTTCCTGCGTTTTACTGCCCCAGGACTTGTCCGTCTCCCGCTGCACTGCTATTTAATAATGCACCGAGGTGGGGGGGGGGGGGGGGGAGGAGGAGAACCTTCATATGTGCCATAGGCTCATGTTCTTCTTCGACCTTAATGGAAGGAACATAATAAGCTATCGCGGTAGCAGCAAAGATTCTTGATGTATCATCTTGATACAAGGATGTTAAGCAGTGGTGGTCAAAGAATATAAAGAGCATACTATGCTTAGTATAGTAATCTCATTTTGCTAATTTAATAAATAAGGATTCTAATCCTTGCCCAACATGGTTATTGCAAACAGATCCTGCTAAAATGTTGAAATGCTTAACTATTTTTGTAGCTAGATTGATGAAGGAAGGTTCCTTTGCATCATCACTAGGTACAAGAACTCCAGTACCAGAGGATCTAAATAGTGATATGAGCTCTACAATAAACTATTGCCCGGTGGTTAGTTTGCCTATCCTGGAGAAAATATGTGAGGTGACAATAGCAGCTCAACTTCAGAAGTATCTGGATGGTCATTATTTTTTATAATCTCCAGGAACAAGCAGGAATGTAGTCTTCACATATGGGTATCGTTGGTACCGACTGAGCCTGCGTGGGAATGCTCCCCAGCGTCCAATAGGAAAGCTTTTCGGAGCATCCCACAGCGCCTGCATGCTGCCTTCCCGCCTTTCCCAACTGTCCCTCTCCAGTTCTTCGTTTTCCGCAGAGCCGACAGGTCGCACATCCTGTAACCGCAGAAAATATTCCCTTTTATTCTTTTTTGTGGTCGCGTCTGCCTTCCCTCGACGCTACACCGGTACCGCCAGTGGTTCTTTCTTTTTTCTTAAAAAAAAACAAAAACTTTTCTGGAGTCTTTTCCAGTTATTTTCTCCTCAGGTGCCACACGCCATTTTGGGCACTAGGCCCAACTTTTCCTTTAAAATGGAACAACCCGCTTCGGGTTTTAAAAAGTGTTCCAAGTATGGCGGTACCATCTCAGTCACCGACACCCATGAGTGGTGCCTCAAATGTTTAGGTCCTGACCACTTTATCTCGGAGTGTGTTGCCTGTGGGATGATGTCGAAGAGGGGCCGGCAAAACCGAGCTGCTAAACTTAGCACCCTTTTTCCCTCCGATGCAGCGTCTGTAGCATCAACGTCTTCCAGGGCTTCATCTTCCTCCCATGGATCTCAGGTAACTAAACATAAATCTGGCCAGTCCTCAAAGGGTAGATCTCCTCCTAAGCATCGAGATGCCTCTGGCGTTGCCCTTGAGGGACTTTTACCGGCAAAATTGCCCTGGCGGGAGGCTTCGGCTTCCAAAGCACTAACAGGGCTCCAGGATGTTCTCGAGGCCTCAACCTCGGCAGAACTACTGGTGCCATGCTCTGGGGTACCGGCTGCTTCATCCGGTACCGATACCCAAGCAATCGGCAGCATCGATAGACCAGAAATTCTTGGCTATTGAACGCGGTCTGGCGGCTCTTCTCACGGCCTCGATGCCCTTGAAACAGCTTCAGACAATTCAACTGGTACCGGCACTGACATTGGCACCGGTACCGACTGCATCGACATCGGCAGGTATTCTACCAGGACCGAATCATGCTTATCCAGCCGGTATCGGCAAGTTGGTACCGGACCCCTCCGATGCCGACTTCGATCGGTACTGGTATCGTGCCTTGCACGATCACCTGGATCGGAGATACTTTGAATCCTCGGATGAGTCTGAAGACTCTGAAAGCTCTGTCGATACCAGAGTACTTCTTCCTGAGGATTCTTCTCCTCAACGTAGGATGTCTCCTCCAGAGGATATGTCCTTTTAGGATTTTATCCGAGATGAGGCTCGAGGTCTTTCCATCACAGTGGCTCCTGAAAAAGAGCCTAGGGCAAAGGAATTGGAAATCCTGCAATACCCTAAAGCTCCCAAGGAGGCAGCTACCTTACCTATTCATGAGATCTTGCATGATCTCATGTTAAGGATGTGGGAAATACCTCTAACCACTTCTCACTCTCGAAGGCTCGACACCATGTATCAAGTTCCTCCTTGTCCTGGGTTTCAAAACACTCAGCTACCACACCATTCCATGGTGGTGGAATCAGCTATGAGAAGGATCAAGAGTGCAACAAGACATGCATCTAATCCTCCAGGACGTGAGTGTAGGACTCCTGACGCCTTTGGACGTCGAACCTTCCAGGCTTCCATGCTTTCTGCTAGGATCATATATTATATATGGGAATGTTCCTTAAGGAGGTCAAGGGAGATTTAGAGCTTATGAGCCCTCTCCTTCCTGATGATAAGAGGCAGGATTACCTTGCCCTTGTCAAACATGCTCAGCATGTTTCCAAGTTTGTAAATCGTGCAGCCTTTGACTGTTTTGAGTGCATAAGCAGAACCTCTGCTATTGCCATAGGTGCACGTAGGATTGCCTGGTTCCAGGCATCTGTCTTGGAACTTTGGGTACAGGATAAACTGGGGAATATTCCTTGCACAGGAGAGAATCTCTTTGGCAAGAATTGGCAGGAAAAAGCTAATGAGAGAGATGCTGACAATATCACCTTGGATAGATTGTCTAAATCTACAGCTGATCCTGCAAGGAAAAAATCCTACAAGAAACCATTCTTCAGTAAGAAGAAGTAGTTTTACCCCTCTTATACCCAGCAGGGGTATCGTTTAGGTCAGTCTGCCCAAAAGGGACAGCAGCAACAACCTAGGCAAAGAAAAACAAAAGCTGCTAAGCCTCAACCGGCTCAGCAGACTCAGCCTCCACAGGGGCTTTGACTCCTATCTAGAGAACTTTGCCTTCCTGGCCCTGAACGGCCCAGAGCCTTCCACCATTCCAGGAAGGTTATGGCATTTTGCCCCCAGATGGGGGCAGATAACAGCAGAAAATTGGACTCTGTCCATTGTAAGAGAGGAGTACAAGCTTCATTTCCTCAACATGCCCCCTCCTACAGTGGTAAGACAGTTCAATTCTCAGACCTCTCTCAACGCCCAGTTAGGTCAAGAGGACACTTTGCTTCTTGCCCAGGGAGCAATAGAAGAGGTACCCATTCTCCAACAGGGTACAGGGTTCTACTCCCCCTATTTCCTTATTCCAAAGAAAACTGGAGGACACAGACCCATTTTGGACCTCAGAGAATTGAACAAATTCCTGTTCAAAGAGAAGTTCAAAATGATTTCTCTAGGAACTCTGCTGCCATACCTTGAGTCAGGATTGGCTTTGTTCTCTAGATCTCAAGGATGCGTACACTCATGTTCTCATCCATCCAACTCATCGAAAGTTCCTTCGCTTTCTATTTCAAGGGAAGCACTACCAATACAGGGTTCTTCCTTTTGGCCTGGCCTCGGCACCAAGGGTGTTCACAAAATGCATGGCTGTGGTGGCAGCATTTCTTTGCACCCTGGGAATATTCGTCTTCCCTTACTTAGACGACTGGCTCATTCGAGTCCCTTCAGAGCCAGAGGCTAGGATTTCTCTCTCTCGCACAATGCGCATCCTTCAGTATTTGGGACTTGTCATAAACTTTCCAAAATCCAACCTTGCTCCCACTCAGTCTCTAGAGTTTATAGGAGCTCTGCTGGATACCAGACAGACAAGGGCCTATCTTCCACAGCCCCGCTGCCTTCGCATTGTGCAGTTAGCTTCCCAAGTAGTGCTAAAGCCTCACCTCACTGCTTGGGAAATGTTACGTTGCTAGGCCACATGGCATCCACCGTGCATGTGGTTCCTTATGCTCGCCTCCATATGAGGGCAGTCCAGTGGACTTTATCCACTCAGTGGACTCAGGCATCATGTTGCCTGTCAGACAAAATAACAAACTCTGTCTTATTTTGTCCCTTCAATGGTGGCAGTCGCCCCAAAACCTTTTGGTGGGGTCCCCTTTCCAACAACACCCATTCCAATCCACTCTGACAACAGATGCCTCACAGGTGGGTTGGGGAGCCCACCTGCAAGGCCTCTCTACCCAGGGTACCTGGACTCTATAGGAGACCTATCTACACATCAATCTCCTGGAACTCAGAGCAATCTTCCTTGCCTTTCGAGTATTCCACACCCAGCTCAGCTACAAGACAGTCCTAGTTCAAACGGACAATCAAGTAGCCATGTTCTATGTGAACAAGCAGGGCGGAACAGGCTCTGTCACTATGCAACAAAGCTTTGCGACTATGGGCCCTCGCCAGAGAGCATCAGATTCATCTCCTTGCGGTGTATCTTCCAGGCATGCAAAACTCTTGGGCAGACAGACTCAGTCGAGTTCTGCTTCCACACGAATGGTGTCTTCATGCAGACCAGGTGGCCAAAAGTTTCCAAATTTGGGGAACCCCGGACATAGACCTCTTCGGAAGTCTGTTGAATGCCAAACTTCCCCAGTTCTGTTCCAGAATTCTGGCTCAGGGTTGTCAGGCCAGGGATGCTTTCCTCCTCCATTGGTGCTAGGACTTCCTGTATGCCTTTCCACCCATTCCCCTAATTCCCAAAACCCTGTTCAAGCTTCAGAGAGACAGAGGTCATATGATTCTCATAGCTCCACATTGGCCATGGCAAATGTGGTACCCTCTGCTCCTACATCTCTCTCAAGCTCCGCCTCTGGAGTTAGAATCTGCTCCAGATCTCCTTTCTCAGGAGGACGGGATGCTGTGGCATCCCTCTCCCCAGTCTCTCCATCTCAGGGCCTGGTTGCTGAAAGCCTAGAACTTCATGGTCTTAACCTTTCTCAGCAGGTAAAGGATATCCTTTATGCTTCCAGGAAACCTTCCACAAGACGCTCTTAATGCTTTGAAATGGAAAAGGTTTACCATATGGTGCTCGCAGAAGGGTCTTGACCCTCTTGCGATACCTCTGGAATCATTACTGGAGTATCTCCATTTGTCTAATGCAGGTGTATCTAACAGGTGTATCAAGATTGGATCATATAACGCCAATAATGAAAGAGTTACACTGGCTACCGCTACAAGCCTGAATTCAGTACAAGGTACTAGTCATGACTTTCAAGGCATTGAACAATCAGTCTCCCACACCAATCAGCAATCTGATAAGCAACATACCTGACAACAGAATAAGGCGGCCCGCACTACTGGACATGTTAACAGTACCGAAATTTACCACAAGGTGCACAAAGGCAACTTCTAATAGAGCCTTTTCGATTTTTGCTCCGACAGCCTGGAATGAACTTCCTACCTGGATTCGATCCATACCAAGCCTCACCACATTCAGAAAAGCAATAAAACACCATCTATTTCAAATCTACTATCCTGAAACCAGTCCCGGAAACCACAAGTCACAGGCATTCACCCCTTGCTCCAACTATCCCAACGCTCTAACCCAACATGAGAATGGTTAGTCACCCCTCTCCCTTGGCTGTACCAACTATGATCACACGAAGAGTTTAAGCTTAAGCATCAGTTGTATATGTAATTACTATGCATATATTGTGTAAATAGTTTCCCCCGTTCTCTCTCCTTTATCATTGTCCCCTGTTCTATGTAAGCACTTTGTGTTATTTAATACATTGTTGTATTGTTCAGTTATAATGTAAACCGCACTGATTTTAATAGCGCGGTATATAAGAAAAATAAATAAAATAAATAAATAAAATGTGCCAATAGTAGGCATCTATGTCTGGCACGACCGGTTCCTCAGCCCAGATCACCGGGCCCTCAACATAGAGGACGTACCCAGAGGCCAAGCTGATCCTCAAGACCATATGGCCCCAAGTCGATCCTCGGCTGAGGTCTCGATCCAGGTCCCACTCGACAGGTCTGCGGTCATGACACCAGCCGTGGAGCCTCTGAGGGGCATGGACTGGGCTCAGGCCTGGAGCCTTGGGTAGCCCTCCCCTCGAGTCTTCCACCGATTACTCTGAATGGGAGACAGAGGACAAGGAATCCCCCCCAATACCCATCGCCACCGCAATGTTCCCTTGGACCTGTCCCCCTCCAAGTCTCTGCGTCAGTCCGGTTCCTTGATTTCCTGTGGGACATGTCGAAGGCTCTGGCATTCCCCATGGAATCCGAGGAGGACCCTCGTACGGAGGGAGGAGCTAGAAATCCTCCAATACGAGACTCCACCGAGGGAATCGTTGATGGTCCCCATCCTGGAACAGCTCATGCTCCACATGTGGGAAACACTGGCATCGCTGCCCTCGTGAGCAAGCGGCTTGACTCGATGTATCTGGTCTGCCAGAGCCCTGGCTTCCAGAAGGCACAGCTGCCGCATAACTCCATGGTGGTGGAGTCTGCCATGTGCCGGCTGAAAAGCCAGAAGACACACTCCTCAGTGCCCCCTGGTTAGGGAGGCCTGCACCTTGGATGCCCGTGGCAGAAAGTGCTACTAGGGCTCGATGCTCATTGGCCCACCAGTGTACAGGGCATGTACCTGAGAGACCTGGCAAAGGAACTCACTGAGTTCTGGGCTGGTCTCTCCGAGGAATCCCTGCAGCGGTTCAGGAACCTGTCCAAAGCTGTCCATGAAGCAAGTAGCCTTGGTGGGCATTGGTGCCAGATGCCAAGCCTGGTTACAGTCCTCTGACCTCAAGCAATGGGTTCAAGACAAATTGATGTCCCGTGCCAAGGGGAGAATGTCTTTGGGAAACCCATGACGGAGAAGTCTGCCGAGTTGGAAACCGAACTCATGACGAGAACCAGGCTCTCCAAGAAGACTGTTACCCTTCCCCGAAGGAAGGGCTCGGGGGGGGGGGGGGTAAAGCCCTTTTCTCCAGGACCAAGCAGGAAGTCAGTCCTCACATATGGGTGACATCGACGTCGATGGAGCCCCTGCGGAGCATTTCCCCAGCTTTCTATGAAAGCCTTTGGGAATACTGCACGCATGTGCGGTCCTCTTCCCGCCTAAAGGTGCCATCTTGCTCAGTCTCTCTTTTTCCGTGAAGCCCGTCGGACGTCTGTCCTAGTTCACCCGGAAAATAGTTAGATTTTTTTCTTGCTATTCCTGCGATTCCTTCGCAGTTTTTTCCCCGGTTCGATGCCGGTTCCCCTTCTCGCTCGTTCGGTACACCGGTATCAAGCCCGATCTTCTTTTTTCGTTTTTTGCCCTTTGTGGCTGGCGTTTGCGCCCTTTTTTCTTTTTCCCTGGAAGGCCGGTCCTTTGACCTCGCGGGGGCTCTTTTTTCCCCGATGGCTTCCAGTGGTTTTAAGAAGTGTGATTGGTGCAAGAAACTAATGTCTCTCACCGACACACATGACTGCTGCCTTCGGCGCCTCGGTCCTGATCATGATCCTAAGATCTGTGGACCGTGTGGCAAAATGTCCACTAAGGCACTGCAAAGTCGTCAGCACCAGAAGGAAAGGCTTTTCTCTGATTCGGCCTCTGGCCGGGCCCGGACCTCATCTGAGGCCTTGACGTCTCGGGAGTCTGACCCCGAGCATCGTCGGGGTTCCTCGGATAGGGGGTCCCCCGAGCGGGAGCGAAAGAGGAAGAAGCGGCTCGCGAGGGCAGCATCGGAGGAGGTCCCTGGCTCCTCGAGGACTCGGACCCCCAACCGCCATCCCGGGCCCGTGGAACAGGAGAAGCTGCCAAAAGTGCCTCGAGTGGAACCGGAGTCTGCTGGACACGTAAGTCCTGTTGTCCTCGAGGACTCTCCTCCCAGGGAGCCGACGTCGGGCCCGAGTCGGTGGCTGCTGAGTCTCCTGAGCTAGGTCTTAGGCTGACAGCCTTGGAGTGCAGACTGTCTGCCTTCATGGATCAGCAGCAGGTGCTGATGGCCAGCCTCGCTGGCGCATCTGCCCCGACCACCGGGACATCGACGTCGAAGTCGACCCTGGAGACCGAGCTGATACTCAAGACCATGAAGGCTCGAGGTCAACCTTGGTCGCGGTCACCATCGACCTCCCGGTCAGGACCAAGGGCGTCGACGCCAGTGCCTTCGGCATTGGGGCGGGTGCTGCCGGGCCACGCGCGGTCGGAGCCCGCCTCCTCTTCGGACGAGTCCGCCTCCTCTTCGGACGAGGAGTCCCCCGATACATTCAAGACTTGGTGCGTCCCATCAGACTCACCGCAGTCTGAGCCCTGGAGTAGGTCCCCTCCGGAGGATACCCGGTTCTCGGAGTTCGTTCGGGATATGGCCACTGCTTTGGCGATTCCCGCGGACCCCGAGGAGGAGCCTTGAGCCGAAGAGCTCGAGGCCCTCCAGTATGACTCTCCTCCGAAGGAGGCCTTTACTGTGCCGGTTACTCCGATTCTGGAACGACTCCTCTTCCGGATGTGGGATGCACCGGCCTTGGCGCCAGTTCTGAGCAAGCGAGTCGATTCCATTTATCGACTCCATAAGAGCTCTGGTTTTCAAAAGGCGCAGCTACCACACTATTCCATGGTTGTGGAATCGGTCATGCATCGTCTGAAAAGTCAGAAGATGCACTCCACGGTGCCCCCTGGCAGGGAGGCCCGGAACCTGGATGTGTTTGGTAGAAAGTGCTTCCAGGGCTCGATGCTTGCTTGCCGTGTCCAGTCTTACCAGCTGTACATGGGCATGTACTTACGTGACCTGGCAAAGGAGCTTGCCGGGTTCTCTGCTGGTCTCTCCGGGGAACCTTTGCAGAGGTTCAAGTCCTTGTCCTCGGGGATCCAGGAATGCTCTAAGTTTATGTCCCGCGCAGCCTACGATGGCTTCGAGGCCTCGGCCCGTGTTGCGGCAGTCAGCATCGCAGCTCGACGCCAGGCATGGCTGCAGTCATCGGACCTCGAGCCATGGGTTCAAGACAAGTTGGTCGATGTCCCTTGCCGAGGTGAGCACCTTTTTGACAAGCCCATGGCCGAGAAGGCTGCACAGCTCGAGACCGAGCACCTCACAAGCACAAGGCTGTTCAGAAAGACTTCTGCCCCTTCTCATAAAAAGAAGGGCTCGGGTAAGAAGTCCTTTTACCCGAGGAAGGTGACTGCCTACAAACAGTATCCACCTTACCAGGCCTCCCCAGCTCCCCCACAGGGGCAGCAGGCCAAGGGGCAGGGACATGGGCCCCGTAGTCAGAAGGCCCCCAAGCCTCCGGCCCCTGCTTCCACTCAGCAGGGTGGGGGTTTTTGACTACCAAGGCATAGCCTCTCCGTCTCTGCTGTCCCATTCCTGCACAGGAGGTCAAGTAACCCTGTTTGCCCACCGGTGGCCTCCCATTACAGGAGACATTTGGGTCCTCAGCATAGTCCACAAGGGCTATATGCTTCATTTCCATCAGTTGCCTCCTCCTTACTTCCCAGGAGAGCCTCCAAGGCCTCCTCTCCACACAGACCACCTCCTTCAGGAGCTTCAGGGTCTGTTGCGAGACAAGGCGGTGGAGCCTGTACCTCCCCACCTCCAAGGTCACGGTTTCTACTCCAGGTATTTCCTTGTACCAAAGAGAACCGGAGGTCTCAGGCCTATTCTTGACCTCAGAAACCTCAACAAGTTCCTAGAGAAAGAAAAGTTCAAGATGCTTACTCTTGGAACACTTCTGCCCTACCTCCAGCAGGGAGATTGGCTATGCTCCTTAGACCTAAAGGATGCGTACGCTCACATCCTCATTCATCCAGACCACAGAAAGTACCTCAGGTTCATTGTGGGAGGAAATCATTACCAGTACAGAGTACTGTCTTTTGGCCTGACTTCCGCCCCCAGAGTCTTTACAAAGTGCCTGGCGGTGGTGGCGGCCTACCTGAGGAATCAGGGTCTTTGTCTTCCCCTACCTGGACGACTGGCTCATCGGGGTCAGACATGTCAGGAGGCCAGGCAAGCCACCCTCCGAACCATCTGTCTCCTTCAGCACCTGGGGTTTGTCATAAACTTCGAAAAGTCCACTTTGCTCCCTTCCCAGAACCTAGAGTTCATAGGGGCAAGATTAGACTCTCTGCAAGCAAAGGCTTTCTTGCCAGAGAACAGAGCCCAAAGATTGATGGCCTTGGCAAACTAATTTCTCAGCAAGCCAGTGCTCTCAGCCAGACTCTGGCTGCGGCTTCTGGGCCACATGGCTTCGACAGTACATGTGACTCCCAATGCCCGCCTTCATATGAGGCCTGCACAGTGGTGTCTCAGAACTCAGTCGACACAGGCCACAGGGAGCCTCAGAGACAAAGTACGGGTGTCCAGACCATTCCTGAACTCCCTGCGCTGGTGGCTGCACCCCCCCCCCCCTACTTCAGGGGGTGCCTTTTCAGATGCCTGCGTTCACAGCAACGTTAACCACCGATGCCTCCCTTCAGGGCTGGGGGGCACATTGTTGAGACAAGTGCACCCAGGGCCTCTGGTCTCCCTGGGAGGCCACGCAGCAGATCAACCTCCTGGAACTCCGAGCTATTCGCTTGGCCCTGAGGACTTTCTCTCAAACCCTGGCTCACCAGTCTGTCTTGGTACAAACAGACAACCAAGTAGCCATGTTCTATGTGAACAAGCAGGGAGGCACTGGATCCAGGCTCCTTTGTCAGGAGGCACAGGACCTTTGCTTGTTTGCCCTCAGACACAACATGTTTCTCAAGGCTGTTTATCTCCCTGGCCAGGACAACTGCCTGGCGGACAAGTTGAGCAGAATCCTACAGCCTCACGAATGGCAGCTCCACCCATTAGTGGTTCAGAAAATTTTCCTGAAATGGGGACTCCCATCCATAGATCTCTTTGCCAGTCCCCTGAACAGACAGCTGCCCAGGTTCTGCTCCAGACAACCGGATCCCCTGCGACTGGCAGCAGATGCTTTTCTGATTTCCTGGTCCTAGGGCCTCCTGTATGCGTTTCCTCCCACACCTCTGGTGGCCCGAACCTTGTTCAAGATTCTACAGGACAAGGCCTCGGTTCTTCTGGTAGCTCCAAGATGGCCGAAGCAACCTTGGTTCCCACTTCTGCTTCAACTGGCAGTGGACACCCCACTGCCTCTGGGGTTGCAGCCCGACCTTCTCTCTCAGGATCAAGGTTCTCTTCTGCACCCAAATCTCAAATCTCTGTTTGATGGCCTGGAGGCTGCAAGGGTAGTTTTGGCTCCCTGGGGCCTACCTCAGGAAGTTGAGGAGGTCGTCCTGGCCTCTAGGAAGCAGTCCACTAGAAAAC
The DNA here is from genome assembly GCA_033557465.1 of Ichthyophis bannanicus. Classification (NCBI taxonomy): domain Eukaryota; kingdom Metazoa; phylum Chordata; class Amphibia; order Gymnophiona; family Ichthyophiidae; genus Ichthyophis; species Ichthyophis bannanicus. The sequence continues at coordinate 152,685,363 of CM066037.1, forward strand.
CTATGCCCCAAAATGGAAAAGGTTTTCTATGTGGTGTCAGCTGCATACAGAAGATCCTTTCTCCTGTGCTGTACCAGTAGTGCTTCAGTACCTGCTGCACTTATCCAATCAGGGACTTAAGTCCAATTCTATTCGGGTCCACCTCTCAGCTCTAGCAGCTCACCACTCACTGGTGGAAGGACACTCTGTCGGTTCACCCCTTGGTGTCCAGGTTTCTCAGAGGCTTGCTCTTGCTAAAGCCTCCTCTCCGTCCACCAGCCCCTTAGTGGGAGTTGAATGTGGTCTTGCAGCAACTGACTTGCCCACCTTTTGAGCCTATGGCTACTTGTCCTCTCCGCTTCCTGTCCTGGAAGACACTCTTCTTGGTAGCCCTAACTTCGGCCAGGCGAATGAGTGAGCTTCAGGCCCTGGTCTGTGACAGGCCTTATACTCACTTCTATAGGAACAGGGTTGTCCTTAGGACTCATCCAAAGTTCCTCCCAAAGATTGTCTCCTCTTTACACCTCAGTCAGGAGGTGGTTTTTCCGACATTCTTCCCTAGGCCTCATGCAAGCCAGGCTAAAGCAGTTCTGCATACCCTGGACTGTAGGAGGGCCTTATCCTTCTACCTTGACCGTACGCAGGGGCATAGAAGAGCTACTCAGCTCTTCATATCTTTTGACCCTAATAATTTGGGGTTGGCTGTGTCCAAGCGTACCTTGTCCATCTGGGTGGCTGACTGTATCACCTGGGCTTACAGGGCGGCTGACCTTCCCTTGCAGGGTCGGGTCACGGCCCACCGTGTCAGGGCAATGGCTGCCTCAGTAGCTCATCTCCGCTCTGTACCATTGGCAGACATCTGCAGGGCTGCAACTTGGTCCTCAAGCCAGACTTTTGCGGTCCATTACTGCCTGGAGAGGGAGTCCCGTAGGGACAGTGCTTTTGGCCAGGCAGTACTCCGGAATGTCTTTGAGGTTTAGGCAACTCCTGCCCTCCAGCCCTCCGTTGAGCTACCGGTGGAGGTTCTTTCAGTGAAAAGCCTTTTTTTGATGCTGGGACTAGAGGGAGTTCTCTTGTTCGGCCTGGGTTCCTGGTAGCCCAGAGCTAGGGAGTCACCCATATGTGAGGACTGACTTCCTGCTTGGTCCTGGAGAAAGAGTAGTTACTCACCTGTAACAGGTGTTCTCCAGGAGCAGCAGGAATCAGTCCTCACAACCCTCCCTCCTCCCCTGGGAGTTGCAGTTGTACATAGTTTATTTTACATTTTTATCTGCTGTCTCTTAGCTATGTCATTTGACTGAGCAAGATGGCACCTTTAGGTGGGAAGGGGACCGCGCATGCATGCAGTATTCCCAAAGGCTTTCATAGAAAGCTGGGGAAATGCTCCGCAGGGGCTCCATCGACGTCGATGTCACCCATATGTGAGGACTGATTCTTGCTGCTCCTGGAGAACACCTGTTACAGGTGAGTAACTACTCTTTACCCGAGGAAAGGGGCTGCTTACAAAAACTACCCCCATTTCCAAGCTTCCCCAGCAGGGTCATCAGGCTAAGGGACAGGGGCATGGCTGAAATGAGCAGAAGGCTCTCAAGCCCCAGGTGCTGGCCCCAGCCCAGCCCGGGGGGAGCTTTTGACTCCTTGGGCATAGCCTCTCTTCCCCAAGGAGGATAGCAGCCCACAGGGGGGACATCTGATTCACTATATACAGGTGGCCAGACATCACCACCGATTCCTGGGCACGCCAGGTGGTCAGGGAGGGCTACCTTCTCCACCTGGTACAGACACCACCTCCTTTGTTCTCAGGAGACCCACCAGGTCTCCCCTTCACCGGGATCTTCTACTGCAGGAACTCGCAAGCCTTCTTGAGGACAAGGCGGTAGAACCAGTACCCCATCATATCAGGGCAAGGGTTCTAATCCAGGTATTTTCTTGTGCCAAAAAAGGACAGGGGGAGGATGTGATGTCACCAACCGTGATGGCTGCCTGAGAGCGTAGCTCGCTTCAGGACGAAGAAATTGTAGCAAAAAGTAAGCGCATCGGGTCCCCTAGCATCCAAAAAATAGGGGGAAGAAGTAGGTGGAATGTCGGCTAGGAAGACCACATGGCCTATCTAGTCTGTCTTTCCATATCAACTACAATAGTCCCCTTTTTACCTTTAGAGATCCTCTGTGTTTGTCCCATGCTTTTTTGAATTCAGTTACTGTCCTCATCTCTACTACTTCCACTGGGAGACTATTCCACGGATCCACCACTTTTTCCGTAAAGAAATATTTCCGCATATCACTCCTGAATCTATCTCCCTTCACCCTCATCCCATGTCCCCTCGTAGCAGAACTTGCTTTCAATTGAAAGAGGCTCTCTCCCTGAACATTTATGCCACGGAGGTAGTTAAACATCTCAATCATATCACCTTTATCCCGCCTTTCCTCTAATGTGTACATATTAAGATCCTTCAGTCTGTCCTCTCATGCTTTATAATGAAGACCACTAATCATTTTAGTAGCCACCCTCTGCACCGACTCCATCCTGTTCACATCCTTTTAAAGGTGCGGTCTCCAGAATTGCACACTATACTCCAAATGAGGTTGCACCAAAGACTTATACAGAGGCATTATCACCTCCTTTTTTCTGCTAGCCATTCCTCTCCGTATGCACCCAAGCATCCATTTAGCTTTTGCCGTCGCCTTTTCTACCTGTTTAGCTAATTTAAGATCATCAGATACAACCATGCCTAGGTCCCGCTCTTCTTTAGTGGACAAAAATACTTCACCCCCTATACTATATTGCAGCGTTTTTCAACCACTGTGCCGCGGCACACTAGTGTGCCGTGAGAGATTGTCTGGTGTGCCGTGGGAAAAATTCCAATTTCATCCGTAACATGTGGCCTCGGCTCACAAATTAGGGTTGCCAACCGGCCGGATTTCAGCCGGCCTGGCCGGTTTTTCCATGACCAGGCCGGCTGCCAGCACAGTTGTAAAACCGGCCATTGAAAAGCCGTTTTTTTGCTCTGGCCGCAAGATCGGGAGCGGCCAGAGCAAAAAACCGGCTTTTGTGCCGAAGTCCGCGGCGCGAACGCGATCGCGATTCCCTATAGCAGTGCAGCCACTGGTTCTGCTTTGTACAGAGCAGCGGCTGCACTACACTTACATTGAAAAGTAAAGAGAAACTGTGTCAGGAGCCCTCCGATCATGCAGAGCCCGAGGGAGTGATGTCATGGGGGCGGGCTCCTCACAGGCTGTCTTTCCTTTTCAAATTAACTTTAGCAGCAATAAAGTTAATTTGAAAAGGAAAGACAGCCTGTGAGGAGCCCGCCCCCATGACATCACTTCCTCGGGCTCTGCGATGACCGGAGGGCTCCTGACACAGTTTCTCTTTACTTTTCAATGTAAGTGTAGTGCAGCCGCTGCTCTGTACAAAGCAGAAGCAGCGGCTTGGGCAGAGGGGGGGGGGGGGTGTGTGTGAGTGAACCAGCAAGGGGGGGGGGGAGTGTGATTTAACCAGCAAGGGGGGGGGAGTTTGAGTCAACCCGCAGTGGAGGGGGGGGGGGATTGTGAGTGAACCAGCAGTGGAGGGGGGGGGGATTGTGAGTGAACCAGCAGTGGAGGGGGGGGGTGGTGTGAGTGAACCAGCAAGGGGGGGGGCGATGGTGTGAGTGAACCAGCAGGGGAGGGGGGGTAAGTGAGTGAGTGACCCAGCAGGAGGGGTGAGTAAGTGACAGGTGGGTGGGTGAGTGAACCAGCAGTGGAGGGGGGGGGGTGGTGTGAGTGAACCAGCAGGGGGGGGGGGGGGTTGGTGTGAACCAGCAGGGGAGGGGGGTTGGTGTGAGTGTTTGATTCCTATTCAAGAGAATTACTTTATATATAGTCAATATAGGCACAGAGGTAAATTTTTTTTTAAATTTTCTAATGGTGGTGTGCCTCGTGATTTTTTTCATGAAAAAAGTGTGCCTTTGCACAAAAAAGGTTGAAAAACACTGCTATATTGCTCCATTGGATTGCTGCAGCCCAAATGCATGACCTTACATTTTTTAACATTAAATCCCAGCTGCCAAATTCTAGACCATTCTTCAAGCTTAGCTAGGTTCCTCCTCATGTTATCTACACCTTCCTGGGTGTCTATTGCAGATTTTGGTATCATTCGCAAAGAGGCAAACCTTACCCGACAGCCCTTCCGCTATATCACTAACAAAGATGTTAAAAAGAATCGGACCAAGGACAGATTCCTGGGGCACACCACTGGTAACATCCTTCTCCTCAGAGTGAGCTCCATTTACTTGTACTCTTTGTCGCCTCCCACCCAACCAATTTCTAACCCAAGCAGGAACTTTAGGGTCCATCCCTAGGGTGTTCAGTTTGTTTATAAGTTGCCTGTGAGGAACAGAGTCAAAGGCTTTACTGAAATCTAAATACACCACATCTAGGGCTCTCCCTCGGTCCAACTCCCTGGTCACCTAGTCAAAGAAATCAATCAGATTTGTCTGACAAGACCTGCCTCTGGTGAATCCATGCTGCCTCGGATCCTGTAATCCGCTGGACTCCAGAAACCTCACTATTTTCTCTTTCAGCAGCGTTTCCAATAATTTACTCACCACCGAAGTTTAACTGGCCTGTAGTTTTCAACCACATCCTTACTTCCGCTTTTGTGTAAAGGCACCACATGAGCCGCTCTCCAGTCCTTTGGCACCACTCCCGACTCCGAGGCATTGAAAAGTTCAGTCAGTGGAGTTGCTAGAACATCCCCAAGTTCCCTCAGTATTCTAGGGTGTATCCCATCTGATCCCATTGCTTTGTCTACTTTAAGTTGAGCTAGTTTCTCACGAACATAGTCTTCTGAAAATTGTTCAAGATGTCCCTCGCTTCTGTTCCTATTTGTGGGTGTTTTCTGAGGTCCTGCTCCTGGTTCTTTATCTGTGAACACAGAACAAAAATATTTGTTAAGCAATTCTGCTTTATCCTTATCAGCTTCTACATATTCCTCCCCTGCACCCTTGAGTCTGACAATACCACTTTTTTCCCTTCCTCTTCTCACTAATATATCTGAAAAATGTCTTATCCCCCCATTTTATTGCATTGGCTGTTTCCTCCTCCTTTTGAATCTTTGCCTTCTTGACTACTTTGCTAGCTTCTCTTAAGTTTTTCCAAATACAGATGCCTGTCTTCCTCTCTCTGTGATCTCTTGTATTTCATGAAGGCCTCCCTCTTTTTCTTCACTTTTTCAGCTACTTCTTTCGAAAACCATAGCGGTCTCCTTTTCCTTTTACCTTTATTTACCATTTTAAGAAAAAGGTTGGTTGCCCTTAAAATATCCCCTTTCAGTTTTGCCCACTGTTTTTCTACATCCCCCAGCTGTTCCCATCCCACTAACGACTCCCTGAGGTATTGGCCCATCTTAGCAAAGTTAGTCTTCCTAAATTCTAAGATCCTCACCTTTGATGGATCCTAACAGCAGACAGAATGGGGGGTGAGAGCCGAGACAGAAACGGATGAAGAGCCAGAGCACGCCGATGAGCAGTGCACAAGGGGAGATCTCTGGCACTGGTGCAGAGAAATCAAGAAAAGTACTTGCAGTTAAAAAGGATATGAAGGAGGTGCTGGCAGAGCTGCAGATCGACTTACAGGCTATGGGACAGAGTTGATTACTTGGAAGAGCACGTGGAGGAGGTAGTGATGGCGGCGCAGAGCGCCCAGGAGACATTTAATATATGGCATAAAGAACGCAAAGACCTGCGAGATAAGATCGAGGATCTAGAGAATCGATCCTGGCGCTGTAACATACGGGTCCATGGGGTCTCGGAGGAGGAGCGGTTTAAACAAGCTAGCAGAGTGGTACAGGAGATCTGCGAAGTCTTGCTGATGGATAGTAACCAAGAAGCAGAGGCAGTTACACGGGACATAGCATTGGAAAGGGTGCATAGGGCTTTGGGGCCTTCGTTTGGCAGTAAGCCCAGAGATATAGTAGCATGCCTCTCCAGTTACCAGCTTAAAGAGGAGATAAGAGCTGTGGCGAAGAAAGGCAAGCTGACATGGAAAAATCTTGTGATTGAGATCTTTCAGGATCTGGCTCCATCAACACTGCAGCGCAGACGGGCCATGCGGCCTGTGACTATATACTTGAGACAAGAAAAGATCAGATATAAATGGCTGTTTCCATTTGGCATACAGTTTGAAGTAAGGGGGATGGTGAAGCAAGCCAGGTCGATCATAGAGGCCTGGGACATGTTGGAAAAAGCGCAAGAACCAAATTTGCCTCAGATACAGCGTACTTCTCAGGAGGGAGAAAGGGATCATACGGCTTTGCTAGAAAAACTGAAATGGCAACGGATCCCGGAGAAGGGACAGTGCCTTCGCTGTCTATCAAGGGGGATTACTTACGGCGAGGAGGAGGAATGTGGCAAATCAACAAACACCACTTGAATTGGAATAGAAGGAATTAAGGAGCGGGAGCATTCTTCAAGAGTTAACAGTTTCACAGTAAGACGGAGAGGGCGGGAAGCGGCGGAATAGCGGCTTTAGTGCTTGCCGATTCCCCTCTCCCTCCATAAGAGACTTGGATATAAAAGGGTATTTGATAAATAGTTTTAATGTGTTATGGTTAATAAGTTAATGTTGAAGGTTGCAGAATTATGTGAGAAATTGTGTTTGGGAATTTGAAGGGGAAGGGGAGAAGGTGTGCGATTAAGGGGGAGGGGGAGAGGAGGGGGGAAAGAGAATGAGGAAGCTGGAGGGGGGAGGTGAGAGATAGAGACCAGAGGATTTCAGATTGAGGGGGTGGTCCTGGGAGGTGAGTCTAGTCCTCCAGTATAGGAGCCACAGGGAGGAGACCTGCAGGGATACAGACGGGAGGGGAGGGAGGGAGAGGGGGACAAGTGGAAGGGGGGGGGTAGAGGGGACATGGGGGGGAAGATAGAACAGCAAGAGGAAAGGGGGAGGGAGGAGACGATGGGGGAGGAATAGTAACAAGGGGAAAAGGAGCATTGGTAGGAAGTTGGTATGGCAGGATGGCAGGTAGGATTCTTAAATGTCCGGGGTTTGAATACACCACAATAACGCAAGGCTTTGTTTCGGGACGTACAGCGCTGGCAATGGCAGGTAATTTTTTTGCAGGAGACTCATTTGTTGCCACAAGATGAACATTTGGTGCGGCATGGGGCATATAATCATATGTTTTTCAACGCAGAGGGGTCATTAAAGAAGGCGGGAGTGGTGATCATGATTCGGGGGGGGGGGGGGTGTTCCTTTTCAGTTAGGGGGGGGTGATAAAAGGAGTTAAGGGTCGTGTTTTATTAGTTTGGGGGGAGCTCCAGGGACAAAAGGTTACTTTTTTAAATATATATGGTCCAAATGATTCAAGCTCGGGGTTTTGGGAACAACTAATAAGGTGGTTAGAAGGTAAGGTACATGGGGCATTATTATTGGGGGGGGGGGGGATATTAATGAAGTTTTGGATCAAAAGAAAGATAGGTCACGGGATGTAGCAAGTGGGGGGAGCGGAGGGAGGCGGTGGATACAGGCCCTAATGAAGCAATATGGGTTATGTGATATTTGGCGTCAGATACATCCCCAGTAGAAAGATTACACATACTATTCATTGGTACACCGAAGCTACAGTAGGATAGACATTTTTCTTGGAGATATGAGCTGGATCCAACGGGCTACTAGGGCGGAGATCGAACCCATAACGTGGACGGATCACGGCCCAATATGGGTGGGATTTGAAGGGGGAATGGATAAGGAAGGACAAACCTTTTGGCGCCTTAATGAGAGCTTACTGCGTGATAAAGGGGTGCTGCAAAGTTTAGAGGAGGAAATCAAGGAGTATCTCGTAGTGAACGATGCAGGAGAGGTGTCAGAAGGGATTCTGTGGGATGGGCTAAAAGCGGCCCTCAGGGGGAAATTATTACAGTGGGCAGCCCGGAAAAAAAGATACAGGGGAAGGTTGAAGGTTTACTGAGAGTATGTAAAGAATTAGAACAGCGCCATAAGATAGTGAGGAGTAAAGCTCCAGGCCCAATTGGAAAAAAATCGAGCAGAATTAGCTGCCCTACAGATGGAGACAGTGCACTATCAACAGCAGCAAGTAAATCAATATTCTCCAGGACCAAGCAGGAAGTCAATCCTCACATATGGGTGACGTTGGCGCCGACGGAGCCCTCGTGCGGAGCATTTCCCCAGCTTTCAAAGAAAGCCTTTGGGAATTGCAGCGCGCATGCGCGGTCCCCTTCCTGCCCAAGGGTGCCATCTTGCTCAGTCTTCTTTTTTCCACGGAGCCCGACAGACGTAGTTCGTTTTTCGCCGAGGAAAAAGTTGATTTCCCTATTTTTTGTACTTCTCCTTTGGTTTGACGCCGGATCCTTTTCCCGCCTGGGCCCGATACGCCGGTATCGAGCCCACTCTCACCACCTTCGTTTTTTGTCCTTCGTGACTAGCGTCCGCTCTGTTCCGTTAGCAGACATCTGCCGGGCTGCTACTTGATCTTCAAGCCAGACTTTTGCGGCCCATTACTGCCTTGAGAGGGAGTCCCGCAGGGACAGTGCTTTCGGACAGGCAGTACTCCATAATCTCTTTGGGGTTTAGGCAACTCCTACCCTCCGGCCCTGGTGTTGGGCTACCGGTCGGGGGCGTTCTCAGAGAAGATTCCTTCCTTACGTACTGCCGAGCTAGAGGGAGCTCATTTTTTCGGCTTGAGGTCTCCGGTAGCCTTAAGCTGGGGAGTCCCATATGTGAGGACTGACTTCCTGCTTGGTCCTGGAGAAAGAGTAGTTACTCACCTGTAACAGGTGTTCTCCAGGAGCAGCAGGAATCAGTCCTCGCAACCCTCCCTCCTCCCCTTGGAGTTGCAGTCATATGATTTATTTTGCTAATTTTTTGCTGTCTTTTAGCTATGTCATCAGACTAAGCAAGATGGCACTCTTGGGCGGGAAGGGGACCGCACATGCGCACTGCAATTTCCAAAGGCTTTCTTTGAAAGCTGGGGAAATGCTCCACATGAGGGCTCCGTTGGCGCCAACGTCACCCATATGTGAGGACTGATTCCTGCTGCTCCTGGAGAACACCTGTTACAGGTGAGTAACTACTCTTTACAAATTTAATAATAAAGCGAGCACCTTATTAGCCAGAAAATTGAGAGAGCGAGAGGGGCAATCTACAATAGTAAAAGTTAAGGGTGATGGGGATAATTGTTTAAGCCAAAAGATATTCGAGAACAATTTATGCAATACTATAAAAATTTATACCAAAACGAGGGCTCCAACCCTGAAGCGGGGGTGGAGTATCATCTGCGGGGAGGAAGGGACCTGCAACAGATTAATGAGAAAGACAGAGACAGGCCTCGAAATGTTTTCTTTTTGTCGCATTTTTACTTTTCAGTGCTTTCGCGCTCTTTTCAACCGCTGGCCACAGTGAAGGTTTTTGACCTCGTGGGGGTCCTTTTCGCCCCAATGGCCACCAGTTTTAAAAAATGTGATCGGTGTTCAAAAAACATGTCCCTCGCCGACATTCATGATTGATTGCCTCCGGTGTCTGGACGCGGACCATGACACAGAGGAATGCCCCTTGTGCAAGAAAATGCCCGCAAAGGCCATCCAAAGCTGTCAGCTTAAGCAGGGCGACATCTTCCACAAGGCAGACTCTACCCCCATATCCCCACACTCGAAGGCCCCACATGGCTCCTCAGTCACGCAAGGCTCCCGCGGCCCCTCAGCGGACCCTCGGGCACTCCGAACAAGGTTCCCTAGATTGAGTGTGTAAGAAGACGACAACCTCGAGGGCCTCTTCCGGAAAAGTGGACAAGCATGGGAAGTCCCGTGCTCTGTCCCTCAGTCCCCGATGAGAACCCGAGGAGTCGGAGTGGGAGTGTCCCTCAAAGGTGCCTAGGACGGACGTTGTGGCCTCTGATGATGGACCTCGGTCTCCTGAGAGCTGTCCCATTGAGGACTTCCTCTCTTCCTCAACACCCAACCCGGTCACCCCGGCATCGGTGTCAATGGCTGTTATCCCCAAATGGGAAGCCCGCATGTTGGCCCTGGAGTGCAGTTTCTGCATTCATTGCCTCCCAATGGGTGCCACCCAGCCCCGCAGGGACCTTGACCTTGAGGACTCCCCAGGCCACTGAAGCAATCACCAAGAGCCAGACGCCTCTGTCAGATCCTCGGCAAGGGTCTTGTTCTTGCTCTTGTTCCTTGGGAGCGAGGTTTTTCACAGGCGAGCACCTCTGGCTCTGGCCATGCCTCCGCCTCGAAGCACCCAGAACCGGAGCTGCCAGCTCTCCTACAGCTGGCGGGCCATCGTGACATCCCTAGACTTGAGACCACTGAGACCTCCCCTCGGACCCGTCTCTGCCGGCTGCCAAGCGCCAATCCCCCAGCCGAGGACCCCACTTTCCTCGAGTTCATCAGGGACATGGCTCAGGTGCTCTCCCTCACAATGGAGTCAGAGGAGGACCCTCATACAAAGGAACTTGACATCCTTCAGTACAAGGCACCACCGAAGGAGACCTTGACTGTCCCCGTCCACGTCCCCTCCATCCTTACCCAGCTCCCCCTCAGGATGTGGGAGATCCCTACATCAGTACCCATAGTCAGCCGTCTGTCAGATACGATGTACCGGGTCCAGTGTGGCCTGGGTTACCATTAAAGCGCAACTCCCCCACACTTCTATGGTGGTTGAATCAGCCATGCGCCGACAAAAAAGCCTGAAGTCATACTCTTTGGTGCCCCCGGCCAAGGAGTTCCGTGCCCTCGGGAGTAAGTGCTACCAGGGCTCGATGCTGTATTCAAACTTAGCAGCTTTATATCGGCATGTTCCTCCGGGACTTGGCCAGAGAGCTCAGGGGCTTCGCGGCTGGTCTCAATGGAGACCACCTCTGGCGTTTCAGACTCTTTCAAAGTCTGTCTCAGAGTGCTCCAAGTACTTGTCTCAAACCACCTACGACAGCTTTGAGTCCAGCACGGTGGCGGCTGCTGGCATCAGCGCTTGACGCCAGGTCTGGCTCCAGTAGTCAGATCTCAAGCAGTGGATACAAGAAAAACTTTCTGACATCCCATGTCTCAGAGAACAGCTCTTTGGCAAAGCAATGGAGGACAAAGTGGCTGAAATCGAAACAGAGTACGTCACCCATACCCAGCTCTCGAAGAAAACTTTCACCCTTCCTTGGAAGAAGCTGCAGGGCAAGAAACCCCTTTTCCTCCGGAAGGGCTAGTCTTACTGGGGCTATCCCCCATACCTTGCCGCCCAGACCCCTCAACAGGGTTCCTGGGGCAAGGGAACAGGTCAGGCTCTGCACAAGCCCAAGGATCCAAAACCCCAGCTGCCAGCCTCGGCCCAATCAGGGTTTGGATTTTGACGCCATCAGCATAGTCTCTCTTCCGCTGGAGGACCAGTTCCTGACACGGGTGCCTGGTTCACATCACCATCGGTGGGCCTCCATCACCACAGACTTCTGGGATCTTCAGGTAGTCGAGGAGGGCTACCACCTCTACCTCGACCAGGCCCCTCCATCCTTCTTTCCCCATGAACCTATTCGGTCTCCACTGCAGCAGCCCTGCTGAGGCAAGAGCTCATGGCCCTTCTCAGGGACAGAGATGTGTAGCCTGTTCGCACCATGCAAAGGGTTTTACTCCAGGTACTTCCTGGTTCCAAAAAGGACAGGGGGCTTGAGGCCCATCTTGGACCTGAGAAACTGCAACAAGTTTCTGGTGCGGGAGAAATTCAAGATGCTCTCCCTTGGAACACTGCTGCCCTACCTCCAGCAGGGAGATTGGCTATATGCTCCTTGGACGTAAAGGATGCTTATAGCTACATCCTGATCTACCCAAGTCACAGGCAGTACCTCAGGTTCGTGGTAGGAGGCGACCACTACCAGTACAGGGTACTCCCTTTTGGCCTCTCCCCCGCCCACAGAGTCTTCACCAAGTGCCTCGCAATTGTGGCAGCCTATCTCCGCCTCCACGGGACCTTCATCTTCCCTTACCTCGACGACTGGCTCATCAAGGGGGGAACACAGACTCAGAGGCCACACAAGCCACCGCCCACACTATTCAGGTCTTAAAGCATCTGGGCTTTGTGATAAATCATCCAAAGTCCAACCTTATTCCAATGCAGGCTCTGGAGTTCATTGGGGCCTGCCTGGACTCCATGCAGGCCAGGGCAGACCACATCATGGTCCGAGGTGCAGAGGTGCTGCACACTGTCAGCTCGAGCGCTCCTCCGCCTCTTTTACCACATGATCTCCACGGTCCATGTAGTACCCAACACACGCCTGGACTGATATAGTAAACCTTGTTTATTACGCCCCAACGCGTTTCGGCCACCGGCCTTCTTCAGGGGGTCTTAGAGAACACACCTTAGTATGATCAAATTGAATGTTATCCCGGACTGAACCTATGGGATACTGACGGCAAGAGCCAGCGTTCTGTGCTATTGCACTGTTTTACTATATCAGTCCAGGCTCCGCTACTTTGTTTTCTCCTATATTGTGCGGATCCTTAGCTCCTTTTTGGTACTGTACCCAACACACGCCTCCACATGCGAGCAGCTCAGTGGTGTCTCCGGTCCCAGTGGGCCCAGGCCACAGGTGAGCTTCAGGACAAAATCACTGTCTCTCGCCAGCTCGTAGAGTCCCTCACCTGGTGGCAGGATGCCCAGCACCTGCAGGCGGGCATACCCTTTCAGCTCCTGAACCCCTGGAGGGTCTTCACGACAGATGCTTCCCTGATGGTCTGGGGTGCCTATCACAAGGAGCTGCGCACCCAAGGGGCTTGGTCCTTTGAGGAGAGCCAGCAGCAGATCAATCTGCTCGAGCTCAGAGCCATATGCCTCATCCTGAAGGTCTTCCAACACCGCCTACAGCACCAGTCGGTGCTCGTCCAGATGGGCAATCAGGTCATGATGTTCTACATGAACAAGCAGGGTAGCATGGACTCCTATCCCCTTTTCCAGGAATCGGTGGCTTTCTGCTCCTTTGTGGCCAGCCAAGGGATGCTCCTCAGAGCTGTCTTATCTCCCGAGCCAGGACAACACCCTGGCAGACAGGCTGAGTAGGGTCCTTCAACCACACGAGTGGTGTCTGGACCCTGAGGTGGCGCTCAGGCTCTTCCATCTTTGGGGGACCCCCAGTATGGACCTCTTCGCCAGCCCGACCAATGCTCAGCTGCCTCAGTTCTGCAGCCCTCAGCCCCAACTCTCCTGGGTGACGGCTGATGCCTTCCTCCTCTCGCGGTCAGGGGGTCTCCTGTATGCCATCCCCTCCCCCAATGCCACTAATTACTCAGACCCTATTCAAGGTCCAGTGCGACAAGGCATCGATCCATTCTCATAGCCCTGCAGTGGCCCAGGCAACCTTGTTTTCCCTGCTGCTCTGTCTCTCGCTGGAGTCCCTGATTCCCCTCGGGAGCTCTCCTGGACTCCTGACACAGGAGGAGGGCTCTATCCTCCATTCCAACCTGGGAACCCTATCCCTCACAGCATGGCAGCTGAGCAGGTTGCCCTAGCCCCACTAAACCTCCCTCCAAGAAGGTGGAGGAAATCATCCTGGCTTCTCGCAAGGATTCCATGACCTGGGCTTATGCCTTCAAGTGACGTGGTTCACCATGTGGTGCACAGAGTACCGCCTCGACTTGTTCTTGCCCGGTGCACTCGGTCCTTCAGTACCTCCTTCATCTATCGCAGTCTGGGCTTAAATCCAACTCCATCAGAGTGCATCTCAGAGCTCTTCCAGCTAATCGTCACCCCATTGAGGGCAAGCCCCTCTCCATGCAACCCTTCATCACCAGGTTTTTGTGGGTCTGTTACTCTCCAGACCTCCCATTCGGCCACCGCCGGTGGAATGGGATCTCAATGTGGTTCTGGCGCAGCTCACCAAGTTGTTGTTTGAGCCCTTGGTGACCTGCTCCCTCCACCACCTGTTCTGGAAGGTTGCCTCCCTCGTGGCGCTCGCATCGGCTCGCAGAGTCTGTGAACTCCAGGCGCTGGTAGCCGAGCCTCCCTACACTAGGTTCTACAGGAACAGGCTGGTACTCTGCATTCCCCCCAAATTCCTCCCAAAGGTAGTCTCAGACTTCCACCTCAATCAGGAGGTGGTTCTCCCTACCTTCTTCCCCTGGCCTCATGCTGACATGGTATCGGCCATTCTCCATACCCTGGACTGTAAACAAACCCTGTCCTATCTACAGTGGACCCAGGGCCACCGTAAAGCCTCACAGCTTTTTGTCTCCTTTGACCCAGCCACCTTTGGCAGGCTATCACTAAGTGGACCATATCCGTCTGGGTGGCAGATTGAATCACCTTCGCTCATAGCTGGGCTGGAATTCCCTGGAGCACCAAGTGACAACACACAACGTCAGGGCAATGGCGATCTACGGTCAGTGTCTATGGCCAACATCTGCCAGGCTGCCACCTGGTCTTCCATCCACACCTTTGCAGCCCATTACTGCCTGGAGAGGGAGTCCTGATGGGACAGTGCCTTCAACCAAGCCGTACTCTGGAACCTCTTTGGGGTTTAGGCAACTCCTGCCCTCCGACCCTTCTTGTTCAGGCTACTGGAGCCATGGTTCTCCCTGGACACTGGGGGTCCTCAGAGTCTGTCCTCAGATTCACTTGCGGCTGCTCACGGCTGGGCTATGTTTTTTTTCTACCAGTCCTCAGTAGTCTGTAGTTAGGGAGTCCTATATGTGAGGACTGACTTCCTGGAGAAAGCATAGTTACCTGTAAGAGGTGTTCTCCAGGGACAGCAGGAATCAGTCCTCACAACCCTCCCTCCCTCCCTCTCCTTGGAGTTGCTGTTTATTTTGGCCATCTTGGTTGGGCTCTAGCTATGGCACCCGACTGAGCAAGATGGCACCCTTGGGTGGGAAGGGGATCACGCATGCGTAGTGCCATTTCCCAAAAGCTTTCTTTGAAAGCTGGGGAGATGCTTCCGCAGGGGCTTCATTGGTGCCGACGTCACCCATATGTGAAGACTGATTTCTGCTGTCCCTGGAGAACACCTCTTACAGGTGAGTAACTACTCTTCCATAGCCTTCCTTTCCTCTTTGGTGCAAGGTTCAGGTGCACCTGAGTAATATTGGGATTTTCTCTTCCCTCTCCACCTGTATCTTTTATTTGCATTCTCTCCTCTTCTCCCTCTTCTATGGCTCCAGAGCACTTTGTGTTCTTGATTTTAACTCTCCCTAATCTTTTCCCCTCTTTCAGACATTTCCATGGCCCTGCTTCTCATTACCCACTCTTTGCTGTCCCCACCTCCCTACTATTTTATCTTCCACGTTATATGCTCTTGAGCTTCACCATTTTCTTCCTCATATTCAGCCGTCTCCACTCTTACTGAGGGAACCTCACCCTCCCTTTCATTGTGCCATCTCCTCTCTCCCCCGTTCTCTCCTATGCTGCCTTCTCTCATCTGGAGATGTTAACCCCAACCCTGGCCCCTCTGACTTTTCACACTCACAGGGCAGACCAGTGAGTAACCTTTCTAATCTTGTTCATAACTCTCACCTGTCTCCCTCTTCTCTCCATTTTTCTTGCACATTCTGTCTCCAATAAACTTGCCTTCGTTCATGGTCTCTTCATCTCTAATACTCTGCATCTCCTGGCTCTTACTGAAACTTGACTTCTCCTTGAAGGTTCTGCTTTAGTCGCTGCCCTCTGTCACAGAGGCTATTTTCCCATACCCCTCAGCCCACTGGCCGTGGTGGCGATGTTGGGTTTATTTATTTATCTCCAGGAACAAGCAGGAATGAGTCTTCACATATGGGTATGTCGGTACCGACGGAGCCTGCGCAGGAATGCTCCCCAGCTTCCCAAAAAGGAAAGCTTTTGGGAGCATCCCACAGCGCCTGCGCGCTGCCTTCCCGCCTTTCCTAACCGCCTCTCCTCAGTTCTTCTTTGCCGCGGAGCCAGCAGGTCGTGTTCCTGTCACCGCTGAAGAATTTCTTTGTTTTATTTTATTTCTTTGGTCGCGCGTCTGCCCCCGACTTTGGACCGGTACCGCTGGTCTTTTCTTTCTTTTCTTATTAAAAAAAAAAAAAAATATATATAGTTTTTCCTTCACTTAGTGTGTTTTTCTTCTTTGGGCCTTAGGCCTCACAAAGAATTTTTTCCTCATGGAAAAACAAGCCTCTGGGTTTAAAAAATGCACTAAGTGCAGCGGTACTATTTCTGTTACGGACACCCATGAATGGTGTCTTAAATGTTTGGGTCCTGAACACTCCATTCCGGATTGTCCGTCCTGTTCTTTGATGTCTAAACGAGGTTTACAGAACCAAGCAGCCAAGCTCCATATGCTGTTTCCCTCTGATGCAGCTTCAGTGGCATCGACATCTTCCAGGGCTGCTTCTTCCTCCCATGGATCTCAGGTAACCAAACATAAATCCAGCCGGTCCTCGAAGGTTAGATCTCCTTCCAAGCATCGAGATGCCTCCGGGCTTGCCCTCGAGGATCCTGCACCGGCAAAACAACCCCAGCAGGAAGCTCCGGCTTCCAAAGCTCCACCTATGGGGTTACAGGTTGACATCGATGGCACGGCCTCGACCGATCACCTGTTAGAATGCTCTGGGGTACCGGCGCAACCTTCCGGTACCGAATTCCAGGCATTCATGGCGTCGATGGATCACAATGTTCTATCCATGCAGCAGGCTATCACGGCCTTCATTCAAGCTGCGACGCTGCTGATACCACAACAATCTCCGTTGTCGGTATCGGTACCGGCTCCGGTACCGGCACCAGCACCGGTACCGACTGCATCGACATCGACCAGGATGCCGACTGCAGCGGTTCCCTGTCCAGGGATGCTCGTCGGTACCGAACCGGTACCGACGACGCCCAATGTCGATACCGCTCAATACGCGTACCGAGCTTTAGAAGACCACCCTGACAGGCGATATTTTGATTCCTCTGATTCTGATACATCAGAGGAGTCTGCTGAAGTATCCATAGCCCTTCCTGAAGAGCCTTCTTCTCCAAAAAGAAGAATGTCTCCTCCAGAGGACTTATCCTTTCAAGACTTCATAAGAGAAGTGGCTAAAGGACTTTCTATTTCAGTAACCTCTGAATCAGAGCCTAGAGCTAAAAAATTGGATATTTTAGGTTATTCTAAGGCTCCTAAGGAGGCAGTCACCTTGCCAATTCATGAGATTCTTTATGAGCACATGATTGACTTATGGGAGACTCCTCTCACTATCTCTCCTCATTCTCGGAGATTGGACACTATGTACCGTGTCCCTCCTTGTCCTGTTTTTCATAAAACACAGCTTCCCCACCATTCTATTGTGGTGCAGTCAGCTATGAAAAGGATAAAGAGTGCAAAAAGACACTCTTCTGCCCCTCCAGGAAGAGAATGCAGGACCTTGGATGCTTTTGGCAGGAAAATCTTCCAGGCCAGTATGCTCATTGCCAGAATCAATTCCAATAGTCTTTATATGGGTATGTTTCTAAAAGAAGTTGCAGATAAACTGCACGCTTTCCTCCCTTTTCTTCCAGAGGATAAAAGGGAGGAATTCCTTCTTTGGCTCAAGCATACTCAAGACATTTCAAAGTTTTCCAACCATGCAGCTTTTGACTCCTTTGAAGGTGCCAGCAGAGCTTCGGCCATTGCCATAGCTGCTCGCAGAATTGCTTGGCTCCAAGCTTCTGATTTAGAACCTTGGGTCCAGGATGGTTTGGGAAATCTCCCCTGTACAGGTGAAAATCTGTTGGCAAAGAGTGGCAAATAAAGACCACTCAAATGGATGCAGAAAATTCTGCTCTGGATAGACTTTCAAAGTCAACCTCCATTCCTGCCAAGAAAAAAACTTTCAAGAAGTCTTTTTTTCAAAAAGGGCAGATTCCCTTCTACTTCTGGCCAACAATCATCTACAGGTCGCTTTGCTACTAAACGTCAGCAACCTAAACAGGCCAGGCCTAAGTCTACAGGGGCTGCTGCAACTCAGCAGTCCCAACCTCCTCAGGGTTTTTGACTTGATGCTAGAGAACTTAGCCTTTCTGGCTCTAAAACAGCCAGAGCCTCTCACCATTCCAGGAAGGTTAGCTCATTTTGTTCCCAGATGGGAGCAAATTACAACAGAGCAGTGGACCCTCTCCATCATAAGGGAGGGCTACAAGCTTCATTTCTCAAACCTTCCTCCTCACACCATGGTGAGACACTTCAATTCTCCAACATCTCTTCTCAACCTTCTAGGTCAGGAGGTGGCTACCCTTCTTGCCCAAGGGGCAATAGAAGAAGTACCCCTTCTTCAACAAGGGTCAGGGTTTTACTCCCCCTATTTTCTCATCCCAAAGAAGACAGGGGGCTACAGACCCATATTAGATCTCAGAGAATTGAACAAATTTCTATGCAAGGAGAAATTCAAGATGCTTTCTCTGGGCACTCTCCTTCCATACCTTCAGAGTCAGGATTGGCTTTGTTCTCTAGATCTCAAGAATGCGTACACACATGTCCTCATCCATCCTTCTCACAGAAGGTTCCTCCGTTTCCTATTCCAAGGAAAGCATTACCAATACAGGGTACTTCCTTTCGGTCTGGCCTCTGCTCCAAGAATGTTCACCAAATGCATGGCAGTAGTAGCTGCATTTCTGCGCACTCTGGGAATTTTTGTATTCCCGTACCTGGTCGACTGACTCATCCGAGCTCCATCCCAGTCAGAGGCCCAGACTGCCCTAGACTGCACAAGGCACATTCTGCAGTATCTGGGACGTGGTAAATCTCCCAAAATCCCAGCTCACCCCTACTCAATCCCTATAGGAGCCTGGCTAGATACTACCACTGCAAGGGCCTATCTTCCTCGGGCCCGTTGCCTACGCCTGGTGCAGTTAGCCTCCCAGATTCAGTCAAAGAGCCATTTAACTGCCCGGGAGATGCTGCAACTGCTAGGCCACATGGCATCCACAGTGCATGTGGTCCCCTATGCTCGCCTTCACATGAGAGCAGCTCAATGGAATTTGTCCACCCAGTGGACTCAAGCATCAGGTGCTCTGTCAGACAAAATAGCAACCTCCAGGCGCCTCTTTTGGTCTCTCCAGTGGTGGAAATCCACCCAAAATCTGTTGCTGGGGTCCCCCTTCCAACAGTTGTTACCCCAAGCAACCCTCACAACAGATGCCTCCCAAACAGGTTGGGGAGCTCATCTGCAAGACCTCTCCACTCAAGGCACTTGGTCTCCACAGGAGACCTATCTCCATATCAACTACTTGGAGCTCCGAGCAGTTTTTCTAGCTCTCAAGGTCTTCCATACCCTGCTCAGCTACAAGACAGTCCTCATTCATACGGACAATCAAGTAGCAATGTTTTACATAAACAAGCAAGGAGGAACTGGCTCTCTGTCGCTTTGCAACGAAGCTTTAAGATTGTGGGCCTTCGCCAGAGAGCATCAAATCCATCTCCTGGCCGAATACCTTCCAGGAATCCAAAACTCTTGGGCAGACAGACTCAGTCGAGTTCTGCTTCCACACGAATGGTCCCTGCACATGGGCCAAGTACTCAGAATCTTTCAAGAGTGGGGAACCCCGGACATAGACCTCTTTGCAAGTCCGTGGAATGCCAACTTCCCCGGTTCTGTTCCAGAATTCCGTGTCAGGGAGTTCAGGCCAAGGATGCCTTCCTCCTTCACTGGGGTCAAGACTTACTGTATGCCTTTCCACCCATTCCTTTAATTCCCAAGACTCTGTTCAAACTCCAGAGGGATCAAGGATCTATGATCCTCATAGCTCCACGCCAAGTGTGGTACCCTCTACTTCTACATCTCTCTCAAGCTCCCTCCCTAGACTTGGGAGTTGCTCCAGACCTACTGTCTCAGGAGGAGGGGACTTTGTGGCACCCAAACCCCAAGTCCCTTCACTTCAGAGCTTGGTTGCTGAAGGCCTAGACCTTCAGGATTGGAATCTTTCTCAGCAGGTGAAGGATATCCTTCATGCTTCTAGGAAACCCTCTACTAGACGTTCCTATGCTTTTAAATGGAAAAGGTTTTCCATTTGGTGTACTAAGAAGGGTCTTGACCCTCTAGCACTACCTTTGAATTCTCTATTGGAATATCTCCTGCATCTTTCCAATGCAGGCCTCAAGACGAATTCAGTAAGGGTCCATTTGAGTGCTATTGCAGCATCCCTTAAGCCTATCAATGGACACCCAATTTCCTCTCATCCTCTTATTGCAAGATTCATGAGAGGCCTAACTTTAACTAAACCTCCCATTAGACCTCCTCTGGTGGCATGGGACTTAAATCTGGTTCTTGGTCAGCTTATGAAGCCACCTTTTGAACCCTTAGCAACTACCTCCCTGAAATTTCTTTCCTGGAAGGTTATTTTCCTCTTTGCAGTCACCTCAGCTCGCCGCATCAGTGAACCCAGGCCTTAGTGGCTAATCCACCTTATACAAGATTCCATCATGATAAGGTGGTCCTTAGGACCAATCCACACTTTATGCCTAAAGTGGTCTCACCTTTTCATCTTAATCAAGAGGTATATTTACCTTTCTTTTTTCCAGCTCATGCATCAAGTGCAGAGAGGAATCTTCATACTCTGGATTGTAAGAGAGCTCTTGCCTTTTACTTACAAAGGACACAGCAACATAGAAAGTCTTCTCAACTCTTTGTTGCTTTTGATCCCTCTCATTTGGGACTTCCAGTCTCTAAGAGAACACTGTCCAATTGGATTGCTCAGTGTATTTCTTTCGCCTACCAGAGTAAGAACCTTTCTCTGGAGGGCCATGTCACAGCTCATAATGTGAGGGCCATGGCCACCTCTACGGCTCATCTAAATTCTGTGTCCATCGACCAAATCTGTCGAGCGGCCACCTAGGCCTTGGTTCATACCTTCACAGCCCATTACTGCTTGGACAAGGACTCCCGCCGGGATGCCTTGTTTGGTCAGGCTGTTCTCAAACACCTGTTCCATTCTTAATCAACTCCTGCCCTCCTTCCCAGAATGGATGCCTGAGGTCCATAGGAGGAGGTAGAGCTCTTCCCAGGGTCTCATAACCTCAGGGATCTTCCAGGCATCTCTAGCTAGGGAGTCCCCATATGTGAAGACTCATTCCTGCTTGTTCCTGGAGATAGCACAGTTACTTACCTGTAACAGGTGATCTCTGGGAACAGCAGGAATAAGTTTTCACAACCCACCCACTTTCCCTAGGAGTTGTATTTCTCTATCTGTCTTTCCTTTCCTCTCTCTCTCTTTGTCTCAGCTTTAAAACCGAACTGAGGAGAGGCGGTTAGGAAAGGCGGGAAGGCAGCGCGCAGGCGCTGTGGGATGCTCCCAAAAGCTTTCCTTTTTGGGAAGCTGGGGAGCGTTCCCGCGCAGGCTCCGTCGGTACCGACGTACCCATATGTGAAGACTTATTCCTGCTGTTCCCAGAGATCACCTGTTACAGGTAAGTAACTGTGCTTTATTTATTTATCTATTTCTTCTATACCGCCCCTTCCAAAGATCAGGGGCGGTTTACATGGAACAAGTTAACAGTTTTGTATACTTCTGTATACCATTACATAGAACAGAAATTTCTAACTTTTTACAGATAATAGTGTGATAAACTGTCAGAACTATTTACATTTTGTATTCTTCTGTATCATTATATTAAACAGAGGTTTCTAACTTTTTACAGGTAATGAGGCGAAGAACTGCCAAAACTATTTACAATGGTTATTTACAAAAAAGGTTATATACAATGAGTTACAGGGTAGAATATTCATTGGTCATGTGGGAGTGGAGGAATTTATTTCCATTTTTTTTATTGTGAGTTTTTGGTGTGTCTGTGGGAGGTCTGTGTATGGTTAACTAATTGTGATTTTAAGGGCTTTGTATTTGTGTGTCTGTGGATGCTGTGAGGCTGGACTTGGAGGGTAGGGGATTTCAAAGTGTTCGGAGAATAGGTATGTTTTGAGTTCTTTCCTAAATTGGGGTTCCTTTCTCTTTCATGCCGATTTCAACCCCTCCTGCTTTCATCTAATTCCTTTGCTTCCTTTGAGGTCTATGCCATCTGCTTATTTTCTCCACTACTTCTCTGGGTAGCTGTCATTTATTGACCGCCTCCCCCATCCTACCAGTCCACCTCTACCTTTCTCACCAACTTTGACTCCTGGCTCTCCTCCTTTCTGGATGCATCTTCCCCTTCCCTTATTTTTGGGGATGTTAACATTCAACATTGATGATCCTTATGCCTTAAAACTCCTTTCACTAACAACCTTACTTAGCCTCCAGTTGTGCTGTACTGCTCCTACTCGCAAGCATGGCCACTGCCTTGAACTAGTCTTTTCCACCTGCTCACCCTCAAACTTCTCCACCTCAGTTCTGCCATCACCTTTTAACCTTTAACCTTAACACCCGATCTCCACCAACATATGTAAGAATCTTCACACTATTGATCCTTCAGTTCTTTCCACTGATGACTTATCACCTCTTTCCTCCACTGTCATGTGAGTCCATTGATGGGGCAGTATCCTCCTATAACACTATATTCTCCTCTGCTCTGAATACATTTGCTCCTCCCATTTCGTGCCCTGTGAGGCGTGTATCGTGCCTCAACCCTGGCTCTCCTTGACAATCCACTACCTACGTTCCTGTGCTGCTGCTGCTGCTGCTGCTGCTGCTACTACTACTACTACTACTGAGCATTTGTATAGCGCTACAAGTCGTACGCAGCGCTGCAGAGACATGTAAGAGACAGTCCCTGCTCATCAGAGCTTACAATCTAGTCAAGACAGACAACACAGAAGGTATAGGCAGGGATAAAACAAGGGGGAAAGGAAAAGAAAAAGGAGATCAGGTGAGTCAAGATCCAAAAGCAGCAGCAAAGAGGTGAGTTTTCAGCCTCGATTTGAAGAGGGTCAGAGACGGTGCCTGGCGTACAGACCCAGGTAGTTTGTTCCAGGCATAAGATGCAGCAAGGTGAAAGGAGCAAAGTCTGGAGTTAGCAATAGAAGAGGAGGACACAGATAGAAGCAGTTTGCTAGAAGAGTGGAGTTCCTGAGGGGGGTTGTAAGGAGAGAGAAGAGAAGAAAGGTAGTGAGGAGCTGCAGAGTGAATGTATTTATAGGTCAGCAGGAGAAGTTTGAACTGGATGCGGAAACAGATAGGGAGCCAATGAAGTGACTTGAGAAGAGGAGTAATATGGGCATGACAAGGCTGGTGGAAGACAAGACACGCAGCAGAGTGTTGAACAGATTGAAAGGGAGAGAGATGATTCAAAGGGAGACCAGCAAGGAGTAGGTTACAGTAGTCAAGACGGGAGGTGATTAAGGAGTGGATAAGCGTCTTAGTAGTGTGTTCAGAAAGGAAAGGGCGGATTTTGCTGATGTTATAGAGAAAGAAACGGCAGGTCTTAGCTATCAGATGAATGTGTGTGGAGAAGGAGAGAGAAGAGTCAGACAACCCCAAGATTG
Organism: Ichthyophis bannanicus; assembly: GCA_033557465.1. Classification (NCBI taxonomy): domain Eukaryota; kingdom Metazoa; phylum Chordata; class Amphibia; order Gymnophiona; family Ichthyophiidae; genus Ichthyophis; species Ichthyophis bannanicus. The sequence continues at coordinate 152,708,701 of CM066037.1, forward strand.
CGAGCCGAGGAAACAGGAAGGAGTACAGAGTTATCCACAGAGACTGAGAAGAGAGGAAGAGGAGGGAAGGGGAGGTTTTAGGGGGAAAGATAAGTTCCTTGCCACATCCAAAGACCTCTACTCTATTCTCATCCTTCTTGACCTTTGACACTGTTGATCACTACCTTCTCGATACCCTGTGGATTCAGGGGCTCAGTTCTATCTGGTTTTCTTATCTGTCATATTGCACTTTTAGTATATGTTCTGATGGATCCTTCTCTACTGCCATCCTGCTTTCAGTTTGTGTACCTCAGGGCTGTCTTGGGACCTCTCCTTTTCTCTCCTGTACAGTCCCTTGGTGCCCTTATTTCCTCCTATGGTTTTCAGTACCATCTTTATGCTCAGATCTACATTTCTGCACCTGAAATCTCCAGAAATTCAGGCCTGGATCTCTGCCTTCTTTTCCAGCATCTAAACTGAACATGGTCAAAACTGAGCTCTTTATCTTTCCCTCTAAACCCACTTCCACCCTTCCTTCCTTCTCTATTTCTGGGGATAACACTACACTCCTCCCTGTTTTCTCAGCTCGCAACCTTGGGGTCATCTTTGACTCTACTCTTTCTATGCACACATCCGATAGCTGAAATCTGTCACTTCTTTCTCTATAATATTGTCAAAGTTCATCCCTTCCTTTCTACACACCTTAATAAGACCCTTATCCACTCGCTAGTCACTTCCTGTCTTGACTTTTGTAACTTGCCCTTCATTGGTCTTCCTCTGAATCATCTTTCTTCCTGTCTGTTCAAAACTCAGCTGCATGGCTTTTCTTCTGCTAGTGTTTCTATGTTCATGTAACTCCTCTTCCAGGGCCAGCACATTCACTAGGCAAACTAGGCAGTCGCCTAGGGCAGCAACCTCCAGAAGGCAGCAAAGACAGGCCATTCAAAGCTAAATAGATTTTGACAGCCAGAAGGGGGGTGTAAAGCTTGAGATTCGCCTAGGGCTCCAACATTTTGGACCTACTCTTGGGCCGCCCTGCCGCCTCCTCAAGTCATTTCACTAGCTCCCTATCCATTTCCGCATCCATTTCAAACTTCTACTTATCTACAAGTGCATTTATTCTGCGCCGCCTCACTACCTTTCCTCTCTTATCTCACTCAACACTTCTCCTTGGGAACTCGGCTCTGGCAGATCCCTTTTATCTCTGCCCTTCTCTGCCATTGCTAACTCCAAACTTCATTCATTCATTTCACCTTACTGCTCCATATGCCTGGAACAAATTACCTGAATCAGTACATCAGGCTCCTCCTCTGGTCCCATTCAAGTCCAAGCTGAAGACCCACCTCTTTGAGGCTGTCTTTGGATCCTGATTTTCCTCATTCTCTTGACCACTATTTATGTGCATCTTGCCATATTCTAGTCCCCAGTTTTATGATGTTTTTTCATCTTGATCAGATTGTATGCTTTGAGGAAGGACTGTGTCTTACATCTATATGTACAGTGCTGCCTTATAGCGCTGTACAAATGATTAATAGCAGAACAAAATTTAGTTTGGTTAATTTAAAATTAAATTGTCTATAATATATATTTTGAAATAAAAAGCAACACTATACTGTGTTTTTGTAGCATCGAGTAGTGGTACAAGACTTCATAGAGGCTATGTGGAAGAGGCTACATACGAAGATAAACCTCCACAAACAACTCATATAGTTTTCGTTGTTCATGGCATTGGCCAAAAAATGGAGGAAGGAAGAATTATTAAAAACACAGCACTGTAAGTACTTCATGACACATTATGTATGTCCACACAGTAAATTATATCCGTTAAATGAAATGCACCTTCAGCTGCTTCTACTAGAGCCACTTTTAGTGAATAAATAATTTTTCTCCTGAGTTTACATTCCAGCCTTATGATACCTTGTTCCAGACTGAAAACAGCTTACTGTCTGCTTTATGATAGAAATGTTTTTTTGGGGTTTTTTTTATTTATCAGAGATTTCAAAATACATACCACACTTAATACGAAAGAGGAATTCTCCAGGAACAAGCAGGAAGTCAGTCCTCACATATGGGCGACGTCTGTGTCGACGGAGCCCTCGTGCGGAGCAATTCCTCAGCTTTCAAAGAAAGCCTTTGGGATTGCATCACGTATGCGCAGTCCCCTTCCCGCTCAAGGGTGCCATCTTGCTCAGTCTCCCTTTTTCCGTGGAGCCCAATGGACGTAGTCCAACTTCCCTCGCGGAAAAAGTGTGTCAAAACTACTGAAGATTCTCCTCTTCGGCCCGGTCCGACGCCGGTTCCCCTTCCCGCCTTGGTTTGGTACACCGGTATCGAGTCCGGTCACTCTTTTTTTCGGTTTTTGTCCTTGGTGACTAGTGTTAGCACTCTTTTTTTTACTTTTTCACTGGCAGCCCGGTTGTTTGACCTCGCAGGGGCCTTTTTTCCCCTGATGGCTGCCAGCGGGTTTAAAAAGTGTGATCGGTGTAAAAGATTAATGTCACTCACCGACACACATGACTGCTGTTTTCGCTGCCTCGGGCCTGACCATGATCCGAAGGTCTGTGGCCCGTGTGGCAAGATGTCCTCCAAGGCACTTAGAAGTAGGCAGCAGCAGCATGAAAAGATTTCCTCCGAGTCTGCATCCACCCGGGTCTGGACCTCTTCAGAAGCCTCGACGTCTCGGGAGCTATCTGGCTCCGAGCATTGTCGGGGTTCTTCTGAGCGAGGGTCTCCCTCGCGGGAACACCGGAGGAAGAAGAAACCTGCGAGGGCGGCGGCGTTGGATGCCTCTGATTGGCCTGGATCCTCGCAGGCCAGGTCGCAGAGTTCTGACCGCCGCCCCGGGTCCTCTGAGTCGGAGCGGCCTTCAAAGGTGCCTCGCACGGAGCCGGAGACACCGATGAAGGTAACTGCTGTTGTCCTCGTTCACTCTCCTCCAGGAGAACCGGCATTGGGCCCGATGGCATCAGGACCCGACCCGGAGGCTGCGAAGCCGCCTGAGCTTGGTCTCAGAATGCCTTCATGGAGCAGCAGCGGGTGCTGATGGCCGGTCTCACCGGTCCATCCGCCCCGACCACCGGGACCTCAACATCCAAGTCGACCTCGGAAGCCGAGCCGATCCTTGAGACTCTTCGGACTCGAGTCGATCCTCGGCTGAGGTCTCCCTCGACCTCCCATTCGGGACCGAGGTCGTCGATGCTGGTGCCCTCGGCGTCGGGGTGGTCGAGACCAAAGCCTTCACGTCCGGAGCCCATTGATTCCTCCTCAAAGGACTCAGCATGGGAAACGGAAGATGAGGTGTCCCCGGATATCCACCGGACCCGGTATGTCCCATCGGACTTGCCAGGTTCCAAGCCTCGGAGAAGGTGCCCCCCCCCCTCCCGGAGGATACACTGTTCTTGGACTTCGTCAGGGACATGGCCAAGGCTTTGGAATTCCCAGTGGACACCGAGGAGCAGCCCTCCAGTATGACTTTCCCCCTCGGGAAGCCCTTACGGCACCAGTTCCTTCGATGTTGGAACGGCTGATGCTCTGCATGCGGGAGTCACCAGTCTCGATGCCGGTTCTCAGCAAGCGGGTCGATTCCATCTATCGAGTCTGCAAGAGCCCTGGGTTCCAGAAAGCACAGCTGCTGCACAACTCCATGGTTGTGGAATCGGCCATGCACAGGCTCAAGAGCCAAAACACGCACTCCTCTGTGCCTCCTGGCAGGGAAGCCCAGAACCTAGACGCCCTCGGCAGAAAGTGCTACCAGGGCTCGATGCTGTCATGCCGAGTCCAAACATACCAGCTGTACATGGGCATGTATTTGCGGGACCTGGCAAAGGAGATGGCCAGGTTCTCAGCTGGCCTCTCCGAGGACCCCTTGCAGCGCTTCAAGAACTTGCCCACTGGGATTCGGAAGTGCTCAAAGTTTGTCTTGAGCAGCCTATGACGGCTTTGAGGCCTCGGCCCAGGCGTGGCTAATGTTGTCGGACCTGGAGCCATGGGTTCAGGACAAGTTGGTCGATGTCCCTTGCCGGGGTGGCAACTTCCTTGGCAAACCCATGACTGAGAAGGCTGCTGAAATCAAGTCCGAGTACTTGACCCGGACAAGACTCTCCAAGAAGACCTCTGCCCCTTCTAAAAAGAAGGGCTCGGGTAAAAAGCCCTTTTTACTGAGGAAGGGTGCTGCTTACCACAACTACCCCACTCACCAGGCCTCCCCAGCTCACCCACAGGGGCAGCAGGCCAAGGGACAGGGGCATAGCCTGCGTAAGCAGAAGACCCCCCTCCAAGCCTCAGGCCCCGGCTCCGACCCAGCCGGGAGGGGGCTTTTGACTGCCAAAGCATAGTCTCTCTCCAACCAGGGGTGAGGTCTTGCACAGGAGGAAGGCTGAGCCTGTACTCCCCCACAGGTGGCCAGCAATCACCACAGATAACTGGGACCTTCAGATAGTCCAAAGGGGCTATTTGCTTCACTTCAACCAGGTACCTCCCTCCTACTTGCCAGGAGAGCCTCTCAGACCCCCTCTACACAGGGACCTCCTCTTGCAGGAGTTGACCGGTCTTCTAGAGGATCAGGCGGCGGAACCGGTGCCCCACCACCTGCAGGGACAGGGCTTCTACTCCAGTTATTTTCTGATACCAAAGAGAACAGGGGGCCGCAGACCCATCCTCGACCTGTGAAACTTAAACAAGTTCCTGGTGAGGGAAAAGTTCAAGATGCTTTCCCTTGGCATATTGCTGCCTTACCTCCACCAGGGAGATTGGCTATGCTCCTAAGACCTGAAGGATGCCTACACGCACATCCTCTTACATCCAGACCACAGACAATATCTCAGATTTGTAGTGGGAGGAAACCATTTTCAGTACAGAGTACTTCCATTTGGCCTACCCTCTGCTCCCAATGTGTTTACCAAATGCCTGGTGGTAGTGACAGCCTTCCTCGGGAACCAAGGGATTTTTGTCTTCCCTTACCTGGATGACTGGCTCATCAGGGCCCAGTCACCTCAGGAGGCCAACAGGCCACAGCTCGCACTATCAACATACTACAGCATCTAGGCTTTGTCATAAATCAAACAAAGTCCACTTTGCTCCCCACTCAAAACTTAGTTCATAGGAGCAAGGCTAGACACCCTTCGGGCAAGGGCTTACCTGCCAGAGGATAGGGCACAGAGGCTTCTTGCGCTGGTGCACCAAGTCAGCCACAAGTCTCAGATCTCAGCGAGACACTTCCTACGCCTCCTGAGCCACATGGCCTCCACGGTACATGTTTTTATTTATTTTTATTTTATTTACATTCTGTTATATACCGCGCTATTCTGCATCAGTGCGGTTTACATTGAACAAACTGAAATTACATTGAACAAGGCATTATAACTTGGAGATAACTATTTTACAGGGAACATGGGCTATGGAGGGTTAAGTGGCTTGCCCAAGACCACAAGGAGCACCTGTGGGACTAGAAACCCCAGTCCTTCCGGCCCAAGGTTGCTATCCTCTAGTGGGATTTGAACCCCCGACCTTCCAGCCTGAAGTACCTTGCCCCAACCACTAGGCCACTCCTCCACTCCACATGTGACCCCAAACGCCCATCTCCACATGAGGACAGCTCAGTGGTTCCTCAGAGATCAGTGGACACAAGCTACAGGATGACTCCGAGACAGGATCAGTGTCCAAACGACTGATCAAGTCGTTGGCGTAGTGGCTTCAGGTACCCAGCCTGCTCGAGGGAGTGCCTTTTCAGCCTCCCTCACATACAAGAGTGCTGACGACAGATGCCTCCTTGCTGGGCTGGGGAGCCCATTGCCAGGGATCATGCACTTATGGGTTGTGGTCTCCTCAACAGCGTACACACCAAATCAACCTCTTAGAGCTTCGGGCGATTCGCCTAGTTCTTCAAATCTTCAGTCATGTTCTCTCACATCAGTCTGTCTTGGTGCAGACCGACAATCAGGTAGCAATGTTCTACGTGAACAAGCAGGGAGGTACAGGGTCCCTTTTCCTATGTCAAGAGACACTCAACCTCTGCTCCTTTGCAATCAGGCAGGGTATGTCTCTCAAAGCAGTTTACCTGCCAGGTCAGGAGAACTTCCTAGCAGACAACCCAAGCAGGATTCTTCAACCTCACGAGTGGCAACTGTATCTGGATGTGGCCCAGCAGATCTTCCACTGCTGGGGGGCATCTGCCAGTCCGCAAAATCACCAGTTGCCCAGCTTTTGCTCCAGACAGCCACATCCTCAGAGGGTGGCTGCAGATGCTTTTCTGATCTCCTGGTCAGTGGGCCTCCTGTATGTGTTTCCTCCCACACCTCTGGTGGCCCGGACTCTGTTCAAAATCCTTCAGGACAAGGCCTCTGTCATTCTGGTAGCCCCCAGATGGCCAAGACAGACTTGGTTTCCGCTTCTCCTCCAGCTGGCAGTGGAAGGCCCACTCCCTCTGGGGATGCAGCCCGATCTCCTGTCCCAGGAACAGGGCTCGCTCTTACATCCCAACCTCGGGTCCCTCAACCTGATGGCATGGTTGCTGAAAGGTTGGTGCTGGCACCTCTCCTCCTACCTAAGATTGTTGAAGTGTTACTGGCCTCAAGGAGACAGTCCACTAGGAAAACCTATGCCTTCAAGTGGCGCAGGTTTGAGGTGTGGTGTACCCAGCACAGTGAAAGCCCTTTCTCTTGCCTTGTACTGGTGGTGCTGTAGTACCTGCTTCACCTCTCAGAATTAGGTCTTAAGTCTAACTCGGTCAGGGTTTACCTGAGTGCTTTGTCAGCACACCACTCTCCAGTCGAAGAACAACCTCTTTTGGCTCACCCCTTGGTGTCCAGATTCCTCAGAAGTCTACTTCTACTAAAACCCCCGGTTTCTTCCCCTGGCAACCGAGTGGGATTTGAATGTGGTCTTGGAGCAGCTTACTCGCCCACCTTTTGAGCCGATGTCCACTTGCCATCTGCGCTTCCTCTCCTGGAAGGTGCTCTTCCTGGTGGCACTCATATCTGCCAGACGAGTGAGTGAGCTGGAAGCTCTTGTTTTGGATAGACCGTAGACACGGTTTTATAGGAACAGGGTAGTCCTTCGCACCCACCCCAAGTTCCTTCCGAAAGTGGTCTCTTCGTTCCACCTCAACCAAGAAGTGGTTCTTCCAACCTTCTTTCCCAGACCGCATGCCAGCCAGGCAGAGGCGGTCCTGCATACCCTGGATTGTAAGAGCGCGTTGGCCTTCTACCTGGAGCGTACGTGGGGACATCGAAGGGCTACTCGGCTCTTCGTCTCTCATGATCCCAGTAAGCTGGGGCTACCTGTCTCCAAGCGCACGTTGTCCACCTGGGTGGCAGACTGCATTGCCTGGGCATACAGGGCAGCCGACCTCCCATTGCAGGGTCAAATCACGGCCCACTGTGTCAGGGCTAAGGCCGCATCAGTGGCTCACTTCTGCTCTGTTCCGCTGGCAGATATCTGCCAGGCCACCACCTGGTCTTCGGGCCAGACTTCTGCAGCCCATTACTACTTGGATAGGGAGTCCCAACGGGACAGTGCTTTCGGCCAGGCGGTACTCCGTAACTTATTTGAGGTTTCGGCAACTCCTATCCTCCGGCCCTTTGGTGTCAGGCTACCGGAGGTGTTGCGTTCTCCGCTGAATTCCTATCACAGCTGCTGCGGCTCTTCTAGAGGGAGCCATTTTTCAGCTATGGGTTCTCGGTAGCCTATAGCTAGGGAGTTCCATATGTGAGGACTGACTTCCTGCTTGTTACTGGAGAAACTCACCTGTAACAGGTGTTCTCCAGGGACAGCAGGAATCAGTCCTCACGACCCTCCCTCCTCCCCTGGAGTTGCAGTCTTATTATATTTTGTTCATTTTGCCGTCTCTTTAGTTATGTCATTTGACTGAGCAAGATGGCACCCTTGGGCGGGAAGGGGACCGCGCATGCGTGATGCGATCCCAAAGGCTTTCTTTGAAAGCTGGGGAATTGCTCCGCAGGAGGGCTCTGTCGGCGCCAATATCACCCATATGTGAGGACTGATTCCTGCTGTCCATGGAGAACACCTGTTACAGGTGAGTAACTACGCTATACTGAAAGTACAGAAGAAAAAAAATGTTTTTCAGTTTTTACATTTCAACTGTAAAGAGCAATATGATGATATGATATGATAGAATATAAGAATCTATTTATGATTTCAGTTTTAATCTTAATTTTATACATATTTACTTATGTAAGTTATTGCTTTAATGGAAATTTGCTAAGCTCAGGTTTTTGCCCTGACCTGTTTCGAACCTTTTATTCAAAACACTCTAGATACATGGGAAAATCCATTGATCAAGTACCGTCAAAGCAGTCCTCTAACGATTCGGTGTGAGGGCATGTTCATTTCCAAAAAGTGCCATCTTGTAAGAGAGATATGCAATTGGTGTATGAACTAAGAAATGACATCACCGAGACATGAATTGAAACCAGAAGGCTTTTGATTACGATGAAAGTTCTGTGTGCTTTAAAGTAGATCACAAAGGATTCTTCCTTTTAAGTGAGCGCAGCTGCCCTGCACAATGGGTGGTGAATAGTTTTCATATGAATGGTAAAATTGAAAAGTGAGACATTCAGTTGGTTCTGCCATAAACTAACAGAGCTTGTGTGCCCACAGCTTTGCATGAATCATCATTTCTCCGGGAACAAGCAGAAAGTCAGTCCTCACATGGGTGACGTCTGTGCCAACTGAGCCTGCGCAGAACCATCTCCCCAGCTCTCAAAGAAAGCCTTTGGGAGATACAGTCTATGCATGGTCCCTTTCCTGCCCAAGGGTGACATTTTGCCTCGGTCTCCTTTTTGCCGCAGAGCCCTTCAGACGTTGCCCAGTTTCCCCTGGAAAAAGCATGATTTTTAAAAGTTTTGTCCGGTTTGCCTACCAGTTCCTTACAGCCCCTGAGCCAGCTCGTCTCTGCGTTGCTCCTTAAGTTCGTTCATTCGTTACCCATTTTTCATAGAGGTGTCCCTTGAACCAGTGTTCACGCCCTTTTTTTTAGCCGAAGGCCTTGGACTCCGCCAGGCAGCGGGTACCCCCTTTTTCCAGTGGCTTCAAGAAGTGTGACCAGTGTGGCAAAATGATCTTTCACCGACCTGCACGACTGTGGTCTCCGGTGCCTTGGCCTGGAGCATAATGACTTTGACTGTGAACTCTACAGAACCATGATGTCAAAAGGCCCTAAAGAGCTGTCACACAGCAGGAGAAACTTTTCCAGAAGATTCACTCTGCCCCAATGTCTCTGGCAACACCACGCTTCAGGGCCCCCTTCGATACATTGGTGCCCCGTGAAGCCCAAGCCTCTTCAGAGTCCTGTGGCCACGGTTCCTTTGAACAGAAATCCCCAGAGGCGGCGTGCAAGAAGAAACCATCGAAGACTGCCTTGGAGGACAGGTCTGGGAAGAAGGAAAGATCCCACTCCAGGCCCCCTAGTCCCAGGCGTGAGTCCGAGGAGTTGGTACGGGAGCGGCCTTCCAAGCTGCCCTGCGAGGAGTCATCGGCACCCGCTGACTGGACTCGGGCCTCTGAGGCCATCCTCATCAAGGACTCACCCTTGACAGTACCGGCACCAGGCCCGAAGCCCTCTGTGCCCATATTGAAAGCTGCAGAGCCAACTGGTATGGAGACCAGGATGGCAGCCTTGGAGAGCAGTATCTCTGCCCTTGTGACAATGCAGCTGGCGTTTTTATGTCCAGCTCCTCTGGTTCATCTGCCCCAATGACAGGATCCTTGGCATCGAGGGCTTACCTGGATGTTGAGCTGGTCTTTGAGGCCACCAGCCTCGAGAGAGCTCAGGCACTGGACGAGGTCCCATTCTTATTCCTTGGGGCACCAGTCCTCCCCAGCTCGGATCGCAGATCCTCTGGAGATTGCGGACTGCCCAGAGTGGACCTTGACAGAGGTGATCACGCAGCATCGGACTCATACTGTGACTTCAAGTCCAAATGGGGGAGAGAGGATGACTCCTCCCTGGATACGAGGCGACACTGAGACGTGCCCTCTGATCCATCTGCCTTAATGCCATTACCTGCCAGAGAATGTCATCTTCCTCGATTTTGTGCAGGACATGGCCAAGGCTCTCACTATCAAGGCTGAGGCCGAGGAGGATTCACGCACAGAGGAATTGGAGATACTCCAAATACAAGGCACCCCCTAAGGAGACATTACAGTACCTATGCCCCTGATCCTTGACGCCTACTACTCCGGATGTGGGGAAAAAGCAGTGTCGGTACCAATTGTCAGTAGGCATCTCAAAGCCATGTACTGGGTATGCCGAAGCCCTGGGTTCCAAAAGACCCAGCTTTCCCACAACTTGATGGTCATGGAGTTGGCCATGAGCCAGCTCAAAAGCCAAAAAACTCATTCATCGGTGACAACTGGCAGGGAGGCCTGAACCCTCTATGCCCTTGGCCAGAAGGCCTTTCAGGTCTTGATGCTGACTTGCCGGGTCCAGTCCTATCAGCTGTATATCGGCATGTACCTGAAGGAACTGTCAAAGGAGTTCAGTGGCTTTTCGGCAGGCCTTGATAGGGAACCTCTATTGACCTCGGCAGTAAAAGAGTGCTTGAAGTTTGTCTCGAGCAGCCTATGATGTCTTCGAGTCTTCGGCCAGGGTGGCCGCCGCAGGCATCAGGGCACGACACCAAGCATGGTTGCAGTCATCTGACTTAGAGCAATGGGTGCAGGACAAACTATGCAAGGGACATCATTTTGGGAAAGCCCATAGTAGGCAAGGCTGCAGAGATAGAAACAGAGTTCCTGACGAGAATCAGGCTCTCGGGGAAGACCTCGGTGCAACCCCAGAAGAAAGGCCCAGGGAAGAAGCCCTTCTTCCCGAGGAAGAAGAGGGGCTTTGGTGGTACACCGCATATCCAGGTCTTCTCAGCCCCTCAACAGGGCCAGCAACAAAAAGGCCAGGGACATGGTCCCCGAAAGCAAAAGGCCCCGAAGTCCCAGGCGCTAGCCCCGGCCCAGCCTGGGCACGACCCCCCTCCCTCTGCAGCCAACAGGGGGGGGAGGCGCCTAGCCCTGTTTGCCCACAGGTGGACAGCTATCACCACTGATGCCTGGGGGTTATAAGTGGTCAGGGAGGGTTGCCTTCTCCACCTGCAGCAGGTGCCACCCTCGAAGCCCACCAGACCCTGCTTCTCACTGAGCTAGCAGGCCTAATCCAGGACAAGGCTTTGGCTCAGAAATAATAGAGCCCAATGTAACCTGGTGGGTTGCATCTGGGCCTGGGATTTAGCAAGAGATGCACTCCGCTATCCAGGAGGAAATGATGCATTTGGATGCAGGCTGTCCTGGATTATTTGAATTGTGCGTTATAAAAGCTGGGAAGCAGTTTGTAAGTTCTTCATATCATGTGTCCCAGGAATTGAGAATATCATGGGCAGAGCTTTAGTGCAGTCAGCTCGGTCTGGCACTAAATTGATGAATGACTTGAGTTCTGTCTTCCAGCAGGTAAGCTCTTTCTGAGATGGTGTTTGTGTCGCATTGAAATGAAGGTGTTGCTGGAGCACTATCCTGGATGTTTCTGCATTCCCAATGAAATCCAGCAATTCACATGCATAGGTAGTGGCTTGCATCATGTGAATAGCAGCTGCTTTTGAACTGGCTGAGTTGAGCCAGCTGTCCATGTACAAATAAATACAATGTCCCAGCAGTGAAGGTGGACTGCTACCACTACAAGACCAACCAAAGGAGAACAAAAACACCTGTAGGTGAGAAACACAAACAGTACAGTAACAGGTGCACCCAAGGTGGTGATGTAAAACTTTATTAAAAAACCCAAGCGCATTTCAGCTGGACACTGCCTTTAGAGGGTCTACACCTCAAAAATGATAAACAATAAGATAATCATACATCAAAAACATCATTTCATGATTACCATGTATTAACAAAGCTAAAAATCCTAGAAACTTACACAAGTAGATAAAACCGTAAATGAACAATTATAATAAAATATGAAATAAAACCATGATGCTTAAAACAATATTGAAAAAAACACATGCGAAAATGATTGAAACATAAATTGTGGCAACATAAACAGAGGTGAAAGAGAAATGGCCCAAAGAATTATAAAAAAATAAATAAATTTGAGAGCTAAATATATCCTTGTGGAAGAGGGACGAGGAGGACAGAGGACTTATTGTCAAGGATCCACACAGTTTACAATGCTTCACTGGATTTCAAAATGAAGTACTATGAAGTCTGAAAGTACTTCAAAACACCTAAGTGAGTCATGTGTAAAAACTCTATATGTAGAAAACTATATAAAACTATGAAAACTTACAATGTAGACGTTGCTCCTAAGGATAAAAATTTGAACTAAAATGTAAGCTACTATAGTGGATACAAAAAAATTGCTTTTGTCAATAGCAGTAAAAGGTAGGAAAAGAGAGAGTGTATTTACTTATTTTATTTACATTCTCTTATATACCGCGCTATTTTGCATCAGTGCGGTTTACATTGAACAAACTGAAATTACATTGAACAGGGCATTATAACTTGGAGATAACTATTTTACAGAGAACATGGGCTATGGAGGGTTAAGTGGCTTGCCCAAGACCACAAGAAGCACCTTTGGGACTAGAAACCCCAGTCCTTCCGGCCCAAGGTTGCTGCCCTCTAGTGGGATTTGAACCCCCGACCTTCCGGCCTGAAGTACCTTGCCCCAACCACTAGGCCACTCCTCCACTCCTTTGCCTTATGTTTCAAAAGTACAGCGTATGTGCAGACACGCCAGTCTGGCAAGAAAGATCAGAGAGGTCAGCTGATCTTTTGAAGCAAACCACGCCAAAACTGTCGGGGTCAAAAATAAGGAGAAGGCATAGTTTTGAAAATAAAAATAAAACCCTAAACCAGAGGTGGCCAACTACAGTCCTGGTGCACCACAACCCAGCCTGGTTTTCAGGATGTCCCTAATGACTATTCATGAGGTATATTTGCACCCACTGCCTCCCATTGTCTGCAAATATCTCTTGAATATTCATTAGGAGCATCCTGAAAACCAGGCTGGATTGTATGCACTGGGACTGGAGTTGGCCACCCCTGCCCTAAACAAAGCTTATATTCAAAGAAACAGTTTCACATTATGCTAAAAAGCAACTTAAATGTATAAAGGATAAACTTTAAGACCATGCTTAAATGTTCTGTTTGCGGCTCTGTTACATGCTTTAAAGAACAGTGCTCCGGGCATACTAAGACTATTTGGTTCAGGGGTTCTCAACCCTGTCCTCGGGACCCACCTAGCCAGTCGGGTTTTCAGGATAACCACAATGAATATGCATGGAAGAGATTTGCATATAATGGAGGCAGTGTATGCAAATCTCTCATACATATTCATTGTGGTTATCCTGAAAACCCGACTGGCTAGGTGGGTCCCGAGGACAGGGTTTAGAACTCCTGATGGTTCCTACCATTGCGGGAAAGCAAAAACACACATAACTGGCAAAAGCAAAACTTGCCTATAGAAGCAAGCTTTAGAGTGAAAAGTTATTAAACATGGTGGTGGAGCGCTATAGTATAAAGACTCAAACCCCTCCTCGCCCCGGAACACTTCTGCACTGTCTGCCAGGCTGTAATAACCCCACTACTAGACTTCTGCAACCCAATCTATCTTGGCCTCCCAAAACAAACCCTCAGACCACTGCAACTAGCACAAAACACGGCAACACGCATAATAGCCAGCACAGCAAGAAAGGACCACATCACACCAATCCTGAAAGACCTACACTGGCTTCCAATCACCTCACGCATCAAATATAAGACAATCATAAACATATTCAAAATCAAGCAACAATCATCGGCCCTCAGCTTACAGATACTCATACAACCTGACAACAGTACACGGCCGAGGAGAAGGGGCACTTCCAACCGTGTAAACACACCAAAAGAGATCACCAAGGTCCATAAGGACACCTCTGAATGAGCCCTTTCCCTGGCTGCACCAGCAATTTGGAACAACCTACCAGACGAACTTTGACTAACTACAGACATCAGAGACTTCCGAAAGCAACTAAAGACAACACTATTCATTGAACACTATGGGGATGTCACATGATCTACCCACCAATCAGATCAAGACTGAAGACCATACTCCCTCCCCCACCACTTGCATATAGGAAAGTATAATAGCACACATTGTAACCAGATCACCGGAAACAAACCCCCCTCCACATAGTCATCGGATTGTATAATAGCGCACAATGTAAATAGTTAAATATGAATCTAATATACCCTAACTCACACACACACACACACACTCTGGACCACTGCATGACCACCCTAAAACACCATTATGATTGCTGTGAAAACCGCCTTGATTCAAGGAAAAGGCGGTATAGAAATCCTTTTAAATAAATAAATAAATTTTAAATAAATAAATCTGCACGCTGCAAAGACGGTGAACTCTAAAACTGGATGTGCTGGCTGCAACCTTACAGTTCATGCAAATAGATTTGCCAATACATAAATATCAAAGACTAAAAAAGTGCACATAAACTAAAAATCCTTTTAAGACTTAACACAGAAGGGTGACTATAATAAAATTGAAACCTTATAAAAATGTAAAATATAGCACTGAAACATAATTAAAAACAAAAACAAATGTAGGGAGGCATAATCCCAAATGACTGGAAAAGCAAGTATCACTTAAGGGAGCAATCTTCAGAATCAAAAATTATTGGACATAGCACGTAACGTGCTATAGCAGCAAAAATCAGGTAACCTGCATTAGATCTCTGGCATTCTTAGGTGGTGGTTTTTTTTTATTTTTTATTTATAGATTATTCTTATTACATCCAAACATTTTGAATGAAAAGAAAATACAGGGGCAATCAAAAACAAGTAATTCAAACAAAAGTAATAATCCCCCCAATACAATTAGACCACTAAACAGGAAAATTTAAGAACACATCTTAACATAGGAAATTTATAACAAAGGCGGGCAGACGTATGCGTCAGCCGAATGAGAAAGCACAGGAACTTTAACTACAATCTCCTCCCTAGCCTCCAGAAAATCTTGAAGCTGCCTAGGCTCAAAAAACAGATACAATTTTTGCTTGAACGTAACACAACACTTTACAGGAAATTTTAACTGAAAAGTAGCCCCAAGGGCCAAAAAACCCTTCCTTCTCAGCTGCGTATCACGAGAAACATCAGGGAATATTCTAACCTTAGAACCAAGGAAAACCTCATTAATATTTCTGAAGTGCATTTTAAGAACATAAAATTTATCTGACTCTAAAGCCATGGTAACGAACAAGGTAGCCCTTCCTGTAATAACCTCTAAGGAGTTTTCTAGGAAGCCCGTAAGATCTCCTAACCCAGGGGAAGTGGGAGAGTTATCAGGAACCTGAGCACCTATACCCACCGACAGGTATTGGGCCCTAACCATGGGCGGAAACTGTTCCGGAGGGATCTTTAAAACCTCCCCGAAATACTTCCGCACCATGTCCACAAGAGACAACACAGGAGACCTGGGGAAATTCAGAAACCTCAAATTACATCTACGGGCCTGATTTTCTAAATACTCTGTCTTTCTTAATAGACACCAATTTGTCCTTAAGTGGGCAGTAACCAAGTCCCGAAGTTGACCCACATCTCCTTCCAACCTGGATATCCGCACTGCTTGCTCTTCATGGGCAGTAGAGAGAGTTGCACACGTTGACGACTTCACCACCAAATCAGTACATACAGAACCCAAAACAGTAGACAAGGAGTTGTTTAAAGCCGCCAAACCTTCCCACAGCGATTCCAAAGTAAAAACCGCGGGTCTTTCCAATATAGGAATACCCGGAAGATTCTTCTCACGAACTGGCACAGCCACAGACTCCAACAACGATGGACTCCCAACTCCACTGGTCTCTCACTGCACCTCCACGCCAGGGGAGATATCCAACTCAGCCGGACCTCCTCTCGTGCTCTCCGATCAGGAGTGCTCGTCGGCACCGCTGCAGGCAGTGCTATCACAGCCGGGGACACACTTCCGGGTCGCAGTGGAGGGGTGCGCTGCTCAGGAGAGAGCCAGACACCTGAAATGCTCAGGGGCGATACTCCTACCGCCCCTCCGAAGACGCTGCTCCGCTACCAACCAGAAAGCTGCAGTCACTGAGAACACGCTGACCAGAGGAAGCCTGCAGGTCCGAGGGAGGCAAAGGAACCTGCTTCCGTTTTCGTCGCCCCATTGCTCATCGCAAGGGGGAAATTCCTCGATCAAACGCCGAGCACAGTCGAGAGAGTCTTACAGCCGGTAAACGCCCGCCGCCATCTTAATTACTTCCCGAGGGAGCCCTTAGGTGGTTGTTTTTTAGTTTCTAGTGACCCAGGATGTATGGTTTGTGTATTTATAGGTGGCACTCATATTTTATACCTTCCCTCAAGAGCTAACCTCATCGTCTTTTTGCTTGCGCACAGAGATATGACTCTTTTAACCTGCAAATCCTGAATGACTTTATTGCAGCATGCAGGTTACCTGCTTTTTACTGCTATAGCGCTTCACGTGCTTCGTCCCTTACCTGCTTTTCTTTTTGCAGTTGCAGTCTCTTAAAGGGACCAAATCCAAGCTTCTGAGGAACCATAGTGAGGATAAATTCCAAAAGCACAATTGGATTGCACATATGTATCTCCAGGAACAAGCAGGAATAAGTCCTCACATATGGGTACGTCGGTACCGACGGAGCCCGTGCGGGAAAGCTCCCCAGCTTCTTAGAATAGAAGCTTTTGGGACCTCCCACTGCACATGCGCACTGCCTTCCCGCCTTCCTGAACAGCTCTCCTCAGTTTCTCTTTTTCCGCGGAGCCAGCAGGTCGTGTTCCTGTCACCGCTGAAGAAATTGTTATTTTATTTGTTTCTTTAGACCGCGTACCTGCCTTCCCCATACCGATACCGGTATCGCCGGTCTTTTCTTTCTTTCTTTAAAAAATTATAATTCTTTTTTCTTATTTTTTAGCTCTTTGGTCACTTCAGAGAGGCCTCTCGGCCTACTCAATTTCTCCTCATGGAGAAGCCAGCCCCTGGATTTAAGAAGTGTACCAAATGTAATGCTGTTATTTCAGTCACAGACACCCATGACTGGTGTCTGAAATGTTTGGGGCCTGACCATTCCATACCGGACTGCCCATCTTGCTCCCACATGTCTAAACGTGGGCTGCAGAACCGGGCCAACAAATTCCATGTGCTGTTTGCTTCAGAGAACACAGCATCACAGTCATCCAGGTCTTCTTCTCCGGATGGATCTCAGGTAACCAAACCTTCTGTGGGCAAGTCCTCAAAGAGCAAATCTCCTTCAAAGCATCGAGAGGCTCTTAGCTTAGAACTTGAGGACCCTGCCCCAGCCAAACAACCCCGGCGGGAAGTCCAACTTCCAAAAACGCCAATTCAGGGGTCTCAGGTTGATATCGATGCTACGGCCTCGACAGATCACCTGTTAGCCTGCTCTGGGGTACCGGGTCACTCCGGTACCGACATCCAGGCAGCTATGGCGTCCATGGGCGATACTGTACAGTCCATGCAGCAGGCCGTCATGGCTTTCATTAAAGCTGCAACGCCATCGGTTCCGCTTTCAGCGGTTCCGGGCCCGATACCGGTATCGTCCGCCATGCCGGTATCGAGGCCGTCCACCTCTAAACGCAAGTCGGTACCGTATGGGCTTCCGCTCCATACCGGTTCCATACCCGATACGCCCGATATCGATACCGATCGGTACGCGTATCGTGCGTTAGAGGAAAGCACCGATTCCTCTGAGGATTTTCACTCCTCTGATGATTCTGCTGAGTTTTCACTCAACTTACCTGAGGAGCCCTCTTCTCCTAAAAGGAGAATGTCCCCTCCAGAGGATTTGTCCTTCCAGGACTTTGTTTTAGATATGGCTACAGCCCTTTCTATTACCACATCCTCTGAAAAGGAACCCAGATCCAAAAAACTGGATATTTTGGGATACTCAAAGGCCCCTAAGGAGGCAGTTACCCTGCCTATCCATGAAATCCTTCAAGAACAACTGATGGATTTCTGGGAAAATCCTTTGACTTTGTCTCCTTATTCCCGTAGGTTGGACACCATGTATAGGGTCCCTCCTTCTCCTGGTTTCCAAAAGACTCAATTGCCCCACCACTCTATTGTGGTGAAGTCTGCAATGAAGAAGATTAGGAGTACCAAAAGGCACTCTTCCACCCCTCCAGGACGGGAATGTAAGACTTTGGACTCTTTTGGTAGGAAAATTTTCCAGGCTAGTATGCTTATAGCCAGGATTAATTCCTACAGTCTCTATATGGGCATGTTCCTGGAGGAACTTGCCAAAAAGGTGCGGCATTTTGCCCCCTTTATCCCTGAGGATAAAAAGCAGGGATTCCTTTCCCTAGTGAAACAACTCTTAGAGGTTTCTAAGTTCTCTAATAGGGCAGCATATGATTCCTTTGAGGGAGCCAGTAGGGCTTCGGGCATTGCTATTGCAGCCCGACGTCTTGCTTGGCTCCAGGCCTCTGATCTGGAACCTTGGGTTCTAGATGGCTTACGGAATCTGCCCTGTACAGGTGAGAACTTATTTGGGGAAGAGTGGCAAATCAAAGCCACCCAGATGGATGCTGAAAATGCCACCTTGGAAAGACTTTCAAAGTCCACTTCAATTCCTACTAAGAAAAAGTCTTTTAAAAGGCCTTACTATAAGAAGGCCAGAGTTGCTTCAAATACTGGCCAGCAGTCTTCTCAACCTCGCTATACTGCTAAGCGTCAGCAATCCAAACAAGCACGAGCTAAGCCTGCAGCAGCTACTGTAGCTCAGCAGGCTCCAACCCCTCAGGGGTTTTGACTTGCTCCTAGGGAACTTGCCACTTCTGGTTCTAACACAACCAGAACCTCTCACCATACCCGGAAGGTTGGTTCACTTTGCTCCCAGATGGGAACAAATCACAACAGAACAATGGACCCTCTCTATCATTCGAGAGGGTTACAAACTTCATTTCTCCAGCCTTCCTCCCCATCATATGGTGAGACCATTCAATTCTCCCCCATCTCTCCTAACCCTGTTGGGTCAAGAGGTTTCCTCTCTTCTTGCCCAAGGGGCCATAGAAGAGGTTCCTCTTCCTCAACAAGGGTCCGGTTTCTACTCCCCTTATTTTCTCATTCCAAAGAAGACAGGGGGATTCAGACCAATCCTAGATCTGAGAGAATTGAACAAATTTCTCTTCAAGGAGAAATTCAAAATGCTGTCTCTCGGCATTCTCCTTCCTTACCTCCAGGGTCAGGACTGGCTTTGTTCTCTAGACCTACAGGATGCGTATACACATATACTCATCCATCCATCCCACAGAAAGTATCTTCGCTTTCTGTTTCAGGGAAAACATTTCCAATACAGAGTACTCCCCTTCGGTCTAGCCTCTGCTCCAAGAGTATTCACAAAATGCATGGCAGTCGTAGCCGCATTTCTAAGAGGCATGGGAATCTTTGTCTTCCCATATCTGGACGACTGGCTCATCCGAGCTCCAACTCAGTCACAGGCCCAGATTTCCCTGGACCACACAAGGAGCCTTTTGCAGTATCTGGGACTGGTAGTAAACCTTCCCAAGTCCCAACTCATCCCTACTCAATCTCTAGAATTCATAGGGGCCCAGTTGGACACCATCACTGCAAGGGCCTACCTTCCACATGTTCGAGGCCAGCGCCTCCTGAGTTTGGCCTCCCAAGCTCAGTCCAGCACTCACTTGACAGCCAGGGAAATGCTACGCCTACTGGGTCATATGGCCTCCACAGTGCATGTGGTGCCCTATGCTCGTCTTCATATGAGAGCAGCTCAATGGACCCTGGCCACTCAGTGGACTCAGGCGTCAGGAGCGCTCTCAGACCAAATACAAACCTCCGATCGTCTGTTTTGGTCCCTCCACTGGTGGACTTCCACCAAGAATCTGTTGTTGGGGGCTCCATTTCAACCATTGCTACCCCAAGCAACCCTCACAACAGATGCCTCCCAAACAGGGTGGGGAGCCCATCTGCAAACTCTCTCCACTCAGGGCACTTGGTCTCTACAGGAGACCACCCTTCATATCAATCTTCTGGAACTGCGAGCAATTTACCTTGCCCTCAAGGTCTTCCACTCCCTCCTAGCCAACCTCACTGTCCTAGTTCAGACGGACAATCAGGTGGCCATGTTTTACATAAACAAACAAGGAGGGACGGGCTCTCTGTCGCTTTGCAACGAAGCTCTAAGACTATGGGCCTTCGCCAGAGAGCATCAGATTCACCTGCTAGCAGTGTATCTCCCAGGAGTTCAAAACTCTCGGGCAGACAGGCTCAGTCGAGTTCTGCTGCCACACGAATGGTCCCTACATTTGGACCAAATAAACCGAATCTTTCAGGAATGGGGGACCCCGGACATAGACCTCTTTGCAAGTCCGTGGAATGCCAAACTTCCCCGGTTCTGTTCCAGAACTCCGTGTCAGGGAGCTCAGGCTACGGACGCCTTTCTCCTGAATTGGAATCAGGCATTCCTATATGCCTTTCCACCCATTCCTTTGATTCCCAAGACTCTGTTCAAACTCCAGAGGGATCATGGAACTATGATCCTCATAGCTCCACGCTGGCCACGCCAAGTGTGGTTCCCTCTACTTCTACAGCTCTCCCAGGGATCCTACTTGGATCTGGGAGCTGCGCCAGACCTCCTGTCTCAGGAGGAGGGGACTTTGTGGCACCCAAACCCCAAATCCCTTCACCTCAGTGCTTGGTTACTGAAGGCTTAAGCCTTCAAGACTTTCATCTTTCCCAACCAGTGAAAGATATCCTTTCTGCCTCTAGGAAACCCTCTACCAGGCGTTCCTATGCTTTCAAATGGAAACGTTTTTCCATTTGGTGTGCTCAGCAGGGTCTTGACCCTCTGGCACTTCCTTTGAATTCTCTTCTTGATTATCTCCTGCATCTATCCAATGCAGGCCTCAAGACGAATTCGGTAAGAGTCCATTTAAGTGCTATTGCAGCATCCTTGAAACATATAAATGGACAACCTATCTCCTCTCATCCTCTTGTTGCAAGATTCATGAGAGGCCTGACTCTCACTAAACCTCCCATCAGACCACCCCCGGTCGCATGGGATTTGAATCTAGTGCTCGGTCAACTTATGAAGCCACCTTTTGAGCCAATGTTTTCCACCTCCTTGAAATTTCTTTCCTGGAAGGTCATCTTCCTCATTGCAGTCACTTCGGCTCGCCGCATCAGTGAGCTGCAGGCTTTAGTGGCTAATCCACCTTACACAAGATTTCATCATGATAAGGTGGTCCTTAGGACGAATCCCCACTTTATGCCTAAAGTGGTCTCGCCTTTTCATCTTAATCAAGAGGTATATCTACCTGTCTTTTTTCCAGCTCCTCATGCATCCAATGCAGAGAGGAACCTTCATACTCTGGATTGTAAAGTAGCTCTCGCTTTTTACCTTAATAGGACTCAGCCACATCGAAAGTCTTCTCAACTTTTTGTGGCCTTTGATCCTTCCCATTTGGGACTTCCAGTCTCCAAGCGTACACTTTCCAATTGGATTGCTCAGTGTATTTCTTTTGCTTACCAGAGCAAAACATTTCTCTGGAAGGCCATGTCACTGCTCACAATGTGAGGGCCATGGCAACTTCTATGGCTCATCTGCACTCTGTTTCCATAGATCAGATCTGTCGAGCCGCTACCTGGGCCTCGGTTCATACCTTCACAGCCCATTACTGTTTGGACAAGGACTCCCGCCGGGATGCCTTGTTTGGCCAGGCTGTCCTCAAGCACCTGTTCCATTCCTAAACAACTCCTGCCCACCTTCCCAGAATGGATGCCTGAGATCCATACGAAGATGGCGAACCTTTACAGGGGATCCCATGCATCTAAGCTAGGGAGTCCCCATATGTGAGGACTTATTCCTGCTTGTTCCTGGAGATAGCACAGTTACTTACCTGTAACAGGTGATCTCTGGGAACAGCAGGAATTAGTCCTCACAACCCACCCACCTCCCCTAGGAGTTGTATCTTTTGTCTATCTATCTTCCTGTCCTCTCTCTGTTGACTCAGCTATAAACTCGAAACTGAGGAGAGCTGTTCAGGAAGGCGGGAAGGCAGTGCGCATGTGCAGTGGGAGGTCCCAAAAGCTTCTATTCTAAGAAGCTGGGGAGCTTTCCCGCACGGGCTCCGTCGGTACCGACGTACCCATATGTGAGGACTAATTCCTGCTGTTCCCAGAGATCACCTGTTACAGGTAAGTAACTGTGCTTTATGCTGTAGATGATGCTGTAAAGACACACAGAAGAGGCAGTCCTATTGCAGAGAGCTTACAGCCTAGTTCCAGTGCATTTGCAGTCTGCAGAAAGGTTTCTCTCAACTGGGTGACTGACGATAGCAGCAGGTCAGGGCACAGAGCACCAGTAGGCACATCAGGCATTACACTGAAGGGGGCATGGTAAGCTCGTAAAGGGAGCTGAGCTCAAATCTCTGGCAAACACTGTAGTAGAGGTTGCATACCTTCTGAATTCAGAGTGCTATTGAATTATGCAATAGGTGGCATTGTAATGACACACAAAAAAGAGGTAGGCCCTGCTCCCAAGAGCTGCAACCTTGTCCCAGCACATTTCCAGCCTGTAGAAAGGCTTCTAACTGGATGAAAGACATGAACCATAGCAGTCTAGCAGCCCGCGAGTCAGGCCACAGAGGACCAGTGGACACTCTGGACAGTCCACTGAAGATGGTTTGGCAAGCTATTTAATGTAAAATGTACAAGACACTTCTTGATATTATTCAAGCATTCCTAATGTTGTGTAAAGCGCTCACATGCTGGGACTGGGAGTGATGATGGGTTTGTTTAATAAAAATTATTTGAACTAAAGGGCTTCAGCCCAAATATCTGACAAATGTTATAGAGGTTACACACCTTCTGAAGTCCAGAAGCATTCTTGGGTTAGGCATATACAGTAAGCAGCATTTTAAAGACTCTAAAAGGGGGTGCTTGTTATGAAGGTACCACCATCTTGGCAAGTATGCAAATTAACTGTCTTGCAAAGGATTGTGGTTATTGAAGTCCATTCACACAAAGCTTGCCTTTTTAAAATAATGAAGACTCTTGTAGTTGGTCGAGTGTAAGGCAAAATTAGAATTTATTTATGGGGTGAATATCCCACACACAGATATGCTTGGTAACACCATCCAGATAACTTCTCCAGGGTTTATTCAACACAAAATAAGGTAACTGAAAAACTCATGCAGATTAAGTATCAAAGTCTTTTATGGAACAGAAAGGCTTCTTTCAGCCACTGCTAATAAACTCCTTAGCAGTGCTGGGGAAAAACAAATCAAAGAGGAAAACTTCTTTATACTAAAACATAGCTCACTTTCTCCATACAGAAAAGAACTTTTTAATCCTACGTGTGCACGGCTTGTGCTGGGCTTTCCTCTACCAGCCAGGTGACAATTAACTGCAGTCAGTAGCTTGATTTCAGCACACGTGCAAAACTTTCCCAAAAGCTTTTTCTTTTCAACAAAACTTTATGGGAAGCCAATATTTAGAATGTTTCCTTTTGATGTTTTCTCTTATATTTAGGATTTTCCTAAAATAACCTACTCAAAGAACAGTCCATATAAGCATCCTCTGTATCAGATATTAAACCTTGCTCCTGATATTGCATTGACTCAGTTTCTCCGTCTGACTCAGAGGGCTTTAGGAACTGACCTCTACACGGAGAGAAACTGTTTCCCTGCTGTTTGCACTGCTCAAAGCTAGAGAAACGTTCACAGTTCCTACCTGAATCCAGGCAAGCGTCAGGCTGCTGCTTCTGGTATTCTGGCCAGTATGCAATAGAGCTTCTGTGTCCTGTCCTCCAGTTGGTATCTCTGGACCTCAGGATCTTTTCTCCAGACATCCTCCAAGAGGTATTTGGGCTCCTTTCCTCCTTAGCTGCAACAGACCTCTTCCTAGGTGTTGCTTGAGGGTCCCTGGCTGTGGATCTACAGACCTCTGGCTTTCTCCAGTCCTCTGATCCTCCTTTCCCCCGGGTATCTCTCCAGGCATAGGTACTTCTCTGAGCTCCTCTCTTGGACCATCTGCTTCCTTGTCCTTGTTCCTTCAGTTTCCGGTTGTTCTTCCTTCTGTTCTCATTTTCCTTCTGATTCCCCTTCTCCTTCTCTTTCTCCGTCTCCTTCTGTCTTCCTGAAGATTCCCCTCTAGCTTTAAAGGGCTTAGATTGCAACTCCACCCTTGCATTCTTCAGGTGTTGTGGATTAAGCATTCTTCTAGGGGCTGTTTGATTAGGGATGACATAATGCTTTCTCTGATTAGACTCATGCTTTTCCACTCTAGCTCCCCTAGGGACTTTCTGCATACTGGTGCATTCTGGAACATGTAGTCTTTTAGGGAAACAAGTTGTCTTATTTAAGAACATAAGAACATAAGAAATGCCATACTGGGTCAGACCGAGGTCCATCAAGCCCAGTATCCTGTTTCCAACAGTGGCCAATCTAGGTCATACGTACCTAGCAGTTTCCCCAAAAGACACAGGTTCTGCAGTGCTTGTACTAGGCCAAGCATTGATATCCTGGGTCCCTTTTTAATAGTGGTTTATGGACCTTTCCTCCAGGAACTTGTCCAAACCTTTTTTAAACCCAGCTATACTAACAGCCCTTACTACATCCTCCGGTAACAGATTCCAGAGTTTGATTACACGTTGAGAGAAGAAATATTTTCTCCTATTTGTCTTAAATAGTTTACCCTGTAGCTTCATTACATGCCCCCTAGTCCTTCTATATTCTGATAGCGTAAACAATTTATCCACGTTTATCCGTTCCACTCCATTCATTAATTTATACACCTCTATCATATCTCCCCTCAGCCGCCTCTTTTCTAGGTTAAAGAGCCCTAACCTTTTTAGCCTCTCTTCATAGGAGTAGCCTTCCATCCCCTTCACCAATTTGGTGGCTCTTCTCTGTACTTTTTCTAATAACTCTATGTCCTTTTTAAGATACGGTGACCAGAATTGCACACAATATTCAAGGTGCGGTCGTACCATGGAGCGATACAGAGGCATTATAATATCCTTTGTTTTATTCTCCATCCCTTTCCTTATGATACCTAGCATTCTATTTGCTTTCTTGGCCGCCGCTGCACACTGGGCGGAGGGTTTTAACATGTTATCCACGATGACTCCTAAATCTTTTTCCTGGGTGGTGGTTTCTAATGTGGAGCCTTGCATCTTGTAACTATAGTGTGGGTTGTTCTTTCCTAGGTGCATAACTTTGCACTTGTCCACATTAAATTTCATCTGCCATTTGGATGCCCAGTCTTCCAATTTATCCAGATCCTCCTGCAGTTTTCCACAATCCTCTTGGGTTTTAACAACTTTAAACAGTTTTGTGTCATCTGCAAATTTGATTACCTCACTAGTTATTCCCTTTTCCAGGTCATTTATGAATATGTCAAAAAGCAGCGGACCCAGTACAGATCCCTGGGGTACTCCACTATTCACCTTTTTCCATTGGGAATATTGGCCATTTAGCCCTACCCTCTGCTTTCTATCTTTTAACCAGTTCCCGATCCACAATAGTACACTGCCTCCTATCCCATGACTTTTTAGCTTCGCCAAAAGTCTCTGATGGGGGACCTTGTCAAAAGCTTTCTGAAAGTCCAGATACACTATATCAACCGACTCACCTTTGTCTACCTGTTTATGCACACCTTCAAAAAAACAGATCAGATTAGTAAGACAAGATCTTCCTTGTCTAAAGCCATGTTGGCTGTCTCCCATTAGGCCATGACTATCTACATGCTGTGTAATTTTGTTCTTTATGATGGCTTCTACCATTTTCCCTGGTACTGACGTCAGGCTCACCGGTCTGTAATTTCCCGGGTCACCCCTGGAACCCTTTTTAAAAATTGGTGTTATGTTGGCGACCCTCCAATCTTCAGGTATTACAGATGATTTTAATGAAAGTTCACAGATTACCAATAACAGGTCTGCAATCTCATATTTCAGTTCTTTCAACACTCTGGGATGTATACCATCCGGTCCAGGTGATTTGCTACTATTCAGTTTATCAAATAGTTGTAATATATCTTCCCGGTGTAGCGATATTTCTCTCAATTCCTCTGCAGTATCACCTTTAAATACCACTTCAGTCTTGGGTAACACCCCTACATCTTCCTCAGTAAAGACCGAAGCAAAGAATTCATTCAGTCTCTCTGCTATAGCCTTGTCTCCTCTTACTGCCCCTTTTACCCCTCTATCATCTAATGGTCCAATTGACTCTCTCACAGGCCTTTTGCTACGAATGTACTTGAAAAAGTCTTTATTTCGTGTTTTTGCTTCCGTAGCAAGTTTCTTCTCAAATTCCCGCTTTGCCTGCCTTATCAATGCTTTGCATTTAACTTGCCAGTGCTTGTGCTGTTTCCAGTTTTCATCATTTGGCTCTTTTTTCCATTTTCTGAAGGTTGCTCTTTTGGCAGCAACAGCCTCTCTGACCTCACCTTTAAACCATGCTGGCAGCTTTTTGGACTTTCTTCCACTTTTCTTAATGCGTGGAATACAGCTGGTCTGGGCTTCGAGGATAGTATTTTTAAATAACACCCAAGCGTGCTGTAAGTCTTTAACCTTTGGAACTGCTCCTTTTAGTTTTTTCCGAACTATATTCCTCATTCTATCATAGTCACCCTTTTGAAAGTTAAAAGGTAGTACTGTGGATTCCTTTACTATCTGTCCTCCACTGATTAAATCAAACATGATCATACTATGATCACTATTGCCAAGTGGTCCCAACACCCTTATTTCTTGCACCAGATCTGGCGTTCCACTAAGGACTAGGTCCAGTATGGCTTCCCCTCTGGTCGGTTCATGAACCAGCTGCTCCAAGAAGCAGTCATTTATTTCATCTAGAAACTTTATCTCTTTAGCTTGTCCTGCTGTGACACTGTCCCAGTCGATACCGGGGTAATTGAAATCACCCATTATTACTACTCTGTTGTGGCTTTTGTTAGCTTCCTTGATTTCTTTGAGCATTTCATCATCCATTTGTTCATTCTGGCCAGGTGGTCGATAGTATACTCCCACTGCCATCACCTTCCCCTTCATAAATGGAATTTCAATCCATAGAGATTCTACAGCATATTTTGTTCCCTGCAAAACTTTAATCCTTTCTGACTCAATGCCCTCTCTAACATAGAGCGCAACCCCTCCACCAATTTGTTCAGCTCTATCATTACGATATAGTTTGTATCCAGGTATCACAGTGTCCCACTGGTTATCCTCCTTCCACCATGTCTCTGAGAGTGCAATCATATCTAACCTCTCATTTAATGCTATATATTCTAATTCTCCCATCTTATTGTTTAGACTCCTAGCATTGGCATACAAGCATCTTAGAGACTGTATTTTATTAATATTAATCTGGCTATTGGTAGGCATGGGTAATTGGGAATCTTTATGCTCTGTCTGCTCCTTACTCAAGGGCATTTGGGCTACTATACTCCCTTTTGGAACCTCACTGCTTTTGGTAGTATCCTTCAAGGATACCTTTGTCCGAACCGTGCGCTCCTGGGTGACTGTCGGCTTTCCCCTATTTTCTAGTTTAAAAGCTTCTCTATCTCTTTTTTAAAGGTTAATGCCAGCAGTCTGGTCCCATCCTGATTAAGGTGAAGCCCATCCCTTCGGAAGAGCCCCCCCTTTCCCCAGAATGTTCCCCAGTTCCTAACAAATCCAAAACCCTCATCCTTGCACCATTGTCTCATCCACGCATTGAGACTCCGGAGCTCTGCCTGTCTTTTGGGTCCTGCACGTGGAACAGGAAGCATTTCGGAGAACGCTATCCTGGAAGTTCTGGATTTCAACTTCCTACCTAAAAGCTTAAATTTAGCCTCCAGAACTTCCCTACCACATTTTCCTATGTCATTGGTACCAACATGTACCAAGACAGCAGACTCCCCCCCCAGCACTATCTATGATCCTATCTAGGCGGTGCGTGAGATCTGCTACCTTCGCACCAGGCAGGCATGTTACCAGGCGATCCTCACGTCCACCAGCCACCCAGCTATCTACATTCCTAATGATTGAATCACCAACTATAACAGCTGTCCTGACCCTCCCCTCATGGGGACATGGCCCTGGAGAAACGTCCTCGGTGCGAGAGGGTTTTACATCACCTGGAGGACAGGTCCTAGTTACAGGATCACTTCCTGCCACACCAGGGTGATGCTCTCCTGTCACGTGACCTCTCTCCTTCATGGCAACAGGGATGCTGCCAGACTGGAGGTGGGACTTCAGGACTATATCCCTGTAGGTCTCGTCCATGTACTTCTCTGTCTTTCTTATGTCTTCCAGGTCTGCTACTCTAGCCTCTAGAGAACGGACTCGTTCCCTGAGAGCAAAGAGCTCCCTGCACTTAGTGCATATGTAGGACCTCTCACCAACTGGGAGATAATCATACATGTGACACTCGATGCAAAAGACTGGAGAACCCCCATCTCGTTGCTGGACCTCTGACTGCATCTTAGTTTAAAGCTTGTGTTTAGGTCTTTTAAATCGGTATATAATAAGGATTGGTGTAGATGCTTATACTAATAAAAGTGTATCTAATACCCCTAATACACCCTGTGTACCTGAAGCTAATTAATCACAGGTCCTCTGTGTATGACTGATTTGGATTAAGAGCTGCACCTGAGAGCAGCCCCTTTCCTCTAAGATGTCCAAGTACCTATAAAACTACAATTTCCCCAGGGGTGGGTGGGTGCTGGGGAGGGAGGGGGGGAGATAAGTCCTATTAAAGAGGGCAGTTACAAGGTACCCTGTCCTGAACCCTCAGCAGGGGGATGGGGGTACCACACAAAGCCCAGTTGAGAGAGGCAAGGTAAGTACAGCTGAGAAGGCTGAAACTTGCACACCACTAAGACAAACACTAAATAATTAAAACAAACAACAGTTAGACAAACAGTAAATAATTAAATAAACAGCTAGAACTCACAGTAAGATGTCCCAGGAGGCAAAAATCCACTCACTAGCAGAGCTCTGTAAAAGTTCAGCCTTTCTCTGATCAGAGAAAAGCAAACTAAAACAGCCTATGCACACGTGGAGAAAACAGGAACAAGGTTACAGGATACCTCAGGGGGAGGGGGTCAGGGGGAGGAGTCACTCAGGCAGGCAAGGACAGGAAAAAGCTTAAACAAACAGCAGGCTCTGGGGAGAGAGATTAATTCAAAATGGCTACCACACACACAGGGGGAGGAGTCACTCAGGCAGGCAAGGACAGGAAAAGCTGAACAAACAGCAGGCTCTGGGGAGAGAGATTAATTCAAAATGGCTACCACACAAGGCCCAGTTAATTGAGAGAGGCAAGGTAAGTACAGCTGAGAAGGCTGAAACTTGCACACCACTAAGACAAACACTAAATAATTAAAACAAACAACAGTTAGACAAACAGTAAATAATTAAATAAACAGCTAGAACTCACAGTAAGATGTCCCAGGAGGCAAAAATCCACTCACTAGCAGAGCTCTGTAAAAGTTCAGCCTTTCTCTGATCTATAACCTGCCAGCACAGGTCCCTTAATCAGAGTAAATTCTCCTCTTTTGTCATTATTCCCTGAGCTTTGATAAGCTTCCTTATCACAAGACGCACACAATAGAGGCAGTCCTTGTTCCTGAGAGCTTACAAACCTAGTCCTAGCACATCGTAATGTTTGGGAAAGGCAGGTGTTGAAATAGCCATCGGAGGAGAGAAGGAGAGGGTAGGTGAGACGAACAGCACAAGTGTGGAGGATGAGACCAGCATTCTAAGAGTATGCCTTTGGCAGCCTGTAGTCCACCAGTCAAGGTAAAGAGATTTTTTCAAGAGGAGAGTAGCAAGAGCTTCAGCTCCCAGTGCATCTATCAAAGAGAAGGTGTCTGGTACCATACCCACAGAGGGGCAAATGGAAGCAAAGCCAGAAATATGATGCAGGATGGGGGGTGGTGGACAGAAGAGAAATAGGTAAAGGGAACAGCAGGCACAAGCACTTCCTATTCCTTGCTGAGAAATATATGCAGCTAGTCTTGGCAGATAAAGAATCTGATGAATCTTCATGGTATAGATTTGCATCAGAATCATTAGATCTTAAAACTTTAATGGTTGAAGACAAGTATCTTTAAGATCTTGTTAGTGTTCTAAGTGGTGAGGAAGGAAAAACTGATTCTGGCACAGCTAGGGCCAAGAGCACATTCCACAGATAGAGCAGAGAGTAGTAAGGATGCCCTAGGCGTTTTGACCTCTACTCCTCCATCCCAAGCCTGAGGTTCAGCAGCAGCAAGAGGACATCCCCCCCCCCTCCCCCTCTGAGCATCTAAAAAAAAAATACTCCCTGGGGTGGAGGCATTTTAGATCTGTGATATGCACAATGAAAGTACATTAGTAGGACGAAGCTGATGAGCCACTTCCAGTAGTGGCACACAGCATCATTTGTCAAAACACCCCCCTTTTCCAGCCCTAGTACAAAGAGGGATATTGATCCTGACTGGGGATACTATCTGACAGTGGACATAGCAGCAGTGCTACAGGGGGAAAAAAAAAGAAATCTTATGTTTTCTAAGCGGAGCCCCAGCCTCTTCCCCCAGTGAGGTGGCATGCCAGCAGTCCTGACACATCAGAGCAAGTCACCATGGAGGAAATGTAATGGTGTTTGGCAGCATTGTTATGGGGCAAATGGCAGACGACTTAAAAGGTGATGACACTGCATCAGAGAAATGATTGCCTTGAGGCTCGCCCCTGCAGGTGAATGTGGAGTTTAAAACGTTGCTGCATATTTCAGAGTGGAGGAGTAGCCTAGTGATTAGAGCAGTGGCCTGGTAACCAAGAGACCAGGGTTTGATACCAACTAGCACTCCTTGTGGCCTTGGGCAAGTCGCTGCTGCATCCATTGCCTCGGAAGAAAGGCCTGATAATCTACTTCCGCTCGCACCTTGCCAAGAAAGCCCAGGGGGTGCTGGGTCACCAGGAGTCGGCATTGACGCAATGGCATACATAGATAGCACTGCATATTTCACTCCCAATTACCAAGTGTTCTGCAGGCAATTTATAATAGGCAAGTGATTTTCAGCCTGTTTAATTAGTTGCATGCTCAATTGCAAGCAGAGCTGGCAGAGGTTGTTAGTGTGCATTTTACCAGCAATAACTGAACTTGTCAGAACACTGCATGACCCTCTTTCTCCCTAACAGCATGCTGGTGGCAGCTGGATGAGGCAGGGACATGCTGTAGGTAAAAGGGGAGGAGGTTACTGATGGGCTGGGCTGCACACCCAGGTGATGGATGATGATTATAGCTGGTCCTGTATTTTGGCAGAAATAAGGTGAATTCTGCAGAGCTGGCAGATACTAGGTTACAGATAGCACAATGGTTCCTGAGTTTAATAACGGGTGGTGGGACAAACATAATTAAGTCGGTGAAGGAGGATGGCTTTCATGGTATCATTTGCTTTGCACATCTGCCTTACCTGGTTATTAGACTCCCTAGCCTTGTGGAGCAAGAGAAGTGTAATCCACTCCTAAAGCCTAGACAAAATGTGCCAAAATTAGACTGTTCTCACCACATTGTGAAGGATATTTATTTATTTAAGATTTTTTATACCACTTTTCGAGTTATCAAAGTGGTTTATATTGAATTTAACGTATTTTATACATTGAACGAGTTATTAGTGGTTACTTATAACAATGGGGTTGAGTGTCAAGGAGATAGTATAACATATTTACAATAATA
Source organism: Ichthyophis bannanicus (assembly GCA_033557465.1). NCBI lineage: Eukaryota > Metazoa > Chordata > Amphibia > Gymnophiona > Ichthyophiidae > Ichthyophis > Ichthyophis bannanicus. The sequence goes on from CM066037.1 coordinate 152,740,387, forward strand.
AAGAAATAACATTGCATGTATGTATGTAAGATGGGGATGGAGGGAGGCTTATGTGTCCAATCCGAAGGTTTCTATGAAGAGGCAATTTTTTTTTTTTTCGGAAGTCTGGTACGTCTTCGATGACTCTTAGGGGTGTGTTTGCAAAGCTGCTTTGTAAACATACTCTTTAGAGTCATTGGGAGTGAGTTCCATAGTGTTGGACCATAGATTGAGAATGTTCTTTGACATGTTGCATGGGTACTTGTTGCCTTATGAGATGGGATAATGAGGTTTTGATGCTGTTGTCTTCTTTGTCTGTTGTCTGGCGTTATCTATATGATTGCGTGTAAGCAGAATGCAGTATGGTTATGTATAGTCTTGAAGGTGATCATGATCACTTTAGATTTGATTTCTGCTTGCATGGGGAGCCAGTGTAGATTCTTGAGTACTGGGGTGATGTGGTTATGTTGTGGTGTTTTTGTGATCAGTCGAGCTGCAGTGTTTTAAGCTAATTGCAAGGGGTTGAGAACGTGTTTTTGGGAGACCCTGGAAGATTGAGTTGCAGTAGTCCAGGTGTGGAGTGATTATGGCTTGGCATACAGTACAAAAGTGATTGAGGTCTAGCAGTGGGCAAAGGTGGTGCAGTATCTTCATCTTGTAGTATGCAGATGTCGTAGTTTTCTTGATGTGCATTTCAAGATTCAGTCGCTGGTCTAGTGTGACTGAGGTATATCACTTCCGGTTTTACAGGGAGAGTGATATCGTTGAACTTGATTGTTTCTGGAGGCGAGTAGGATGAGTGTCTGGTTATGATTAGGACTTCAGTCTTATTATGGTTGCTTGATAGGTTGTAGCTTAGCCAGTCTGCAACTGCCTTGAAGCATGATCAGTGAATTCTGGGTGTTGGCAGTGAAAGGGGCGACATGAGCTATGTGAGAAGCAGGAAGCAGTAGGGACATCTACACACAAGCTCATTCAGGATGTTGGTACCAGGTGAAATTCCACTTAGATGCTAGAGAGATTAGTGCACATGAACTATACAATTCTCTTACTGATTGGGACATTGGTTGAAGAAATCTTGAGTGGTGATTTGTTCCAGATACTCCTGTGTTGAGTGGTACAAAGGAAGGCATACAATCAGCAGTCACGCCGATACGGTTGTCTTCAAGATACTGGCAGCGGGTTTCTGCTTCGCTTTGATAAGCACTTGGGAGGATATTATTGTCTGGGGAGTATAATTTGTGGAGACCAACAATTGACTGAGATTTCTTTAGATGAAGAAGTCCATTTCAGCAATATGGGTATAACAGCTTGGGTAGTGCTGTAGCACCCGGTTTTTAGATCTGTAATGGGTCTTTTTAATATTTAATTAAAAAGGAGGGTTCACTTCGGGAGCAGGTTGATTCCTTCTCATGGTGAGTTATCTGACAAAAAATACATATAAAACACAACTGTTACAAAAGGATTATAGTGTAAAATCAAGTATTGGGGGGGGGGGGGAGAGATTAGTGAAGCAATGGGCAGCATGGCATGACATGTCATTGAGATCTGTATTGAAAGCTCCTTGGGGCACCAGGATTGGACAAATATGGCTTTGATCATAGAAGTTCCAAAGGCCTTTAAGAATATAAATATAAGGCAATCACCACCTTCAAAGCATTCCATCAACGGTCATCAAAATACTTACAATCTCTGAAACAAAAAACAACAGAAAATAGACCCAAAGACCCAGCACTCAATCCACACTTGTCATCCCACTAAGTAACAAAAAATGCACTCAAAAAACATCAAATAGGGCACTCTCCCTCTTCGCACTGAAGTTCTGGAATGCTTTACAAGATGATATCCGAGCTATAAGCAACCTGGATTACTTCCGTAAGAAAACAAAAACATACCTATTCTTGGAACACTTTGACAAGCCACCTGATTAAATGATGTCCCACTGCTAATTCATTAGTCAGTAGAAGTTAAATGTTGCCCCACTGCCAAAATCTTTTAGTCTGAAGAAATCAGTACACTGCTAGAATCTATTGTTAGTAGCAGTTCAGTACACCCACTTCCCCCTTTTTCTTCTCCCCTCCTCAGTTACCCTATATACCTTGTATGCACTGAACCACAATCTGTAAATAGTGCTTAGTGAACACTGTTCAGCGCATGTTCTTGTACATAGTCCTCTTAGCAGACACTGTCAGAGCCTCAGTGAATGTTGCCATGCCACTCAAGGCTTCAAACCTGTTCTTGAAAATTACAGCTTGCCTGCGAGAGAGGCAACTAAATCTGGGCATAAAGAGGTCCAACACGGATTCCTGCCCTACTGATCTCAATCTTAAGTGCATTGGGGGCCAATGCACCCCTGGTACATGCAGTGTCACCAGTGTTTCGAAGCTCCCGATCTCCATGGGGAAAGAGTCAACCAGGCAGAGACTCAGAAATACTTTGATTCTTGGACTGATTCAAAAGGTTGGATCGCAGATGAGGAGTCTGAGGTTCGTTCTATCAGAGGACAGATTTCCAGAACTCCCCTCTGATTCTCCTCCTCCTCACGAAAGACAGAAGTCTCCACTTTAGGATATGACTTTCCAAGATTTTGTGCCAGATATGGCCAAGGCCATACCATTTTCTTTGGAGACTGAGTATGAGCACAGGGCAAAAGAATTGGAGTCCATAGTCCCAAGGAAACAGTGGCAGTGCCCAAGCACTCCATCCTTCAGAAGTTACAGATGAGAATGTGGGAATCCCCCATTCCCTCACTGTACCTCTCATTAGTAGAAAGATTGACTCTGTACAGAGTTCAGAATGCCCCCAAATTCAAGAAGCCCCAGCTTCTGCACCATTCTCTGGTCATCAATTTGCTCTCGAACGATTCAGAAGTTTCAAGAGACACTTCTCGGTGCCCCAAGGAGGGAGACTAGGACACTAGACTTTTTTCGGAGGAAAGCTTTTCAGAGTGCCATGCTTGCTTCCCATGTGTCCTCTTACCAGCTCTACATGGGTATGTTTCTGAAAGACATGCACAGCCTAGATAATGTGTGTGTTTCTTCAGCGAAACTCAAGCAAGTCATGGCAAAAACTGCTCGAAATTCATAGTTCAATTGACCTTTGATATTTTCGATATGGGCATTGGCACCTGGAGACTTGTCTGGTTCTGGGTTTCAGACCTTCAAACATTAGTTGTAGGAAAAGTTTGCTAACGTACTGTGCTGTGGAGAGAATCACTTTGGAGAGAAGATTGAAGAGACACTGGGTTTCATAGAGAAGCAATCAAATTATGCAGTTTAATATTTCACAAAGCACGTCTGAGCCAGCCACCTACCACAGAAGGTTTCAGGTGGCAGCCAAAGGAGGATTTGCTATTCTCAAAGTTCTTCTTTGGCTCCCACTAATTCCAGACTAAGCAGACTACTTATGCCTGACCAAAGCAGGAGACGTCGCAGAAGGCCTAGCCCACTCCCCAGTCAAAACCAAGGGTGAGTTTTGACTGGTTCCAACATAGCGTAGCCAGTGTATCTGTAGCCTTGGAGAAATCTCCTGTTGGAGGGAAACTTATTCTTTGCCCAGAGGTGGCCTACTTATAACCTCAGACACTCAGGTTTTACAAAGCATACAAAAAAGTCTACAAACTTCATCTATTCAAATTTCCTCTAAATTGTCCCGGCGGGTGGGCTTTGTCATCAACTTCGCAAAGTCCACTTTGCTCCCCTCCCAGAACTTGGAGTTCATAGGGGAAAGGTTGGATTCTCAGCTGGCAAGAGCATTCTTACCAGTGGACCGAGCACAAAGGCTCATAGACCTCGCCAGCAAGTTTCTGCACAGGTCCCTGGTCTCCGCCAGACTCTGTCTCAGACTTCTGGGCCACATGGCGTTGACAGTTCAGGTAACCCCCAATGCCAGGCTCAATATGAGACCTGCCCAGTGGTGCCTTTGGACTCAGTGGTCTCACGCCTCAGGCAGCCTCAGGGACAGGATCAGAGTGTCCCACCGTTTCCTGACCTCCCTCAATTGGTGGTTGCACCCCCCCCCCCCCAATCTACTGGTGGGGGTGCCTTTTCAGGTGCCACCTCATACAGTGGTGCTGACCACCGATGCCTCTCTACAGGGCTGGGGAGCACATTGCCTCGAGAAGTGCACCCAGGGCCTGTGGTCTCCTTGGGAGGCCTCCCAGCAGATCAATCTCCTGGAACTCAGAGCTATCTGCTTGGCCCTCCAGGCCTTTACTGCTTCACTGGCACATCAGTCTGTCTTGATCCAGACAGACAACCAGGTGGCCATGTTCTATGTGAACAAACAGGGCGGAACTGGTTCCCAGCCCCTTTGTCAGGAGGCCCAGGACCTCTGTTCCTTTGCCCTGAAACATGCTCCTCAAAGCAGTCTATCTTCCAGGCCAGGAGAATTGCCTGGCCGACAGATTGAGCAGGATTCTGCAACCACACGAGTGGCAGCTACATCCTTTAGTGGTTCAAAAGATTTTCTTGAGATGGGGACTTCCCTCCATAGACCTGTTTGCCAGTCCACTGAACTACCAGCTGCCAAGGTTCTGCTCCAGGCAACCGCATCCTCTGAGGGAAGCAGCAGATGCTTTTCTGATTTCCTGGACTCAGGGCCTGCTCTATGCGTTTCCTCCCACCCCTCTGGTGGCCCGAACACTGTTCAGGATTCTCCGAGACAGAGCCTCAGTCCTCCTGGTGGCTCCCAGATTGCCGAGGCAGCCTTGGTTCCCCCTCCTGCTTCAACTGGCAGTGGATCTACCTCTGCCTCTGGGGTTGCAGCCCGACCTTCTATCTCAGAATCAGGGCTCCCTGCTGCATCCCAATCTCAAATCTCTCAATCTGATGGCCTGGAGGCTGCATTGGGTAGTGTTGGCTCCCTGGGGCCTGCCTCCCGAAGTTGAGGAGGTTCTCCTAGCCTCCAGAAAACAATCCACTAGGAAAACCTATGCTCTCAAGTGGAAGAGGTTTTCTGTGTGGTGTCAGCTACGTGCACAGGATCCTTTCTCCTGTACTGTGTCAGTAGTGCTTCAGTACCTGCTGCACTTGTCCAATCAAGGTCTCAAGTCCAACTCTGTCGGGTCCACCTCTCTGCTTTAGCAGCTCACCACTCACTAGTTGAGGGCCATTCCTTGTCTGTGCACCCTTTGGTGTCCCGGTTTCTCAGAGGCTTGCTTCTGCTCAAACCTCCCATACATCGTCCTGCTCCTGAGTGGGAGCTGAATGTGGTCTTGCAGCAGCTGACTCGCCCACCTTTTCAGCCGATGGCTACTTGCCTTCTACGCTTCCTTTCCTGGAAGACTCTTTCCGATAGCCCTTACTACGGCTAGGAGAGTGAGTGAGCTTCAGGCCTTGGTCTCTGATAGGCCTTACACCAGGTTCTATAAAAACAGGGTAGTCCTCAGGACTCACCCTAAGTTCCTTCCTAAGGTTGTCTCCTCGTTCCACCTCAACCAGGAGGTGGTTCTTCCTACTTTCTTCCCTAGGCCTCATGCAAGTCAGACTGAAACAGTTCTCCATACCTTGGACTGTAGGAGGGCCTTGTCCTTCTACCTTGCACGTACGCAAGCTCACAGAAGGGCTTCTCAGCTCTTCCTTTCTTTTGACCCCAATAACTTGGGGAGGCCTGTATCAAAGTGTACCTTGTCCATCTGGGTGGCTGACTGTATCACCTGGGCTTACAAGGCGGCTGACCTTCCTTTGCAGGGTAGGGTCACGGCTCACCGTGTGAGGGCAATGGCTGCATCAGTGGCTCATCTCCGCTCTGTTCCATTGCAAGACATCTGCAGGGCTGCTACTTGGTCTTCAAGCCAGACATTTGCAGGCCACTACTGCCTGGAGAGGGAGTCCCGTAGGGACAGTGCTTTTGGCCAGGCAGTACTTCGGAATCTCTTTGAGGTCTAGGCAACTCCTGCCCTCTGGTTGGGCTACCGGTGGAGGGTGTGTCCTTGAAAAGCCTTTTCTGTGTTGCTGAGACTAGAGGGAGTTCTCTTGTTCAGCCTGGGTTTCTGGTAGCCCAGAGCTGAGGAGTCACCCATAAGTGAGGACTGACTTCCTGCTTGGCCCTGGAGAAAGAGTAGTTACTCACCTGTAACAGGTGTTCTCCAGGAGCAGCAGGAATCAGTCCTCACTACCCTCCCTCCTCCCCTTGGAGTTGCAGTTGTACATAGTTTAATTTTTACTTTTTTTGTGTGCTGTTCTTAGCTATGTCATTTGACTGAGGTAAGATGGCACCTTTAGGCGGGAAGGGAACCGCGCATGCGTGCCTGCATTCCCAAAGGCTTTCATGGAAAGCTGGGGAAATGCTCCGCTGGGGCTTCATCGGCGTCGATGACACCCATAAGTGAGGACTGATTCCTGCTGCTCCTGGAGAACACCTGTTACAGGTGAGTAACTACTCTTTCTCTATGCCTATCCTCCAGTTCTTTCATTGTCAAGACCCTCCTAATGCTCAAAACGGACAAGGGTATGATGATTCTTATTGCTGCATATTGGGCCCCCAAAAGCCATGTTCCTTCTAGAACTCTCCATCTGGGATCAAGTGCATCTAGGGCATGCTCTAGACTTGATATCACAGAACAGTACAGACAATGTATCCCAACATCAGGTCCCTAGCCCTCACAACTTGGATGTTGATAGGCAAATGCTGTCCACTCTCAATCTGCCAGTTGGTGTCACCAGGAGGATCTGAAAATGAAGGTCTTATGCTTTTAAGTGGAAGATATTTGCTATCTAGCATGAGGCATATTCCATAGATTCTTTCGCCTTTCCCACACAGACTGTTTGCCATCTACATCTTTCAGAATCTGGACTCAAATCTAACTCAGTAAGGGTGGTGTGGAGTTTGAACCCATCTCTGTACAGCCCATAGTTTGTTTCATGTGGGGCTTGCTTATTCTCAACCCCCACCCCCCATAAGCCACATACAGTGTCCTGGGATCTCAATGTCTTTCTAACATAGCTGATGAAAACTCCTTTCAAGCTGCTCAATACATGTCCTCTGGAATTCTTGACCTGGAAGGTTTTATTTCTGGTGGCGGTCACTTCAGCGCATAGTTCGTCCACCTTTCACTAAGTTTTTCCACAAGAGTGGTACTTTATATTCATCCGAACCTTCTACCTAAAGCGGTCACAGTATTTTATCTTAACCAGTCAGTCATCCTTCCAACATTTTTCCCCAAATTCTATTTTCACAAAGGGGAAGCTGTGCTGCATATGTTGGACTGTTAAAAAGCCTTAGCTTTCTACTTGGAGCAGATGAAAGCCCATAGAAAGTCCATATAGCTTTTTGTTTCTTTTGACCCCAGCAAGTTAGAGGCTGCCATCTCCAAATGCACTCTTTTGGCTCACAGACCATCTCTTTCACTTATTCCCAGGCAGGTCTAAGCCTTTGAGGCCCACTTGTGCTCTGTCTCCTGGAGGAGATATGCAAGGTTTGTCATGAGGCTGGAGCTAGGGAAGAAACAGCCTTGAAAAAAACTCCTGATTTGCAGTTCCAGTGTAGCTCAGCCAGAGGGCGCATGGACAGCTACACAATGCTCTGAGCACCTTAATGATGAGTGTTTTCACCTGTCCTCAAACTCACAGCGTGCAAGCTGGAAATCCCTTTATAAGGGAAGTCAGATGAGCAGAGAGGGGGAACAGGACAGAGAACCGAAGGGAGAACGGGAAGGAGAACGGTACAGGATCCAGTACAGAGACCGGTACAGAGACCAGAAAGGGGGCTCAAGAGACCCAGGTGTGCAGCAAGGACTGCAGCAAAGAGTCCAGCACAGAGACTGGGAAGAGAGCTCAGGTACCAGCATAGGAGTGCAGCAGAGAGACCAAGGAGTCCAGCAAAGAGAGGCCCCCAGGAGGGTAGCCGACAGACCAACCGGAACGGTACCAGCGAGGGTACCAGGAATAGTAACAGGAGAAGGAAGGAGAAGAACGGATACAGACAGAGGCAAGTCTCAGCCCTGGGATAAGGCACAGAGAAGTAGCCTGCCTCCTAAAAGAAGTTCTCCAAGTAAAGACTGGAAATCCACGTCTGGTTTTCCTAGCAGCCTTAATTGTGGAGCAGTGCACAGGACAGAGGATCAACAAGAAAAGCTACAGAGTAAGCTGAATCCTAGGCGTGGCACTCCACTGAAGATAAGGTATGAGAAGCCTTTTATTCTAAAAGGGACTTTCAATGAAGACAGTTTTATGCAGTTTTATTATCAGAGAAGAAGCAAAGTTAACTATTTAAAACCACTTTCCAAAAGGGTTCTACAGAAGTTATATGAGAAGCCAAGGAACTTCTATGAGGAACTAAGTAACACTGAGGATACTATAAACATTGAAGAGTATAGTGAGCCAGAATCAATGGACTTGGATTACAGCTCCAGTGTTCCCATGCCTCACACAGAACCTATGGAATGTAACCTTTGCTTAAGAGGTAGTTGCTTGCCATAAGAATTGTATGCTGAAGAAATGAGTCTGCAAATGGTGAAGCTGATAACCATTCTGTTCTAATTGTTTTTCTATTGTTTGGAAAATCCCTTAACCCAGCTAAACAGTCAATTGTACAGCCGACAATATTTAACTGTTTAGTCCATGGTGGAACTTTGTTATTATTTGAGGAAAGCCTTACCTCCACTTTAAGTTTGTTGTCTCATTTGAACCTAGAGCATTAAGCGGGGAAATAAAGCCTTATTTACCCTCCATTTGGCCTAGTTATTCATTTCAGGGAGCACTACACTACAAGGACCACAATCCTTTGGGTCCTGCAGCTCAAATACTCCCTGATACAAATTAAATGTCAGCAGACGCCCTTACTCTACTGCGCCAGTAGGGGCGCCGGGCGACAGGTTGCAACATGGACTTCAGTTCACACTTTCACCTCACACTGTGGTCTGGATGGGTATTCCTTATGCAACCTCAGATTTGGCCAATCAGTACTGCAGAATCTTTTCAAGGAGTAGAATTCAATTCCACTCACCTAGGCCCATTTCTTTCTGTTCAGGCTGCCTTTAAGAAAAAAAAACAATTACAAAATAACTCAAAAGGCCAATTGCCAACAAAAAAACATTGTTAGTTAGCCCTTGTTGAGCAAGTTATTATCCCCTTTTCTTTGTTCAAGGCAGTCTGCATCTAGGGATTCCCATATGTGAAGACTTTTTTTTCCTGCTTGTCCACGGAGACAGCATAGTTATTCACCTGTAGCAGATGTTCTCCGTGGATCACAGGAAAATTTCTCACAACCCTCCAACCTTCCCTTGGAGTTGCATTCTCCTCAGCTTGTCATTGGACTGAGGCTAAGATGGCGCTGCAGCAGCAGGCAGGAAGATGCATGCAAGCACAGGAGCTGGGAATGTTCCCGCACAGGGCTCTATCGGATGACATCACACATGTGTGGACTTCTCCTCCTGTCCATGGAGAGCACGTGCTGTAGGTAACTATGCTTACTGTGCTAAGCAGCAGACACCAGTCTAGTGTAAGTCAGACTCCTGTACAAATTTTAGTGACACGTTACCTTCAAGAGCCTACTGAGATCTCTTTTAGGATGTGCTGTGGTAAAGCACACCCTTCGATCTTTCATTAATTAAATCTTTCAGGATCTCATTCTAAGCAGCTTATCAAATGTTCCCACAGCCCTGAGGATCTTCCAGAGGGTTCTCATACTGGGACAAAAGTCCCCCATACCAAGACTAACTTAGGAGGCAACTTATTTACAAATTAGGTATATATAAGTCCCCTACAGGCATGCCGTCTATACCCAATTCTGTAAATAAGTTATTCACTGCCCTCCCCCCCCCATTTGAACTCTACCTACTGTGTATATGTATGTATGTATGTGTATGTATGTATATGTGTATGTGTATGTATGTGTATGTGTATATATGTATGTATATGTGTGTGCATGCCATGTAAACCACACATACCCATTTCTGAAATAAGTTGCTCTCTACGTCCCCTTACATGCTTCCCCCTTGTTTGCTGTGTACTCTGCTTATATATGCCATGTAAACTGCTTTGAAGGAAAAGGTGGTATAGAAAACCTGTTAAATAAACTTGCAGGCACTTAGTTTAGCTCTTACCCCACTCCTGCTGTCTGGGTGTTTCTAGCCTGTTTTGATGATGTTCTGTCCCTTTTTGTGTGTATTAGAACCTTGAAGCTGATGTAAGTACTTTGCTGTCCCTCTTTGGGTCTTTCAGGGCTTTCCTCCAGCTCTTCTGGGTTCCATATTGGCTCTTCTAGTGTTTATTCCTGTGCTTTCCAGCCAGTGTTAGCACGATTTTAACCCACATGCTGTCTTGGTCATCAAGATTGTGTTGCCACTTTATGCCTATGCCTCAAGAATTTCTGCTAATGATGGGGCATTTTTTCTCCTCTCAAAATGCCATGGTGTTCTCCTGCCAATTTTTGTTGTTGTTTCCCATCTTCTGCTCCCCCAGAGCATGTTTATGCCATTTTGCCCTTCTGATGGTGGCTTGTAATTTTCCTGCCACTGGCCCTTTTCCCTTCTGGTGCTGTGGGTTGTTTGTGACACATCTGCTATAGGTACTGCCTTATTCCATTTTAAAATAACTTGGCCCATAAACTTGAATAGGGGCGAATGCATGAATGATTTAGTATATGAACAGTAACCAAACGGAACATTAATCTCAGTGACAGGGATATTCAGCGGCACTAAGGTAGTTAGTGCCACTGCATATATCAGGTGGTGGTGCGGATGTGGCACTTGGGGTAACCAGGGAATGGCGATATTCAGCTGTTGCCATATTATCCTTGTGGCAAAAGGCACCTTAAAAGGGTGGCCTAACTTTCAACGCTGAAACTAACCGGGCAGCGGCTGAATATCGCCACTGCCCAGTTAGCTATGCCACTATCTATTCAATGCCAGTGGCTGGATATGGCCTGCCAGTGAATATCCAGGTCTTAAGTTCAGCTGCAGTGGCTAGCCGCATTATAATGACTAGTTACTGCTGCTGAATATTGGGCCCAAAGTCTTTTGGTATGCACATCCCTAGTGGTGCAGTCATGACTTTGAAGAAGTTCCTAGTCCAGCCAACTGCATTAAATCTTCCCATATAGAAGTATAGGATTAGGAGTGCTAGATTCCTTACTAAGGCACTTTAGCAGAGAATCTTTGTTTTCCACCATTAATTCTGTAGATTGGTCCAAGTACCTGTTAAATTCAACATCTAGGCCTTCACCTGGGCTGCATACATATTTGTACTGCTGCAAGTGTTCTTTGATCAATTTCTATTCTTTTGTGATATCTGTGGAAGAATTTCATATATGACACTGAGCTGCTTACAGAAATCTCTTTTCTGTTATGATGTATTTTCGCATAACTATCTCCAGGAACAAGCAGGAATGTAGTCTTCACATATGGGTATCGTCGGTACCAACGGAGCCTGTGCGGGAACGCTCCCCAGCGTCCAATAGGAAAGCTTTTGGGAGCCTCCCACAGCGCCTGTGTGCTGCCTTCCCGCCTTTCCAACTCTCCCTCTTCAGTTCTTCGTTTTCCGCGGAGCCGACAGGACGCATACCCTGTCACCGCAGACAAATATATCCTTATTCTTTTGTTTTTTGTGGTCGCTTCTGCCTTCATTCGACGCCTACCGGTACCACTGGTTCTCTCTTCTTTTTAAAAACAAAACAAAAACAAAACTAGCTTTCTAAAAGATTTTTTTTCTTTCGGGGCCTTTCCCCTCTCGGTGCAAGGCGCCATTTTTGACACTAGGCCCACTTTTCTTCAAACATGGAGAAACCAGCTAGTGGTTTCAAGAAATGTTCTAAATGTGGCGGTACCATATCCGTCACCGACACCCATGAATGGTGTCTTAAGTGTTTAGGTCCTGACCATTCTCCATCGGAGTGTGTCTCCTGCAGAAAGATGACCAAAAGGGGCCTGCAGAATAGAGCTGCAAAACTCAGTACCCTTTTTTGCCGCAGATACAATGTCAGATAGCCACAAAGGGAGAAGCAATCATATTGGGTGACTTTAATCTACCTGATGTAGATTGGATTACTCCTCCTGCAAATCTGGAAAGAAGAAAAAAAATTGTGGATGCTCTCCAAGACGCATTACTTAGGCAAGTGGTGATGGAACCAACTAAGGAAAGCTCAACGCTGGATTTAGTGCTCACCAACGGTGATAGCATGTCGAATGTCTGCATGGGGTGCCCCTGTAAGCAGCAGCGATCATCACACGGTGTGGTTTGAGATAAAAGCCATGGTACAGGCCAATCATAGCAAGCTCAAGGTCCTAAACTTCAAAAACACAGACTTCAATAAAATGGCCGAGTACCTAAAGGAGGAGCTGACAGGTTGGAAGGAGATAAGGGAAGTGGAATTGCAATGGGCTAAACTAAAGGTGGCAATAAAAGGGGCAACAGATAAATATGTAAGAAAAGTAAGCAAAAACAAGAGGAGAAGAAAACCTATTTGGTTTTCCAAAGAAGTGGCTGCTCAAATAAAGGCAAAAAACCACAGCTTTAGCAAAATTCAAAAGCTTGCAAACAGAGGAACACAGAAAGGAATACAGGATCAAACTCGGAGACAAAGAGAGAAATAAGGATAGCAAAATCAAAGGCAGAGGAAAAGATAGCTAAAGATGTGAAGTGTGGCGACAAAACTTTCTTCAGGTATATTGGGAAAAGGAGGAGGATCAGAGGTGGAATTGCAGGACTCAGAAGTGCTGGGAACGCACTCGTGGAAAGTGACATTGAAAAAGCGAAGTTGCTAAACGAATACTTCTGTTTTTACTAAGGAAAGTCTTGGAGAAGGACCACCTGTGACTCCCATATATAAAACAGGGAATGAAGTAGATAACCACACCATTCACAGAAGATGATGTGTTAGAACAAAACTGAAAGTGGACAAGGCCATGGGACCGGATGAGATACATCCCAGGATACTGAAAGAGCTCAGGGAGGTTCTTGAAGAGCCGTTAAAGGATGTTTTCAACAGATCCTTGGAAACAGGAGAGGTTCCTCAGGACTGGAGAATGGCTGATGTTGTACCTCTACACAAAAGTGGTGACAGGGAAGAAGTGTCAAACTACAGGCCTGTGAGCCTTACCTCAGTGGCAGGAAAAGTAATGGAGGCGCTCCTGAAAGAGCGAATTGTGAACTTTCTCAAAGTCAACAGGTTGCAAGATCCGAGGCAACATGGTTTTACCGAAGGACGATCTTGCCAAACAAATCTGATTGAGTTCTTTGACTGGGTGACCAGGGAACTAGATCAGGGGCATGCGATGGATGTCATCTACCTGGATTTCATCAAAGCCTTTGATACTGTTCCTCATAGGAGGTTTATCAACAAACTCAGTAGCTTAGGGATAAGATCCCAAGATGGTAAATTGGATCAGAAATTGGTTGACTGACAGACGACAGAAGGTGATGGTACAAGGAGCTCACTCGGATGAAAGGAAGGTGATTAGCGCGGTGCCCCAGGGGTCGGTCCTGGGCCCGGCACTGTTCAATATATTTGTGAGTGATATTGCTGAAGGACTGTCTTTTTGCAGATGACATGAAAATTTGCAACAGAGTGGACTCCCCCAAGGGAGTGGTTAACCTGAGGAATGATCTACAAAAGCTGGTAAAATGGTCTAATGCTTGGCAATTAAGATTTAATGTGAAGAAGTGCAGGGTCATGCACTTGGTAAGCAGAAATCCGAGGGAAATGTACGCGATAGGGGGCGAGAGATTGGTGTGTACGGATCAGGAGAAAGATCTTGATTATTTCTGAAGATCTCTAGGTGGCAGAACAGTGCGACAAGGCGGTGGCAAAAGCCAGGAGGATGCTGGGCTGCATACGAAGAGGAATTACCAGCAGAAAGGAAGAGGTACTTATGCCACTGAACAAGTCACTGGTGAGGCCTCACTTTGGAATACTATGTTCAGTTTTGGAGACCATATCTTGCAAAGGATGTAAAAAGACTGGAAGCTGTTCAGAGAAAGGCGACCAAAATGATTTGGAGCCTGCATCAGAAGCCTTATGAGAAGAGACTTGAAGACTTAAACATGTACACTTTGGAGGAGAGGAGGGACAGGGGAGATATGATTCAGACCTTTAAATACTTAAAGAGAAATAATGAACAAACCTCTTCCAAAGACGGAGAAGCTGCAAAACTAAAGGGCATAATATGAAGCTACAAGGTGGTAAATTGAAAGGCAATGTCAGGAAATACTTTTTCACTGAAAGGGTGGTGGATGTTTGGAATGCGCTCCTGATGGAAGTGGTGGGGCAAATACGGTGACTGAGTTCAAAAGGGTATGGGACAGACACAGTGGTTCCCTTTACAGCAACAAGAAAATATCAAAATAATCTGAACCGTCTAATTCCTTAACATATAGGGGTATCCTACATGAAGTGGCGGGATCACCCCTGGACAAAGACATGGGGAGGGAGGGCCTGCATGGAGCGGCAGGTGTACCTACTCTTGGCATCGTACTGGGCAGACTACATGGACCATACTGGTCTTTATCTGCCATCATTTACTAGTTACTATGTTACTATGTAAGTTGGATCGACATCTTCCAGGGCTTCATCTTCCTCCCATGGATCTCAGTTAACTAAACCTAAGTCTTCTAAGACTGGCCAGTCCTCAGACTGGCAGTATTCCCAAAGGCTTTCTTAGAAAGCTGGGGAAATGCTCCGCACGGGGGCTCCATCGACGTCGATGTCACCCATATGTGAGGACTGACTTCCTGCTTGGTCCTGGAGAATCAGACAATCCATACTCTGGAATCTGTTTGGGGAATAGACTCCATCCTCCCTAGGCCCAGTTATTTTCTTTCTAGGCTGCCCCATTAAAAAAGAAACTGAAAATAATGAAATGGCCTGTTGCAACTAGCTGACATTAATAAAACTATTTATATTCGTTGGCAACACTGGTTATTATCCCCTTTTCCAGGTATCGAGATGCCACTGGCGTTGCCCTCGAGGAAAGTTCACCGGCAAAACAGCCCCGGTGGGAGGCCTCGGTCTCCAAAGCATTAACGGGGCTCCAGAATGTTCCAGAGGCTTCCACCTCTGCAGAACTATTGGTGCCATGTTCTGGGGTGGTAGCCGCTTCCTCCGGTACCGACACCCAGGCATCGGGAGGAGCAATGGATCAGAGAACCCTCGCTATCGAACGCAATCTAGCGGTCCTCTTAGCAGCTTTGGTACTACTAAGACCGCTACAGACTGTTCCACAGGTATCGGTACTGACACCGGTACCAAGTGCCTCAGCGGGTATGCGTCCCCCTCATGCCGAGCCTTGAGTATCTCAGGTATCGACAGACTGGTTCCGAGACACCCTGATATTGACTTTGAACGGTACTGGTACCGGTACCGTGCGTTGTAGTAACACATGGCGCAGAGATACTTCGAATCATCCGATTCCGATGACTCTGACTCTGCCGGTACCAGAGCTATCCTTCCAGAGGATCCATCTCCTTCTCCTCAACACAGAATGTCTCCTCCAGAAGACATGTCCTTCCAGGATTTTATGCGTGATTTAGCTCGGGGTCTTGCAATCACAGTGACTCCAGAGAAGGAACCCAGAGCAGAAGAATTAGAAATTCTTCAGTACCCTAATTCTCCTAAAGAGGCAGCTACCCTGCCCATTCACAGAATCTTGCATGATCTTATGCTAAGAATGTGGAAAACTCCTTTAACGGTGTCTCCACACTCTCGGCGACTCGATACCATGTACCGAGTTCCAAGCTGTCCTGGTTTTCAAAAGACTCAGTTACCACACCATTCAATGGTAGTGGAATCGGCGATGCGTAGGATTAAGAGTGCTAAAACACATTTTTCCAATCCTCCGGGCCGTGAATCGAGGACGCTCGATGCCTTTGGGCGTCAATGTTTCCAATCCTCCATGTTGGCAGCCAGGATTAGCTCCTACATTCTCTATATGGGAATATTCATCAAAGAAGTTGCAGAAGACTTGGAGCTCATGAGCCCTCTTCTCTCTGAGGAAAAAAGGGGGGAATTCCTTACTCTGGTCAATCATGCCCAGGATGTCTCTAAGTTTGTAAACCGTGCAACCTTTGATTGCTTTGAATGCATTAGCTGAACCTCTGCTATTTCCATTGGTGCACGTCGTATTGCCCGTTTCAGGCATCAGACTTAAAACAATGGGTGCAAGATAAACTGGGAAATATTCGGAAAAAATCTCTTTGGCAAGGATTGGCAAGACGAGGCTAATTAGATTGAATCTGAAAATACTACCTTGAACAGACTAGCAAAGTCTACAGCCAACCCAGCAAAGAAAAAGTCAGTCAAGAAACCCTTTTTCGAGGAGAAGAAAAGGAGGTCTTCCGCAAATTGGACAACCAGAGGAGAACAGCGGAAGAAATAACCACGGCCTACCAAATGATAATTAAAATCCTTTATTGAGGACCCAACTTAACAAGTTTTGGCCGGAGCCTTCATCAGGGGTCTAAAAAACAAACATACATAAAATGAACCAAGGGTCAAAAATAAAAACAATGAAATATGGATATCATAAGAACGAACATGATAAAAAGAATTATATAATAGAAGTTACCAGGATACCACGTAGATGTTGTAACAGACACGTCTATGTGGTGAAGCAATCGCTTTTCCCAATCTGAAAAATAATACATTTACAAATTAAAAATGATAAAAATAATAATAATTGTGCGTAACATAATTTAAAAAAACATGAATATATAAAAGTAGATACATGTTACAATACTTGACAAATTGTAGAACCAAAAGTAAATAGCAAACATGAGATTATGTCCATAACATAAACTGTAAAAAAAAAAGCATGATGCAACATAAAAGATGCTGATTAAAAAAAGAGATTAAACCATATTAGAGCCATTACAGGGCATAAACAAGGATGGACCTACATATGAGATAAAAACTAAAATGTGGACAGAGTCTAGGGAATATAGATGAAGCATAGAATAATGTACATAAGGAAGCTTGAAAAAAACATTGCGTGTATCGCCAATGTGCTATTGCTGGAAAAAAAGCAAGAATATGCATGAGCAGAAAAAACAAAAATAAAATAAGAAGGGAGCAGGAGACCAGATAAAATGGCGGCTTGTGTACACATGGAGATGCAATTGATGAGTGGACAACTAACAAAATCATGCCACGTTAGAAAAAACAAAGCAAAAACAAGCTTACATTTTGACAATGTGAAGAAATAATACATGTGCATACTCAATTAAGACATGAAGGCACAGAAAAACTAATTCTTCAAAAAGGATGGCCAAAAAACCGGTCATTTGACCAATAACATTGTGTCATGAAACATGAACTACAATGTGGAGGTACAAAGGACCAAATAATTGCATGGAGTTACAGGAGGGCAAATGATTATAAACAGTTCAGGTTAGCCATGTACACTTTAAAACACCCAATTCTTCAAAAGTTATTACAACTAGCCATATGCAGATGAAAATCAGTAGAAATATGGGCTTATACAAAAACAACGTGAACTACAATGTGGAGGTGCAAAAGACCAAATGATTACATGGAGTTACAGGAGGGCAAGTGATCATAAACGATTCAAGTTAGCCATGTACACTTTAAAATACCCAATTATTCAAAAGTCATTATAATAAGCCATATGCAGATGGAAATCAGTAGAATTGTGGGCTTATACAAAAGCAACCCATAAAACTAAGGAAGAGCATGTGCTAAGCCAACGTTCAACACATTACATATGTAACAGCTCAGGCGAGCCATTATCCATGCCGTGCATGCATTGAACGAGGCAGGAAGATCTTCATACTGCGCAGATGAAACTAAAAATAAACGTTAAAAGAAGACTGCACGTTAATAGGCATTATGGGCGCATGCAGTGCAAAGGTGCACTGGGGAATATGCATAAAAATGGTCTCAGAAAAGACGCCGTAAAAGCTCAAAAGTTGGAAACCACGTCCTACTATCAGGAAGCCTATTGAACCAATAGCGGCTGTTAAATCTAGAAAGACCTTCATACTAAAGAGATAACGCTAAAAAAGAAAAAAATAAAGTAAAACATAGCGGGCCATATAAAAGAAAACTGTAAGTTGAAAGAAGTGTGCACATGCCTTCCAAAAATATGCTAGAAAGCGTGCAAGAGAAAACACAAGCACTATACCATAAAAACGCCGTAGGAGATCAAAAGTTAAGTAGAGTAGAAGCCTACTGTCAGGGAACATGTAAAAACAATGGCGACTGTTAAACCATGGGTGTAGGAAAATTAAAAAAGATCAAAAGATTGTATGTAGAGAGAAAAATCTAGCCTTAAGAAAAATAGCGATCATAACTTAAAACACGCAGGAGATGGGCGATTGAAAAATATTGCAAAAACAGAGGCAAATTCAGCAGAAACAATAAAGAGGCTGACAACAATGTACCAATAGTAAAAAGTAAATACTGCAATATGAATCGCAAAACTTGGAGATGGTGAAAAAGATGCACATGAGAAGGGCTGCACAATATAACCTGCAGGATACAAAAAGAAAAAACTGTAAGATATAGGAAGAAAAAGAAAAACGGATGCCACCACGGGAACAATAAATGTGCCTTCTGCAATAACTAGAGAACCTTAAAAGAGACAACAGTGTGTCGTTAGAGCTCAAAGGGAGAGACCTTACCTGCACAGAATGTGAAGGCGGGAAATTTGCCGCGCATGGGCATGTAAACGCTATTTAAAGGGACTAAGGAGGGGTAGGGGCTCCCCCTACTGGAGATAAGCTCTCGTTAAAAAAGGGCTGATAGCATGCAACATATTTAAAACGTATCATTTCGAGAGAATGAAAGTTGCAGGGCTCCCCCTAGTGGCAAAAGATTCCTTACCTAAATAGTGCTTACTGAAAATAAAAAACTACTGACAAGTATCATAAAAAACTTGCAAGAGGATAAAAGTGTAAATATGTAAATAAATGCACAAATAAAATTGGAGAAAATGAGGGTAAAATCTAAAATAGCAAGTTGCCATGTGATGTACCAAAAAATACTTGAGCACTAGACAATCGAAAAAATGCAGATAACACCATATTATGAAATGTGTGCAAGGAACGTTCTGTTATGGATAATGTAAAAAAATATAATAGTACACATTAAGAACAAAAACAATGTGATAAAACAGACTTAATGAACTAATGGATAATAATAAATAACCATACTGTAAAATAAACAATATGCAATATATAAAAAAATGTACATAGGCCGTGTTGGTATGAGAGATTGTAAATGTGTGATAGGCATTTTCATGTATAGTAAAAGCAAAAACAAAAATGAAACCAATATGGTGACACAAACGTAATCACCTGATGAATAAAAATAAGCGATACAATAAACAATTAAAACAGTATGCAATGCATTAAAAATGTGTACGGAGACCATATGTATAGGGATACTGCAAATGTGTAATGGGTATCAAAGTGCATATTTTTAAAACAAATAAAGTAAAATAATAAATTATAATGGCAGATACACAGTAGCCTTGTAAGGAACTAATAAAATGGTAAACCATAAAACAGGTGAGTAAATATGCAATAGCCTTATAGGGAAAGGGAACTCAGAGGAACATGTTATATTCAATTTCCTTATTCAATCCTTTCGGACACACGGTATCAAGCAAAAAAATATATCTTTGTTCTTCTTGAATTAACTTATGATCCAAGTTTCCTCCACGGGGGGAGGGGAACAGTTTTTTAATCACAAAAAACCTTATATCATTGATGTTATGCTGGAATTGTATCCAATGTGATACCAGCGGGGCTGTGATAATTTGTCTTTTGACACAACTTTTATGTTCCTGAATGCGGGTCTTGACAGGACGTATAGTTTTACCGACATACAGAAGAGAGCAGGGACAGATGATGACATACACAACATATGTGGACAGACAGTTGGTATAGGCTCGTAATGGGTATCGTGTAATGGTGGCAGTCATTGGAAAAACTTCTCGTGGGCTCTCCTTTCCAGCAGCCTCTATGCCAAAGCACCCTAACAGATGCGTCCAAGTTGGGCTGGAGGGCTCACTTGTCTCTGGACCCCACAGGAGGCTTGTCTTCACATAAACCTCCTAGAACTCAGAGCAATTTTCCATGCTGTATGAGTTTTTCAGGCCCATCTCAGGTACAAGACAGTTCTGGTCCAGACCGACAATCAAGTAGCCATGTTCTATGTGAACAAGCAGGGTGGAACAGGCTCTCTGTCGTTATGCAACGAAGCTTTGCGACTGGGCCCTCGCCAGAGGGCTTCAAATCCACCTTCTAGTGGTATATCTTCTGGACATTCAAAATCTTTGGGCAGACAGACTCAGTCGAATACTGCTGTCACACGAATGCTCTCTGCACTCAGACCAGCTTGCTCGAGTGTTTCGAATCTGGGGAACGCCAGATATAGACCTCTTTGCAAGTCCACAGAATGCCAAACTTCCCTGATTCTGTTCCAGAATTCCGGCTCAAAACTGTCAGGCAAGGGATGCTTTCCTCCTCCACTGGGGTCGGGACTTCCTCTATGCCTTCCCACCCATTCCCCTCATTCCCAAAACTTTGTTCAAGCTTCCGAGAGACAGAGGTCATATGATACTCATAGCTCCACGTTGGCCATGGCAGACGTGGTATCCTCTTCTTCTGCGTCTCTCAAGCCACACCTCTGGAGTTGGGATGTGCTCCAGATCTTCTTTCCCAGGAGAACTAGACACTATTGCACCCGAATCCCCAGTCCCTGCACCTCAGGGCCTGGTTACTGAACGCCTAGGACTCCCGGATATCAACCTGTCTCAACAGGTAAGGTTATCCTTGTGGCTTCCAGGAAGCCTTCCACAAGGAAGAGATTCTCTGTATGGTGTTCTCAAAGGGGACTTAACCCTCATACAGTGCCTGTAAAATCGCTTCTGGAGTATCTCCTCCATTTATCAGATTCTGGTCTTAAAACCAATTCAGTAAGGGTTTATCTTAGTGCCATTGCTGCTTTTTGCAAACCTCTGAATGGACAACCTATTTCCTCTCATCCACTCGTAGCGAGATTTATGAGAGGTCTGCTCTTAAAACCTCCCATTAAGCTACCGCCGGTGGCATGGGATCTAAATCTTGTTCTCGGGCAGCTCATGAAACCACCCTTTGAGCCCTTTGAACCCTTAGCCACTACAGCCCTAAAATTTCTTTCATGGAAGGTCATCTTCCTAGTTGCCATCACTTATGCAAGATGCATCAGTGAGTTACAGGCCTTAGTGGCGGATCCTCCTTATACAAGATTTCACCATGATAAAGTAGTTCTTAGGACTCATCCCCACTTTATGCCAAAGGTGGTTTCACCTTTTCATTTAAACCAAGCGGTTTACCTTCCTGTATTCTTCCCTAGGCCTTATGCCTCTAATGCAGAAAGGAACCTTCATGCTTTAGATTGTAAGAGAGCCTTGGCTTTTTATCTTCAAAGAACTAAGCAACATAGAAAATCTTCTCAGCTTTTTGTTGCTTTTGATTCTAGTCATTTTGGACTTCCAGTTTCCAAAAGAACTCTCTCTAGATGGATTGCAAATTGCATATGAGAGTAAGGGACTTTCTCTCGAAGGCCATGTCACAGCTCACAATGTGAGAGCAATGGCAGCCTCAATGGCTAATCTTCATTCTGTGTCCATTGATGACATCTGTAGAGCAGCCACTTGGGCTTCGGTACACACTTTTACTGCCCACTATTGCTTAGACAAGGACTCCCGTCGGGATGCCTCGTTTGGCCAGGCTGTGCTCCAGCATCTCTTTCAGACTTAGTACAACTCCTACCTGCCGTCCCAGGTTTCGATGACAAAGATCCATGGGAGGAAGCATGACCCATCTCACCTTGGGTTCACAGCTTGCTGGGGTCGTCATCCTGGCATTTCTCAGCTGGGGAGTCCCCATATGTGAAGACTACATTCCTGCTTGTTCTTGGAGATAGCGTAGTTACTCACCTGTAACAGGTGATCTCCAGAAACAGCAGGAATAAGTCTTCACAACCCACCCACCTCCCCTGGGAATTGTCTCTGTCTCTCTCTCTCTTTGTCTACTTCTCTCCTTTGGTCTCAGCTATAAACTCAACTGAAGAGGGAGAGTTGGAAAGGCGGGAAGGCAGCACGCAGGTGCTGTGGGATGCTCCCAAAAGCTTTCCTATTGGACGCTGGGTAGCGTTCCCGCATAGGCTCCATCAGTACCGATGATACCCATATGTGAAGACTTATTCCTGCTGTTCCCGGAGATCACGTTTTACAGGTGAGTAACTACGCTATCCCACACTCACACCAATATTTTATGCAGTTATCTTATACTTGTGCACTTGTTCTACCTATTTGATATTTGTCATTTATCATTGTTTTGATATAGCTATAGTTTATACAGCAGTACATACACTGTAAATGCTATTTAATAATAGATTCTGATATTTCTAAGTAGCAGTATTATGGTAAAATGTTATTGATGCTCAGTTAGCAAATTTTATTTTAGGATGAGAGAGACAGCAAGAAAAATAGAAGAAAAACACTTTGCAAACCGTGCAGGAGAGCATGTTGAGTTCCTACCTGTAGAGTGGAGGTCAAAGCTTACTCTTGATGGAGGTAATTTTTATGTAAAATTATAAATAACTTAAGTATGATTAACAAGACGACAAATTGATAATTTAGAAATTAAATTCTCGTTAAAGCAAGATTGCTAATGCATGTTTGCTGTTTTTTACATTATGGATGGGAATATTCAAAGCGATTAATGTGGTTAGCAGACTAGCTAACTGCATTAATTGCCTTGACCAGGATATTCAGCAGCACTAATGCTGCTGAATATTTATGGGTGTTGCCGCTACATGCCCCTTTGCTAGCAGGCTAGCATCGGAGATTCTAGGGATGTCACCTGGCGATAACCAGACAGTGGCAATACTGAACCACTGTCCAGTATCACAAAACAGCAAAAGTTAGGCACTTTAAAGGTTGGCCTAACTTTAGCCAGAGAAGCTAACCAAGCAGCGGATGAATATTGCTGCTGCCCAGTTAGCTTCTTTGCTATTCATCCGATCTGGATATTCAATGCTGGTAGCCAGGTTATGACCCCGTCATTGAATATTTGGGTTTAAGTTTCAGCAGCAGTGGCTAGCTGCTGAAACCATGTTATCCACTGCCACTGAATATATTGCCCTCCCCCCCTCCCGTCTAGTTAAAAGCACTCATACTATATAAAAGTTTTATTTAGATAACTGAGTTCACAGAAGGCAGTCTTCAGGGAGTTTTTGGTCTTGTATTTCATAAGAATATTAGAATTACCATACCAAAGGATCATCAAGTCCAGTATCTTATTTTCAATAGTGGCTAAGCCAGATCCAAAATACCTGGCAAGATCCCAAAAAATAGATAGATTCCATGCTGCTTATTCCTCTGGAATAAACAATGGATTTCCAACGTCCACCCTTAAGGTTTGGACAAGTTCCTGGAGGAAAAGTCTATAACCATTTTTTAAATTTAGCTACACTAATGGCTTTTATCATATTCTCCTGCGATGAATTCCAGAGTTGAATTATGAATTGAGTGAAATATTTTATTCAATTTGTATTAAATGGATTACTTAGTAACTTCATTGCATGTCCTTTAATCTTTGTACTTTTTGATAAAAGCAACCAATTGATTTGTTCCATGGTACTCTCTTAAAGATCTCTATCATATCTCACCTAAGCTGCCTCTTTTCCAAGCTGAAGAATCCCTAATTTCTTTAGCCTTTTCTCATATGGCAGAGGTTCACAACTTTTTTTTTTATTGTGGACCCTTATTAACCTTCAGAACATTTAAGGAGCCCTAGATTCCTTCCTAGATTCCTTCCCCCTAGTGCCAAGCCTGTTCCCCTTAGCCCTCTTTTTCCCTTCCCCTTCTTGTCTCTCTTCTTTCAGCAAGTCTCAGCCTTTTTCTCCCTCTCCTTAGCCATTCCAGATTGTCCTGCTGGACCAGTCCAGACTAGCAAGTTGTGTCCCCTGACAGCAGATGATTGAGACAGAAGGAGAACTAAAAGTTTCCAGTGTCAACATCACTGGTACTTGTGCTGGTGCAGCTAGGGGCACACTTCGGTATTTCTGTTTTCAGCAGAAGGTGGTGGCTGGATTGCTGCAGCACAAACTTAGAATTCTGTTAGCTCTTGGACAGCCTTCCTGAAGGACGCACCTTCCCTGTGGAGCTAAGGAGCAGATGTCTCCAGGGCATATCTGCAGAATACTCTACTGGAGTTTCCCATTTGGAGGGGGGGGAGGTGAGAGGCCACATTCCCTGTCAGTATTTGTGGCCAGTTGAGCACCCAAGCCTGTGCTGGCTCAAATCCCTTGACGTCACATAGCTTCACAGATTTCCTTTCTTTTCTTTTTTGTCCCTTCCCCCATTCCCCTGGTCCCCCAGGACTGCCTCCAAAAAAAAAAAAAAAAAGGAGCAGAAACAGGAAGAAGATATGTTCAGAGAGGCCTAAGAACCTGGGAGCAGCCTGGAGCCCAGCACTGCTTGTCTGTCCTGAGCTCCCTGAGGGTAAGTGCCAACTCTGTCAGGCCTCTGTTGGTGCCTGCATTTATGTAACCACAGTTGTGGGGGGGCTGGGTGAGCTCCTGTGTACCACGCTGTTCTGTCATCTGGCTCAGCAGGAGGCAGAATGCCATGATTCTGTTTTTCTTGTGCACATTTAGATCTCTGCTGTTGCATATGTGTAAAGATCTGTCCTGGCTGCATACATGTGCAAAGACCTGCGCATGTGTGCATCTCCACAGTAACACATGTGGACAAGCCTTACATCGCAGCTAGGCCATGCTTGGGTGAAACACTTGCCAGGCCATAAGACACTTCTTTGTATGTGACAAGTGTCAGGTCGACATGATGGACTCACTGCGTGATCACTGTGCTGCTGATCCAGAGTGGGGGGGGGGGGGGGACCACGTCGATGTGGCCCCTACAAGGACATCCCAGCAGATGTCTCTCAGGAGTGCAGACACTGGGGCAAGCATGGGAAAGCATCCTCTGCCCCAGACTTAACAACCCACAGCCCTGAATGTATCCTACATCAGACAGAGCCGATAGGGGAAAGTGAGCTGGTGGTAGGTTGAGGGGGGGGGGGGCTGTGGGTGGACCAGCATTCCACAATGCTGTCATTTTCACCAGAGTTCATTCTCTTCCAGGAGTTCTGTTGCCCTAAGTAACATTTGCAAACGTGATGATTTTAGCAGGGCAGTGCTGGCCCTGCTCAAGATCCATCCCAGATGCTTTTGAGTTTCTCAGCTCAGCCGGGGTCAACTTACTTGATGGAAAGAGATCATGAACCAACCCCAGTTATGCCACGGAAATGGATTCATCAGCAAGGGGCATCATGAGACGCTGGGGGGCCTCGTGTCCATTCCCTTGGACCAGGATGCCAGTTCAGACAAGGGCAGCTCCACATGGGAGTCTATCCTAGAGGATGGTGAACTTTCCCCTCTGGATGAGGTGCAGGAGGATTCCCTTGTTTGCCTCTTCAGGAGGAATGAATTGGCGGCCTTAATCTCTCATGGCATCTTCCTTTCAGCTGACCGATGTTTTCACCGTTCCCTTTCCACAAGCCCTTAGGATCTTAGGAGATGGCATTTGCAGAGTGAGACTCTGGGGATCAAGGTTATGAGCAAACCTTTCACCCCGACACAGCCAGATGTAGATAAGTGACTGCACTTTCCTTAGATTGATGCTTAGTGACTGCTGCCACATGTGCATACACCATTTTTCCCGTACCAAGCAGGAAGTCAGTCCTCACATGTGGGAATGCTTCCCAGCTTCCAAAGGAAGCTTTTGGAACGTGCCCCATACATATATGCCAGACTTCCCACCTGAAGGAGCCATCTTACTTCAGTCTTCTTTTTTCTCCGGGAACAAGCAGGAAGTCAATCCTCACATATGGGTGACGTCTGTACCGATGGAGCCCATGCGGTAATCGCTCCCCAGCTTTCAAAGAAAACCTTTGGGAGATGCACCACGTATAAACAGTCACCTTCCTGCCCAAGGGTGCCATCTTACCTCAGTCTTCTTTTTTTCTGCGGAGCCCAGCAGATGTCCTGTCTGTTCACCCGGTAAAAAGTAGTTTGTTTGTTTTTTTTTTAAATATCTTTTTCTTTCTTGGTGTTTTTTGCCCTCTTTTACCAATTCGCATTCCAATCACCTTAACTTCACCCGGGATCATCCTCATCTCGCCATCATGTTTTTTTCTGGTCCATTCTCTTCCTTTTAATTTTTCTCGGTGTGCGGGTTTTCCTCGTGCCCACACTGACCGGGACATCAGTTTGATCTAGCGGGGCGAGTCTTACCCGCTATATTGTCGGTCATTGGTTTCAAGCAGTATGGAATGTGCTGCTGCACCATGTCCATCACGGACCGCCATAGCTGCTGCCTTCGCTGCCTCTTTGTGGATCGCGATGACTCCACCTGCCCGCTCTGCCTGCAGATGTCTAGCAAGAGTTGGAAGAGCTATGAATCCAAGTGGGAATCTATCTTTGGCCAGAAGTCCTTAGTCTCTGCCCAGCATAGAGTGTGGAATTGTGCCCTTGGGGACTGTGTCCAGTGATTCATCGTCACGTGGCAGAGCTCGTTCCAAGCCCCGGGGTTGCAAAGCCTCTGATCATCTTCCATAAGAACATAAGAACATAAGAAATGCCATACTGGGTCAGACCGAGGTCCATCAAGCCCAGTATCCTGTTTCCAACAGTGGCCAATCTAGGTCATACGTACCTAGCAGTTTCCCCAAAAGACACAGGTTCTGCAGTGCTTGTACTAGGCCAAGCATTGATATCCTGGGTCCCTTTTTAATAGTGGTTTATGGACCTTTCCTCCAGGAACTTGTCCAAACCTTTTTTAAACCCAGCTATACTAACAGCCCTTACTACATCCTCCGGTAACAGATTCCAGAGTTTGATTACACGTTGAGAGAAGAAATATTTTCTCCTATTTGTCTTAAATAGTTTACCCTGTAGCTTCATTACATGCCCCCTAGTCCTTCTATATTCTGATAGCGTAAACAATTTATCCACGTTTATCCGTTCCACTCCATTCATTAATTTATACACCTCTATCATATCTCCCCTCAGCCGCCTCTTTTCTAGGTTAAAGAGCCCTAACCTTTTTAGCCTCTCTTCATAGGAGTAGCCTTCCATCCCCTTCACCAATTTGGTGGCTCTTCTCTGTACTTTTTCTAATAACTCTATGTCCTTTTTAAGATACGGTGACCAGAATTGCACACAATATTCAAGGTGCGGTCGTACCAT
Organism: Ichthyophis bannanicus; assembly: GCA_033557465.1. Taxonomy (NCBI): domain Eukaryota; kingdom Metazoa; phylum Chordata; class Amphibia; order Gymnophiona; family Ichthyophiidae; genus Ichthyophis; species Ichthyophis bannanicus. The sequence goes on from CM066037.1 coordinate 152,767,564, forward strand.
GGAGCGATACAGAGGCATTATAATATCCTTTGTTTTATTCTCCATCCCTTTCCTTATGATACCTAGCATTCTATTTGCTTTCTTGGCCGCCGCTGCACACTGGGCGGAGGGTTTTAACATGTTATCCACGATGACTCCTAAATCTTTTTCCTGGGTGGTGGTTTCTAATGTGGAGCCTTGCATCTTGTAACTATAGTGTGGGTTGTTCTTTCCTAGGTGCATAACTTTGCACTTGTCCACATTAAATTTCATCTGCCATTTGGATGCCCAGTCTTCCAATTTATCCAGATCCTCCTGCAGTTTTCCACAATCCTCTTGGGTTTTAACAACTTTAAACAGTTTTGTGTCATCTGCAAATTTGATTACCTCACTAGTTATTCCCTTTTCCAGGTCATTTATGAATATGTCAAAAAGTAGCGGACCCAGTACAGATCCCTGGGGTACTCCACTATTCACCTTTTTCCATTGGGAATATTGGCCATTTAGCCCTACCCTCTGCTTTCTATCTTTTAACCAGTTCCCGATCCACAATAGTACACTGCCTCCTATCCCATGACTTTTTAGCTTCGCCAAAAGTCTCTGATGGGGGACCTTGTCAAAAGCTTTCTGAAAGTCCAGATACACTATATCAACCGACTCACCTTTGTCTACCTGTTTATGCACACCTTCAAAAAAACAGATCAGATTAGTAAGACAAGATCTTCCTTGTCTAAAGCCATGTTGGCTGTCTCCCATTAGGCCATGACTATCTACATGCTGTGTAATTTTGTTCTTTATGATGGCTTCTACCATTTTCCCTGGTACTGACGTCAGGCTCACCGGTCTGTAATTTCCCGGGTCACCCCTGGAACCCTTTTTAAAAATTGGTGTTACGTTGGCGACCCTCCAATCTTCAGGTATTACAGATGATTTTAATGAAAGTTCGCAGATTACCAATAACAGGTCTGCAATCTCATATTTCAGTTCTTTCAACACTCTGGGATGTATACCATCCGGTCCAGGTGATTTGCTACTATTCAGTTTATCAAATAGTTGTAATATATCTTCCCGGTGTAGCGATATTTCTCTCAATTCCTCTGCAGTATCACCTTTAAATACCACTTCAGTCTTGGGTAACACCCCTACATCTTCCTCAGTAAAGACCGAAGCAAAGAATTCATTCAGTCTCTCTGCTATAGCCTTGTCTCCTCTTACTGCCCCTTTTACCCCTCTATCATCTAATGGTCCAATTGACTCTCTCACAGGCCTTTTGCTACGAATGTACTTGAAAAAGTCTTTATTTCGTGTTTTTGCTTCCGTAGCAAGTTTCTTCTCAAATTCCCGCTTTGCCTGCCTTATCAATGCTTTGCATTTAACTTGCCAGTGCTTGTGCTGTTTCCAGTTTTCATCATTTGGCTCTTTTTTTCCATTTTCTGAAGGTTGCTCTTTTGGCAGCAACAGCCTCTCTGACCTCACCTTTAAACCATGCTGGCAGTTTTTTGGACTTTCTTCCACTTTTCTTAATGCGTGGAATACAGCTGGTCTGGGCTTCGAGGATAGTATTTTTAAATAACACCCAAGCTTGCTGTAAGTCTTTAACCTTTGGAACCGCTCCTTTTAGTTTTTTCCGAACTATATTCCTCATTCTATCATAGTCACCCTTTTGAAAGTTAAAAGGTAGTACTGTGGATTCCTTTACTATCTGTCCTCCACTGATTAAATCAAACATGATCATACTATGATCACTATTGCCAAGTGGTCCCAACACCCTTATTTCTTGCACCAGATCTGGCGTTCCACTAAGGACTAGGTCCAGTATGGCTTCCCCTCTGGTCGGTTCATGAACCAGCTGCTCCAAGAAGCAGTCATTTATTTCATCTAGAAACTTTATCTCTTTAGCTTGTCCTGCTGTGACACTGTCCCAGTCGATACCGGGGTAATTGAAATCACCCATTATTACTACTCTGTTGTGGCTTTTGTTAGCTTCTTTGATTTCTTTGAGCATTTCATCATCCATTTGTTCATTCTGGCCAGGTTGTCGATAGTATACTCCCACTGCCATCACCTTCCCCTTCATAAATGGAATTTCAATCCATAGAGATTCTACAGCATATTTTGTTCCCTGCAAAACTTTAATCCTTTCTGACTCAATGCCCTCTCTAACATAGAGCGCAACCCCTCCACCAATTTGTTCAGCTCTATCATTACGATATAGTTTGTATCCAGGTATCACAGTGTCCCACTGGTTATCCTCCTTCCACCATGTCTCTGAGAGTGCAATCATATCTAACCTCTCATTTAATGCTATATATTCTAATTCTCCCATCTTATTGTTTAGACTTCTAGCATTGGCATACAAGCATTTTAGAGACTGTATTTTATTAATATTAATCTGGCTATTGGTAGGCATGGGTAATTGGGAATCTTTATGCTCTGTCTGCTCCTTACTCAAGGGCATTTGGGCTACTATACTCCCTTTTGGAACCTCACTGCTTTTGGTAGTATCCTTCAAGGATACCTTTGTCCGAACCGTGCGCTCCTGGGTGACTGTCGGCTTTCCCCTATTTTCTAGTTTAAAAGCTTCTCTATCTCTTTTTTAAAGGTTAATGCCAGCAGTCTGGTCCCATCCTGATTAAGGTGAAGCCCATCCCTTCGGAAGAGCCCCCCCTTTCCCCAGAATGTTCCCCAGTTCCTAACAAATCCAAAACCCTCATCCTTCCAAGGATCTCCCCCGTAAAGTAAGGTCTTTGCCAAGTCTGTGTCGAGGCCCAATGCCGGAATGGGGGGTAAGACCTCCAGTCAATGGCCCTGAAGCCCTCAAGGCTGATGGGCGGGAGCAGCTGCTGAAGCTGCCCCCAGCAGGATGACGAGCCCATCACGATCGATGATTCCCTATCAGGGGAGCTGGCTCTTGGCCCGATTCCATCGGTTCCTGAGCCGGTGGCTGTGATGCCACCTGGCGTCGAGGTCAGGATGGCGGCCTTGAATCACAACCTGGCTGCCTTCCTGGAGTCGCAGAATATTCTGATGCCTGGTGTCTCTGGGCCTTCAGTACTGATGTCAGGGCCTTCCTCAAGGGCTTCCCTGGAAGATGTCCAGTCGATGCTCGAGAAGCATGCGCTCTGAGCCGAGCCAAGCCAAGCCACTGCGTTCCTCTTCACCCATGAGGCCTCTGGTCTTGCCCCCGCGTGCTTCCATGTTGAGACGTCTGGCTCCTCTGTCCCCATAGACGCCTCCTTCAGGGCATCAGACCGTTGACCATTGGGTCCTCGAGGCACTCTCCAGTTCCGACTCGGAGTATGAGACTGAGGACTAGTCACCCAATACCTGGCTTCATAGGAATGACCTGTCGCATCCCTCACCGCCACAAGAGGCGATCCTTGCCAGAAGACCTTGCATTCCTCGACTTTATGTAGAAGATGTCAAAGGCCCTATCCTTTATGGCTGAGCCAGAGGACGAGCCTCGGGCCGAGGACCTAGAGGGTCACCAGTGTGGCACCCCTCCGAAGGAGGCACTGACTGTGCCTGTCCTGCCCATTGTAGAGCATCTGCTCTTCAGGATGTGGGAAGCCCCGGTTGACGGTACCTATTGTGAACAAGCGACTCGCTTCCCAGTATCGTCCACAAGGGCCTTTGGTTCGAGAAGCCACAGCTGCCACACAACACCTTGGTGGTGAATCAACCATGTGTCTGATCAAAAGCCAAAATTCAGTGCCCTTTGGCAGGGAGGCCCAAACCATGGATGGGTTTGATAAGAAATGTTACCAAGGTTCAATGCTCGTGGCCTGCATCCAGGCTTACCAGTTGTACATGGGCATGTATCTGAGACCTGGCAAAAGAGCTTGCCAGGTTTTCTGCTGGTCTTACTGATGAATCTCTAGCCCTTTCTGGACCCTTGTCTCCTCGGTCAAGGACTGCTCCAAGTTTGTTATTTGGGCGGTCTATGATGGCTTTGAGTTCATGGTTCGAGTAGCTGCTGTGGGCATTTGTGCCTACCACCTGGCCTGGCTACTGTCCTCTGACCTAGAGCAATGGGTTCAGAACAAGTTGGTCGATGTCCCTTGCTGAGGGGACAACCTATTTGGCAAGCCCATGACGATCAAGGCCGCAGAGTTGGAGTCTAAATATATGACCAGGGCAAGGCTCTCTCAGAAGACTGCTGACCCTTCCTAGCGGAAGGCTTTGGGGAAAAAGTCCTTCTACCCAAAGAAGAAAGACTTACGGAACTTACCTGCAATTTCCAGCCTACCAAGCTCCCCAACAGGGTCAGCAAGCCAAGGGCCAGGGTCACGGCCCTCATAAGTCTAAGGCTCCTAAATCCCAGACAGTGCTCCTGCTGCAAGAGGGGGGAGGGCTTTTGACTTCCTGGGCATAGCCCCTCTCCCTCCTGTGGATCATGACCCAGGGCACACAGGAGGAGGTCTAGTTCACTTTGCTCACCTCGACCAGGCATCACCACCAATGCTTGGGTTCTGCAGGAGGGTTACCCCCTCCACTTAGAGCAGAAGCCCCTTCCGTTCTTTCCAGGGGAACCCCCCCTATGACTTCTTATCACCAAGACTTCCTGCAGAAGGAGTCGGGACCCTTCTCATGGACTGGGCGGTAGATCCCCTCCCCCAACATCCTCTGGGGTAAGGGGTTCTACTCCCAATACTTCATTGTCCCCAAAACGTCAGGCGGGTTCCATCCCATCCTAGATCTACGGGATCTCAACCTCTTTCTGAGAGTTCAAAATGCTGCCCCTTGGAACGTTGCTGCCCTACCTCAAGCAGGGAGATTAGCTGTGCTCCTTGGATCTAAAAGATGCCTATACTCACATCCTGATTCATCCCAGGCACAGTTTCTCCGCTTCGTCATAGGCAGGTGCCATTATCAGTACACAGTTCTGCCCTTCAGCCACTCCAAGTGCCTGGCAGCAGTGGTCACCGCCTGTCTCCGGCTACAAGGCGTCTTTTTGTTCCCCTATCTGGATGATTAGCTCATAAGGGCAGGCTCGCCAGAGGCGGTCCAGCAAGCAGGCCGCTGCACCCTCTCGCTACTGCAAGGTCTGGGGTTCGTCATCAACTATCCCAAATCCCACCTGTAGCCTACGCAGAATCTGGAGTTCATAGGCGCCCTCCTCGATACTACTCAGGCCAGGGCCTTCCTCCCTCTAGACAGGGTTCAACTGCTTGCATCCCTGGTGACCGACGTGTAGGGTCGCATGGCAGTGTCAGCCCGTCTTATACTGCGCCTCTTGGGGAACATGGCCTCCACAGTGCACATGACCCCAGATGCCCGCCTGCACCACAGTGCTCAATGATCTCAGGTTGCATGTTGCCTAGAATGATTGCATATGGGTCAACAGGCCCCTCACGAATTCCCTCACCTGGTGGCAGCATCTGCCAAACCTTCTGGCAGGTCTGCCTTTCCAGGCCCCGCCAGTCCAGAGCATCCTCACCATGGATGCCTCCAAGCTTGGGTGGGGAGCCCACCGATGGTCTCTGGTCCCAGGCCATCTGAACAAAGGAGGAAAGCCTGTGTAGGATCAACTTCCTTGAGTGCTGGATATACCACTTAAGCTGGAGCATACAAGCAGGGATGTGCGGAATCGTACTTCCTGTGCTGGGAGGCGGTTTGCATTTGCACCTTTGCTGCTGCAAGGGGCTTGCTCCTTTGAGCAGCCTACCTCCCGGGACATGAGAATGTTCTGGTGGACAGGCTCAGCAGGGTCCTTCAGCTACACAAGTGGTGTCTGAACCCAGCGGTAGTCTGCTGTCTCTTCTGGCATTGGGGGACTCTCTGATGATGGACCTCTTTGCCTCATTTTTGCTCCCAGGTACCGTCCTGGGACCAAACAGCAGCCAATGCCTTTTTCTTCCTGTAAACAGGGAGTCTGCTGTATACATTTCCTCCCACTCAACTGGTTCCACAAACCCTGCTCAAGATTATCAGACTGGGCCACGGTGATCCTCATTGCTCCCCATTGGCCCCAGCAACTGTGGATCCCGCTGCTGCTGCAGCTGTCTCAAGTGGCCCTGGTTCTCTTAGGTTACGCTCCAGACTTGATATCACAGGAGGACAGATCTCTCCTGCAGCCTAACTTTTGCTCTTTGACACAGACGGCCTGGCTGCTGAAAAGGTAGTTCTGGCCCCCTTTCCACGGAGGTTGAGGATTTTTTTTGGCCTCCCACAAGGATTCCACCAGGCGTGCTTATGCCTTCAAGTGGCACCGATTTTCACTATGTTGTGCTGACAGGGCCTTAGCCAATTCTCCTGCCTGGTGCAATCCATACTCCAGAACATGTTGCACCTTTCTCATGATGGCTTAGTCCAACTCCATTAGGGTGCACTTCAGTGCCCTGGCTGCACATCATCCGGTGGATGGGCAATCCATCTCGGTCAACCCTCTCATGGGTCGCTTCATGACCCTCAGTCCATACCTTGCAGCTCATCACTGCCTGGAGGAGAGCTTACGGCGTCACAGTGCCTTCAGCCAAGCAGTACTCTCTCATCTCTTTGGGGATTAGTGCAACTTCCCTCCAGTCCTTACAGTCAGTCTACCAGAGAGGTAATTCCATCCTTTTATTTATTGGTTTTTATAGACCGCACTATTTCACATTAAGTGCGGTTTATAGAGAACAGAACAGAACTTACATAGAACAAGTAGATAACATATTACCTTACATGGAACAATCATATGAGCAGTTAAACAGAGTAAATAGAACAGGTTTGGTGCAATAAACCTATATAACTTAGGCGGGTATATCCTTGACACTGGGGTTGTATCTTAGAACTTGAGGTCGTTCATTGCTCCTTGCTGCTTTTCACAGCTCACCATTTTTCGGTTGCCTGTGGCTTTTTACAGGTGTGTCTTTTTTTTTTTCCAGTAGCCTGTAGCTGGGGAGTTCCATATGTGAGGACTGACTTCCTGCTTGTTCCCGAAGAAAGCATGTTACTCACCTGTAACGTGTTCTCCAGGGACAGCAGGAATCTGTCTTCATAACCCTCCCTCCTCCCCATGGAGTTGTTTTTCTTTTTTTTATGCTTGTTTAAGCTGTGTTATACTGAGGTAAGATGGCACCCTTGGACGAAAAGGTGACCATGCATGTGTGATGCTGTATAACTCCCAAAAGCTTTCTTTTGAAAGCTGGATTGTGATTACCACGCGGGCTCCATCTGTACCGATGTCACCCATATGTGAGGACTAATTCTTACTGTCCCCGGAGAGCACCTGTTATAGGTGAATAACTATGCTTTCCATGGAGCCCTCCAGATGTTGTCTGTCCTGAAATAAAGATTACCATTTTTCGCTTGTTCTCTTATTTTTTCAGTATCACGTGCTGTACAGCGTCTTCCTGCCATCTCTGGGAACTTCAGTGCCTTGGTGCCATGTTTTTCTTGTGGTTATTTTCCTTTTCCTCTCAACACGTGGAATTTTTCTCCCCCCCCCCCCCCCCCCGGTTGGTGAGGACGTTGGAGTCCTTTGACTTCTTCCCTGCCACGTCAGCCAGCCAGTGCTTCAAGAAGTGCACTCAGTGTTGCCAGACCATTTCCGTCATAAACTGCCACAGCTGGTGCCTTCAATGCCTCAGGCCCTACCATGAGCCCTGGGACTGCATTCTCTGCTTGCAAATGACGTATGAGGGGCTTTGGAATGGCAGTGGAAATCGCTTTTTTTGTTCCGAGGCATCGTCCCTGGCATTGACCTCTGCTTAGACGCCCTCGAAAGCCCACACCGAGGCTTCAGCTTCACGCAGGGGCCAGGCTCACTTTGAGCTGAGGGATTTCAGGGCACCTGAACGGTGGCTCTCCTTTAATAAGGAGCGGTCCCAGAAGGACCGGACTTCAACCTCGTTGGCATTGAAGGGTGATACCGAGCCCAGGACGAAGGGCATTCTGCATCGGAGCCATCAGTGAGACTCCAAAGGCAAGAGCCAGGAGCAGCCCTCCAAGCTACCCCAGCAGGAGGAGTTGCCTACTGAGGCACCAGAGGGCTGGTGTGGGATTCCCAAGGCTATAACTATCGAAGAGTCCCCACTGAGAGAGCCGGCATCGGCACCAAAGGCTGCAGTGTCGGCTCTGGCGGCAGAGACCTCTGTCCTCGCAAAGTGGATACAGGCCCTCAAGCATAGCCTCACTGTGGTCATGGTTCAGCAAGCTGCTAGGGACCCAGTGACCTTGGGTTTCTCGGCACCGGTGATGGCCCTGTCCACAGCAGGTGCCTCACCTGCAGAGGTGCAGCCATCCTGGAGGTCCATGCTCTCTCGGGCAATTCCCGTGAGCATTCGAGGTCCCTCTCAGTGCAGCGGATGTCCTCCCCCCTCCCTCCGACAGACACGAGCTGAGGACTCCCTCAATTGTGCCCAAGCGCCATCAGTGTGGTTACCATTTGAGGTGGTACTTCAAGTTCCTCTCGGACTCTGATTGGGAGACAGAGGAGGAATCATCGAAGACCGCCCATCACCGTGATGTGCCTTTTGATCCCTTGCCTCCATACGAATGGAGGAAGTCCCCAACAGTGGACTCACCCCCCCACCCCCTCGAGTTCGTGCAGGACATGGGGAAGGCTTTACTCTTCACTATTGAGGCAGAGGAGGAACCTTAGACGGAGGAGTTAGAAATCTTCCAGTTCCTGACTCCTCCTAAAGAGTCCATTACGGTTCCGATTCACCCGATCCTGGAATGGCTTCTCTTTAGAATGTGCCCACATGGTGCCCACAGTGAGCCGCCACTGCCTCTATTCCATGTATCAAGTGCGCAAGAGTCCTGGGTTTGAAAAGGCACAACTCCCTCACAACTCCATGGTGGTAGAATCAGCCATGAATCTCATTAAAAGTTCCAAGATGCACTCCTAGGTACTCCGGGTAGGGAGGCCCACACCATGGATGGCTTTGGGAGGAAAGTGCTACCAGGTAGTAGCTCATATCCAAGCATATCATTTGTACCTGCATGACCTGATGGGGGATCTTGCTGGGTTCTCAGCTGGTTTATCTGGAGAGCACCTTGAGTGCTTCTGAAACCTGGTGAGCAAAACAAAGGAGTGCTCCAAGTGCGTCACCCGGGCGGCCTACAATGGGTCAGAGTCTGTGACCAGGGTGGCTGCGGTAGGCATCGGTGCCTGCTGCCTGCTATAGCTATAGCCAGTGTGTTCAGGACAAGTTGGCCGATGTCCCATGCTGGAGAAAGAACCTCTTCTGCAATCCCATGTCAGAGAAGACCGCAGAGTTGGTAAAGGAGTAACTCACCATGACCTGGCTTTTGATGAAGATCCCTGACCCTTCCAGGAGAAAGGCTTCAGGGAAGAAGTCTTTTTATCCTCAGAAGACGACTTATGGTACTTATACCCCGTACTATTCATACCAGCTGCCCCAACAGCGGCAGCAGCCAAGCTGAAAGCCTCAACCAGCGCCGCAGCCGCAGCTGGGGGAGTTGGGGGGAGGGTGTTGATTCCTGGCTTCGGAGCATGGCCAGTCTTCCCCTCCCAGCCTCCATTCTGCCACATAGATTTTGCCCACAGGTGGCCCAGCATAACAGCTGATGCTTGGGCACTGCAGGCTGTCCATGAGGGCTACCTGCTCCACTTTGAGCAGATTTTCCCTGCCGCCTTTACAGGGGAGTACCATCTTGAGCATCACATAACTCCAACAGGAGGTCCAGGCTCTGCTGGCAGATTGAGCAGTGGAACCTATCCCACTCTCCCAAAAAGGGCAAGGCTTTTACTCCTACTGCTGCCTGGTCCCCAAGAAAACAGGCAGGTTCTGACCCATCCTGGATCTCCACAATCTCAATCACTTCCTAGTGAAGGAAAAAATGGTATCACTTGGAACATTGCTGCCCTACCTTTAGTGGGAAGATTGGCTGTGCTCCTTGGATCTCAAAGATGCATACGCGCACATCCTCATCCACCCTGCACCGTCAGTACCTCTGCTTCATGCTCAGCAGATGGCACTACCAATACAGGGTTCTGCCCCAAGGGTCTTCACCAAGTGTCTGGCAGTCATTGCCATCTACCATCGTCGCTCGTGAATCTGCCTTCCCCTACCTGGGTGACTGATTGGTCAGGGGCGGGATGCCTGAAATCTTTCTGGCAAGTCAGGCCAGGATCTCTGCCTGCCTTTCTGACATTGCTGCTTGGCTGTCTCACCGTTGCTTGAAATTGAACATGGCCAAAACGGAGTTGCTTATTTTTCCTCCTAAACCCGCCAGTCCTCTGCCTCCTCTCTGTCTCTGTGGATAACTCTCTACCCCTCCCTGTCTCCTCAGCTCGCAACCTGGGGTCACCTTTGACTCCTCTCTCTCTTCTTCTCCATACACATCCAACTGATTGCTAAAACCTGCCGTTTCTTTCTCTACATCAACAAAATTTGCTCATTCCTTTCTGAACACACTACTAAGACACTTATGCACTCATTTACCTCCCATCTAAATTAATGTAACCTTCTCCTTGCTGGTCACCCTCTGAATCATCTGTCTCCCCTTCAATTTGTTCAGCAGTCTGCTATGCGGCTAATCTTCTGCCAGCCTCGTCATGCTCATATTACCCCTCTTCTCAAGTCATTTCATTAGCTCCTTATCCGTTTCTGCATCCAGTTCAAACTTCTCCTGCTGACCTATAAGTGCATTCACTCTGCAGCTCCTCACTACCTTTCCTCTCTTCTCTCCCTACATCCTTCCTTGGGAACTCTGCTCTTCTGGTAAATCTGGAGTAGAGGAGTAGCCTAGTGGTTGGGGCAAGGTACTTCAGGTCAGAAGGTCGGGGGTTCAAATCCCACTAGAGGACAGCAACCTTGGGCCGGAAGGACTGGGGTTTCTAGTCCCACAGGTGCTCCTTGTGGTCTTGGGCAAGACACTTAACCCTCCATAGCCCATGTTCCCTGTAAAGTAGTTATCTCCAAGTTATATTGCCCTGTTCAATGTAATTTCAGTTTGTTCAATGTAAACAGCACTGATGCAGAATAGCGCGGTATATAAGAGAATGTAAATAAATAAAATAAATAAATAAATCGCTTCTATCTGTGCCCTTCTCTTCTATTGCTGACTCCAGACTTTTCGCTCATTTCACCTTGCTGCTTCTTTTGCCTGGAACAAACTACCTGAGTCTGTCCGTCAGGCGCCTTTTCTGACCTTTTCAAATCCAGGGTGAAAACTCACCTCTTCGCTGCTACTTTCGGATCTTGACTCGCCTGATCTCCTTTGTGTTTCTTTACCATTCCCCCTAGATGTATCCCATGTCTGCAGCTACTGTGTTGTCTGTCTTTACTAGAGTGTAAGCTCTGATGAGCAGGGGCTGTATTTTGTATAGTGCTACAGGACACACAGTGCTGCACAGACACATGTAAATGTTCAGTTTTAGTAGCTGGATGAGGTCTGACAGTCTGTACAACACACCATTCAGATGCTGGAACAGCTGGGCTTTGTCATCAATTACCCAAAGTCCCACCTGCAACCCTCTCAATGCCTTGTTCATTGGGGCTCTCCTCGATACCACACTGGCTTGAGCATTTCCTTCCCACGGACAGGGCCCACCGCCTAGTCACCATGGCGAAGAGCATCCAGAGTTGCCCAGTTGTCAAGGGCCATCAGATGCTGTGCTTCCTCCGCTACATGGCCTCCACAGTCCATGTTACTCCCTCAGCCCAACTTCAGATGAGTCAGATGCAGTGGGCTATGTGTACACAGTGGCATCCGGCGACGGGATGTCTTTTGTACAGGGTCACAGTGACTTTGGCTCTCCAACAATCCCTGTCCTGGTGGCTGCACCCCACTCACCTGCTTGCGGGGCTTCCATTCCAGGCCCCACCACATCAACAAGTCCTAATGACCGATGCCTCCATATTCAGCTGAATGGCCTGTCCACACAGGACCTCTAGACTGTGGGGGGAATGTCGACATCAGATCAACTTCCTGGAACTTTGGGCCATTGCCAATGCTCTTAGAGTGTTTCAGCAACAACGTTTCCGCCAGGTCATCCTCATACAAACGGACAACCAGGTGGCCATGCTCTACCTCAACAAACAAGGCAGCATGGGTTCATACCTCCTCTGCTGGGAGACAGTACACTTCTGGAAGTTTGCCGTCTTGCACAGTATGCTCCTCAGAGCGGTATACCTATCAGAGGAACTCGGTGCCCTGAGCAGGGTCCTTCAGCCACACGAGTGGACTCTGAACAGGCAGGTGGTGGACTGCATCTTCCAGATGTGGGCACGCCATCTATAGACCTCTTTGCTACTCCCAGCAACACCCAGTTCCCACTGTTTTGCTCCAGAGTGCCCTGCCAGAATTGCTTTACTTCCGATGCTTTTCTTGGAGCAAGGGTCTTCTCTATGCTTACCCACTAACCCCTCTGGTAACCAAGACCCTTTTCAAGTTGCAGGCAGACTGCACTACCATGATCCTCATTGCACCGCACTGGCCCAGGCAACCCTGGTTTCCACTTCTCCGCTTGTTTTAATGGCAACCACTCCAGCTGGGTTGTGCCCCGGACCTGATTTCGCAGGACAACAGGACTCTGCTTCATCCCAACCTCCTAGCCCTCATGGCTTGACTGCTGAGCAGCTAGTACTCATGGAGCTGCATTTGCTGCAGGACGTGGAGGACATGCTTATGACTTTAAGTGGCACAGATTCTCTGAATGGTGTGAGAATGAGTCTCTGGACCCCTTCTCCTGCTCTGTGGCATCTGCTTATTTTGTCTTATCTTCTACACCTGTCAGTCTCTGATCTAAATTCCAACTCGGTCAGAGTGCATCTTGGTGCTGTTGCCATGTATTGGCCCATAGCTAATCAACTGATCTCTGCTTACCCCATGGTGGGTCTCTTTATGCGGGCCCCCCTCATTCTAGTGCTTGGACAGCTCCTTGCACCCCTCTTTGAGCCATTTAGCTCCTGCCTGCTCAAATTCCTTACCTGGAAAGTCATTTTTCTGATGATGCTTACTTCGGCATGCAGTGTCGGCGAATTGTAAGTGCTGATGGCGCATCCACCATACACCAGGTTTCATAAGAACAGGGTGGTTCTCCAAACTTACCCCAAATTCCTACCTAAGGTCTCCGATTTCCATGTCAATCAATCAGTGGTGTTACCCACCTTCTTCCCAAGGCCTCATGCGAAACAGAGCTGAGGCTTCTTTGCACACCTGAGACTGTAAGAGAGCAGTGGCTTTCTACCTGACGAGGACAAAAGCCCATCACCAATCCTTCTAGCTCTGTTTCCCAATAAGCTGGGAGTGGCAGTGTCCAAACGCATCCTGTCCATTTGGATGGCGGACTGTATCTCTTTCACTCACGCTCAGGCTGGGCTTACATTGGGACGCCATGTCACGGCTCACAATGTCCGTGCTATGGCTGCTTCAGTGGCTAACTTGCATTCACTCTCCACAGAGATCTGTAGGACTGCTTCGTGGTCTTCAATCCACACCTTCACAGCCAGTTACTGTCTGGATGGAGATTTCTGCTGTGACAGCAACTTCGGCCAGGCCATACTCCAGCATCTCTTTGGGAATTGAAGCAACTCCTTCTCACCGGCCTTTCTGTCTGTCCAGGCTACCAGTTTTTTGATAGAAGATGTAACAGCCGACATGGGATAATTAATGAGGATCGATGCTAAGTTTGAGCAATAGTGTTGAGTATCCCCTGACGAAACGTTGGATTGTGAAACGCTACGGCGCTGTTATTCAGGCGTTGGGAACACACTCATCTTGTCTCAGATAAGCATCCTCAGATATTGCTTGTTGAATAAGATAACATCCTTTTTAATGATTGTCTAATAAATAAGCAACAAGTTGGGTCATTGATGTGAGGTTTGAGCGCATTTTCCATATGAATACATGGGTTTAATAAGTCGCCCTAGTCTGGTTCTGAGACCCATTTGCATATTTATATAAAGTTAAGGATGTGTTGTAACATATAGGAATTTTTTGATGTAAATCATCTTGAAGGTGAAAAGTAGAGCTTAACATATCGACTGACCTGTGAAGTTATCCCTCCAACTTAGACAAGATGCCCCTGGAGACTCTTTGATGGCTCCTCAAGACGTGTGATGCCAGCCAATCAGGCTGGGACACGCATTGCTTAGAGCAGATGACTCGGGGCCAATGGAGTCAGCATGAGTCAACATGGTCCATCAATTGCCTCAAAGTGTGCCCCATTCACTTAGCCCTCTTTCACTTTCACCACCTGATCCAGGGCTCTGCGGTCTGAATCTTCTTGGACAAGCCACAACTGGTGTATGTCGAGAGGTGGGGGGATGGGTCTGCTGTTCTCCTGGGCAGAGTGGCATCTTCTGGCACTATTGGTGCAGCACATTGTGGGAGTCAACAATATTGAAGTGTATTATCTGTCATCACACCCTCAATTCAGGGGAGTGGGGTTAGCTCCATTTATGTTCCAGCAGATTCTGGACAGATGGGGATATCCCTGGATGAATCTGATGGAGGCTCAGTCCATTGCCAAGGTGGAGTGGTTCTTCAGTCTCCAGAAGGAGGCCAGGTCCAGGGGCGTCAGTGTTCTCATACAGCCTTGGCTTCAGAAAAAGCTTCTCTATGCTGTATAGAAGACCACTTGGGCCTCATGATCTTGATGGCGCCAAATGTCCATGGATGACCTGGTTTGCGGATCTCATGCAGCTTCTGGTGGAGCAACCAGTCCTGATGGACAACTGCTCACTTCTTGCTACACCTTGGCCCTTGAAAGGTGGCATCTAAGGCTGAAACTGTACTTGTCTGCCATTATCTCCATGCTCCTTGAAGGTGAAGCATGGCTCCACCTGCCTAACATATGTGCAGATATGATTCCTTTTTGAGGACTGGCTCTGCAGATACAATTTGCTCCTAAGAAAGCAGATCTGTTGTCCTTGTTTTCTTTCCTTCTTCCTTCAGGAAGGGTTGGACAAAGGTCTAGTGCTCAGTTCATTGAGGGTGCAAGTGACAGTTTTGTCAGATTTTGGGGGATTTGTAGCTGGCTGTTCTGTGGCTTCACACCCTGATGTTTCCCATTTCGGGAGGCATGACATTTATATCCTCCCTTGTGCCACCTTCGGACTTGAGCCTGGTTCTTTGGGCTCTGATGTTGGCACCCTATGAGCCTCTAAACTGGGCTGTGGGCTGGGCATAAAGACTGTCTTTCTGGTCACAATCTGTTCAGTGTGTCGCATTTCGGATTTGCAAGCTCTTTTTTGTAGAGATCCTTCTTTGATCTCAGAAGTCAGTTTCTATCCATATAGTTCCTTCCTTTTTGCCCAAATGGTGTATGATTTTCATGTCAACCAGGTAGTCTCTCTCCCTTTCTTTTCCTTGGAGCAGTGTAAGAGGAGAGACAAGGATCTGCATTTGATCAATGTACAGTGGGTGTTTCTCAGATATCAAAAGGTTGCAAACTTGTTCTGAGGGTCAGACAAGCAGGAAGTCGCTCCTCACATATGGGTTACGGCACCGACGGAGCCCAAATGCATCCACTCTTTGCTTGTTCAGGGAGAATGGTGATTATCAGGAAGATAAAATTTCACCTTACAGATTGTCCTGCTAAGCTAGTTCAGACTAGTAGGAAGTACCAAACCTACACCTCTGCTGGGCAGGAAGGAGACAAGGCTGCCTTTAAAGAAAGCTTTTGATAGTTACACTGCGCATGCACAGTCACCTTCCCACCCAAAGGTGCCATTTTGCCTCAGTCTTCTTTTTTCCACGGAGCCCTGCAGACATGCTGTCTGTGCACCCCAGACAAAGTTGATTTTTTTTTTGACCCGTTCTTCAGTGTATCTTCTTCTTTCAAGTGCATTGGTTCGATCACCTTTCCGCCAGCCGAGTCCCCTGTCTCTGCATCGTGGTTTTTGCTTGGGTAATTTTCTTTATTTTTGACTTGTTTTTGTCCCGCGGGTTTTTTTTTTACTTGTGGCCTAGTTGGTCAAGACGCCTGAGTTTGATCTTGTGGGTCTTGTTTTTCTCACTATGTCTTCAACCAGCGGTTTCAAGCAGTGTGGCAACCATACTGTCACGTACAGACCACCACAGCACCTGCATTCAGTGCCTCTGGGCAGACCATGATGGACCTTCCTGCCCGCTTTGCCTCCTGTTGTTGGCTAAGACCTGGAAGGAATACACAAAAGGCGGCAGGGGGAGCTATTTGGTAGGTCTGGCTTGGGTTTGGCTTCGGGAGCGAAATCCCTGCCTCCGGCGTCAGGTGACTGCGTCTCGTGCCCAAGCTCGCTCGGAGCCCAAAGGTCACTGGGCATCAGAGTCATCCTCAGAGGATCTCCCCCATGCATTGGAGGCTTTGTCAAAGCTGGCATCAAGGACCAGCCCAGGTGATAAGTCTGCTGCGACCCGGGCACGGAGTCCTCTACTTGACGTGGGAGACGATGGATGGGAGTACCCGTCAAAGCAGCCCTGGAGAGAGGAGTTTCCTGTGGCATCGAGGGATCGACGCAGTCCCACAGACTCCATTACCATTCAGGATTCTTATGCCAGGGACTTGATGCTGGTCCTCGGTGCCAGTGCAGGCTGCAGAGCCATCTGGCATCAAGGCCTCGAATGCAGCTTCTCTGTGTTCCTAGAGGTGCAACAGGGCCAGACTCCAAGTCATTCCAGGTCATCAGCACCCCTCATGTTGACTTCCTCAACGAGGATCTCCCCTGAGGGTGCTCCCCCCCCATCCTCAAGAGATTGGCGCAGTCTGATTCAAAGCTGTCAGTAATAGACATGACACCGAAGGCCTTAGATGCCAGGAGTTGCCAATGCCGGGTCATTCCAACAACCGTGGTGTGCTTGCCGACTCCTCCGACTCTGAGTCGGCATGGGAGATTAACAAGGAGTCCCCCGACACCGTACTTCACTGGGACATCCCTTCTGACCTCTTTCCACCACACCACCAGCGGAGGTCCCCGCCAGAGGATCTCGCCACCTTGGAGTTTGTGAGGGAGATGTCCCAGGCACTCGCCTTCGTGGCGGTGCCCGAAGATGAGACGCGTGCCGTGCATCTCGAGATCCTCCAGTACGAGGTCCCTCCTCAGGAGGTGCTGATGGTGTCTGTGCCCCCAATCCTGGAGCGTTTACTGTTCAGGATGTGGGAAACCCCGGTGATAGTGCCTATTGTGAACCGTTGACTCAATTCGCAGTATTGAGTCTGCAGGAGTCCCGGGTTCCAGAAAATGCAACTGTCATACAATTCCATGGTAGTGGAGTCTGCTATATGTCATATTTAGAGTCAGAAGAAGCATTCCTTGGTGCCCTCTGTCAGGGAGGCCCGTACCATGGATGTCTTTGCGGAAAGTGTTTCCAGGGCTCTATGCTCACAACCCGGATCCAGGTTTACCAGCTGTACATGGGCATATATCTGAGGGACCTGGTGAATGTGCTTGACGGGTTCTCGACTGGGTTATCAGAACTATCATCGGTCAAAGAGTGCTCCAAGTTTCAGACTCAGGCAGCCTTTGATGGCTTATAGTTGGTGGATTGTGTAGCTGTGGTGGGCATTAGTGCCCACCCCCTTGCCTGGCTACAGTCCTCCGACTTAAAGCAGTGGGTTCAGGACAAGTTGGCTGACTTCCCATGCCGGGGAGACAACCTCTTCAAAACCCATGACGGAAAAGGGCCGACAAGTTGGAGAAGGAATTCATGACCAGAACTAGACTGTCCAAAAAGTGTCTGATCCTTCCCATCGGAAGGCTTCAGGGGCAAAGCCCTTCCATCCAAAGTCCAAGAAGGCTTATGGAAACTACCCCAAGTTTCAGGCCTATCCCACTCCCCTTCAGGGGCAGCAGGCCAAAGGTCAGGGGCACAGCCCCCATAAGCCAAAGGCTCCCAAACACCAAACAGCATCATAGCCTTCCTCCCTCAGGAGGTAACAGGCCCAAGAATCACGGGGGGGCAGCTGGTCCACTTTGCACACCAGTGGCCCTCTATCACCATGAACACCTGGGTGTTGCAGATGGTCAAGGAGGGATTTCTCCTCCAGTGTGCTCAGCTGCTTCCCCCCTTTTTCCCAGGGGAATTACCTATGGACCCCTTGCACAGGGAGCTTCTGCAGGAGGAGCTTAGATCTTTACTCGAAGATCAAGCAGTGGAGCCCATCCTTCACCAACTTCAAGCCAGGGATTCTACTCCTGCTACTTCCTGGTCCCAAAGAAGGCAGGGGGCTTCAGGCCCATCCTGGATCTTTGGGACCTCAGCCACTTCCTGGTCAAGGAAAAGTTCAAGATGGTATCCCTTGGAACCTTGCTGCCTTACCTCCTGCAAGGAGATTGGCTATGCCAGGGGTGGGCAATTCCGGTCCTGGAGGGCCGCAGACCAGTCAGGTTTTCATGATGTCCCTAATAAATATTCATGAGATCTATTTGCATCCACTGCCTTCCATTGTATGGAAATAGGTCCATGAATATTCATTAGGGATATCATGAAAACCTGACTGGTCTGCGGTCCTCCAGGACTGGAATTGCCCACCCCTGCTATGCTCCTTAGATCTCAAAGATGCCTCTATCTACATCCTGATCCATCCAAGGCACCATCAATACCTCCAGATCGTTGTGGGGGGCCGCCACTATCAGTACAGGGTGCTCCCCTTCGGCCTTGCTTCAGCCCCTTGGGTATTCACAAAATGCCTGGCGGTCGTGGCTGCCCGCCTCCAGCTCCTCAGAGTGTTCGTGTTCCCATATCTGGACAACTGGCTTGTGCGTGCCAGCTCACCTTAGGAAGCGTGCAGTGTGTGACAGCGCACTCTAGGACTACTGTAGCTCCTGGGCTTTGTTGTAAAATTCCCAAAGTCTCACCTCTCCCCCACGCAGTGCATGGAGTTCATTGGGGCCCTGCTAGACTCCACCCGGGCAAGAACCTTCCTGACACTGGATCTGCTGCTACACCTCGCTGCCCTGGTGCGAGAGGTACAAAGCAGCACAACAGTGACAACCCGCATAATGCTCCGCCTCTTGGGACACATGGCGTCCACTGTCCACATGATCCCTTTTGCCCGACTTTGTACGCAGCAGGCTCAGTGAAAGCTCGGTGCCCAGTGATCGCAAGTATCAGGCTGCCTAGAGGACTGCATGCAAGTCACGCCAGCCTTAGCAACCTCTCTGACCTAGTAGCAGGACCATCTCAACCTCAGAGCCAGCCTGCCCTTCCAGGCCCCGCCAGTGTAGTGCATCCTCACCACGGACGCGTTAAAGCTGGGCTGGGGGGGAGGGGGGCACACTGAAATCACCTGCTGTCAAAAGGCCCATGGTCACCAGAGGAGAGCGCCTCAGATCAACCTGCTGGCGCTCCAGGCAATCTTCCATGCCCTGCGGGTCTTCCAGGACCATCTGAAAGGTCAGGTGGTTCAAGTCCAGACGGACAAACTGGTAGCAGTGCACTACATCAACAAGCAGCAGGGCATAGGCTCATACCACCTCTTTTGGGAGGCAGTGCGCCTTTGGAACTTCACAGGGAAAAACATCTCCTTCAAGGCTGTGTACTTGCCAGGCCAGGGCAGTATACTGGCCAACAGCCTAAGCTATGTTCTCCAACCCCACGAGTGGAGACTGAACCTGACCATACTAGGGAAGGTCTTCCGGCATTGGAGTACCCCAAAAATTGACCTCTTCGCCAGTCCAGAGAACACACTGCTGCCATGCTTCTGCTCTCGGAGGCTGGGCCAGAGGTGGAAGGCGGCGGATGCATTCCTTCTCCCTTGGTCTCAGGATTTTCTGTATGCGTTTCCACCAACGCCCTTAATGCCTCGGGCCCTCCTCAAGATCCAAGCAGAGGCAGCCTCGGTGATCTTTGTTGCACCCCGGTGGCCCAGACGCAGTACTGGTTCCCCCTGCTCTTGCAGCTGTCCCAGTGGGACCCTTGGCTGTTAGTGTGTGTCCTAGACCTGCTGTCCAGGGAGGACGGGACATTGCGACACTCCAACTTCCAATCCCTGGTGCTGACGGCCTGGATGCTATTAGCCATTGCGCTTCACCACCTTGCTAGATCGGTGGAGGACGTCTTGCTGGCCTCGCGTAAGGACTCTACGCAATGGACTTATGCCTTCAGGTGGTATAGGTTTTCCCAATGGTGTATGGGAGAAGGCTTTAACCCTTTCTCCTGCACAATGTCTGAGATATTCCTATAACTCTTGCATCTGTCAGGGGCTGGCCTGAAATCTAACATGGTCAGAGTGCACCTCTGTATCATCTGAGCTCACTACCATGATGTGGATGGCCAGGCCATGTCGATACACCCTCTGGTGGGCCGGTTCATGCAAGGCCTCCTCTTCTCCAGGCCCCCCAATCTGCCTGCTGCAGGTGGCTTGGGACCCTCAGTGTGGTGTTTGATGTAGTATATCTGGATTTTAAGAAAGCCTTTGACAAGGTCCCTCAAGAGAGACTCTTGTCCGAATTAAAAAGTCATGGGATTGGAGGCAGTGTAATATTGTGGATCAGGAACTGGTTAAAAGGTAGAAAGCAGAGAGCACGGCTAAATGGCCAATTTTCTCAATGGAGAAAGATGATTAGTGGAGTACCCCAGGGATCTGTGCTGGGCCGCTGCTTTTTAACATATTCATAAATGACCTGAAAATAGGAATAAGAGTGAGGTGATCACATTTGCAGATGACACAAAATTATTCAAAGTTGTTAAAACGTAAGAGTATTGTGAAAAATTGCAAGAGGACTTTCATAAATTGGAAGACTTGACATCCAAATGGCAGATGAAATTGAATGTGGACAAGTGCAAAGTTATACACTTAGGAAAGAACAACCCAAACTGTGGTTACACAATGCAAGGTGTACCACCTTAGAAAGCACTACACAGGAAACAGATTTAGGTGTCATTGTGGATAATACGTTGAAACTCTCTACCGAGTGTGCAGCGGCGGCCAAGAAAGCAAATAGGCTGCTAGGAATTATAAGGTAAGGCATGGAGGATAAAACCAAGGATATTATAATGCCTCTATCATTCCATGGTGCGATCACACCTTGAATATTGTGTGTAATTCTGGTTGCCATGTCTTAAAAAGGATATAGCAGAATTAGAAAAGGTACAGAGAAGAGTAGCAAAAATGATAAATGGTATGTAAGGATACACTTATGTAGAGAGGCTTAAAAGGTTGGGGCTCTTCAACTTGGAAGAGAGACGGCTGAGGGGGGATGTGATAGAGGTTTATAACTTAATGAATGGCGTGGAAGGAGTAAACGTAGACACCATCAAAAAGTAGAAAGACTGGAGGACTCGTAGACATGCAATCAAGCTACAATGTAACCCTTTTAAGACTAGTAAGAGAGAATATTTTTTTTACTCAACGCATAATCAAACTCTGGAATTCATTACCAGGGGATTTTAGTAAAAACTGTTAGTATAGCTGGGTTTAAAAAAGGTTTGGACAAGTTCCTATAAGAAAGATCCTTAAACCATTAGGACCCCAAAACCCTGGAACGAGCATTGTGCAATCTGTGACATTTTGGGAACCTGCCAGATACTTGTGACCTGGATTGGCCACTTTTGGAAACAAGATACTGGGCTTGATGAATCTTAGTCTGACCCAGTTTGGCATTTATGTTCTTGTGGTGTTATTTCTATTTTCTATATTTTTAAGCAGTTTCCATATCACTATAGGACCCTCCTATACCATGATTTTTTTTTTAAATTTTCTCAGGAGTCTCTCATGAGAGATTTTGTCAAACACTTTCTGAAAATCCAGATACTGTATCAGTTGGCTGGCATTTATCCACATATTTCTTCATGCCTTCAAAAGATCTAGCAGATTGAGGCAAGACTTCCCTGGCTAAATTAGGCTTTGTTTTATTAAACCATGAATGACTGTATGTTCAATAACTTCTTTATAATCTATTGTTTTGCCGGGTATTGATTTCAGGCTCACTAATCTACTTTCCTGATCACACCTGGAACCCTTTATTAAAAATCTGTATTATTTTGGTCACCTTCAGTCTTTAGTTACTGTTAACTATTTTATCATAGCTTACAAATTACTAATAGATCTGCAGTTTTCTTTTTTGAGTTTTCTGGATTCTGCAGTGTAAATCAATCTGAGGTGATTTTCTTCTTTTTAGTTTCAGATCCTCCTAATTATTACTGTTAAATACCATTTCTGGTATGGGAAGCTGCCTTGCATCTTCCTTAGTAAAAATCAGAGCAAAATAATTTTGATCTCTGCACTATGGCTTTGTCCTCTTAGTCCCCCTTTCAGGGCCGTACCAGGCCATACATGCACATCTGGCGCCACTCCCCCCCCCCCCTGCCCAATCACAGATTTGCCATTTGCCCCATGCCTAGTATCTTGCCTTACCCCAAACCTCCAGCCAGCTCCCTGCCCTTGCCTCGCCGCTGCTTTTCGTATTTCCTTGGGTGGTGGCAGTGGCAGCAGCGGACATCCAATTCTAAAAAAACAAAAACAACAACAAAAAAACCCCTAAAACACATGGGTCTTTCCGACTCTGCGCTTGCATGTAGGTCTGATCCCTCCCTCCTCTGACATATGCCCACATCAGAGGAGGGAGGGATCAGACCAGCCATTCAAATGTGGTTTTTTGCAACTCCGTACTTGAATTGCTCGTCTGGACCCTCCCTCTGATGCGAGCATACATCAGAGGAGGGAGGAATCGGACCCGCATGCAAGTGTGGAGTTGGAAAGACCTGTTTTTTTAAAATTGGATATCCTCTGCTGCCAAGAAAACACACGCAACGGCATCAGGGCAAGGGCATGCAGCGTGGGGGAGCAGAGGCCAGCAGCCCCAAATGTGCCCCTATTTCTTTGTGTCCTGTGCAGCCACACCGCTCGCATAGGGCTCCTTACGGCACTGGCCCTTTTTACCTTCCTCCATTATATAATGATCCAGCTGACCTCTTCCTAAGTTGCAAATATAGCTAACAAAGTTGTGTATGCGTGCTTCTGTGGCAAGCTTCTTTTCAAATTCTTTGTGTCTCTCCTCTTTTGGAAAGAGGAAGTTAGATGCAGAGACTTTTGAAATACCATAATTTAAGTGAAGATGCTACTAAAATGTCTCTTATCAAACTCTTCATGAAGGAATCATATTGGTTCATATTGAGCAAGAATATAGCATAAATAAAGTGGGAAAAATTGCTGAAAATGTAAGAAAATACATGCAGACAAAAACAAGAATGGAGACTATAAAACCAAGAAATAGGAAAATATAGTATTTTGAAGAGCATCTAAGAAGTATTCATTTGATGGGATTTCTGGGTAAACAGATAACCTGCCCAGATTTTCCATAACACTTATCAGCCAATTTCACAGTACTACAATAATAGTTTATAAAGATGTGCTATGTGAAATCTCACAAAAGACTTATAGCCAGCAGACCTAGCTACTTTTTTCTCCAATTTTCTCTGTGTAATGTGGTATATAACACATTGTTTTAATACTATGCTAGTGGGTTGGTGGTTAAACATTGCTTTAGCCAGTGCCAGCTCTCCTGGATAAAGAACATAGAATTTTACATGCCAAACGTTTTTTTTAAACTATAGGCACAACATATGTGAAACTCTTTATAGTTTGGGTTATTTTTATTTTATAACATATCAGACTATAGGGCTCTGTAGATACTAGTGCCGCTGCTTTATGAACTTTCAATCTCCAGGAACAAGCAGGAATGAATCTTCACATATGGGTACGTCGGTACCGACGGAGCCTGCGCGGGAACGCTCCCCAGCTTCCCAAAAAGGAAAGCTTTTGGGAGCATCCCACAGCGCCTGCGCGCTGCCTAACCGCCTCTCCCCAGTTCTTCTTTTCCGCAGAGCCAGCAGGTCGTGTTCCTGTCACCGTTGAAGAAGTTCTTTGTTTTATTTTATTTCTTTGGTCGCGCGTCTGCCTTCTCCGATGTCGGACTGGTACCGCTGGTCTTTCTTTCTTTTCTTAAAAAAAAACAAAAAAAACATATTTTTCCCTCACTTAGTGTGTTTTTCCTCTTTTGGGCCTTAGGCCTCACGAAAAATTTTCTTCATGGAAAAACCAGCCTCCGGGTTTAAAAAATGCACTAAGTGCAGCGGTACTATTTCTTTTACCGACACCCATGAATGGTGTCTTAAATGTTTGGGTCCTGACCATTCCATCATGGATTGTGCGTCCTGCTCCATGATGTCTAAGAGAGGTTTACAGAACCGAGCAGCCAAGCTCAATACCCTGTTTCCCTCTGATGCAGCTTCAGTGGCATCGACGTCTTCCAGGGCTGCTTCTTCCTCCCATGGATCTCAGGTAACCAAACATAAAACCAGCCAGTCCTCGAAGGGTAGATCTCCTTCCAAGCATCGAGATGCCTCCGGGCTTGCCCTCGAGGATCCTGCATCGGCAAAACTACCCCGGCGGGAAGCTCCGGCTTCCAAAGCTCCACCTATGAGGTTACAGGTTGACATCGATGGCACGGCCTCGACCGATCACCTGTTAGAATGCTCTGGGGTACCGGCACAACCTTCCGGTACCGAATTCCAGGCATTCATGGCGTCGATGGATCAGAATGTTCTATCCATGCAGCAGGCTTTCACGGCCTTCATTCAAGCTGCGACGCCGCTGATACCACAACAAACTCCGTTGTCGGTATCGGCCCAGGTACCGGCACCAATGCCAGTACCGGTACCGACTGCATCGACATCGGCCATGGTGTCGTCTGCAGCGGTTCCCTGCCTAGGGATGCCCATCGGTACCGAACCGGTACCGATAACGCCTGATGTCGATATGGCTCGGTACGCGTATCGATCTTTGAAAGAGCACCCTGACAGTCGATACTTTGATTCCTCCGAAGATTCTGATGCATCGGAGGAGTCTGCTGAAGTATCCATAGCCCTTCCTGAAGAGCCGCCTTCTCCAAAAAGAAGAATGTCTCCTCCAGAAGACTTGTCCTTTCAAGACTTCATAAGAGAAGTGGCTAAAGGGCTTTCTATTTCAGTGACCTCTGAATCAGAGCCTAGAGCTAAAAAATTAGATATTTTAGGTTATTCTAAGGCTCCTAAGGAGGCAGTCACCTTGCCAATTCATGAGATTCTTTATGATCACATGATTGACTTATGGGAGACTCCTCTCACTATCTCTCCTCATTCTCGTAGGTTGGACACCATGTACCGTGTCCCTCCTTGTCCTGGTTTTCATAAAACACAGCTTCCTCACCATTCTATTGTGGTGGAGTCAGCTATGAAAAAGATAGAGTGCAAAAAGACACTCCTCTGCTCCTCCAGGAAGAGAATGCAGGACCTTGGATGCTTTTGGTTGGAAAATCTTCCAAGCCAGTATGCTCATTGCCAGAATCAACTCCTATAGTCTCTATATGGGAATGTTTCTGAAAGAAGTTGCAGATAAGCTGCACACTTTCCTCCCTTTTCTTCCAGAGGATAAAAGGGAAGATTTTCTTATTTGGCTTAAGCATACTCAAGATATCTCAAAGTTTTCTAACCGTGCAGCTTTTGACTCCTTTGAGGGTGCCAGCAGAGCTTCGGCCATTGCCATAGCTGCTCGCAGAATTGCTTGGCTCCAAGCTTCTGATCTAGAATCTTGGGTCCAGGATGGTTTGGGAAATCTTCCCTGTACAGGAGAGAACCTGTTTGGCAAAGATTGGCAAATAAAAGCCACTCAAATGGATGCAGAAAATTCTGCTTTGGATAGACTTTCAAAGTCAACCTCCATTCCTGCCAAGAAAAAACCTTTCAAGAAGTCTTTTTTTTCCTCAAGAAAGGCAGATTCCATCCTGCTTCTGGCCAGCAATCTTCTACTGGTCGTTTTGCTGCTAAGCATCGGCAACCTAAGCAAGCCAGGCCTAAGCCTACAGGGGCTGCTGCAACTCAGCAGACTCAGCCTCCTCAGGGCTTTTGACTTCATGCTAGAGAACTTAGCCTTTCTGGCTCTAAAACAGCCAGAGCCTCTCACCATTCCAGGAAGGTTAGCTAATTTTGCTCCCAGATGGGGGCAAATTACAACAGAGCAGTGGACCCTCTCCATCATAAGGGAGGGGTACAAACTTCATTTCTCAAACCTTCCTCCTCACACCATGGTGAGACATTTCAATTCTCCAACATCTCTCCTCGACCTTCTAGGTCAGGAGGTGGCTGCTCTTCTTGCCCAAGGGGCAATAGAAGAAGTGCCCCTTCTTCAATAAGGGTCAGGGTTTTACTCCCCCTACTTTCTGATCCCAAAGAAAACAGGGGGCTACAGACCCATATTAGATCTCAGAGAATTGAACAAATTTCTATATAAGGAGAAAGTCAAGATGCTTTCTCTGGGCACTCTCCTTCCATACCTTCAGAGTCAGGATTGGCTTTGTTCTCTAGATCTCAAGGATGCGTACACCCATGTTCTCATCCATCCATCTCACAGAAGGTTCCTCCGTTTCCCTTTCCAAGGGAAGCATTACCAATACAGGGTGCTTCCTTTTGGTCTGGCCTCTGCTCCAAGAGTGTTCACCAAATGCATGGCAGTAGTAGCTGCATTTCTACGCACTCGGGGGATATTTGTATTCCCATACCTAGACGATTGGCTCATCCGAGCTCCATCTCAGTCAGAGGCCCAGACTGCCCTGGACTGCACAAGGCGCATTCTGCAGTATCTGGGACTTGTGGTAAAACTCCCAAAGTCCCAGCTCACCCCTACTCAGTCCCTAGAGTTCATAGGGGCCTGGCTAGATACTACCACTGCAAGGGCCTATCTTCCTCAGGCCCGTTGCCTACGCCTAGTGCAGTTAGCCTCCCAGATTCAGTCAAAGAGCCATTTAACTGCCCGGGAGATGCTACAACTACTAGGTCACATGGCATCCACAGTGCATGTGGTCCCCTATGCTCGCCTTCACATGAGAGCGGCTCAGTGGACTTTGTCCACCCAGTGGACTCAAGCTTCAGGGGGTTTGACAGACAAAATAGCAACCTCTAGGCGCCTCTTTTGGTCTCTGCAGTAGTGGAAGTCCACCCAAAATCTGTTGCTGGGGTCGCCCTTCCAACAGTTGTTGCCCCAAGCAACCCTCACAACAG
The DNA here is from genome assembly GCA_033557465.1 of Ichthyophis bannanicus. Lineage (NCBI taxonomy): Eukaryota > Metazoa > Chordata > Amphibia > Gymnophiona > Ichthyophiidae > Ichthyophis > Ichthyophis bannanicus. Next base: position 152,794,459 of record CM066037.1, read on the forward strand.
ATGCCTCCCCAACAGGTTGGGGAGCTCATCTACAAGACCTCTCCACTCATGGCACTTGGTCTCCACAGGAGACCTCTCTACATATCAACCACTTGGAGCTCCGAGCAGATTTCCTAGCTCTCAAGGTCTTTCATACCCTGCTCAGCTACAAGACAGTCCTCATTCATACGGACAATCAGGTAGCCATGTTTTACATAAACAAGCAAGGAGGAACTGGCTCTCTGTTGCTTTGCAACGAAGCTTTAAGATTGTGGGCCTTCGCCAGAGAGCATCAAATCCATCTCCTGGCCGTATACCTTCCAGGAATCCAAAACTCTTGGGCAGACAGACTCTGTCGAGTTCTGCATCCCACACGAATGGTCCCTGCACATGGACCAGGTACTCAGAATCTTTCAAGAGTGGGGAACCTCGGACATAGACCTCTTTGCAAGTCAGTGGAATGCAAAACTTCCCCGGTTCTGTTCCAGAATTCCGTTTCAGGGAGTTCAGGCCAGGGATGCCTTCCTCCTTCACTGGGGTCAAGACTTCCTGTATGCCTTTCCACCTATTCCCTTAATTCCCAAGACTCTATTCAAGCTCCAGAGGGATCAAGGATCTATGATCCTCATAGCTCCACGCTGGCCATGCCAAGTGTGGTACCCTCTACTTCTGCATCTCTCTCAAGCTCCCTCCCTAGACTTGGGAGCTGCTCCAGACCTCCTGTCCCAGGAGGAGGGAACCTTGTGGCACCCAAACCCCAAGTCCCTTCACCTCAGGGCTTGGTTGCTGAAGGCTTAGACCTTCAAGATTGAAATCTTTCTCAGCAGGTGAAGGATATCCTCCATGCTTCCAGAAACCACCTACTAGACGTTCCTATGCTTTTAAATGGAAAAGGTTTTCCATTTGGTGTGCTGAGAAGGGTCTTGACCCTCTAGCACTACCTTTGAATTCTCTATTGGAATATCTCCTGCATCTCTCCAATGCAGGCCTTAAGACAAATTCAGTAAGAGTCCATTTGAGTGCTATTGCAGCATCCCTTAAGCCTCTCAATGGACAGCCTATTTCCTCTCATCCTCTTATTGCAAGATTCATGAGATGCCTAACTTTAACTAAACCTCCCATTAGGCCTCCTCCGGTGGCATGGGACTTAAATCTGGTTCTTGGTCAGCTTATAAAGCCTCCTTTTGAACCCTTAGCCACCACCTCCTTGAAATTTCTTTCCTGGAAGGTTATTTTCCTCATTGCAGACACATCAGCTCGCCGCATCAGTGAGCTGCAGGCCTTGGTGGCTAATCCTTCTTATACAAGGTTTCATCATAAGGTAGTCCTCAGGACCAATCCACACTTTATGCCTAAAGTGGTCTCACCTTTTCATCTGAACCAAGAGATGTATTTACCTGTCTTCTTTCCAGGTCCTCATGCATCAAGTGCAGAAAGGAATCTTCATACCCTGGATTGTAAAAGGGCCCTTGCCTTTTACACATAGGTCTTCCCAACTCTTTGTTGCTTTTGATCCTTCTCATTTAGGACTTCCAGTCTCTAAAAGGACACTGTCCACTTGGATTGCTCAGTGTATTTCTTTCGCCTACCAGAGTAAGAACCTTTCTCTGGAGGGCCATGTCACAGCTCATAATGTGAGGGCCATGGCAACCTCTATGGCTCATCTAAATTCTGTGTCCATCGACCAGATCTGTCGAGCAGCCACATGGGCCTCGGTTCATACCTTCACAGCCCATTATTGTTTGGACAAGGACTCCCGCCGGGATGCCTTGTTTGGTCAGGCTGTCCTAAAACACCTGTTCCATACTTGAACAACTCCTACCCTCCTTCCCTGGATGGATGCCTGAGATCCATAGGAGGAGACAGAGCCCTTCTCAGGGTCTCACAACCTTGGGGATCTCCCAGGCATCTCTAGCTAGGGAGTCCCCCATATGTGAAGACTCATTCCAGCTTGTTCCTGGAGATAGCACAGTTACTTACCTGTAACAGGTGATCTCTGGGAACAGCAGGAATAAGTCTTCACAACCCACCCACCCTCCCCTACAAGTTGTATCTCTCTATCTTTCCTTTCCTCTCTCTCTTTGTCTCAGCTTTAAAACTCGAACTGGGGAGAGGCGGTTAGGAAAGGCGGGAAGGCAGCGCGCAGGCGCTGTGGGATGCTCCCAAAAGCTTTCCTTTTTGGGAAGCTGGGGAGCGTTCCCGCACAGGCTCCGTCGGTACCAACATACCCATATGTGAAGACTTATTCCTGCTGTTCCCAGAGATCACCTGTTACAGGTAAGTAACTGTGCTTTATGTCAAGTGTCTCATCAACTGCAGCTATTTATAATTAGAAACGTGTGACCATTTTCTAGATGGTTCTGCATTGGTTAGAATTGTTGGAAATCTGTTTGTGCTTTTTAATCTCTAATTCAAGTTTTCTTCTTCCTAGACACAGTTGATTCTATTACTCCAGATAAAGTACGTGGTTTAAGAGATATACTGAACAGCAGTGCAATGGACATAATGTATTATACAAGCCCCCTTTATAGAGATGAAGTGAGTGTTTTGATATAATTTTTTTCTGAAATTTATAGAGATTTGTAGCATGCCAGGCTGTTGCATATTTGCAAATGTGGCATTTCTAATTGAAGGAAATATAACTGGTTGCCATCAGAATTTCTGAAATGCAATTTAGTTAAGGAGTGTAGTAAATGTTAATATGGAAAGTTGTATGGGGTAATTACCAGCAGAGATTTGTAGTTATTTTGGCAAACCAAGTCAAAACCAGTTTGGATCACATCTTATTGACAACCTCATTAGCTGTGCAGTTATTTTTCATGTGTTGCTATTATTCTATTTGTTGTTTGCTGTGTTATAATGTAACTAACCCTGTTAGCTCTCCTCTTTAAAGAGGACAGCTCAGGCTTTATTTGTGCATCATAACTAAAAATTTGATGTGTCATGTGACCCTTTCAACAGACCATCCTAACTGTATCAAAAAATAGTATAAAGTAAAATACAATATATTTTGTACATATTGATAAAAAGAGGTTGTATATTTATTCCTACCTTTGAAATAGTGCCACAGTGGGACTCCTTTTCTTTCTGCACTTTGAATAACTGCAACAGAGGGTTACTATGGGGTATGTATACTAAAGAGCGTTAACTGTTACCATGTGGCTAACACAGATCTATCAACTGGCAGCAGCAGCTATCGCAGGCATTTTTCTGTAATCTCCAAGAACAAGCAGAAATGTAGTCTTCACATATGGGTATCGAATGTACCGACGGAGCCTGCACGGGAACGCTCCCCAGCGTCCAATAGGAATGCTTTTGGGAGCATCCCTCAGCACATGCGCGCTGCCTTCCCACCTTTCCAGCTGTCCCTCTTCAGTTCTTCGTTTTCCGCAGAGCCGACAGGACACACACCCTGTCACCGCAGAAAATATCTTCTTTAAACTTGTTTTCTTGTGGTCGCGCCTGCCTTCGCACGACACCTACCGGTACCGCTGGTTCTTTCGTTCTTCTTTTTACAAAAAAAAAAAATATATATATATATATACTTTTTTTTTTGCACTGTTTCTCTTCAGAAACTTTACTTTTGGTGCTAGGCACCATTTTGGGCATTAGGCCCCATTTTTTCCCAAAAGATGGAAAAACCAGCTAGTGGTTTTAAAAAATGTACTAAATGTGACGGTACTATCTCCGTCACCGACACCCATGACTGGTGTCTAAAATGTTTAGGCCCTGACCATTCTCCATCAGAGTGTTCCTCCTGTATGGGGATGACTAAAAGAGGAAGACAGAACCGAGCTGCAAAGCTTGGTACCCCTTTTTTCTTTGGATACCAGGTACATTGCGTTGATGTCTTCAAGAGCCTCGTCTTCCTCCCATGGATCTCAGGTAACTAAACATAAGAGCTGGTCCTCAAAGGGTAGCTCTCCTTCAAAGCATCGAGAGGCCATTGGCATTGCCCTTGAGGAAACTACAGTGGCAAAACAGCCCCGGCGGGAGGCTTCGGCCTCCAAAGCATCAACGGGGATCCAGGATGTTCTCGAGGCTTCGACCTCAGGAGAACTACTGGTGCCATGCTCAGGGGTTCCAGATGCCTTAACCGGTACTGATACCCAGGCATCGGCAGCGTCGATAGACCAGAGATTCCTCGCTATCGAATGCAGTCTTGCAATTCTCCTTACAGCTGCGGTACCATTGACACCAGTGGTTCAACGGGCACTGGTACCGATGCCGGTACCAGCACCAATGGTACTGGCCCCGGTGGAAATCCTTCCCATGCAGACTTTTTCTGGCATTGACAGATCAGTACCGGACCAATTCGGTACCGCCTTCAATCGATACCGAGACTGTGCTTTGCATGAACATCGGGGTCAGAGATACTTTGAATCCTCCAATTCCGATGACTGATAATTCTGCCGGTACCAGAGTGTTTCTCCTGGAAGACTCTTCCCCAACGCAGAATGTCTCCTCTGGAAGACATGACTTTTTCAGGATTTTATTCGTGATGTGGCCCGAAAAAGAACCTAGAGCGAAGGAATTGGAAGTTCTCCAATACCCTAAGGCTCCCAAGGAAGCAGCCACTCTGCCCATTCATGAAATTATTCATGATTTGATGCTCAGAATGTGGGAGACACCTTTGACCACATCTTCTCATTCTGGGAGACTCGATATCATGTATAGAGTTCCAGCATATCTCCAGGAACAAGCAGGAATGAGTCTTCACATATGGGTATCGTCGGTACCGACGGAGCCTGCGCGGGAACGCTCCCCAGCATCCAGTAAGAAAGCTTTTGGGAGCATCCCACAGCGCCTGCGCGCTGCCTTCCCGCCTTTCCTAACCGCCTCTCTCCAGTTCTTCTTTTCCGCGGAGCCAGCAGGTCGTGTTCCTGTCACCGCTGAAGAAGTTCTTTATTTTATTTTATTTCTTTGGTCGCGCGTCTGCCTTCTTCGACGTCGGACCGGTACCGCCGGTCTTTCTTTCTTTCTTCAAAAAAAAAAAAAACCTACTGTTTTCCCACTTCTCTGCATTTTGGGCCTTAGGCCTAGGAAAAATTTTCCTCATGGAAAAGCCCGCTTCCAGGTTTAAAAAGTGCACGGAGTGCAGCGGCACTATTTCTGTCACCGACACCCATGACTGGTGTCTAAAATGTTTGGGTCCTGACCACTCCATCACGGACTGTGAGTCCTGTGCCATGATGTCTAAAAGAGGTCGACAGAATTGAGCAGCCAAGCTCAGTACCCTGTTTCCCTCTGATGCAGCTTCGGTGGCATCGACGTCTTCCAGGGCTTCTTCCTCCCATGGATCTCAGGTAACCAAACGTAAGTCCAGCCGGTCCTCGAAGGGTAGATCTCCCTCTAAGTATCGAGATGCCTCTGGGCTTGCTCTCGAGGATTCTGCACCGGCAAAATTACCCTGGCGGGAGGCTCCGGCTTCCAAAGCTTTATCTATGGGGTCACAGGTTGACATCGATGGCTCAGCCTCGACCGATCACCTGTTGCCATGTTCTGGGGTACCGGTGGTTTCCACTGGTACCGACATACAGACATTGGTGGCGTCGATGGATCAGAATATTCTGACCATGCAGCGTGCCATCACGGCATTCATACAAGCTGCGACGCCTCCGGTACCGCAACAAACTCTGTTGTCGGTACCAGTTCCGGTACCGATTGCATAGACATCGGCTTCGGTGTCGACTGCAGCGGTACCCTGTTCTGTGATGCCCATCGGTACCGAATCAGTACCGATCACGCCCGATGTCGATACCACTCGGTACGCGTATTGGGCTCTGCAGGAGCATCCAGACAGGCGATACTTCGATTCCTCCGAAGACTCTGATGAATCAGAGGCTTCTGTTGAAGCATCGGTACTCCTTCCTCAGGAGCCCTCTTCTCCAAAAAGAAGAATGTCTCCTCCAGAAGACTTGTCTTTTCAAGATTTCATTGGGGAAGTGGCCAGGGGCCTCTCCATTTCAGTGGCCCCTGAACCAGAGCCTAGCCAAGAAATTGGATATTTTACAATATCCTAAGGCTCCTAAAGAGGCAGCTACTTTACCAATTCATGAGATCCTTTATGATCACATGTTGGGCATCTGGGAGACTCCTCTCACCACCTCCCCTCATTCTCGTAGGTTGGACACCATGTACCGTGTTCCTCCTTGTCCTGGCTTTCATAAGACTCTGCTTCCTCACCACTCTGTTGTGGTGGAGTCTGCTATGAAGAAGATAAAGAGTGCAAAAAGACACTCATCCAATCCTCCAGGAAGAGAATGCAGAACCTTAGATGCTTTAGGCAGGACAATTTTCCAGGCCAATATGCTTGCTGCCAGAATCAACTCCTATAGTCTCTATATGGGGATGTTTCTAAAAGAAGTTAGATCATCTGCAAACTTAATCTCCTTTTATCTCAGAAGATAAAAGGCAGGAATTTCTCACTTGGCTTAAGCATGCCCAGGATGTTTCCAAATTTTCCAACCGTGCAGCCTTTGACTCTTTTGAGTGTGCCAGCAGAGCCTCGGCTATTGCCATATGTGCACGCAGAGTGGCTTGGTTACAAGCTTCTGATTTGGAACCTTGGGTCCATGATGGATTAGGAAATCTTCCTTGTACAGGTGAGAACCTTTTTGGCAAGGATTGGCAAGCAAAGGCCACTCAGATGGATGCTGAGAATTCGGCCTTAGATAGACTTTCCAAGTCTACTTCTGCTCCTGTTAGAAAAAGGTTATTCAAAAAGGCTTTCTTTCCCAAAAAGGGGAAATATTATCCTGCTTATGGTCAGCTGGTATCTTCTGCAGGTCGTTTTGCTGCAAAGCGACAGCAGCAACCTAAACAGGCCAAGCCTAAGGCTGCAAGGACTGCTACGGCCCAACAGCCTCAGCCTCCTCAGGGCCTTTGACTTACAACTAGAGAACTTAGCCTTTCTGGCTCTAAAAGAACCAGAGCCTCTCACCATTGCAGGAAGGTTAGCTCACTTTGCTCCCAGATGGGAACAAATCACTACAGAGCAATGGACCCTCTCCATCATAAGGGAGGGGTACAAGCTTCATTTCTTAAACCTTCCTCCCCACACCATGGTGAGACAGTTCAATTCTCCAACATCTCTCCTCGTCCTTCTGGGTCAGGAGATTGCTACCCTTCTTGCCCAAGGGGCAATAGAAGAAGTACCCCTTCTTCAACAGGGCTCAGGGTTCTACTCCCCCTATTTTCTTATCCCAAAGAAAACAGGGGGCTACAGACCCAAATTAGATCTCAGAGAATTGAACAAGTTTCTATGCAGGGAGAAATTCAAGATTTCTCTCGGTGCTCTCCTTCTATTCCTTCAGAGTCAGGATTGGCTTTGTTCTCTAGATCTCAAGGATGCGTACACCCATGTCCTCATCCATCCAACACACAGAAGGTTCCTTCGGTTCCTTTATCAAGGAAAGCACTACCAATACAGAGTGCTTCCTTTCGGCCTGGCCTCTGCTCCAAGAGTGTTCACAAAATGCATGGCAGTAGTAGCTGCATTTCTACGCTCTCTAGGAATATTTGTATTCCCATATCTGGACGACTGGCTCATCCGAGCTCCATCCCAGTCAGAGGCCCAGGCTTCCCTAGCTTGCACAAGGCGTGTTCTTCAGTATCTGGGACTTGTAATAAACATCCCAAAATCACAACTCATCCCTACTCAGTCATTGGAGTTCATAGGGGCCTTGCTGGATACCACAACTGCAAGGGCCTATCTTCCCCAGGCCCGTTGCCTACGCTTGGTGCAGTTAGCCTCTCAAATTCAGCTAAAGTCCCATTTAACTGCTCAAGAGATGTTACAACTGTTAGGCCACATGGCCTCCACTGTGCATGTGGTTACTTACGCTCGCCTTCACATGAGGGCAGCTCAGTGGACTCTGTCCACCCAATGGACCCAGGCATCAGGGTGCCTGTCAGACAAAATAGCAACCTCCAGTCGCCTCTTTTGGTCCCTCCAGTGGTGGAAGTCCACTCAAAATCTGTTGCTGGGGTCCCCCTTTCAACAGTTGCTACCCCAAGCAACCCTTACAACAGATGCCTCTCCAAAGGGTTGGGGAGCTCATCTACAAGATCTCTCCACCCAGGGCATCTGGTCTCCACAGGAGACATCTCTACATATCAACCTCTTAGAGCTCAGAGCAATTCTTCTAGCTCTGAGTCTTCCACACCCTGCTCAGCTACAAGACAGTTCTCATCCACTCGGACAACCAAGTAGCCATGTTCTACGTGAACAAGCAGGGCGGGACTGGCTCTCTGTCGCTTTGCAATGAAGCTTTGAGATTGTGGGCCTTCGCCAGAGAGCATCAAATTAATCTCGTGGCAGTGTATCTTCCAGGGGTTCAAAACTCTTGGGCAGACAGACTCAGTCGAGTTCTGTTTCCATACGAATGGTCCCTCCATGGGGACCAGATAGCCAGGATCTTCCGAATTTGGGGAACCCCGGACATAGACCTGTTTGCAAGTCCTTGGAATGCCAAAATTCCCCGGTTCTGTTCCAGGATTCCGTGTCAGGGAGTTCAGGCCAGGGATGCCTCCCTCCTTCATTGGGGGCAAGACTTCCTCTATGCCTTTCCACCCATTCCCCTAATTCCCAAGACACTGTTCAAGCTGCAGAGAGACAAGGGGTCTATGATCCTCATAGCACCACGTTGGCCACGCCAAGTGTGGTACCCTCTACTTCTGCATCTCTCTCAAGCTCCCTCCCTGGACTTGGAATCTGCTCCAGACCTCCTGTCACAGGAGGAGGGAACGTTGTGGCACCCAAATCCCCAGTCTCTTCATCTCAGGGCCTGGTTGCTGAAGGCCTAGACCTTCAAGATTTGCATCTTTCTCAGCAGGTGAAGGATATCCTTCATGCTTCCAGAAAGCCTTCCACTAGAAGTTCCTATGCTTTTAAATGGAAAAGGTTTACCATTTGGTGTGCAAAGAAGGGTCTTAACCCTCTTGCAATACCTCTGAATTCTTTACTAGAGTATTTGCTGCATTTATCCCATGCAGGCCTTAAAACGAATTCAGTAAGGGTCCATTTGAGTGCTATTGCAGCACCCCTTAAGCCTCTCAATGGACAGCCTATTTCCTCTCATCCTCTTATTGCAAGATTCATGAGAGGCCTTTTTTTAACTAAACCTCCCATTAGACCACCTCCAGTGGCATGGGACTTGAATTTGGTTCTTGGCCAGCTTATGAAGCCACCCTTTGAACCCTTAGCCACTACCTCCTTAAAATTCCTTTCCTGGAAGGTTATTTTTCTCATTGCAGTCACCTCAGCTCGCCGCATCAGTGAGCTGCAGGCCTTGTTGGCTAATCCTCCTTATACAAGGTTCCATCATGACAAGGTAGTCCTCAGGACTAATCCACACTTTATGCCTAAAGTGGTCTCACCTTTTCATCTGAACCAGGAGGTGTATTTACCTGTCTTTTTTCCAGGACCTCATGCATCAAGTGCAGAGGGGAATCTCCATACCCTGGATTGTAAGAGAGCGCTCGCTTTTTACTAGCTTTTTGAAGGACTAGAAAGGGGGACTGTTACTTCTGGAGAGAAATCTGCAACTGTGAGTATATACTTCTGGTAATTTTCTAAAAAGAATTCTTTGTATTAAAGCTACTTAATCTGTGAACCCACTGTTTTTTGTTGGATCAGTTAGGGCCTAGTAGCAGCAATTAAAGTTTGAATTTAAAACACAGAGGAGAGCTTTCTGGTTACATTTCATACCCAGCAGAGAGCTTGTAGTTTAAATTTAATAGTCACTCAGGGCCAATTAACAGCAAAGTACTTTTAGTTTAAATTTAACACACAGAAGAGAGCTTTCTGGTTAAATTTAGTACCCAGCAGAGAGCTTGTAGTTTAAATTTCATAAGAAGTTAGAGCCTAGCAGCAGCTAAGAGCTATAATTTAAATCAAATCAGAATTTAGCTTACCTCAGCAGCACAAGACAGGGTACTGTGTAGCAGCCCTCTTTTAATAAGTGTTATTTCCCTCCCTCCCTCCCTCCCCTGGGATAATCATAGCTTTATAGGTACTTACACATCTCAAAAGACAGGAGGTGCTTTCAGGTGAAGCTCATTACCTAAATCAGTCATACACTAAGGACCTAAGATTAATTAAGCTTCAGGTGAACAAGGTATATTAAACGTATTAGGTACAGTTTTATTGGTATAAATACCCATAGCAACCCCTAGTAAGTAAGAACTTAAAGATCTAGACACAAACTTAAAACTAAGATGCAGACAGCAGTCCAGCAGCGGGATGGGGGCTTTCCAGTCTTTTGCATTGAGTGTCACATGTATGATTTTCTCCCAGTTGGTGAGAGGTCTTACGTGTGCACTAGGTGCAAGGAGCTCTTTTCTCTCAGGGAACAAGTCCGTTCTCTAGAGGCTAAAGTAGCAGACTTGGAAAACATAAGACAGACAGAGAGGTACATAGACGAGACCTACAGGGATATAGTCCTGAAGTCCCACCTCCAGTCTGGCAGCACCCCTGTTGCCATGGAGGAGAGAGGTCACATGACAGGAGAGCATCACCCTGGTGTGGCAGGAAGTGATCCTGTAACTAGGACCTGTCCTCCAGGTGATGTAAAACCCTCTCGCACCGAGGAAGTTTCTCTAGGGCCATGTGCCCATGAGGGAAGGGTTAGGACAGCCGTTATAGTTGGTGATTCGATCATTAGGCATGTAGATAGCTGGGTGGCTGGTGGACGTGAGGATCGCCTGGTAACATGCCTGCCTGGTGCGAAGGTAGCGGACCTCACACGCCACCTAGATAAGGTCTTAGATAGTGCTGGGGAGGAGTCTGCTGTCTTGGTACATGTCGGTACCAATGACATAGGAAAATGTGGTAGGGAGGTTCTGGAGGCAAAATTTAGGCTTTTAGGTAGGAAGTTGAAATCCAGAACTTCCAGGGTAGCATTCTCCGAAATGCTTCCTGTTCCACGCGGAGGACCCAAAAGGCAGGCAGGCAGAGCTCCAGAGTCTCAATGCGTGGATGAGACAATGGTGCAGAGATGAGGGTTTTGGATTTGTTAGGAACTGGGGAACATTCTGGGGAAAGGAGGGGATCTTCCGAAGGGATGGGCTTCACCTTAACCGGGATGGAACCAGGCTGCTGGCATTAACCTTTAAAAAGAAGATAGAGCAGCTTTTAAACTAGATATTAGGGGAAAGCCGACAGTCGCCCAAGAGCGGATGGTTCGGAAGAATGTATCCTTGAAGGATACTACCAAAAGCAGAGAGGTTCCACAAAAGAGTAAAGTAGCCCAAATGCCCTCAAGTATGGAGCAGACCAGAGCTTAAAGATCCCAATTTACCCATGTCTAACAATAGCCAAATTAACATGAATAAAATACATTCTCTAAAATGCTTGTATGCAAATGCTAGAAGTCTAAAGAATAAGATGGGAGAGTTAGAATATATAGCACTAAATGAAAGGTTAGATATGATTGGAATATCAGAGACATGGTGGAAGGAGGACAACCAGTGGGACACTGTGATACCTGGGTACAAACTATATCGTAATGATAGAGCTGATCAAATTGGTGGAGGGGTTGCGCTCTGTTAGAGAGGGCATTGACTCAGAAAGGATTAAAGTTTTGCAGGAAACAAAATCTGCTGTAGAAACTATATGGATTGAAATTCCATATAAAAGGGGGAAGGCAATGGCAGTGGGGGTGTACTATCGAGCACCTGGCCAGAATGACCAAATGGATGATGAAATGCTTGAAGAAATCAAGGAAGCTAACAAAAGTTACAGCGCAGTAATAATAATGGGTGATTTCAATTACCCCGGTATCGACTGGGTCAGTGTCACGTCAGGACATGCTAGGGAGATAAAATTCCTAGATGAAATAAATGACTGCTTCTTGGAGCAGCTGGTTCATGAACTGACCAGAGGGGAAGCCATATTAGACCTATTCCTTAGTGGAACACCAGATCTAGTGCAAGAGATAAGGGTGTTGGGGCCACTTGGCAATAGTGATCATAGCATGATCGCCTTTGATTTAATTAGTGGGGGAGGGATAGTAAGGAAATCCACAGTACTACCTTTTAACTTTCGAAAGGGAGACTGTTATAAAATGAGGAAAACAGTTAAGAAAAAACTAAAAGGAACAGTTGCGAAGGTTAAAGACGTACATCAAGCTTGGGTGTTGTTGAAAAATACTATCTTGGAAGCCCAGACCAGCTGTATTCCACGCTTTAAGAAAAGTGGAAGGAAGTCCAAAAAACTGCCAGCATGGTTTAAAGGTAAGGTCAGAGAGGCTGTTGCCAAAAAAGCATCTTTCAGGAAATGGAAAAAAGAGCCAAACGACGAAACCTGGGAACAGCACAAGCACTGGCAAGTCAAATGCAAGGCATTGATAAGGCAGGCAAAGAGAGAATTTGAGAAGAAGCTTGCTGCGGAAGCAAAAACGCGAAATAAAGACCTTTTCAAGTACATTTGTAGCAAAAAACCTGTGAGAGAGTCAGTTGGTCCATTAGATGATAAAGGGGTTAAAGGAGCACTAAGAGGCAACAAGGCGATAGCGGAGAGACTGAATGAATTCTTTGCTTCGGTCTTTACTGAGGAAGATGTAGGGATGTTACCCATGACTGAAGTGGTATTTAAAGGTGTGGAAGAATTGAAGGAAATATCGATCTCCAGGAACAAGCAGGAATAAGTCCTCACATATGGGTACGTCGGAACCGACGGAGCCTGCGCGGGAAAGCTCCCCAGCCTTTCAGATGAAAGGCTTTTGGGGCCTCCCACTGCACATGCGCGCTGCCTTCCCGCCTTCCTGACCAGCTCTCCTCAGTTTCTCTTTTTCCGCGGAGCCAGCAGGTCGTGTTCCTGTCACCGCTGAAGAAATTGTTAATTTTGTTTGTTTCTTTAGACCGCGTACCTGCCTTCCCCATACCGAAACCGGTACCGCCGGTCTCTTTCTTTCTTTATATTAAAAAAAAAAAAAAAAAAAAAAAAGACTTTATTTTCTTCAGCACAGCTTGGTAACTTTTGTTAGGCCTTTAGGCCTACACAAATTCTCCTCATGGAGAAGCCAGTCCCTGGTTTTAAAAAGTGTACCAAGTGCAGTGCTGTCATTTCTGTCACAGACTCCCATGAATGGTGTCTTAAATGTTTGGGACCTGACCACTCCATACCGGACTGCCCATCCTGCTCCCAGATGTCTAAACGTGGGTTGCAGAACCGGGCCAACAAATTCCATGTGCTGTTTGCTTCAGATAATCCAGCATCACAGTCATCCAGGTCTTCCTCTCCGGATGGATCTCAGGTAACCAAAACTTCTTTGGGCAAATCCTCTAAAAGCAAATCTCTTTCTAAAGATCGAGAGGCTCTCAATCTTGAGTTCGAGGATTCTGCCCAGGCCAAAAAACCCCGGCGGGAGGCTCCGGCCTCCAAAGCAACCATGGGGTCACAGGTTGACATCGATGGCACGGCCTCGACTGATCACCTGTTGGACTGCTCTGGGGTACCGGCCCATACCAGTACCGACATCCAGGCAGCAGTGGCGTCTATGGGCAATACTGTCCAGACCATGCAGCAGGCTGTTCTGGCATTCATTAAGGCTGCGACGCCCTCTGTACCAATTCCATCAGTACCGACCCCGGTTCCGGTATCCACACCGGAACCGAGACCATCGACTTCCAAACGTCGATCGGTTCAGCATGCCGGATTCAGGCTTTCGCCCGATACCGATCCCATGCCCGATACGCCCGATGTCGATACCGATCGGTATGCGTGTATCGTGCATTGAAAGCACAGAGAGAATACTCAGATTCTTCTGATGAATTCAATTCCTCTGATGACTCTGCTGAGCTTGCTCTTCCTGAGGAGCCCTCTTCTCCAAAGAGGAGGATGTCTCCTCCAGAGGATTTATCCTTTCAGGATTTCATTGTTGATGTAGCTAAAGGACTTTCTATTGCTACATCTTCTGAAAAAGAACCCAGATCAAAAAAATTGGATATTTTAGGATACTCTAAAGCTCCTAAAGAGGCAGTCACTCTGCCTATCCATGAAATCCTTCAAGAACACTTGATGGATTTGTGGGAGACTCCTTTAACACTGTCTCCCCATTCCCGTAGGTTGGACACCATGTATCGGGTCCCTCCTTCTCCTGGGTTCCAAAAAACTCAGCTGCCTCACCACTCTATTGTGGTGAAGTCTGCCATGAAGAAAATAAAGAGTCCTAAAAGGCATTCTTCTACCCCTCCAGGGCGAGAATGTAAGACCCTTGACTCTTTTGGTAGAAAGATGTTCCAGGCTAGTATGCTTATAGCCAGGATCAATTCTTATAGCCTTTATATGGGCATGTTTCTTGGACAACTTGCCCTAAAGGTACAGCATTTTGCCCCCTTTATCCCTGATGATCAAAGGGCGGACTTCTTTTCTATGGTAACACAACTTTCAGAGGTCTCCAAGTTCTCCAACAGGGCAGCCTTTGATTCCTTTGAGGTTGCTGGCCAGGGCTTCGGGAATTGCTATTGCAGCCCGACGTCTCGCTTGGCTCCAAGCTTCTGACCTAGAACCCTGGGTTGTAGATGGCCTCAGGAATCTGCCCTGTACAGGTGAGAACTTATTTGGTGAAGACTGGCAAATTAAAGCTGCTCAAATGGATGCAGAAAATGCCACTCTAGATAGACTTTCTAAGTCTACTTCTACCCCTGCCAAAAAGAAGTCTTTTAAAAGGCCTTACTATAAGAAGGCCAGATTTTCCACAAATACTGGCCAGCAATCTGCTCAGCCTCGCTTTGCTGCTAAGCGTCAGCAATCTAAGCAAGTAAAGTCAAAGCCTGCAGTGTCTACTGCACCCCAGCAGGCTCAACCCCCTCAGGGGTTTTGACTTGCCCCTAGAGAACTTGCCATTTCTGGCTCTAGAACAACCAGAGCCCCTCACCATTCCTGGAAGGCTAGCTCATTTTGCTCCCAGATGGGAACAAATCACATCAGAGCAATGGACCCTCTCTATTATCAGGGAGGGCTACAAACTTCATTTCTCCAGCCTTCCTCCCCATACCATGGTGAGGCAATTCAGTTCTCCCCCATCTCTTCTGACCCTGTTGGGTCAGGAAGTCTCCTCTCTCCTTGCCCAAGGGGCAATAGAGGAGGTTCCTCCTCCACAACAGGGGTTAGGTTTCTACTCCCCTTATTTTCTCATAACAAAGAAGACAGGGGGCTTCAGACCTATCCTAGATCTGAGAGAATTCAACAGGTTTCTATTCAAGGAGAAATTCAAAATGCTCTCTCTGGGCATTCTCCTTCCATACCTTCAGAGTCAGGATTGGCTTTGTTCTCTATATCTCAAGGATGCATACACTCATATACTCATCCATCCATCCCACAGAAAATATCTTCGCTTTCTGTTCCAGGGAAAACATTTCCAGTACAGAGTACTACCCTTCGGTCTGGCCTCTGCTCCAAGAGTCTTCACAAAATGCATGGCAGTCGTAGCCGCATTTCTCAGAGGCATGGGAATCTTTGTCTTCCCATATCTGGACGACTGGCTCATCCGAGCTCCATCTCAGTCAGAAGCCCAGATTTCTCTGGACCGCACAAGGCGTATTCTTCAATATCTGGGACTTGTGGTAAACGTTCCCAAGTCCCAACTCATCCCTACTCAGTCCCTGGAATTCATAGGGGCCCAATTGGACTCCACCACTGCAAGGGCCTACCTCCCTCTGGTCCGAGGCCAAAGGCTAATAAGCTTGGCCTCCCAGGCTCAGTCCAGAAGTCACTTGTCAGCCAGAGAAATGCTGCAACTTCTGGGCCACATGGCCTCCACGGTCCATGTGGTGCCCTACGCTCGTCTTCATATGAGGGCAGCTCAATGGCTTTTGGCCACCCAGTGGTCTCAAGCATCAGGACTGCTCTCAGACCAAATACTCACCTCAAAACGACTGTTTTGGTCTCTCCAGTGGTGGACATCCTCCAAAAATCTGTTGTTGGGGATTCCCTTCCAACCTTCATTGCCCCAAGCAACTCTCACAACAGATGCCTCCCAAACAGGGTGGGGAGCTCATCTCCAACACCTCTCCACTCAGGGCACCTGGTCTCCTCAGGAGACCACCCTTCACATCAACCTTCTGGAACTGCGAGCAATCTTCCTTGCCCTCACAGTCTTTCACACCCTCCTTGTCAACCTGACTGTCCTAGTCCAGACAGACAATCAGGTAGCCATGTTCTATGTCAACAGACAAGGAGGGACGGGCTCTCTGTCGCTTTGCAACGAAGCTTTCAGATTATGGGCCTTCGCCAGAGAGCATCAAATTCATCTTCTGGCAGTATATCTTCCAGGAGTTCAAAACTCTCGGGCAGACAGACTCAGTCGAGTTCTGCTCCCACACGAATGGTCCCTGCATATGGACCAGATACGCAGAATCTTTCAGGAATGGGGGACCCCGGACATAGACCTCTTTGCAAGTCCGTGGAATGCCAAACTTCCCCGGTTCTGTTCCAGGACTCCGTGTCAGGGAGCTCAGGCCAACGATGCCTTTCTCCTACATTGGGGTCAGGAATTCCTGTACGCTTTTCCACCCATTCCTTTGATTCCCAAGACTCTGTTCAAACTTCAGAGGGATCACGGATCCATGATCCTCATTGCTCCACGCTGGCCACGCCAAGTGTGGTTCCCTCTCCTTCTACAGCTCTCCCAGGGCTCCACCCTGGACCTGGGAGCTGCACCAGACCTTCTGTCTCAGGAGCAGGGGACTTTGTGGCATCCAAACCCCAAGTCCCTACATCTCCGAGCTTGGTTACTGAAGGCTTAAGCCTTCATGAGTTTAATCTTTCCCAACCAGTGAAAGATATCCTTCATGCCTCTAGGAAACCCTCTACTAGGCGTTCCTATGCTTTCAAATGGAAACGTTTTTCCATTTGGTGTGCGCAACAGGGTCTTGACCCTCTAGCACTTCCTTTGAATTCTCTACTGGACTATCTCCTGCATCTTTCCAATGCAGGCCTCAAGACGAATTCAGTACGAGTCCATTTGAGTGCTATTGCAGCATCCTTAAAACCTATAAATGGACAACCTGTCTCCTCTCATCCTCTTATTGCAAGATTCATGAGAGGCCTGACCCTCACTAAGCCTCCCATCCGACCTCCTCCGGTAGCATGGGACTTGAATTTAGTTCTGGGTCAACTTATGAAGCCACCTTTTGAACCGTTGGTATCTACCTCCCTGAAATTTCTTTCCTGGAAGGTTCTTTTCCTTATTGCAGTCACTTCGGCTCGCCGCATCAGTGAACTACAGGCTTTGGTGGCTAATCCACCTTATACCAGATTTCATCATGATAAGGTGGTCCTTTGGACGAATCCCCACTTTATGCCTAAAGTGGTCTCGCCTTTTCATCTTAATCAAGAGGTATATCTACCTGTTTTTTTCCCGGCTCCTCATGCATCCAGTGCAGAGAGGAACCTTCATACTCTTGACTGTAAAAGAGCTCTCGCCTTTTACCTCAACAGGACTCAGCCACATCGAAAGTCTTCCCAACTTTTCGTGGCTTTTGATCCTTCTCATTTGGGACTTCCAGTCACCAAACGTACACTTTCCAATTGGATTGCTCAGTGTATTTCTTTTGCTTACCGGAGTAAGAACATTTCTCTGGAAGGCCATGTCACAGCTCACAATGTGCGAGCCATGGCCACTTCTATGGCTCATCTTCACTCTGTGTCCATAGATCAGATCAGTCGAGCAGCCACTTGGGCCTCGGTTCATACATTCACAGCCCATTACTGCTTGGACAAGGACTCCCGCCGGGATGCCTTGTTTGGTCAAGCTGTCCTCAAACACCTGTTCCATACTTAAACAACTCCTGCCCACCTTCCCTGGATGGATGCCTGAGATCCATACCAAGATGGTTTACCCTTGGAGGGGGATCTCCCAGGCATCTTAGCTAGGGAGTCCCCATATGTGAGGACTTATTCCTGCTTGTTCCTGGAGATATAGCACAGTTACTTACCTGTAACAGGTGATCTCTGGGAACAGCAGGAATGAGTCCTCACAACCCACCCACCTCCCCTAGGAGTTGTATCTTCTATCTATCTTCCTTTCCTCTCTCTATTGTCTCAGCTATAAACTCGAACTGAGGAGAGCTGGTCAGGAAGGCGGGAAGGCAGCGCGCATGTGCAGTGGGAGGCCCCAAAAGCCTTTCATCTGAAAGGCTGGGGAGCTTTCCCGCGCAGGCTCCGTCGGTTCCGACGTACCCATATGTGAGGACTAATTCCTGCTGTTTCCAGAGATCACCTGTTACAGGTAAGTAACTGTGCTATACATCGGGAAGATGTCTTACAACTATTAGATAACTGAAGAGTAGCAAATCACCTGGGCTGGATGGTATACATCCAAGGGTGTTGAAAGAACTGAAATATGAGATTGCAGAACTGCTATCAGTAATCTGTGAACTATCATTAAAATCATCTCTAATACCTGAAGATTGGAGGATCGCCAATGTAACACCAATTTTTAAAAAGGGTTCCAGGGGTGATCCGGGAAACTACAGACCGGTGAGCCTGACGTCAGTACCGGGAAAAATGGTAGAAACCATCATAAAGAATAAAATTACTCAGCATGTAGATGGTCACAACCTAATGGGAGACAGCCAACATGGCTTTAGACAAGGAAGATCTTGTCTTACTAATCTGTTATGTTTTTTTAAAGGAGTGAATAAACAGGTGGACAAAGGTGAGTCGGTTGATATTGTGTATCTGGACTTTCAGAAAGCCTTTGACAAGGTCCCTCATCAGAGACTTTTGGCAAAACTAAAGAGTCATGGGATAGGAGGCAGTGTACTATTGTGGATCAGGAACTGGTTAAAAGATAGAAAGCAGAGGGTAGGGCTAAATGGCCAATTTTCCCAATGGTGAAAGGTGAATAGTGGTGTACCCCAGGGATTTGTGCTGGGTCCGCTGCTTTTTGACACATTCATAAATGACCTGGAAAGTGGAATAACAAGTGAGGTTATCAAATTTGCAGATGACACAAAACTATTTAAAGTTGTTAAAACCCAAGAGGATTGTGAAAAATTGGAAGAGGATCTTGATAAATTGGAAGACTGGGCATCAAAATGGCAGATGAAATTTAATGTGGACAAGTGCAAGGTTATGCACCTAGGGAAGAACAACCCAAACTATGGTTACACGATGCAAGGTTCCACATTAGGAACCACCACCCAGGAAAAAGATTTAGGCGTCATTGTGGATACCATGTTAAAACCCTCAGCCCAGTGTGCAGCGGCGGCCAAGAGAGCAAATAGAATGCTAGGTATGATAAGGAAAGGAATGGAAAATAAAACAAAAGATATTTTAATGGCTCTATATCGTTCCATGGTGAGACCACACCTTGAATATTGTGTGCAATTCTGGTCGCCGTATCTTAAAAAGGATATAGCGATTTTAGAAAAGGTACAGAGAAGAGCCACCAAAATGGTAAAGGGGATGGAAGGATACTCCTATGAAGAAAGGCTAAAAAGGTTAGGGCTCTTTAACCTGGAAAAGAGATGGCTGAGGGGAGATATGATAGAAGTCTATAAATTAATGAACGGAGTGGAACGGGTAAACGTAGATCGATTGTTTACCTTATCAGAATATAGAAAGACTAGGGGACATGCAATGAAGCTACAGGGTAAACTATTTAAGACTAATAAAAGAAAATATTTTTTTACTCAACGTGTAATCAAACTCTGGAATTTGTTACCGGAGGATGTAGTAAAGGCTGTTAGTGTAGCTGGGTTTAAAAAAGGTTTGGACAAGTTCCTGGAGGAAAGGTCCATAAACCATTATTAAGAAGTGACCGAAGATATCAATGCTTGACCCAGTACAAGCATTGTGGAATTTGTGTCTCTTGGGGAAACTGCTAGGTACATATGACCTAGATTGGCCACTGTTGGAAACAGAATACTGGGCTTGATGGATCTTGGTCTGACCCAGTATGGCATATCTTATGTTCTTATGTACTTACAAAGGACACAGCAACATAGACAGTCCTCTCAACTCTTTGTTGCTTTTGATCCTTCTAATTTGGGACTTCCAGTCTCTAAGAGAACTCTGTCCAATTGGATTGCTCAGTGTATTTCTTTTGCCTACCAGAGTAAAAACCTTTCTGGAGGGCCATGTCACAGCTCACAATGTGAGAGCCATGGCAGCCTCTATGGCTCATCTGAACTCTGTGTCCATCGACCAAATCTGTCGAGCGGCCACCTGGGCCTCGGTTCATACCTTTACAGCCCATTACTGCTTGGACAAGGACTCCCGCCGGGATGCCTTGTTTGGTCAGGCTGTTCTCAAACACCTGTTCCATACCTAATCAACTCCTACCCCCCATCCCTGGTTGGATGCCCGAGATCCATGGGGGCAGGTAGAGCCCTTCTCAGGGACTCACAACCTTGGAGATCTCCCTGGCATCTCTAGCTGGGGAGTCCCCATATGTGAAGACTCATTCCTGCTTGTTCCTGGAGATAGCACAGTTACTTACCTGTAACAGGTGATCTCTGGGAACAGCAGGAATAAGTCTTCACAACCCACCCACCTCCCCTAGGAGTTGTATCTCTCTATCTTTCCTTTCCTCTCTCTCTCTCTTTGTCTCAGCTTTAAAACTCGAACTGGAGAGAGGCGGTTAGGAAAGGCGGGAAGGCAGCGCGCAGGCGCTGTGGGATGCTCCCAAAAGCTTTCTTACTGGATGCTGGGGAGCGTTCCCGCGCAGGCTCCGTCGGTACCGACGATACCCATATGTGAAGACTTATTCCTGCTGTTCCCAGAGATCACCTGTTACAGGTAAGTAACTGTGCTGTCCTGGTTTTCAAAGACTCAGCTGCCACACCATTCAATGGTAGTGGAGTCAACCATGCATAGGATGAAAAGTGCAAAGAGATATGCATCCAATCCTCCAGGTTGTGAATGCAGGACGTCAAACTTTTCAGGCTTCCATGCTTTCAGTTAGGATCAGCTCATATATTTTATATATGGGAATGTTCCTCAAAGAGGTCACAGGAGATTTGGAGCTTATGAGCCCCCTTCTCCCTGAGAATAAACGACAGGACTTTCTCACCCTGGTCAAGCATGCTCAAGATGTCTCCAAGTTTATAAACCGTGCAGCCTTTGACTGCTTTTAATGCATCAGCAGAACCTCTGCTTTTGCCATTGGTGCATGTCGGATTGCCTGGCTTCAGGCATCAGACTTGGAGATTTGGGTACAGGATAAATTGGGAAACATCCCTTGCACAGGAGAAAACCTCTTTGGCAAGAATTGGCAGGAGAAGGCTAATGAGATAGATACTGACAATCTCACTTTAGACAGATTGTCAAAATCTACAGCCACTCCAGCCAAAAAGAAATCCTATAAAAAAACCCTTTTTCAGCAAAAAGAGGACGTTTTATCCATCCTATACCCAGCAAGGGCAAGCTCAGGGTCAAGTTGCCCAGAAGGGTCAACAACAATCCAGACAAAAGAAGCCAAAAGGCCTTAGAGCTCAACCAGCTCCACAGGCCCAGCCTCCTCAAGGGCTTTGACTCCTTCATAGAGAACTTAGCCTTCCTGCCACTGAAGGGGTCAGAACCCCTAAACATTCCAGGCAGGCTGTGTCATTTTGCCAACAGATGGCACCAAATAACAGAAAGCTGGACTCTGTCCATTGTGGGAGAGGGGTATAAGCTTCATTTTCACAGTATGCCCCCTCTTACAATCGTAAGACAGTTCAATTCCCAAAACTCTACAGGCAATCTACTGGATCAAGAGGTCTCAACACTCCTTGTTCAAGGAGCAATAGAGGAGGTGCCCATTCTTCAGCAGGTTGCAGGGTTCTACTCCCCCTATTTTCTTTTTCCAAAGAAAACAGGAGGTCACAGACCCATTCTAGACCTCAGAGAATTGAACAAATATCTGTTCCAAGAAAAGTTCAAAATGATTTTTCTGGGAACTTTTCAGCCATACCTTCAAAGTCAGGATTGGCTTTGTTCTCTAGATCTAAAAGATGCATATACTCATATTCTGATCCATCCAGATCACAGGAAATTCTTACGATTCCTTTTCAAGGGAAAACATTTCCAATACAGGGTTCTTCCCTTTGGTCTGGCTTCGGCACCAAGAGTATTCACGAAATGCATGGCAGTAGTAGCTGCATTTCTGCAAACCTAGGGGATATTCGTCTTCCCTTACTTGGACGACTGGCTCATTCGAGCCCTCACGGTTCCAGAAGCCAGATCTGCACTGTCTCGCACAATGCGAATCCTTCAATACTTGGGATTGGTCATAAACCTCCCAAAATCCCAACCTGCTCCGTCTCAGTCCCTAGAGTTCATAGGAGCTCGTCTAGATACCAGACAGTCAATGGCTTTTCTCCCACAACCCCGCTGTCTTCGTATAATACAGCTAGCTTCTCAAGCAGCGGTGAAGTCCTCCCTAACTGCTCGAGAACTAATACAACTATTGGGACATATGGCATCCACGGTTCATGTGGTTCCCTATGCTCGCCTTCATATGCGAGCAGCCCAGTGGACCCTATCCACACAGTTGACACGGGCCACAGGACGTCTGTCAGATAAGATATCAAACTCACGACGACTAATCTTGTCCCTACAATGGTGGCAATCACTGGAAAATCTTCTAGTGGGCTCTCCTTTCCAGCAACCCCTATTCCAGGCCACCCTAACAAGATGCATCACAGTTAGGATGGGGAGCACACCTGCATCATCTCGCAACTCAGGGTACCTGGACTCCAGAGGAGGCTTGTCTTCACTCAAACCTCCTGGAACTCAGAGCAATCTATCTAGCTCTTCGAGTATTCCATGCCCAGCTCAGCTACAAGACAGACCTAGTCCGAACGGACAATCAAGTAGCTATGTTCTATGTGAACAAGCAGGGTGGAACAGGCTCTCTGTCATTATGCAATGAAGCTTTACGACTATGGGCCCTCGCCAGAGAGCATCAAATTCACCTTCTCGTGGTATATCTTCCAGGCATTCAAAACCTTTGAGCAGACAAACTCAGCTGAGTACTGCTGCCTCATGAATGGTCTCTCCATCTAGACCAGGTGGCCAAGATATTTCAGATCTGGGGAACCCCAGACATAGACCTATTTGCAAGTCCACTGAATGCCAAACTTCTCCGGTTCTATTCCAGGATTCCGGCTCAAAATTGCCAGCCAAGGGACGCCTTCCTTCTTCACTGGGGTCACGACTTCCTCTATGCCTTCCCACCCATTCCCCTCATCCCCAAAACACTTTTCAAGCTTCAGAGAGACAGAGGTCATATGATCCTCATTGCACCACGGTGGCCACACCAAACGTGGTATCCCCTGCTTCTACATCTCTCTCAAGCTGCACCTCTGGAGTTAGGCTATGCTCCAGATCTCCTCTCCCAAGAGAACGGGATGCTATGGCACCCATATCCCCAGTCCCTGCATTTCAGGGCCTGATTGCTGAAAGCTTAGACCTTCAGGATCTTAACCTTTCCCAACAGGTAAAGGATATCCTTCAGGCTTCTAGAAAACCTTCCACAAGACGCTCTTACGCCTTCAAGTGGAAACGTTTTACTACATGGTGTTCACAGTAGTGGTTAAACCCCCTTATGATACCTTTGGAATCGATACTAGAGTATCTACTTCATTTATCAAATTCTGCTCTAAAGACCAATTCAGTAAGAGTCCATCTTAGTGCAATTGCATCTTCCTATAAGTCTCTAAATGGACAACCAATTTCCTCTCATCCACTCATAACAAGATTTATGAGAGATCTGCTATTAACAAAGCCTCCCATCAGGCCACCACCGGTGGCATGGGATTTAAACCTAGTTCTCGGGCAGCTCATGAAACCGCCTTTTGAACCTTTAGCCACTGCAACCCTAAAGCTTTTGTCCTGGAAGGTCATCTTCCTAATTGCAATCACCTCTGCATGTCGCATTAGTGAATTGCAAGCTTTAGTGGCTGATCCTCCTTATACTAGGTTTCACCATGATAAGGTTGTTCTTAGAACTCATCCACACTTTATGCCAAAGGTGGTTTCGCCTTTTCATTTAAATCAATCAATTTATCTTCCTGTATTCTTTCCGAGGCCTCATGCCTCTAATGCAGAAAGGAACCTTCATACTTTGGATTGTAAAAGAGCCTTGGCTTTTTACCTACAAAGGACACAGCAGCATAGAAAGTCTTCTCAACTTTTTATTGCTTTTGATTCTAGTCATTTGGGACTTCCAGTCTCCAAGAGAACTCTGTCCAAATGGATTGCACAATGCATATCCTTTGCTTGTGGAGAGTAAGAGTCGTCTTCTTCAAGGCCATGTCACAGCTCATAATGTGAGAGCCATGGCAGCCTCTATGGCTAACCTTCACTCTGTGTCTATTGATGACATTTGTCGAGCAGCCACCTGGGCTTCAGTACACACCTTTACAGCCCACTACTGCCTAGATAAAGCCTCCCATCGGGATACCTTCTTTGGCCAAGCTGTTCTTCAAAATCTCTTCCAGACCTAATTCAACTCCTACCCACCAACCCTGGTGGGATGCCAGAGATCCATGGGAGGAAGCATGGCCCACCTTACTTGGGTGGCAGCTTCCTGGGGCTATCTCCCTGGCATCTTCAGCTAGGGAGTCCCCATATGTGAAGACTACATTCCTGCTTGTTCCTGGAGATAGCGTAGTTACTCACCTGTAACAGGTGATCCCCGGGGACAGCAGGAATGTAGTCTTCACAATCCACCCACCTCCCCTAGGAGTTGTCTCTCTATCTCTGTCTCTTTCCTCTCTCCCTCTATCCTTTCACTCAGCTACAAACTTAACTGAAGAGGGACAGTTGGAAAGGTGGGAAGGCAGCACACATGTGCTGAGGGATGCTCTCAAAAGCGTTCCTATTGGACGCTGGGGAGCGTTCCCGCGCAGGCTCCGTCGGTACTGACGATACCCATATGTGAAGACTAAATTCTTCACATATGGATATAGTCGGCACCGACAGAGCCCAGGCGGAATGCTCCCCAGCGTCCTATAAGAGAGCTTTTGGGAGCATCCCACTGCCTGCGCTGCTGCCTTCCCGCCTTTCCAACTCTCCCTCTTAAGTTGGGTTTGTAGCTGAGACAAAAGGAGAGAAGGGAAGAGAGAGAGAGAGAAATACAACTCCTAGGGAAGGTGAGTGGGTTGTGAAGACTCAATTCCTGCTGTTCCCGGAGATCACCTGATCTCCTGGAACAAGCAGGAATGAGTCTTCACATATGGGTACGTCAGTACCGATGGAGTCTGCGCAGGAACGCTTCCCAGCATCCAGTCAAGAGCTTTTGGAAGCATCCCAGCACGCCTGCGTGCTGCCTTCCCGCCTTTCCCAACTGCCTCTCCTCAGTTTTCGTTTTTCTGCGGAGCCGGCAGGACGTCCTCCTGTCACCTCAGAAAATTCCTCTTTTTATTTCTTAGTTTCCTTGTGGTCGCGGCTGTCTTCTCGACGCCACCGGTACCGCCGGTGTTTTCTTTTCTTGTAAAATCTCCTTTTCCACGGGATATTTTTCTTCATAGTGTCCCACGGTTTTTTAGGCCTTTTAGGCCTCTTCTTTTTCCTTCATGGAACCGCCAGACACTTTCTCCAAGAAATGTTCAGACTGTGGCGTTGCAACTTTATTTTTAGATCCTCAAAGTCTGTGTCTAACCTGCTTGGGTCCTGACAACAGTTTGGTGAGAAGAGGTCTTCAACTTCGAGGTTCCCTCGATACACGGTTGCCCTCCAACTTCGGGGCACCATCCCCTTCTTCTTCCACACAGGATCAGGTAACCCACAAACAGTCTGTTAAGACTAGCCAGTCCTTGAGTGGTAGGTCTCATGCACAGCATGTAGACGGCTCCGGCCTTGCCCTCGAGGGACCACTGGCTTCAAAACCCCGGCGGGAGTCTGGTCTCCAAAGCAGATAAGGGGTTTCAGGTTATTCCTGGGGTTCACCCCCCACAGAACATACCTCAGCCGTGTCCGGTGGTGGCATCCGCTTCTAGCGGTACCGGTACCCCGCCATCGGCACTGGTGTTGGATGAAACACTCCTCACCAGGGATCATCATCTGGTGTCCTTGGTGCCTTCGGGACCGGTGGATACTCTCCAGACTGACTTTCCATTATCGGTACCAGCACCGATACTACCACCGACGTCGGTACCCTCCAGACGTGCATCGATAGCCTCGCTTCCTTCGATGCCGAGTCTGGAATCAATCTCCAGTTTGGAGGACTGGGTACCGACTCGCCTTGGTACCGGCTCTCGGCGGTACCGAAGGCTCGGTTCCGATGATTCGGATCCACAACTCTCGGTTCCCCCGAGGCCGATTGAGTTGCCACTGGTTGACCTTCCTTCACCGGTGTCAGACATGGTACCGACGTCCTCATTACCTTTACGGTCGGTGCCTCCCATGCTTCGCTTATCAGGCTCTCTGCCCTCGATGCCGAGTTTGGAATCGATCTCTAGTCTAGAAGACTCGGTACCAATAGGTTTTGGTACTGACATCGATCGATACCGGTGCTTCAGTACCGAGGATAGTGGCCAGAGGTTTTCGGTCACCTCGGTACCGATTGAACTGTCACCGATGACTGCTCCGATGTCTTTGTCGGGCTCGACTCAGACATCGGTACCGGTATTGGCATTGGTTCTCCAGGGCCAAGCAGGAAGTCAGTCCTCACATATGGGTGACGTTGGCGCCGACAGAGCCCTCGTGGAGCAATTTCCCCAGCTTTCAAAGAAAGCCTTTGGGAATTGCAGCGCGCATGCGCGGCCCCCTTCCTGCCCAAGGGTGCCATCTTGCTCAGTCTTTTTTCCGCGGAGCCCTACAGACGCTGTTTGTGTTCACCGCAGAAAAAGTTGATTTTATTTCTTATTCTTTTCTCGGTTCGACGCCGGATCCTTTTCCCGCCCGGACCCGCTACGCCGGTAACGGGTCCGTTCTGTATTTTTCGTTTTTTTGTCCTTCGTGCAAGCGTTCGCGCCATTTTTTCTTTTTCACTGGCAGCCCTGTCTTTTGACCTCGCAGGGGCCCTTTTTCCCCCGATGGCTGCCAGCGGGTTTAATAAAGTGTGATCGGTGTAAGAAACTTATGTCTCTTACCGACACACACGACTGCTGCCTCCGCTGCCTCGGACCCGATCATGACCCGATGATCTGTGGTCCGTGTGGCAAGATGTCCTCAAAAGCGATGAGGAGTCGGCAGCATCAAAGAGAACGAATCTTCTCTGACTCCGCGTCCGTCCGGGCCCGGACCTCGTCAGAGGCTTCGACGTCCCGGGACTCCGGTCCTGAGCATCGTCTGAGTTCCTCTGAGCGGGGGTCTCCTGCCCGGGAACATCATAGGAAGAAGAAACCCGCGAGGGCGGCGTCGGTGGACGCTCCTGGTTCCTCGAGGGCCAGGTCGCATAGCCCCGATAGCCGTCTCGGGTCCTCAGAGTCGGAGAGGCCTTCGAAACATCCTCGTCTCGAAATGGAGTCGCCTGGACACGTGAGTACTGTAGTCCTCCTGGACTCACCTCCGAAGGAGCCGACGTCGGGCCCGACGCCATCGGGGGCTGCTGGGTCTCCTGAGCTCAGACTCAGGTTGACGGCCTTGGAGAGCAGTTTGGCTGCCTTCATGGACCAGCAGCGGGCATTGATCGCTGGCCTCGCCAGTGCATCTGCCCCGGCCACCGGGATGTCGACGTCCAAGTCGACCCCGGAGACCGAGCCGATCCTCGAGTCCATGCGAGCTTGAGTCGATCCTCGGTCGCGGTCTCCCTCAGCCTCCCGTTCGGGACCAAGGTCATCGACGCCGACACCCTCAGCGTCGGGGCGGAGGGCATTGGTGCCCGCCCGACCGGAGCCGCTCGATTCCTCCTCGGAGGAGTCAGCCTGGGAAACGGAGGACGAAGAGTCACCTGGTATTTTTTGGACTCTGTGTGTCCCATCGGACTCACCCGAGTCCGAACCTCGGGGACGGTCCCCCTCGGAGGACACCCGGTTCTCGGACTTCGTGGGGGATATGGCCAAGGCCTTGGCATTCCCCGCGGATCCCGAGAAGGAGCCTCAAGCCGAAGAGCTCGATGCCCTCCAGTATGACTCTCCCCCAAAGGAGGCCTTTACTGTACCGGTTCCTCCGATGCTGGAACGACTTCTCTTCCGCATGTGGGAGAGCCCGGCGTCGGCGCTGGTGTTAAGCAAGCGGGTCGATTCCATTTATCGAGTCCGCAAGAGCCCCGGGTTCCAAAAGGCACAACTACCGCACCATTCCATGGTGGTGGAATCGGCCATGCATCGACTCAAGTGTCAGAAGATTCACTCCTCGGTGCCTCCCGGCCGGGAGGCCCAGAACCTGGATGCCCTCGGTAGGAAGTGCTTCCAGGGCTCTATGCTTGCTTGTCGAGTCCAGACTTACCAGCTCTATATGGGCACGTATCTCCGAGACCTGGCAAAAGAAATTGCCGGGTTCTCTGCTGGTCTCTCCGAGGAACCTTTGCAGAGGTTCCAGGCCTTGTCCACTGGTATTCCAGAGTGCTCGAAGTTTATCTCTCGAGCAGCCTACGATGGCTTCGAAGCATCGGCTCGAGTAGCCGGAGCCGGCATCGGTGCCCGCCAACAGGCTTGGCTTCAGTCATCCGACCTCGAGCCATGGGTACAGGACAAGTTGGTCGATGTCCCCTGCAGAGGTGAAAACCTCTTTGGCAAGCCCATGGCTGAAAAGGCTGCACAGATCGAGACCAAGACTCTGACCAGGACTAGGCTGTCCAGAAAAACCTCTGCCCCTTCTCAGAAGAAGAAGGGCTCTCAGGGAAAAAGCCCTTTTACCCGAGGAAGGTGGCTGCCTATAAACAATACCCTCATTATCAGGCCTCAGTAGCTCCCCAACAGGGTCAGCAGGCCAAGGGACGGGGTAATGGGTCCCGTAGGCAGCAGGCCCCCAAGCCCACAACACCGGCCCCTGCTCAGCAGGGTGGGGGTTTTTGACTCCATCAGCATAGCCTCTTCCCCTCCGCTGGTTTCTCTCAGCACAGGAGGCCGGCTGGTCCACTTTGCCCACAGGTGGTCAACCATCACATCAGATACCTGGGTGCTTCATATAGTTCAAAAAGGCTATCTTCTACACTTTCACCAGGTACCTCCCTCCTACTTTCCAGGGGAGCCTCCTAGACTCCCTCTGCACAGGGACTTACTCCTTCAGGAGTTAGCAAGTCTTCTTCAGGAACAGGCTGTGGAACCGGTGCCCCACCACCTGAGGGGTCAAGGCTTTTATTCCAGGTACTTTCTGATACCAAAACGAACAGGAGGCCTCAGACCCATCCTGGACTTGCGAAACCTCAACAAGTTCCTGGCAAGGGAAAAGTTCAAGATGCTTACCCTTGGAATCCTGCTGCCCTACCTCCAGCAGGGAGACTGGCTATGCTCCTTAGATCTGAAGGATGCCTATACTCACATCCTTATTCATCCAGACCACAGACAATATCTCAGGTTTGTTGTGGGAGGAAATCATTACCAGTACGGAGTACTGCCCTTTGGCCTATCCTCCGCCCCCAGGGTATTCACCAAATGCCTAGCAGTGGTGGCGGCCTATCTAAGACTTCAAGGCCTTTTTGTGTTTCCATACCTGGACGACTGGCTCATCAGGGCCCAGTCTTCCCAAGAGGCCACTCATCGCACTGTGACTCTGCTCCAGCACTTGGGCTTTGTCATAAACTTCGCAAAGTCCACTTTGCTCCCCTCTCAAAATCTAGAATTCATCGGCGCAAGGTTGAGCACACTTCAGGCACGGGCCTTCCTGCCTCTAGACAGAGCACACAGCTCATGGATCTCGCCAGCCACTTTCACAGCAATTCCCTGGTCTCGGCCATATGGCTTCCACAGTCCATGTGACCCCCAATGCCCGCCTGAACATTCGACCTGCTCAGTGGTGCCTTCGCACTCAATGGCATCAGGCCACAGGGAGCCTGGCGGACTCAGTACAGGTATCCGACCTGCTGGTCTCTTCTCTGCGGTGGTGGCTTCATTTGCCAAACCTGCTGCTGGGAGTGGATTTTCAATCTCCTCCGCCTTCTCAGGTGCTAACAACCGATGCTTCTCTCCTGGGTTGGGGAGCACATTGCCAAGGGACATGTACTCAGGGCCTCTGGACTCCTTGGGAGTCTGCTCAGCAGATAAACTTCCTGGAGCTCAGAGCCGTCCGCCTAGCTCTGAGAGCCTTCTCCCACCTCACTTCTCACCAGTCTGTGCTGGTCCAGACGGACAATCAAGTTGCAATGTTCTACGTGAACAAACAAGGAGGAACAGGCTCCTTCCTTCTCTGTCAGGAGGCACAAAAACTGTGCTCTTGGGCCGTCCACCACGGCATCCTCCTCAAAGCTGTCTATCTCCCAGGTCAGGAAAATTACCTGGCAGACAAGCTAAGCAGGATCCTCCAACTACACGTGGAGATTGGATCCATTGGTGGTTCAGCGGATCTTTCTCAAGTGGGTCCTCCCCACCATGGATCTGTTTGCCAGTCCTCTGAACCACCAACTTCCCAGATTCTGCTCTTGATAACCGCATCCTCTCAGAGTAGCAGCGGATGCTTTTCTGATTCCATGGTCCATAGGCCTCTTGTATGCCTTTCCTCCCATGCCGCTGGTGTCTCGGACACTCTTCAAAGTTCTCAGAGACAAAGCCTCGATGATCCTAGTGGCTCCCCGTTGGCAGAGACAACCTTGGTTCCTGCTTCTAATGCAGCTGGCGGTGGACACTCCTCTTCCTCTGGGGTTTCAACCCGATCTCCTGACACAGGATCAGGGGTCTCTCCTACACCCCAACCTCCGGTCCCTTCATCTGATGGCCTGGCTGCTGAAAGGGTAGTCCTTGCTCCCCTCCAGCTGCCTCGGGAGGTGGAAGAGGTTGTCTTGGCCTCGAGGAGGCCTTCCACCCGGAAGTCCTATGCTCTTAAGTGACGTCGGTTCTCCATTTGGTGTGCTCAGCAGTCTGAGAATCCCTTCTCCTGCTTGATGGCAGTGGTCTTGCAATATTTGCTTTACCTCTCCAGTCTGGGCCTTAAGTCCAACTCTGTCAGTCCACCTCAGTGCTCTCTCTGCGCATCACGCACAGGTGGATGGCAGGCCTCTTTCCAACCACCCTTTGGTGGCTCGTTTTCTCCGAGGCCTCCTTCTCCTTAAGCCTCCTTTGCGGCCTCCAGCCCCTGAATGGGATCTGAATGTGGTCTTGCAGCAGATTACCTGTCCGCCTTTTGAGCCTATGGCTACCCACCCTCTTCGTTTTCTTTCCTGGAAAACTTTGTTTTTGGTAGCCCTTACTTCTGCTAGGCGCGTTAGTGAACTGCAGGCCCTAGTGTCTGATCCCCCTTACACTAGGTTCTACAGGAATAGGGTAGTCTTGCGGACTCACCCTAAGTTTCTTCCAAAGGTGGTTTCTCTCCGTTTCATATCAACCAGGAGATAGTTCTCCCCACCTTCTTTCCCAGGCCCCACTCCAGCCGAGCTGAGATGGTCCTGCATACCCTGGACTGTAGGGAGGGCCTTATCCTTCTACCTTGACCGTACGCGAGAGCATAGGAGAGCTGTTCAGCTCTTCGTTTCTTTTGACCCCAATAAGTTGGGGTTGTCTGTTTCCAAGCGTACTTTGTCCATATGGGTTGCTGACTGTATCGCTTGGGCTTATGGGGCAGTCGGCCTCTTGTTGGAGGGTCGAGTCACGGCTCATCGTGTTAGGGCGAAGGCTGCGTCAGTGGCTCATCTCCGCTCTGTTCCGTTGGCAGACATCTGCCGAGCCGCTACTTGGTCTTCAAGCCAGACTTTTGCGGCCCATTACTGCCTGGAGAGGGAGTCCCGCAGGGACAGTGCTTTCGGTCAGGCGGTCCTCCATAATCTCTTTGAGGTTTAGGCAACTCCTACCCTCCGGCCCTGGTGTTGGGCTACCGGTCGGGGGCGTTTTCAGAGAAGATTCCTTCCTTCTGTGCTACTGAGCTAGAGGGAGCTCATTTTTCCACTTGAGGTCTCCGGTAGCCTTAAGCTAGGGAGTCCCATATGTGAGGACTGACTTCCTGCTTGGTCCTGGAGAAAGAGTAGTTACTCACCTGTAACAGGTGTTCTCCAGGAGCAGCAGGAATCAGTCCTCACAACCCTCCCTCCTCCCCTTGGAGTTGCAGTCCTATCATTTCGTTTTTGCTAATTTTTTGCTGTCTTTTAGCTATGTCATCAGACTGAGCAAGATGGCACCCTTGGGCGGGAAGGGGACCGCGCATGCGCGCTGCAATTCCCAAAGGCTTTCTTTGAAAGCTGGGGAAATTGCTCCGCGAGGGCTCCGTCGGCGCCGACGTCACCCATATGTGAGGACTGATTCCTGCTGCTCCTGGAGAACACCTGTTACAGGTGAGTAACTACTCTTACCAGTATCCACAGTAGCATCGTGGCCAACTCCTGCCATGCTTTTTTCAACAGGATCGCTCCATTCTATACCAAGCTTGGAGTCGATACCTGGCATGGACAATGTGGTAAGGACGGTTGCTGCTCCTGATACCCAGTACCAGCAACCATCCCTTCAGCATTCCACACTGCACTGTGCAGGATCTTCTATTCCTATACATTTGAATACCTCTGTGGGTGCTTAGGCTAGTTCTTTAAATCTGACCTGTCCAAGAGAGATTCCTGTTGGGGATCCCTCTTTTCAGAGTTTCCTCCTGGATATAGCAGGATCTCTTGCCATTCCTATCCCAGGACATGATCCTGCACAAGGCTCTCTTTCTACCAAAGCAAATGAGAACATTGCAGGATCTCCTTCTAGGAATGTGGGAAACACCTTGCAGGGTACCCCCACCTCCCAGGGCAACTTATCTGTTATATCAGGTGCCCCCCTCTCCAGGGTTTCAAAAGACTCAACTTCCTCATCATTCCATAGTAGTGGAATCAGCAATGAGGCGGGTAAAGAGTAAGAAAAAGCACTCTTCCTATCCGCCAGGTCGTGAGTCTAAAACACTAGATGCCTTTGGACGTCAAACCTTCCAGACATCTATGCTTTCTGCAAGAATTCTCTCATATATTTTTTATATGAGTCTTTCTCTTGAGGAGGTCACAAAGCAATTACATCTTTTGCCTCCTTTTCTTTCAGATTCCAGGAGTACAGACTATTCCTCAATGCTTAAGCATATCCAGAATATCTTTGTTTCTTTCTCGTGCTTCCCTAGACTCTTGAGTCTGTTAGCAGGACTTCTGCTATAGCTATAGGGACACGACGTAGAGCCTGGCTCCAAGCTTCAGACTTGTACAAATGGGCACAACAAAGGCTGGGACATACTGCTTGCACTGGAGAAAATCTTTTCAACAAGGAGTCTTTACGTCAGGTTACTCAGTTGTCCACTGATTTACCTGTTCCTAAGGGTTGTTCTACCCCTTCCTCTGTCCCAGTAGGTAGGAAATGTCCTACCAAACTTTCTTCCCACAAGAGAAGGTTTTATTCATCACTTGCCCATCATACAGATGTTCCCCAACAGGGGAAGCATCGTCCTGGTCTGAAGAATCCAACCTCTCACCAGGCTCAGCAAACCCAGCACCTGCAGGGTTTCTGATCATTCATCATCAGATGCTTGTGACTCTTGGGGTTAGAATCTACAGTTGCTTCTTCTCAATAGAGGCAATCCACCGCTTTATTCTAACCCCTACACATGGATCTCTTTCCAAAAGAGATCCATTTTTTCTATATTTCTATGAGCTGTCAGGATGTTCATGCCTATAAGTCACAGGTTTCTCCTCTTTTTTCCTGCTAGGGAAAGAGGTCTAACCACTATCAGATGATAGTTCCTGTACCAGCATGTATTTTTCCTTTCTATAGACTTACTACTTCGTAAGTCTTCTTCAGCTCCATTCTCTTCACCCTCTTACCAAGTTTTTCCTCTGTAAGAGCGGAATTACTTACTGGGAGGCTTTCTCTTCAGCCTCTCTAGTTTTCTCACCAGTGCGGAATTTTCCTCTGAGTTACCTCCTCTGTTTTAATCTTGCTTTAGGGCAGCTTATCAGACATGTCCAGAGTTTCCTACTCCTGTCTGTTTTTTCTGTTTTGAACAGTAAGATTCTTTCTGCTGTCTTGCTAGCAGCTGCCTATGCAGGAGCCTTAATGTTTGGACTACTGGTTCTTGTCCACAAACAACCAGATTTGTCCTCCACTAACATTCTGTCTAGTCTTAGTAGTGGCTCCAAGTCAGTGCTTCATCTCTCTTGGAGACTATCTCACTACAAACTTTCTAGATTGTCTTCTATTTCTGCCATCTCCATTTTCCTGGGTTTGGCAGCATAGTTGGCAGAGATACTGGCTCTCTAGCAGCCAGTTCTATCTCCTCATTCTCCTGCATCATGCTCTCTGCAATTTACAGAGAAGCTTTCCACTATGGGCCCTTGCTAGAGAGCATGGGGTTTTTTTTCTCCAACAGCTATCCTAGCTGGTTAGAAAAGGCTTTTCAGTTATGTCGCCCATGACTAGAAGGTTCTCCCTTCTTTTACTATCTCCTTTTTTCATATAAAGGACATAGGCCTTCTCTTACGTGAAAGCTCAAGGAGTTGCCTCTTCCCTGCTTTGGTCCATAGTATTCCCAATCGGGGATATGCTCGTCCTCATGGTAAGAACGCATGATACTTTTGCCCTTAAGTAGGTCAACATGGTATCTCTTCTCTAGGCATCTTCTGTCTACTTACCATGCTAGAGTCCTGGAAGACTCCAGACTTGCTGGCCGCACATGGATATTATCCTCTGTTTTTCACGTAACAGTCCTGGTTATTTTTCACTAGCTAGCATTCTTGCAGATCATGACCAGGAGGAATAGATTCTCTATATGTCTTCTCAAGTAGGTTTCACCTCCTTGTTAGATGAATCTTTCCTCTCCACATATCCTATGTGATCACTGTGCTGTAGGCATATCTCTGTTTAATTGCAGACACCCATATGTAGGCCTACATATCCATAGTTATTTTTTGTGTGTATTTTATGCCCTTCCATATCTCACTATAGATATATTCTTATATGTCTATCTATCTATATCTATCTATCTATCTATCTATATATATATGTATATATATGTATAGAGATATTTTATTATAGATAGATATGTATCCACATACTTATCTATCTCACTGTCTATCCTCATATAGCTATATGATTCTGACAGGGGCTTTACCCATACCTGTGGTAATCAACCATTTTTATACCATAACCTGAGGGTTTAGGTACCTCTGAAGCTCTCCGTGCCCAATATCTCTCCTAGCTTACCCCAATTAGGAGAGACATTGTGGATCTTCAGTTAATCACAGGCTTTAACGCCTCAGGCATTTGTCCTCTCTTTTTGGGATACAAGGGGTTCCCATACCCTTTCTCCCCACAAGGACTGTGCCTGTTTGTCCAAATCGGTTAGCCTTTCTCTTTTTGCTCCTAAGAGTGAGCCACTCTTCCACCAAAAGAGTTAGGTTTTTGTCATAAACCCTTCCTCTGAAGGCCCACCGTTTTTGTACTACCCCAGTTTTTCCTACTGGGGTTACCTATTCCTTTCAGGATTCTGACCTCCACTATTTTCCTACAGGTTTATTACCTCCACTTTACAGTGAGGTCCTCTTCAAGGTTCCTCTACTGGGTTCCCTGTAGATCCATGAACCTCCATACTTCTGTGAAATCCTGTCAGGGGAGGTCAATATTGCAATCTTCTTTGCAACATCATTGATGACAATCATCATCCACACATGGACTCCTTCTCTGCAGTCCTATGCTAGGTTAGCTGCTCCACAGCATTTTTCTTTCTTCAACTCCTAACCTCCATCCTCAGGATGCCTGGTGTTCTGGGAGATAGCATGTTCCAACCAATGACATGCTGGGACTCCAGGCATCTCAGCTTGGTAGTCCCCATATGTGAAGACTCATTCCTGCTTGTTCCTGGAGATAGCAGTTACTTACCTGTAACAGGTGATCTCTGGGAACAGCAGGAATAAGTCTTCACAACCCACCCACCTCCCCAGGAGTTGTATCTCTATCTATCTTTCCTTTCTCTCTCTCTTTGTCTCAGCTTTAAAACTTAACTGAGGAGAGGCAGTTGGGAAAGGCGGGAAGGCAGCACGCAGGCGTGCTGGGATGCTTCCAAAAGCTCTTGATTGGACACTGGGAAGCGTTCCCATGCAGACTCAGTCGGTACCGACGTACCCATATGTGAAGACTTATTCCTGCTGTTCCCAGAGATCACCTGTTACAGGTAAGTAACTGTGCTTTACAGGTGAGTAACTACTCTATATCTGCCTTTTGCGTATTGAAAAGGTGGTGGGGTGGAAAGTAGATGTTCCGATTGTTGGCAGTCATTGCATGAAACGTTTTTGAGCGATGACTGTCAAAATTTGGCCCTATTGCGGCTGCAAAATAATGCCACATGAAGGTGAGCCGATAATGCTACACAGGTGAGCCGATTAGCTCAAATCTGCCCCAGGAGGCAGTTGACCCTCCAGTGGTGTGATCACCCTTCCCCCACCCCCAAACCAACAATTGCCCTGGTCCTTCCTGGACAGCACCAGAACTGTATGGCGTGGGGGCAGAGATTGATTTCCCTCCCCCCCCCCCCCCCGATAGTTCCTGATGGGGATCAGGAGTTGTCCAGCAGTGTTTGGTGCTGAAGGGAGGGGTACTTTTTTTTTTTTTTTTTTGTCCTGGTGATCTTTACTGCCACAGCATCAACAATATTGTCTAATCAGGGAGGCCCCCGATCAGGGCATGGGGAGGATACTGTAGCTATCAGGTGGAACAGAGATAGATAGCTTTGTCCATCTGATCACTACCTTTCACTTACACAGACACCTGCGATGGCTGCCTTGACAGGCACCATAGAATTTCCTTTGCTACCTGCCCGTGCAGGGATTGTGTGGGTCTCTGCAGTAACTTCAAAACCTCTGCGCTATCTACAGGTGGAAAGCTGGGAAACACCCCCCTCCCCCCCCCCCTAGCTACCGTGGGGGTTTTGGACATTCCATGGGCCTTTTGCAGCTATTGCACTGCAGTTTAGTAGACATGCCCCCGTGTGTGTGAATCTTTGAATAAATGAAACATATGTGTCTGTGGGTTGAAAGGAAGAAAGAAGCCTGTTTGCTGTTAACAAAACAACTGTGTTTCCTGTAACAAAATATCAAATTGTGAAGGTAGTGAAACATCCTGATAGGGACTTGGGATAATTAGGAAAATAATACTTGTGTTTCTTAGATTGGAGCGCAAATCATATTTTTAGTTTACATAATTTGTAGCATGTTTGGTTAAGCATAAAGACACTATATACAGGAAGCCCACACAGGCCTGTGAATATTCATGAGTCGCAGGCCCTATGCTGACTACAACTACTGGACAAAGGGCACAGTGGAAGTCCATAGGAAGGAGCACCTGTATTTCTTTGTCCCCCATCTACCAATGATGTGACCCCCTTTTGTGGTCCTGATCCATAATTTGGTAACCACTTCTCTAATGGTTTGTTGTAGTATGCAGCACTAGTTTAAGCTCAGTTTGGTACAAATGCACAAGTGCTGTGGAATCTCTCTGTAATGCCAAGGTTTGTGTGCTAGGACAAAGGCAGCCTATGCTTCCCACACACTTTATGCTCTTGTTAGCTACATTGTCACATGAATTTGTTACTTATAAAGCATATAGATGTTGCAGCAATTTGTTGTATGTTGTAACATAGTATCTACTCTGTTTTCTTTTAAATAGGAATACCATCTTCTAATGGTGGTAATGTACAGGGTCTAGATTCATTCCCATAAACAAACAATTAGGTGTAAGGCTTTTTAGGCACTGAAATTTTGTCGGAAAAATTCTGAGAGTAAAGTTAGGGATGGGAGGATTGCATGTGTGGGGTTTTTGTTTTGTTTTTTTTAACTGAAGATTTTTTTTGCTCTCATGGGTGTCATGAGTCTTCATTTACAGTTACCACTGGGGGTTTTCCTCTTTCATATCTCCTAGCTTGCCTTAATCCAGTCATTGCAATAATGGTTCTTTGTATGAGGCTATGCATGAGGACTTGCATAACCCTAAAAATCTGGCTACTGGGTATCACCATTGACAGCTTCTTCCCCTCTGCTTTCTCCTCTCCCCCCGAGAGACTTTGAAAATTGCCTCTTTAGCTTCCTCATCCCTTGATGACTAAGCTCAAATTGTTTTTATGCTTGCGTGTTTGGTGAGCATTTATTGTAGGATTTTTTTTGTTTTGTTTTGTTTTTTTTGTGAAAGGTGCCTGCCTCTTGCTGTCACTAGGTCTGTCTTTATGCATTTATTAACTGCTTACTCTTTGAGCTGATTTAGCTGAAATTTGGAGAGTTTTACTGAGATGTCTGTACTCCTGTCAAATTGCAGCTAAATTAGTTCTGAGAGAAAACACCCCTCCTGGAGGAAAAGGCTATCCATGAATTGTCAGGAATCAGTCAGAACCATGATATAAAACAGAAAACTATGAACTTCAACATTTTTTCATTAGTAAAATTTTAGCCAGCAAACATTTCGTTTAGATAGAGAAAAAATTTCAGAAATGTTGCATTCTTCCTCCATGATGGCATATTCCAAAACACGACTGTTTTCTGCAACAGTCATGGCCATTGGTAAAGTGCTAGATGGGAAATATCTTCCATTTAAAATAAAAAAAATAGATCTGATGGAAGGCTGCTTTGCTGTCACTAAGGTATTTTGAATTGGCATCGG
This sequence comes from Ichthyophis bannanicus, assembly GCA_033557465.1. NCBI lineage: Eukaryota > Metazoa > Chordata > Amphibia > Gymnophiona > Ichthyophiidae > Ichthyophis > Ichthyophis bannanicus. The sequence goes on from CM066037.1 coordinate 152,833,063, forward strand.
TAGACCCAAGGCAGAGACATAAATACTGCTCAATTTACATGCTGTTGGAGCTAGTGATTTGAAGTTGGGATACAGAAAGGGAGCCTTTGTTCTTATTGTTATCTGTATGCTGGAAGATGTGCCATTCACTCCTAAATCCGCTGTTTATGTACTAGTTGGTGGTGGTTTGTGATTTGTTTTTGTTATCTGTCAGTTGCCTTAGCCTTTAAACCACCTTGATGCCATTTATACTGTGCCTTGGGCATCTAATAAATGTTCCAATAAATAAAATTATCAAAGTCTGAAAGATGTGAAGCCTGCATGTAGGAAAAATTGAGTGTCTAGTAGCACTATCAAAGTAAGTAGCAAGGCCATTGTAGAAGAGGGATCTCGTTCTCTCAGTCAGTACAGTGCTATGAGAATCATTTTGAGTCTTCTCTTAAAACTTGTTCAGGGTTTTTGCTGTGGAAGGAATGAGTGGATAAGCATAGAGGAGCAGCCAAGTGCTTATACGGGAATGGGGGCATTGAAGAACAAGAGGATAGTTCCTTATTCCTCCAGTTTAGTCCTCCACCAATGTTCCCTCTAATTTTCTGTAGGTTGTGTGCGCATAAAATATCAGCTGTGCAGCTTTTGCAGGAAGGTTAAATTTTTGTGCGCCACATAACGACACTCGGAGTTATATACTTTAAAATTTGACTACACATCAGAATACAGTATGTACACCACATTGATTGCACTAGAAAACATTGTAGAATTTGTGAAAAACGTAAATACATAACTTTTAAATTTTAAGACGTCTGTGTTTTCTATCAGAATCAGAACTAATTTTTGTGCGCTCTGTTGTAAAGTATGTACGCTCGCTCGGCAAGGTGTGTGAGCGTGCAAACGCGCACAGCTTAGAGGGAACAGTGTCCTTCACCTCTGGGTAGTGTAGCTCCTCATGCAGCTTGGAGACTGGACATGTCAAAACTCGTGACATCACTGGACATAGCCTGCTGGCACCACCCATCAATCCCAGTGTGTCCAGTCTCCATGCAGCAGGAGGACGTAGTGAGCCTAGGTGCTGGGCTCACTTGAGGAACAATTAAGGAGCAGTTAGGTTTCTCTAGTATTTACTTTAATCCATTTGCTTTAAACTTATTTTTAAATTTAATTGCCTTCCAGTTATTTGGAAATTACCTTCCGTGGCCTTCAAATTTCTTTAGTTTAAATTAATTTGCCATCCCTTTGCTTTGATTGGAGTCCTGTGCCTCTAAGATCGGCTGTCTTGTCTATTCTTTTGTTTCTCTTTGCTGAGGCAGCTCTCCGCCGGGATCTCTCCCCCCGGACTGCATGGGGGAGAGCCCCGGGAGTCTCAACGGCACATGAAGTGTGTGCAGGCCGGAGGCCCTGCTTGAGCTGCAGCGTGCTGCCGGATCCCACGAGACGCACAGCGCTGCGGCAGCAGGTCAGAGCGGACTCCCGCAGCTCTGCGAAAGACAGCTGGTTCGCTATCTGGGGTGAGTGGAGTGCTCCGATGAGCGGGGGACGCATAGTTTAGACCAGCAACGCTACCGGGGCCTGTTGGATGGCTGCGGCCAGTTGCAGGGAGTTTCTTAGTAAAGCGGGATTTTTGGTGCCAAATAGGCCCGGAACGAGGCGGCGCCATTTTCTGAAACCGCGTGGCTGAGGTACCATGGGCCCGTGGTTCTAGAGTCTGCTGCAAAGAAGGAAGTTAATTTCTTTACTTTTTCTTTTCAACGGTTTTAGCAAGTGATAGTTTTTTTTATTTTGGGCTGTTGGTTTTAATTTAAGGAAAATCATTTTTATTATTATTATTATTGTCATCAGCATTATAAATGTTGAACCAACAGTGACATTTCTGTGCGATCTCTAAGTCATCAGCATAATACATAAGTCAACCACCCCAATAACATTGGCAAACATGATACAACAGTTCAACCATCATAACATCAACGCTGTCCACCCCTGCACACACAACTATCTCTAATCCCGAATTGACCATATATAATGCACATCAATAACAATATTTTCTAACCAACCTTTCCCTCACCCAACCCCCCCCCCTCCTGTTCCCCCATGTTGGTTTTAATTTTAAAAATAAATAAATAAATAAATAAGTAAAAGGAACAAAGAGGCAGCAGAGACTGTGGTTAACCCTAGTGGCTGACTAGGTGGTCAGCTACTGGGGAGTCAAGCGGATGTCGTTGCGACCACAGGTTGTGGTCTGTGGAGCGCGCAGAGGGACTGTGGCTGACACAGGCATCTGTCGGACCTGCGTGTCTGTCTCCAGCAGGGTGGAACAGCAGATGGACTCTCAGGTTCAGTTGGATGTGCTGGAGCCGGTGGGGGCAGCCGGAGAGGAGGCGCTTGCGGTCGCACAGCCAGGGCCCAGTACAGAGAGTCTTGTGGGACCGTCATTTGCGCCGTCTATGATGTCCTTGGGACAACCGCTGGAGGATTTTTGTCCAGATTTCGTGTTAATCATGCATCAAGCGTTCTGTTTGAAGCACCAGGGAAAGTTACCTAAGTCTTTGCAAATGGCAAACTCTGCGCCACTACCCCGAACTGGAGATCCTAGTGGGGCCTCTCCACAAATACCTAAAAGAGCTCGGGTTTCCAACCCTTCTCCTTCAGACGTGGTGTGGGCCAAGCCGGATGAGATGGAGGAGGGGCTCGAAGCTGGCGAGGACGACTTGGAAGAAGGAGAGATACCTGAGCCTGAGGATCAGGCGAAAATCATTCGGGGGTGTTCCAGAAGGAAGAGCCGACGGCACTTATCACAGAATCGCTCCAGACGTTGAGACTCACTACAGCGCAACCGGCGGAGGACGAGGAGGTTGAAGATCCTGTCATTCAAGCAGTGAGACAGGCTCAGGTGGTTTTTCCCGTCCATCGCGTTGTGGAGCGTATGATCCAGGATGAATGGGATCAGCCTGAGGCAGGTCTGAGAGGGGTTAGGACCATGAACGAGCTTTATCCATTGGCAGATTCGGACAAGGAGAGGTTTCGGTCTCCGGATTGATGCGGCAGTCGCAGCAGTGACAAAAGACCACCATCCCGGTGGAAGGTAGCGCTGCCTTAAAGGATGCGCAGGACAGGAAGGTAGATGGTTTCTTGAAGCAATCATTTGAAGCTGACGCGCTTGCCTTGCAGGCTTCCATCTGTAGAGCTTGGGTGGCGAGAGCTTGTCTCCGATGGTCGCAGCATTTGCATCAGTCTCCGCAGTTAGAGCAGGAGAGTATTAGTCAATTAGACTGTCTTGAATCTGGATCAGCGTATCTGGCAGATGTGCATTACGATCTGATCAGAGCGTTGGCTAATAGTATGGCTTCCTTAGTGGCCGCTCGGAGATCCCTGTGGTTGAAAAACTGGGCGGCCAATGGGTCTTTTAAGGCGCGTCTCAGTAAGCTACCTTTTAAAGGGAAGTTGTTTGGCAAAGACCTCGATAAGTTGGTCAAGGAGTTAGGTGAATCCAAGGGTGGAAGGCTTCCAGAGGATAAGCCTAAACAAGGAAAATCCCTGCCGGCCTTTTGGGGGCAGTTTAGGGATTTCAGGAGATTTTGTACTTCTCGGCTGGGTGGTTTTCAAAAGGGAAGATCTGCTTCTAGAGCCGAGGGGTTTCGTGGGTTTCGGGGAGCAAGTAGAGGTTTTGCAGCATCTTCCTCTGCGACATTTCGAAAACCACAATGAAATGGGGTGGGTCCCGGTGGGAAGCGATAGGGGAGCGTCTTCGGGAGTTTCTTCCTGCCTGGGCCCAAATCACGTCTGACCAGTGGGTGTTAGAGATCATTCGCGAAGGATATGCGCTGGAATTGGCAAAACCGGTTCTAGACTCTCTTGTGATGTCCTCCTGCAGAGGATAACAGAAAGCTTTGGAAATTTGGCAAACATTAGACCGGCTGTTACAATTGGGAGCCGTCACGCCGGTACCAAGAGCAGATTATGGAGTGGGTCGATACTCCATCTATTTCGTGGTGCCAAAGAAAGGCAGATCGGTCCGCCCTATTCTGGATCTCAAAGGGGTAAATCGGTGTCTGCGAGTACCTCATTTCAGAATGGAAACGTTGTGGTCGGTAATTGTAGCGGTGCATCAAGGGGAATTCCTGACGTCCCTAGATCTTACAGAGGCGTATTTGCACATTCTGATAAGAGAGATTCATCAAAAGTGGCTACGATTCGCTCTGCCTTGGGGTCATTATCAGTTCCAGGCCTTACCATTTGGTCTGGCAACAGCTCCTCGGACATTTACCAAGATTATGGTAGTGGTCGCGGCGGCTCTATGAAAGGAAGGGATTTTGGTCCACCCTTATCTCGACGATTGGCTGATTCGAGCAAAGTCATGTACCGAGAGTGTTCAGGTTACAGCCAAGGTGGTGACATTTCTGCAGAGTCTTGGCTGGGTGATCAATGCGGCCAAGAGTCACTTAGCTCTGTCCAAGGACCTCAAGTATCTGGGGGTCCGCTTCAACACGCAGAGAGGGGTGGTACAAGCGGCGAGTACAAGCTCCGCAGCAGTTGGTACGCAAGTTCAGAACTACTCAGGCACCCTCGGCGTGGACTTATCTTCGGGTGCTAGGGATGATGGCAGCAACCTGTGGAGGTAGTGCCGTGGGCTCGATTTCATACGAGACCCTTGCAGAGGGTGTTGCTTCGCCGTTGGTCACATCAGTTGCATCCGTTGAGCAAATGGCTCCCCTGCCCTCTCCGGGTCAGGGAGTTGCTTCAATGGTGGCTTCGCCCGAAGTCTCTGGCGGCAGGGGTGGCTCTGGAACAGCCGCAGTGGCTTCCCTTGATTATGGATGCGAGTCTCGCGGGATGGGGAGCACATTGCAGCGCTCTTTTCACGCAAGGCACTTGGACCGAACAAGAAAGGACGTGGTCGATTAACCGCTTGGAGCTGAGAGCGGTCTCACTGGCATTACGGACATTCGAAGCTACGGTAACGGCGAGCAGTGCGAGTCCTGTCTGACAACTCTGCGACGGTGGCCTACATCAATCGGCAAGGCGGTATAGGAAGTATGGCCATGGAAGAGGAAGCAGAGGTTCTATTTGTTTGGGTAGAGCCTCGACTTCCAGAAATCTTGGCGGCCCACATTGCAGGAAAGGACAATGTAATGGTGGATTTTCTCAGCAGAGTTCGGGTGGATGCCGGAGAATGGGAGTTGCATCCAGACATCTTTGAGCAGACTGTTTGCAGTTGGGGTTCACCAATCATGGATCTCACGGCAACTTTTCGGTCAACCAAGGTGAATCGTTATCTCCAGGAACAAGCAGGAATAAGTCCTCACATATGGGTACGTCGGAACCGACGGAGCCTGCGCGGGAAAGCTCCCCAGCTTCCCAGAAGGAAGCTTTTGGGGCCTCCCACTGCACATGCACGCTACCTTCCTGCCTTCCTGACCAGCTCTCCTCAGTTTCTCTTTTTCCGCGGAGCCAGCAGGTCGTGTTCCTGTCACCGCTGAAGAAATTCTTATTTTAGTTTGTTTCTTTAGACCGCGTACCTGCCTTCCCCATACCGAAACCGGTACCGCCGGTCTCTCTTTTCTTTAAAAAAAAAAAAAAAAAAAGCTTTTATTTAGCAACTTGGTGACTTCGGTTAGGCCTCAGGCCTACACAAATTCTCCTCATGGAGAAACCAGCCCCTGGTTTCAAGAAGTGTACCAAGTGTAGTGCTGTTACTTCTGTTACAGACACCCATGACTGGTGTCTTAAATGTTTGGGACTTGACCACTCCATTCCGGACTGCCCATCCTGCTCCCAGATGTCTAAACGTGGTTTGCAGAACCGGGCCAACAAATTCCATGTGCTGTTTGCTTCAGATAATCCAGCATCACAGTCATCCAGGTCTTCCTCTCCGGATAGATCTCAGGTAACCAAACCTTCTTCGGGCAGGTCCTCAAAGAGCAAATCTCCTTCAAAGCATCGAGAGGCTCTCACTTTTGAATCTGAGGATCCTGCCCCAGCCAAACAACCCCGGCGGGAAGCTCTGGCTTCCAGAGCACCATCTATGGGGTTACAGGTTGACATCGATGGCACGGCCTCGACTGATCACCTGTTAGACTGCTCTGGGGTACCGGCCCATGCCGGTACCGACATCCAGGCAGCAGTGGCGTCTATGGGCAATACTGTCCAGACCATGCAGCAGGCCGTTCTGGCTTTCATTAAAGCTGCGACGCCCTCGGTACCGCATCTAGTGGTTCCGGTACTGTCTTCCATACCGGAACCGAGACCATCATCTTCCAAACGCAGATCGGTTCCGCATGCCGGATCCGGGTTTTCACCCGATACCGATCCCATACCCGGTACGCCCGATGTCGATACCGATCGGTATGCGTATCGTGTGTTGGAAGCAAATAGAGGATTCTCTGATTCTTCTGAGGATTTTGACTCCTCTGATGACTCTGATGAGCTGTCTCTGGTTCTTCCTGAAGAGCCTTCTTCCCCAAAGAGGAGAATGTCTCCACCAGAGGATTTGTCCTTTCAAGACTTCATTATAGAAGTAGCTAAAGGACTTTCTATTATTACATCCTCTGAAAAAGAACCTAGATCAAAGAAATTGGATATTTTAGGATACCCTAAGGTTCCTAAAGAGGCAGTCACCCTGCCTATCCATGAAATCCTTCAAGAACACTTGATGGACTTATGGGAGGCTCCTCTAACGTTGTCTCCTCACTCTCGTAGGTTGGACACCATGTACCGGGTCCCTCCTTCTTCTGGTTTTCAAAAAACTCAGCTGCCTCACCATTCCATTGTGGTGAAGTCTGCGCTGAAAAAGATTAAGAGTACCAAAAGGCACTCTTCTACCCCTCCAGGGCGAGAATGTAAGACCCTAGACTCTTTTGGTAGGAAAGTCTTCCAGGCTAGTATGCTTATAGCCAGGATTAATTCATACAGTCTGTATATGGGCATGTTTCTAAGGGAACTTGCCCTAAAGGTACGGCATTTTACCTCATTTATCCCTGAGGATAGAAAGGAGGAGTTCATTTCTCTGGTGAAACAGCTTCTAGATGTTTCTAAGTTCTCCAACAGAGCAGCCTTTGATTCCTTTGAAGGTGCCGGTAGAGCTTCGGGCATTGCCGTTGCAGCCCGACGACTTGCTTGGCTCCAGGCCTCTGACCTAGAACCCTGGGTCCTGGATGGCTTACGGAATCTGCCCTGTACAGGTGAGAACTTATTTGGTAAAGACTGGCAAATTAAAGCCACTCAAATGGACGCAGAAAATGCTACCTTAGATAGACTTTCTAAGTCTACCTCTACTCCTGCCAAGAAAAAAGTCTTTCAAGAAGCCTTACTACAAGAAGGCCAGATTTTCCACAAATACTGGCCAACAATCTTCTCAGCCTCGCTTTGCTGCTAAACGTCAGCAGCCTAAACAGGCAAGGTCAAAGCCTGCAGTGTCTGCCACTCCTCAGCAGGCTCAACCCCCTCAGGGGTTTTGACTTGCCCCTAGAGAACTTAACCTTTCTGGCTCTAGAACAACCAGAGCCCCTCACCATTCCCGGAAGGTTAGCTCACTTTGCTCCCAGATGGGGGCAAATTACATCAGAGCAATGGACCCTCTCTATCATCAGAGAGGGCTACAAACTTCATTTTTCCAACCTTCCTCCATATACCATGGTGAGGCACTTCAATTCTCCCCCATCTCTCCTGGGCCTCTTGGGTCAGGAAGTCTCTTCTCTCCTTGCCCAAGGGGCAATAGAAGAGGTTCCTCTTCTTCAACAAGGGACAGGATTCTACTCCCCTTATTTTCTCATACCAAAGAAGACGGGGGGATTCAGACCTATCCTAGATCTGAGAGAATTGAACAAATTTCTGTACAAGGAGAAATTCAAAATGCTTTCTCTAGGCATTCTCCTTCCATACCTTCAGAGTCAGGATTGGCTTTGTTCTCTAGATCTCAAGGATGCGTACACACATATACTCATCCACCCATCCCACAGAAAATATCTAAGATTTCTGTTTCAGGGAAAACATTTCCAATACAGAGCACTTCCCTTCGGTCTAGCCTCTGCTCCAAGAGTGTTCACCAAATGCATGGCAGTTGTTGCCGCATTTCTAAGAGGTCTGGGAATTTTTGTATTCCCATATCTGGACGACTGGCTCATCCGAGCTCCATCTCAGTCAGAGGCCCAGATTTCCCTGGACCGCAAAAGGCACATTCTGCAGTATCTGGGACTGGTGATAAACTTTCCCAAGTCTCAACTTATCCCTACTCAGTCTCTGGAATTCATAGGGGCCCAGTTGGACACCACCACTGCAAGGGCCTACCTACCTCAAGTCCGGGGCCAACGTCTGGTGTGCTTGGCCTCCCAAGCTCATTCCAGCAGTCACTTGACAGCCAGAGAAATGCTGCGACTTCTGGGCCACATGGCCTCCACGGTACACGTGGTGCCCTACGCTCGTCTTCATATGAGAGCAGCTCAATGGACCTTGGCCACCCAGTGGACTCAGGCATCAGGAGCGCTCTCCGACCAAATACTCACCTCAAAGCGTCTGTTTTGGTCCCTCCAATGGTGGATGTCCACCAAGAATCTGTTGTTGGGGGCCCCCTTCCAACCTTTGTTGCCCCAAGCAACCCTCACAACAGATGCCTCCCAAACAGGGTGGGGAGCCCATCTTCAACACCTCTCCACTCAGGGTGCTTGGTCTCCACAAGAGACCACCCTTCACATCAACCTCCTGGAACTGCGAGCAATCTTCTTTGCCCTCAAAGTCTTCCATACCCTCCTTGTCAACCTGACCGTCCTAGTTCAGACAGACAATCAGGTGGCCATGTTCTACGTAAACAAACAAGGAGGGACAGGCTCTCTGTCGCTTTGCAACGAAGCTCTCAGATTATGGGCCTTCGCCAGAGAGCATCAAATTCATCTTCTGGCAGTATATCTTCCAGGGGTTCAAAACTCTCGGGCAGACAGACTCAGTCGAGTTCTGCTTCCACACGAATGGTCCCTACATATGGACCAGATAGGCAGAATCTTTCAGGAATGGGGAACCCCGGACATAAACCTCTTTGCAAGTCCGTGGAATGCCAAACTTCCCCGGTTCTGTTCCAGGACTCCGTGTCAGGGAGCTCAGGCCAACGATGCCTTTCTCCTGCATTGGGGTCAGGAATTCCTATATGCCTTTCCACCCTTTCCTTTGATTCCCAAGACTCTGTTCAAACTCCAGAGGGATCACGGATCGATGATCCTCATAGCTCCACGCTGGCCACGCCAAGTGTGGTTCCCTCTTCTTCTGCATCTCTCCCAGGGACCCTCCCTGGACCTGGGAGCTGCGCCAGACCTTCTGTCTCAGGAGGAGGGGACTTTGTGGCACCCAAACCCCAAGTCCCTACACCTCAGAGCTTGGTTACTGAAGGCCTAAGCCTTCATGACTTCAATCTTTCTCAACCAGTGAAAGATATCCTTCATGCCTCTAGGAAACCCTCCACGAGGCGTTCCTATGCTTTCAAATGGAAACGTTTTTCCATTTGGTGTGCTCAACAGGGTCTTGACCCTCTAGCACTTCCTTTGAATTCTCTACTAGACTATCTCCTGCATCTTTCTAATGCAGGTCTTAAGACGAATTCAGTATGAGTCCATTTGAGTGCTATTGCAGCATCCTTAAAACCTATAAATGGACAACCTGTCTCCTCTCATCCACTTATTGCAAGGTTCATGAGAGGCCTGACTCTAACTAAGCCTCCCATCCGACCTCCTCCGGTAGCATGGGATTTGAACCTCGTTCTAGGTCAGCTTATGAAGCCACCTTTTGAACCGTTGGTTTCTACCTCCTTGAAATTTCTTTCCTGGAAGGTCCTTTTCCTTATTGCAGTCACTTCGGCTCGCCGCATCAGTGAACTACAGGCCTTAGTGGCTCATCCACCTTATACCAGGTTTTATCATAAGGTGGTCCTTAGGACGAATCCCCACTTTATGCCCAAAGTGGTCTCGCCTTTTCATCTTAATCAAGTGGTATATCTACCTGTCTTTTTTCCAGCTCCTCATGCATCCAGTGCAGAGAGGAACCTTCATACTCTAGATTGTAAAAGAGCTCTTGCCTTTTACCTCAACAGGACTCAGCCACATCGAAAGTCTTCCCAGCTTTTCGTGGCTTTTGATCCTTCTCATTTGGGACTTCCAGTCTCTAAACGTACACTTTCCAATTGGATTGCTCAGTGTATTTCCTTTGCTTACCAGAGTAAAAATATTTCTCTGGAAGGCCATGTCACAGCTCACAATGTGAGAGCCATGGCCACTTCTATGGCTCATCTTCACTCTGTATCTATAGATCAGATCTGTCGAGCCACCACCTGGGCCTCGGTTCATACCTTCACAGCCCATTACTGTTTGGACAAGGACTCCCGCCGGGATTCCTTGTTTGGTCAGGCTGTCCTCAAACACCTGTTCCATACTTGAACAACTCCTGCCCACCTTCCCAGGATGGATGCCTGAGATCCATATGAAGATGGCGAACCCTTGGAAGGGGATCTCCCAGGCATCTTAGCTAGGGAGTCCCCATATGTGAGGACTTATTCTTGCTTGTTCCTGGAGATAGCACAGTTACTTACCTGTAACAGGTGATCTCTGGGAACAGCAGGAATTAGTCCTCACAACCCACCCACCTCCCCTAGGAGTTGTATCTTCTATCTTCCTTTCCTCTCTCTATTGTCTCAGCTATAAACTCGAACTGAGGAGAGCTGGTCAGGAAGGCGGGAAGGCAGCGCGCATGTGCAGTGGGAGGCCCCAAAAGCTTCCTTCTGGGAAGCTGGGGAGCTTTCCCGCGCAGGCTCCATCGGTTCCGACGTACCCATATGTGAGGACTAATTCCTGCTGTTCCCAGAGATCACCTGTTACAGGTAAGTAACTGTGCTTTTTCAGCAGGCACCGGGAAAGGATGTCGGAGGGGATCGACGCCTTGATTCAGCCTTGGCAGTCGTCAGGCCTTCTTTGTCTTTTGTCTGTGGGCACTGCTGGGGCGCGTGATTCAATGCATCAAAGCTCACTCGGGGACAGTGTTAGTGGCTCCGGATTGGCCAAGGTGCCCGTGGTATGCCGATCTCATTTGCTTACTCAACGGGGATCCCTGGAGGTTGCCAGCGTCGGAGGACCTTTTACTTCAGGGTCCGCTCCGAATGCCTCAAGTGGATCGATTCTCGCGTACGGTTTGGCCATTGAAAGGGCAAGGTTTAAAAAAAAAAAAAAAGTTACTCAGCAGCAGTCATTGCTGCCTTGCTTCGGGCGAGAAAAAGTTCCACGTCTCTGGCTTATGTGCGTATTTGGCATATTTTTGAGGACTGGTGTTCTCTGAGGCAGGTACGCACTTCTACGGTAGCCGTACCTGTAGTGTTGAGTTTTCTGCAAGATGGGTTTGATAAAGGACTGGCGGCCAGCTCTTTGAGAGTTCAGTTGGCGGCACTGGCATGCTATAGAGGCAAAGTACAGGGCGTGGCTTTGGGAGTGCATCCAGATGTGTTGCGTTTTCTCAAAGCGGTTAATAGGCTGCGTCCCTCTCGGAGAATGATGATTCCGCCGTGGGATCTTAATTTAGTATTAGCGGCGTTGGTTAAGGTGCCTTTTGAGCCGTTGCATCAGGCGATGGTCAAGGATTTAACTTTAAAGGCGGTATTTTTGGTGGCTATTTGTTCAGCAAGATGCATTTCGGAATTGCAGGCTTTGTCATGTAGAGAGCCGTTTCTATCTTTTTCAAGAGAAAAGGTGGTATTGAGACTAGTACCGTCGTTTTTGCCAAAGATAGTGTCTCCGTTTCATCTCAGACGGTTTCCCTTCCAACGCTGTGTTCTACAGAGGGGACTGGCTCGGACCGTAGTTTACGTTGTTTGGATATATCAAGAGTTCTGCAGCAGTATTTGAAGGTTTCTGAAACTTTTTGCAGATCGGACCGTCTTTGTGCTGTTCGGGGGTCCTCGTAGAGGGGAGGCGGCAGCAAAAGCCTCTATCTCTAGATGGATTAAAGAGACGATTGCATCAGCATATATGTTGCAGGGTCATTCAGTACCAGGGGGGGCTACGTGCGCACTCTACTAGAGCACAGGTGACTTCCTGGGCGGAACACAGTTTGGTTCCGCCAGCGGAAATTTGTAGAGCAGCCACCTGGTCGTCTCTGCATACTTTCAGTAAGCACTATCGACTTGATGTTTTGGCAGCGAGCGATGCCTGTTTCGGGATGGCGGTGTTGCAATCCGGGTGCAAAGATCCCTCCCAATAATTATTGCTCTGATACATCCCAGAGGTGGAGGACTAAACTGGAGGAACGATAAGGAAATTGAAATTACACTTACCTGGTAATGTTTAGTCCTCGTCCCGCCCTTTGGATGATCAGTTCTCGTATTATTTACAGGTGGAGAAGAAAATCCGTTATGAAGGCTGAGCGGCTTCTATAGATCTCTGGATCGCTGTGAGTATGACTGTTTCTCATATTTTCCTTTCCTTCTCTTTGATGGTTAGAGGCTGCAGCAGAGAAGGTAAAAGGATGCTAGCAAGCAAGCGTGGTTAAAGAAAAAAAGAAAAGAAAAGAAAAAAAAAAAAAACAAAGACCGGTCGTATTATGAATTCATGTTTAAAGACCAAGGTCTTCTTGTTGTAGGTTTAAGTTAATTGTAGTTTTTGTTGGATTTAAATTTTAGCTACTTACTGCTCCTTGGAGTCTGCTTTTTCAATAGTGCACTGGGATTGATGGGTGGTGCCAGCAGGCCATGTCCAGTGATGTCAAGAGTTTTGACATGCCCAGTCTCCAAGCTGCAGGAGGAGGTACACTACCCAGAGGTGGAGGACTAAACTGGATCCACTCAAGGAACTACAATTACCAGGTAAGTGTAATTTCAATTTTTGCATTTCTGCTGCTGGCAAGTCTATTTAAGAAATGCCCCAGGCCCAAATAATGTTCTTAGGATGAACTAATCCAGAGATCACTTATGGAGCTGAAGAACTCTGTTGAGCCTGTTGGTTATCTGGTTGTCCAGGATGTAAATGGTCTGTGTTTGTATATGACTGGAAATTGCAAAGTCCCAAATTCTTGCTGCAACTTGATTGTCGGAATTAAAACTGAATGATCCTAAATATGATCACTCCGGGGAGAAGTAAAATATTCAGAGCTCCAAGTGATTTGATATGAAACAGTAGTTTGGCTTGACGTAAAGTTCCAAGTAATCAACCTGGGTTTATTGAAGGCAGATAGGGGATAACATAAGAAAGGAAATGAATGCCTTGCATATTTTGAAGATAAAAGAAGTGTTTTGTGTGGCCCTAAATGCCAAAAAAGCATTTGGTATAATGGGAGATTTTTATTTCAAGTATTGCATCACTTAATCTTGGAGGAGAGTTTTATAAAGTGGGTGCAATTGTTAACCAGAATCCTACTTTTTGGATGATAGTATAACTAAACAATGTCAGAAGACTTTGAGTTCTCTGTGAACAAGCAAGAAGTCATCCTCGCGTATGGGTGATGTCCCGGACGGGGCCTCGCGTGGGAATGCTCCCCAGTTTCCATTGGAAGCCTCCTTTGCACATGCGTACCTGCTTTCTCCAGGAACAAGCAGGAAGTCAGTCCTCACATATGGGTGACAGCGCCTACGGAGCCCTCGTGTGGAGCAATTCCCCAGCTTTCAAAGAAAGCCTTTGGGATTGCATCGCGCACGTGCAGTCCCCTTCCTGCCCAAAGGTGCCATCTTGCTCAGTCTCCCTTTTTCCGCAGAGCCCAGCAGACGTAATCCAACTTCCCTCGTGGAAAAAGTGCGTCAAAACTCCTGAAGATTCTTGTCTTCGGCCCGGTTCGACGCTGCTTCCCCTTCTCGCCTCTGTTCTGTACACCGATATTGAGCCTGGTCACTCTTTTCGTTTTTTGTCCTTAGTGACTTGTGTTCATGCTTTTTTCTTTTTCACTGGCAGCCTGGTCGTTTGACCTCGCAGGGGCCCTTTTTCCCCCGATGGCTGCCAGTGGGTTTAAAAAGTGTGATTGGTGTAAAAGATTCTTTCACCGACACACATGACTGCTGTCTCCGCTGCCTTGGGCCCAACCACGACCCAAATGTCTGTGGCCCGTGTAGCAAAATGTCCTCTAAGGCACTTAGAAGTAGGCAGCAGCAGCGTGAAAGGATTTTCTCCGAGTCCGCATCCACCCGGGTCCGGACCTCTTCAGAAGCCTTGATATCTCAGGAGCTATCTGACTCTGAGCATCATTGGAGGGTCTTCTGAGCGGGGGTCTCCCTTGTGGGAACACCGGAGGAAGAAGAAACCTGCAATGGTGGCATCATTGGATGCCTCTGATCAGCCTGGGTCCTCACGGGCCAGGTCGTGGAGTCCTGACTGCCGCCTTGGATCCTCGGAGTCTGAGCGTCCTGCAAAAATACCTCGCACGGAGCTGGAGACGCCGAGGAAGGTAACTGCTGTTGACCTCATTGACTCTCCTCCGGGAGAACCAGAATCGGGCCCGACGGCGTTGGGACCCAAGCCGGAGGCTGCGGAGCCTTCTGAGCTCGGTCTCAGAATGGCGGCTTTGGCGTGCAGCATGTCTGCCTTCATGGAGCAGCAGCGATCGCTGATGGCCAGTCTCACCGGTCCATCCGCCCCGACCACCGTCCAAGTTGATCCTGGAGGCCGAGCCGATCCTCGAGACTCTTTGAGCTTGAGTCAATCCTCGGCAGAGGTCTCCTTCGACCTCCCGTTCGGGACTGAGGTCGTCAACGCCGGCGCCCTTGGTGTCGGGGTGGTCGAGACCAAATCCCTCACGGCTGGAGTCCATCGATTCCTCCTCGGAGGACTCAGCATGGGAAACTGAAGACGAAGCTGGGGCTACCTGTGTCCAAGCGCATGTTTTCCACATGGGTGGCAGACTGTATTGCCTGGGCGTATAGGGTGGCCGACCTCCCGTTGTAGGGTCGCGTCACGGCCCACCGTGTCAGGGCTAAGGCCGCATCAGTGGCTCACTTCCGCTCTGTTCCGCTGGCAGACATCTGCCGGGCCGCCACCTGGTCTTCAAGCCAGACTTTTGCAGCCTCATTACTGCTTGGATAGAGAGTCCCGATGGGACAGTGCTTGTGGCCAGGTGGTATTCCGTAACTTATTTGAAGTTTAGGCAACTCCTACCCTCCAGCCCTCTGGTGTCAGCCTACCAGGAGTGTTGCGTCTCCACTGAATTCCTATTACAGCTGCTGCGGCTTTTCTAGAGGGAGCCATTTTTCAGCTAGGGGTTCTCGGTAGCCTATAGCTAGGGAGTCCCATATGTGAGGACTGATGTCCTGCTTGTTCCTGGAGAAAGCGTAGTTACTCACTTGTAACAGGTGTTCTCCAGGGACAGCAGGAATCAGTCCTCACGACCCTCCCTTCTCCCCTGCAGTCCTATTATTGATTTTTATTCATTTTGCCGTCTTTTTAGCTATGTCATTTGACTGAGCAAGATGGTACCCTTGGGCGGGAAGGGGACCACACATGCGCGATGCAATCCCAAAGGCTTTCTTTGAAATCTGGGGAATTGCTCCACATGAGGGCTCTGTCGCCGTCGGCGCCAAGGTCACCCATAAGTGAGGACTGATTTCTGCTGTCCCTGGAGAACACCTGTTACAGGTGAATAACCACGCTTTCCTGCCTGCTGCGGTGCTATCTTATCCTTATCAACTTTTTCTGCAGAGCCCCTAGAACATGTTCCTATTTTGTTGCTGGAAAAAGTTGATCTTTCGGGCTGTTTGGGATTTTTTTCTTGTTTTCCAATCAGTTTCCTGCTTGTCATTGGGTGCGCTGGTGCCGGCCTTCGGGTTTTTCTCTGTTCGAGGTTTTCTTTTCCTGTACGTTTTTTTCCCCTTTTTTTTTTGTTTGTTTTTTTTGCTGGCTGGTGGCATTGAGCTCTTTGATTTTGCAGCTGCTGTTTTTCTGGTCATGTCGAAACCAACCAGGATTTATAGTGCACGCGGTGTACACGCACCATCTCAGTCATGGACTGTCACAGTTGCCATGGCCCTGACCCACAAGCGCCCACCCCCCCCCCCCCCTGTAATCTTAAAACATAAGAAATGCCATAATGGGTCAGACCAAGGTTTCCACCAGTGGCCAATTCAGGTCACAAGTACCTGACAGGTTCCCAAAAGGGTACACAGGTTCCACAGTGCTTGTCCCGGGATAAGCAGTGGATTTCTTGGGTCCTCTTTAAGAACATAAGAACATAAGATATGCCATACAGGGTCCATCAAGCCCAGTATCCTGTTTCCAACAGTGACCAATCTAAGTCATACGTACTTAGCAGTTTCCCCAAAAGACACAGGTTCCACAATGCTTGTATTGGGTCAAGCATTGATATCCCGGGACTCTTCTTAATAATGGTTTATGGACCTTTCCTCAAGAAACTTGTCCAAACCTTTTTTAAACCCAGCTACACTAACAGCCTCCGGTAACAAATTCCAGAGTTTGATTACATGTTGAGTGAAAAAAATATTTTCTTTTATTAGTCTTAAATAGTTTACCCTGTAGCTTCATTGCATGTCCCCTAGTCTTTCTATATTCTGATAACGTAAACAATCGATCTACGTTTACCCGTTCCACTCCGTTCATTAATTTATAGACTTCTATCATATCTCCCCTCAGCCGTCTTTTCCAGGTTAAAGAGCCCTAACCTTTTTAGCCTTTCTTCATAGGGGTATCCTTTCATCCCCTTTACCATTTTGGTGGCTCTTCTCTGAACCTTTTCTAATAACGCTATATATCCTTTTTAGATACGGCGACCAGAATTGCACGCAATATTCGAGGTGCGGTCTCACCATGGAACGATATAGAGGCATTATTAATATCCTTTGTTTTATTTTCCATTCCTTTCCTTATGATACCTAGCATTCTATTTGCTCTCTTGGCCGCCGTTGCACACTGGGCCGAGGGTTTTAACATTTTATCCACAATGACACCTAAATCTTTTTCCTCGGTGGTGGTTCCTAATGTGGAACCTTGGAACCTCTTTAATAATGGTTTATGGACCTTTCTTCCAGGAACTTGTCCAAACCTTTTTTATAACCCAGCTACACTAAGAGCCTTTACTACATCCTCCAGTAATGAATTTCAGAGTTTGACTACGCATTGAGTGAAAAATTATTTTCTTATTAGTCTTAAATTACATTGTACAGTCATCCCTCGCCACTTCGACTTTTGCGGCTTCACTCTATCGTGGTTTTTTCAGTGAAACCAAACCAAATCAGAGCTTGTTTCTCTAATACGTGCTTCTACATCGCTGCGCATTGGTAGCATCTTTGCTCTTGTGTTTGCGATTTCTGAGAACCTTTATCTAAGCCCCACGATGGCTCCTAAACTGCTGCTTCTTTTAAGCCTTCTGACAATGAAAGTAAACGCCGGAGGACGATGCTTACCATCCAGGAGAAGGTAAAACTCTTGGATATGATCAAAGATGGCAAGAAAATTGTGGAGGTCAACCGCCATTACGACTTAAATGAGTCTACCGTTCGCTCCATCCATAAAAATGAAACGAACATCCGTGCAATGACTACTGTCTCAACAAGGAAGCAAAGCGCGTCGTGACAAGTCGTAATAAGTTCATAGTGAAAACTGAGTCTGCCCTAGCCGTTTGGATCAGCAACATCCGCAAAAAAACATTCCGTTGGATTCGCTGGTCATCCGGGAGAAGGCGAGGCAGCTCTATCAGCGCTTTACGGTGGACGAACCTCAACCAGGACCCTCTTCTGCAACGTTCATGGATTTCACGGCGAGCAAGGGTTGGTTTGAGAAGTTCCAGAAGTGGTATCTGAAAGAGTGTCATTCTCCACGGAGAAGCTGCCTCTGCTGACCAGCCTGCAGCAGAATACTATGTGAAAACACGTTCCAGATGATCCTTGAGGAGGGCAAGTATCATCCATAACAGGTGTTCAATATGGACGAAACAGGACTGTTCTGGAAAAGAATGCCTTCCCGGACATTCATTTTCAAGGATGAGGCAAAGGTCCGTGGCTTCAAGGCGTATAAGGATCGCGTTACTATCGTGTTGTGTGGAAATGCTAAGGGATTTTTGCTCAAGCCTGCCCTTATCTATAGGGCCAAGAACCCTTGGGCCCTGAAGAATAAAAACAAGAACCTGCTGCCAGTGCATTGGATGCACAACAGTAAGGGCTGGATCACGAAGCAGCTGTCATCGGACTGGTTCTACGAGTGCTTCATCCCCCATGTCAAGCTGTATCTCGTGGAGAAGGGACTCGAGTTTAATGTCGTCCTCCTCATGGACAATGCTGGAGGTCATGCGCAAGACCTATCCTACGACGGTGGGCGGATCGAGTTCCTTCCTCCCAACACCACTTCGCTGATCCAGCCCATGGATCAAGGCGTTATTCGCGCGTTCAAGGCCCTCTACACGCGAAATACCCTGCAGCACCTCATCGAAGGCATGGACCTTGAGAAGAACTTCTTGCTGAAGGAGTACTGGCAGTAGTATACCATTGCGACCTGTCTGAAGAACATCCAGGCTGCGTTGAAGGAAATGAAGACAGAGACCGTGAAGGCCAGCTGGAAGAAGTTGTGGCCTGAAATTGTCCATGACTACAGCGGATTCACCCCAGAGGATATAAGCAACTCAGCAGTGGATAAAGCAGTTAGGCTAGCCCGGATGCTGGGAGGAGAAGGTTCCCGCGATGACGTGGATGAGTTGCTGGAGACGCATTCGGATCCGTTAACTGACGAGGATCTGGTGGAGATGACTAAGTCTGCGAGTGAGGAGGAGGAGGAAGAGCAGCCAGAGGTTCCTGGGAGTCAGGAGGAGGAAGTTGGCCTTACACTTGTGCGTCTCTCGCAAGTCGTGAGTCGTGAGAACTATTAAGGAAGGTACAGGACATGATTAGCGAATGGGACCCACAAATGATGCGTGCATTGCGGTTCCGGAATGCATTTGGAGCAATGGAACCCTACAAAAGCTTCCTCACACATATGAAAAGACAGCGCCAGCAACTGCCTATCACGATGTTCTTCAGCCGCGCACCCAGACACCCACTGCCTACGCCTAGTACTCCTTCCACGGAAGAAGACACACCTGCTGAAGATACTGCACCCCCTGAAGACTCTCTTACTGAAGTCGTGCCTTCAGAGGAGCAGTAACCTTGCTCTTTGCTGGTCAGTACATCTCTTCATCTTCATTGCTTCATCATCAAACAAGTTGCACTATTTTCATAGGTTAGTGGTTGTGTGTTAGAACTGTGTGTGTACTTAAATGTACAATAATACAGTAATGTGATATTTGTAACGTCTAATATGTCTTATTTTATCTAATATATTGGGTAATACGAGTGTAATGGTGACTAAAGGGGTGTAATTTTATTTCTAGAGGGCTCTAATAATGTTAAAAACCATATTTAGAAGTTTGTAAACAGGATTTCTATGCTCTAACTATGAAAATATTAGATTTATAAATATAGAATCCTACTTTGCGGAAATTCACTTATCGCGGTAGAGTCTGGAACTGATTAAGCGCGATAAACGAGGGACGACTGTAGCTTCATTGTGTGTCCCCCTAGTCTTTCTACTTTTTGATGACATAAGCAACAGATCTATGTTTACCTGTTCCACACCATTCATTAATTGATAACCTCTATCATATTTCCCCTCAGCCTTCTCTTTTCCAAGTTTAAGAACCCTAACCTTTTAAACCTTTCCTCATAGGGGTATTCTTCCATTCCCTTTATCATTTTGGTTACTCTTCTCTGTACCTTTTCTAATTTTGCTGTATCCTTTAAGATATAGCGACCAGAATTGCACACAGTATTCAAGGTGCAATCACACCATGGAACGATACAGAGGCATTGTAATATTCTTGGTGGTGTTCTTCATTCCTTTCCTCATGATTCTTAGCATTCTATTTACTTTCTTGGCGGCCGCTGCTGCACACTGGGCAGATGGTTTCAACATATCCACGATGATACCTAAATCCTTATAGCCATCAATGCTCCAAGATTGAATGTGTGAGGCCACGATATAGGGGTTGGGCACACGGTACCAAAGGTAGGACAGTCCCTACTTTAGTATCTATTGATAATGCTGCCCACTGCAAGGAAAGGACTAGGGGATGTCAGTGACTGTGTTTCACTGGATAGGGCCCTTGTGCCATTAGAGACTTGTCCAAGATTGGGACTCAAACCTGTGACCTTGCCATACTAAGGGCAACACACATCCTGGCTGAGCCATAGCATACCTGCTTGCAGATGACCAGGAAGGGCCTCAAGGGCCGGGACTCATTGTCTTCGGCCCTGGCATTGATATCGGCATTGATGCCCTTGCAGGGCTCTGCCGAAGCCTCTGCATCATGCAGCGCCTGTGCTGATTTAGAGCAGAGGGGGCCACAGGACCATGGAGTGAAGGCTCTTCATAGACCTTTGGTCAGAGCCATGAGAGGATCCACAATCCGCCCCATGGACGTTGAAGGGGGCCACTGAGAACTGGGCCAAGGGCCACAGACATCAGCTCTGGAACCCTTCCCGAGGGCAATATCCGGGAGCGACCTGTGAAGGTGCCCCAGTGGGAGGAGTCGACTCCCAAGGCCCTGGAGGGCAACTGGCAGTCTCCCAATGCTTTGACCATTGTGGAGTCCCTGAGATGAGTTCTGGAGTCGGTGGCCAAAGTCATTGTACCGGCCTCGACAACCTCAGACTGCAGTGCTGACCCGAGCGCCTTGGGGCCCTTGAGGCGCACATGGTGGCTCTCCTGGCTGAATGGTCCCTGGTGGCACTTGTGCCTTTGACGTTGCCCCCTGCCATTCAACTGCTGTTAGAGATCCATGCCCTCCCTGCCAAGGCAGGTACGTTGGGTAAGCATTTGGAGTCCACACTGGTTCCGACCGCCATCTTGCTGTCAAGCATATGTCTGAGACCCTGACGAACCAGCGCCCTCGGGAGGACCGCCATTAGTCCCATCAGTGCCTGCATTTCCACTGAAGCGGTGGCAGTGCCAGGAGGAGACCTGGTGCTATTTTGACGTCCTCTGTCTGACTCCGAGAGGTGGGAGACAGAGGAGGAATCGCTGGTCTCTGAGCAAGATTTGCCAGGCCTTCCTTCAGACCCATCTCCTCTGTAAATAGAGAAGGAAGTTGTCCCCAGAGGACAGGTCATTCCAGGACTTCATCCAGGACATGACGAAGGCCATTCTGTTCTCCCTTGAAGCAGATGTCGAGCCAAAGACTGAGAAGGTGGAGATCTTCCAATACCCCTCTGCTCCCAAGAAGGATTCTGCAGTGTCTGTAACTCAGGATGTGGGAACCCCCCCCCCCCCCCCTAATGGTACCTACCATCAGACATTGACTCTCTTCTATGTACTGACTGCAGAAGGCCCCCATCTTCAAGTAGCCTCAGCTGCTCCATTACTCCTTGGTGGTAGTGTCTGCCATGAGATGAATTAAGAACTCAAAGACCCACTTGTTGGTGCCCCCCAGGACCCTCCATGGCTTTGGGAGGGTGTGTTTTCAGGGCTCCATGCTGGTCGCCTGCATACTCTCCTGCTTAGCTATGGGTATGTTCCTGCAGGACTTCAATGAGTTTAGCTCCTTCATACCGGCGGAACGCCTTGACTCCTTCCACACACTGGTGGGTCATGGAAAGGACTGCTCCAAGTAGTCCAACGAAGCAAAACACCACTCGCAAACCTGAAGCACAGACCAATCTGGAGCGAGGTGTAGATCAAATTAATTATAGTGGAGAGACTGAATGAATTCTTTGCTTCGGTCCTTACTGAAAATGTAGGGAAGCTACCCATGCCTGAAATGGTATTTAAAGCCGATACAGCAGAAGAATTGAAAGAAATATCAATAAACCGGGAAGATGTATTACAACTATTTGATAAACTGAAGAGTAGCAAATCACCTGGACCAGATGGTATACATCCAAGAGTATTAAAGACCATGAGAATCATATATGTACCAGCCATAAAACAACAAATCAAAGAGAAAAAAATACTTGATCACTTATTAAAAGGAAAAAAACCCCTTTAAATAAAAAAAAAAAAATCTAAAGTAATTTTCAAAACTGCACTCATCAATACAAGCTAAAACATAATTGATTAGAAGAATAACGTAGAAAGCAGTCTTTGTTACTAAGGTGTACTTCAGGCCCCTTTTGCATTAGTCTGTGGAATGAACAGACCAATGCAAAAAGAACTGAAATATGAGATTGCAGACCTACTATTACTAATCTGTGAACTATCCATAAAATCATCCATAATACCTGAAGATTGGAGGATGGCCAATATAACGCCAAGTTTTAAAAAGGTTCCAGGGGTGATCCGGGAAACTACAGACCGCTGAGCCATACCAGGAAAAATGGTAGAAAACATCAAGAAAAAAATTTGTAGGTAGTCATAGTTTAATGGGAGAAAGCCAACATGTCTTTAGCCAGGAAAGGTCTTGATTTACTAATCTGTGATATTTTTTGAAGGCGTAAATAGGTAGGCAAAGGTGGGTTGGTCGATGTAGTGTATCTGGATTTTCTGAAAGCCTTTGACAAGGTCCCTCATGAGACTTTTGGCGAAATTAAAAAGTCATGGGATAGGAGGCAGTGTACTATTGTGGATCAGGAACTGGTTAAAAGATATAAAGCAGAGGGTAGGGCTAAATGGCCAATTTTCCCAATGGAGAAAGGGAAATAGTAGAGTTATCCCATGGATCTGTGCTAGGTCTGCTGCTTTTTAACGTATTTGTAAATGACCTGGAAATGGGAATAATGAGTGAAGTAATCAAATTTGCAGATGACACAAAATTATTCAAAGTTGTTAAAACCCAAGAGGATTGTGCAAAATTGCAAGAGGACATTAATAAATTGGAAGACTGGACGTTCAAATGGCAGATGAAATTTAATGTGGCCAAGTGCAAAGTTAGGCACCTAAGAAAGTACAGCCCAAACTATGCTTACATGATGCAAGGTTCCACATCAGGAACCACCACCCAGGAAAAAGATTTAGGCGTCGTCATGGATAACACATTGAAACCCTCTGCCCAGTATGCAGTGGCATCCAAGAAAGCAAATAGAATGCTAGGAATCATAAAGAAAGGAATGGAGAATAAAACAAAGGATATTATAATGCCTCTGTATTGTTCCATGGTACGACCGCACCTTGAATATTATGTGCAATTCTGGTTGCCGTATCTTAAAAGGGATATAGCAGAATTGGAAAAGAGATGACTGAAGGGAGATATGATAGAGGTCTATAAATTAGTGAATGGAGTGGAACAGGTAAACGTATATTGATTATTTTACGCCATCAAAATGTAGAAAGAATAAGGGACATACACTGTAGTTTCATTGCAACCCATATACAACTAATAAGAGAAAATATTTTTCACTCAATGCATAATCAAACCCTGGAATCCGTTACCGGAGGATGATGTAAAAGCTGTTAGTATAGCTGGGCTTAAAAAAAAGTTTTGGACAAGTTCCTGGAGGAAAGGTCCATAGACCAATATTAAAGGGGACCCAGAAAATCCACTTCTTTTCCTAATACATTCTTTGTGGAACTTGTTTCTTCTGGGGAAACTGCTAGGTAGTTGTGACCTAGATTGGCCATTGTTGGAAACAGTATACTGGGTTTGATGGACCTTGGTCTGACCCAGTATGGCATATCTTATATTCTTATGTACATCTCGCTCCAGACTGGTCTGTGTCGAGGACTGCTCCAAGTACATGGTCCACGCCACTTACGACGTGGCTGCAGTGGGCATTGGGTGGCTGCAGTGAGCATCGGGGCACGACGCCTGGCCTAGCTTCAGTCCTCAGACCTGGAGCTGTGGATCCAGGACAAGTTGGCAGATGTGCCTTGCCAAGGGAAAACCTTCGGCAAGTTGATGGAGGGGGGAGAGGTCAGTCGAGATTGAGAAGGAGCAAGTCACAATCTCTAGGCTCTCGTGCAAGACAGCTGACCCCTCGAAGAAGAAATATCAGGGGAAGAAGTCATTCTACCAGCAAAAGCACCAGTATTATCAGAGCCCTCAATGTGCTCAGCCGAAGGCACAAGCTCCGCACCAACAGAGGCGCACCAAGTTGCAGAAAGCCCAACCTGTGCCTCAGCTGCAGCCAGGGGGCGGGCTTTTGACTGGTTCCTCAGGAGTTTAGCCAATCACCCACTTCCCAAGGGGCTGCTGCTTCAAGTGAGGGTTTAGCTCAACCACTTTGCATACAGGTAGTCTCTCATGACCACAGACACCTGGATGCTGAAGATCATCCGAGTCGGGTACATGTTGCACTTTGTCCAGCTGCTGCCTCATTTCATCCCAGGGGAGTACCCTCTGAATCCGCATCACCGTGGTCATCTTCAAGCAGAGGTCGCCAACCTGTTGGCCGATATGGCCATCAAGCCAGTACCCCTGGTTCAGATAGGGCGAGGCTTCTACTCCTAGTACTTCCTGGTCCCCAAAATGATGGGTGGGTTCCAGCCCATCTTGGACCTAAGAAACCTGAATCACTTTTTGGTTTGGGAAAAGTTCAAGATGGTCTCCCTGAGAACATTGCTGCCATACCTCCTCAAGGATGATTGGCTTTGCTCCTTGGATCTGAAAGATACGTACATACCCATCCCGATCCATACTCTTCACAGAAAGTACCTGTACTTCGTGCTGGTGGCCAGCACTTCCAATACCATGTGCTGCCCTTCGGACTGGCGTCGGCCCCCAGGATCTTCACCAAGTGTCTGGCGGTCGTCGCCATTTATCTCTTTACCCTGGGGGTCTACGTCTTCCCTTACCTAGATGATTGGCTCATAAAGACCTCCATGAGGGTGGTGGAGTGCATCCTTTGGGAGTGGGGCACTCCATCGGTGGACCTCTTTGCCGTGCCGCACAATGCCCAGGTGGATCGCTTTTGCTCTTGGATGGCTTCCAAGGACCGGTTGGCTTCATACGCCTTCCTCCTGAATTGGGAGGGGGGTCTGCTCGACGCATTCCCCCCAATTCATTGCTAGTGAAGATGCTGCTGAAACTCCAGGCGGACCAAGGTACGATGATGCTCATTGCCCCATGCTGGCCCAGGCAGCCATGGTTTTACCTACTGCTTCAATTCTTCTGGCAGGAGCCTCCTCTTCTGGACTGCGACCCTGACCTCATCTCTCAGGAGGATGAGACTTTGTTACATCCCAATCCTTAACGCCCTTGGGCGGAAGTGTTACCAGGGCTGAATGCTGGCATGCTGCATTCAGACAAACCAACTCTGTACTGGCATGTTCCTCTGGGACCTCGCGAAGGAGCTCGGGGGCTTCGTGGCTTCGGGTCTGTGGGCGAGTGCTCCAAATACTTGTTCCGAGCCGCCTACGACGGCTTCAAGACTAGCACAATGGTGGCTGCTGTGGGCATCAGCACTCTGTGCCAGGCCTGGCTCCAGACCTTTAACCTCGAGCAGTGGGTACAGGAGAAGCTCCTCAATGTCCCATGTCTTGGAACAGCTCTTCGGTAAGCCTATGGAGGACAAGGCGGCCGAGATCGAGGCGGATCAGGTGACTCTGACTCGACTCTCGAGGAAAACCTCAACTCTTCCAAGGAAGAAGCCTCAGGGGATGAAGCCCACTTTGCATAGGAAAGCACAGCCCTACTGAGGCTATCCTCCTTATTCGGCCACCCAGACTGCTCCGCAGAGTCACCAGCCTAAGGGGGCAGGCCAGGGCCCTTGCAAGCCCAGCCTGGGTCAGGGTTTTGATGCCCTCTGCATAGTCTCTCTCCCACGGGGGAGGGGGGGGAAGCTGCCCACAGGAGGCCGGCTGGTCAATTTCGCCCACAGGTGGGCTTCCATCACCACTAACTCATGGGTACTAAAGATGGTAAGGGAGGACTACCTCCTCCACCTAGACCAGCTGACTCCACCCTTTTTTCTTGGGGAGCCACCTCGGTCTTCCCTGCACCAGATCCTGCTGAAGCAAGAGCTGGTAGGTCTTCTCAGGGACGGGGCTGTGGAGCCCTTTCCTCTGCACCTGAGATGAAAGGGGTTTTTCTCCAGGAACAAGCAGGAAGTCTGTCCTCACATATGGGTTACATCGGCACCAATGGAGCCCTCGTGGAAACATCCCCTCAGCTTTCAAAGAAAGCCTTTGGAGATGCCACCATGCATACGTTGTCCCCTTCCCACCCAAAGGTGCTATCTTGATCAGTCTCCTTTTTTCCGCAGAGCCCTTCAGACGTCTGGCTTGTCCCCGGAAGACTTCACTCCAGTCAGGCAGAGACGGTCCTTCATACTTTGGACTGTAGAGGGCCTTGTCCTTCTATATCCAACGCATTCAGGGCCACCGCAAAGCTGCTCAGCTTTTCATCTCTTATGACCCCAGTAGGCTGGGGAGGCGGTGACCAAACGTACGTTGTCTACCTGGGTGGTGGACTGTATTGTCCTCGCTTATGAGCAGACGAGGCTCCCGCTGGAAGGCCGCATCACGGTACACCGTGTCAAGGCCATGGCGGCTTCGGTGGCAAACTTGCGCTCCGTCCCAATGGTGGACATCTGCTGGGCCGACACCTGGTCCAGTCCATACCTTTGCAGCTCATTACTGCCTTGAAAGAGTCCCGATGGGACAGTGCCTTCGACCAGGCTGTGCTCTGTAACCTTTTCGGGGTTTAGGCAACTCCTACTCTCTGACCCTTCTGTTTTCAGGCTACCGGAGTGCTGGTTTCATTGGACACAGGGATCCTATTGTGGTCTGTGGACACACTCATTTGCTGCTGCTTACGGCTCTCCATGAGGGAGCCCCTATTTTTGCTATGGGTTTTTGGTAGCCTGTAGCTGGGGAGTCCCATATGTGAGGACTGACTTCCTGCTTGTTCCCAGAGAAAGCATAGTTACTCATCTGTAACAGGTGTTCTCCGGGGACAGCAGAAATCAGTCCTCAGAACCCTCCCGCCTCCCTTTAGAGTTGCTTCTTTACCATCTTTTATTTTTACCGTCTTTTAGCAATGTCATCTGACTGAGCAAGATGGCACCCTTAGGCGGGAAGGGGACCACGCATGCATGGTAGCATTCCCAAAGGCTTTCTTTGAAAGCTGTGGGAAGGTGCTTCTGCGAGGGCTCCATCGGTGCCGACATCACCCATATGTGAAGACTGATCCCTGCTGTCCCCGGAGAACACCTGTTACAGGTGAGTAACTACGCTTACTCCAGGTACTTCCTGGTCTCAAAAAGAACAGGAAGGCTAAGGCCCATCCTGGACCTGAGAAACCTCAACAAATTCCTGGTGTGAGAGAAATTCAAGATGCTCTCCTTTGGAATATTGCTGCACTACCTCCAACAGGGAGATTAGCTATGCTCGTTGGACCTAAAGGATGGTTATACCCACATTCTTATCCATCCCAGTCACTGACAGTACCTCAGGTTTATGGTCGAGGGCAAACACTACCAGTACAGAGTACTTCCCTTCAGCAAATTATAGTCTCAAAAATGCTTGTATGCAAATGCTAGAAGTCTAAAAAATAAGATGGGAGAATATATAGCACTAAATGAGAGGTTAGATATGATTGATATCTCAGAGACATGGTGGAAGGAGGACAGCCAGTGGGACTCTGATACCTGGGTGCAAACTATATCATAATGATAGAACAGATCAAGTTGGTGGAGGGGTTGCACCCTGTTAGAGAGGGCATTGAATCACAAAGGATTAAAGTTTTGCAGGAAACAAACTTCACTGTAGAATCTCTATGGATTGAAATTCCATGTAAAAAGGGGAAGGGGAAGGGGAAGGTGATGGCAGTGGGGGTGTACTATCGAACACCTGGCCAGAATGAACAAATGGATGATGAAATGTTCAAAGAAATCAGGAAAGCTAACAAAAGTTACAGCACAGTAGTAGTAATGGGTGATTTCAATTACCCCAGTTTCGACTGGATCAGTGTCACAGCAGGACATGCTAGGGAGATAGTTTCTGGATGAAAAAACTGACTGCTGCTTGGAGCAGCTGTTTCTTGAACCGAACAGAGGGGAAGCCATTTTGGACCTAGTCCTTAGTGGAGCATAAAAGCTGGTGCAAGAGCTAAGAGTGTTGGGGCCACTTGGCAATAGTGATCATAGCATGATTGCGTTTGATTTAATAAATAGAGGAAGGATGTTAAGGAAATCCACAGTACTACCTTTTAACTTTCAAAAGGGAGACTATGATAAAAGAGGAAAATAGTTAAGAAAAAATTAAAAGGAGCAATTGCAAAGTTTAAAGATTTACATCAAGCATGGGGTTTTAAAAACACTATCTTTGAAGCTCAGATCAGCTGTATTCCACTCTTTCAGAAAAGTGGAAGGAAGTCCAAAAAACTGCCAGCATTGTTTAAAGGTGAAGTCAGAGAGACTGCTGTAGCCAAAAAAACATCTTTCAGGAAATGGAAAAAGGAGCCAAATGAGGAAAACTCGAAACATAATTACTGGCAAGTTAGATGCAAGGCATTGATAAGGCAGGCAAAGAGAATTTGAGAAGAAGCTTGCTGTGGAAGCAAAAACGCATAATAAAGACTCTTTCAAGTACATTGGTAGCAAAAAAAAAACCTGTGATAGTCGGACCATTAGATGATAGAGGGGTAAAAGGGCATTAAGAGGGGACACGACTATAGTGGAGAGGCTGAATAAATTAGTTGCTTTGGTCTTTACTGAGGAAGATGTGGGGATCTTACCCATGACTGAAATGGTATTCAAAGGTGATGCCACAGAAGATTTGAAAGAAATATTGATATACTGGGAAGATGTATTACAACTATTTGATAAACTGAAGAGTAGCAAATCACCTGGACCGGATGGTATACATCAGAGGGTGTTTTTAAAGAACTGAAATATGAGATTGATATCATTAAAATCATCTGTAATACCTGAAGATTGGAGGATGGCCACTGTAACGTCAATTTTTAAAAAGCTGTTCCAGGGTGATCCGGGAAACTACAGATCGGTCAGACTGACGTCAGTACCAGGAAAAATGGTAGAAACCATTATAAAGAACAAAATTACTGAACATGTAAGATAGTTATGGCTTAAAGGGAGACAGCCAACATGGCTTTAGCCAAGGAAGGTCTTGTCTTAAGAATCTGTTATGGTTTTTTGAAGGTGTGAATAAGCAGGTAGACAAAGGCGAGTAGGATAGTGTATCTGGATTTTCAGAAAGCCTTTCACAAGGTCTCCCAAGAGGGACTCGCGGCAAAATTAAAAAGTCATGGGATAGGAGGCTGTGGACTTTAGTGGATTAGGAACTGGTTAAAAGATAGAAAGCAGAGGGTAGGGCTAAATGGCCAATTTTTCCAATGGAGAAAGGTGAATAGTGGAGTACTCCAGGGATCTGTACTGGGTCTGATGCTTACAAAGATATTCGTAAATGACCTTGAAATGGGAATAACGAGTGAGGTAATCAAATTTGCAGATGACACAAAATTACACAGGTACACTAAAAAAAAAATTTTTTTAAACTGCCTCTGTTTCGATTGATTTTTACGTTTTTTGGTGCGCTGAATCCAAATCTGGTAACCAATTTGCTCCATCACGTACAGATTTTTTGCTACATTGGGTTAGCAGTTTGAGGTGAACGTTTCAGATTGAGTGCAATCGAGATAAAAGTTTCTTGGATGAATTCTTTATACTAATTGTTTAGTAGTTATTCAAATAAGAATAAAGAAAATTGTAACAAGGCAGCACATAAGAATAGAGTAATGTCAACAAAACACACTGTGATGGTAGCAAAATTGTCTGCACTTAAAACAGCCACATACATGTGCACAAACATTGAGCATATAAGAGCGAGGTTAGACACAAAGCAAAGCAAAGAAATGTGCAAAAAATGTTGTACAGGTATGTATGTAAGAATAGAAAACGCAAACCGCACCATTGCAATACATGAAGACAAACACCCGATGGTGTGAAAATAAAATTCTAATAAATGAGATCCGACACTGTGGTAATAACTAGCAAATTTTTATTTCAAAGTTTAGTAAAAACACGATATTTGTCAACACAGTTTAGATTTTAAAGTCATTCTTGGGTCAATCAATCTCCTGGTGGGCCCGTTTCTTCTTCCCCCGAATGCTTCTCTTGGTGCGCTGCTTGATGTATTTTTTATCTGGGGTTTCCCGCAGCAGCAACCAGCAGAAATCAGCCATCATAGTGGTGTTCCATCTTCCTTGGTACCTTCTCTCTGCGTCCTTGATGTCCTGGTGAAACCTTTCACCTTGTTCTTCACTGTACGCCTCCACGTTTTCGGGAAAGTAGTTCACATGGGAGTGCAAGAAATGGACTTTCAGGCTCATGTTACAGCCTTGTTCTTTGAAGGCATTGAGCATCCTGGCAACAATATCCTTATAGTTCTCATCCCGCCTGTTCCCCAAGAATTTGAGAACAACATCCTTGAAGGAATCCCAGGCTTCTTTTTCCTTCTCAGACATCGTTTCAGCGAATGCTCCATCTGAAATGAGTTTCCTTATATCAGGGCCAACAAACACTCCTTCCTTTAGCTTTGATTCAGAAAGTCGGGGGAACTTTGAGCAAAGGTACCGAAAGCACTCACCATCTTTTGGAAGGGACTTGATGAATTGCTTAATGAGACCCAACTTAATGTGGAGAGGTGGTAATAGAATTTTATCACGAGGTACCAAGCTCTCATGAACATTTTTCTCACCGGGTCTCAAATACTCCCGAATTGGCCAGTCTTTTTTCCCCCAGTGTAGGTTGCGGGCCCGGCTATCCCACAAGCAAAGGAAGCAGGGATATTTGTTGAAACCGGATTGCTGCCCTAATAGCATGGATAGAATTTTAAAGTCTCCACAAATCATCCACTTATGCTCATCATAACGAATCTTCTGAAGAATCAGGGCCAAATTCTCGTATTTTTCTTGGAGAATAACAGAGTGAGCAATAGGAACTGAAGCGAATGTGTTGCCATTATGAAGAACAACACCTTTTATGCTGTCTTGACGAATCAATGAACAGCCGCCATTCAGCAGGATCATACTTGAGTTTAAACTTTTCCATCACTCCGTATATATCGTTGCAAAATACCAAATCTTCCTCTTTGCTGAAATACTTCAAAAATTGTGTCTCGCGGTTGCGGTACCAATAAAAAGTTGTTCCTGGTGACAGTAGATTTTTCTGTTTAAGCCGAGAACCTAGCAGTTGGGCAGCATCTTTTGGGAGTCCTAAATCCCGGACTAAATCATTCAATTCAGCTTGAGAGAAAAGTTCAGGTTTCGGATCTGGTTCAGTTTCAAACTCGGAAGTACTGGACTCATCGGGAAAAGCCATCTGATGAGTCTCATCATGATCAGAACCCGTCCACACATGATCCAAAGATTTTGGTTGTTCAGGCACAGGTACTTCGTTGCTGTGAGGCATAGGCCTAATTGCTGAGGGAAGGTTGGGGTAACTTATTACGTTCTTATTTTTTAAGTTGTATCCCTTCACAATGCAAGAGCAAAAATAGCAGTCACTGCTGTGGTCTCTTTGTTCACGCCACATCATAGGTATTCCGAAACGAAATAATTGGTTTTTACCTTTCATCCATAAGCGTAGATCTTCCTCACATGTCTTGCACACTTTGTGAGGAGCCCACGGTTTGTCTTGATCGCCTAACTTCAAACCGAAATAGGCGAAATATACTTTTTTAATAAATGCAGAAATGTTCCTCTGCCGCTTTTTCATGGTATATTCCCCACAAATAAAACAAAAACTGTCCGGAGAGTTGACGCAACCTCTGGCTCTGTGAGCCATCACAAATACACAGCACTGCAAACTACAACTGTAGTGAACCACTTCGGAATAAAGCTGGATTACGACTGAGCAAACAAAAGGTAATAATGAACTTGCAAGAAACTGAAATTTGACAGGAACGTTCATGTCGCAACCACCGTGTTTGAGCGAGCGAACGAGGCGAGGCGAACAGGAAAGAACATGCGCCAGCGCGAGTACTGGATTTAGCCCCCCGCCTCCCAATTGTCCTGTTAATGTATAAAATGAATACAAAACACTCTAAAATATCATGAGGGAGTGTTTCTAGTTAGTTAACCATTACAACCTCTATTTTGGGCCAAGAAAATAAACTGCAGTCGGCTAAAAAGAAATTATGTGAACATTCCTTATATGGGTAAGAAATCTAATTTTGCAAGAAAACGTGACGTGATGGAACATTTTGGCTATTTTTCCTGGATTCAGCACCCCAAAATCTATAGGAATCAGTTGCAAAACTGGAGGCAGTTTTTTGGTAGTGTACCTGTGTTATTCAAAGTTGTTACAAACCCATGAGGATTGTAAAAAATTGCAAGAGGATCTTGATAAACTGGAAGACTGGGCATCAAATGACAGATGAAATTTAATGTGGACAAGTGCAAAGTTAGGCACCTAGGAAAGAACTACCCAAACTATGGTTGCACGATGCAAGATTCCATATTAGGAACCACCACCCAAGAAAAAGATTTAGGAGTCATCGTGGATAACATGTTTAACCCTCCGTCCAGTGTGCAGTGGTGGCCAAGAAAGCAAATAGAATGCTAGGAATCATAAGGAAAGTAATGGAGAATAAAACAGACTATTATAATGCTTCTGTATTGTTCCACGGTATGATTGCACCTTGAATATTGTGTGCAGTTCTGGTCGCCGTATCTTAAAAAGGATATAACATTATTAGAAAAGGTACAGAGAAGAGCCACCAAAATGGTAGAGACGATGGAAGGATACCCCTATGAAGAGAGGCTAAAAAGGTTAGGGCTCTTCAACCTGGAAAAGAGACAGCTGAGGGGAGTTATGATAGAATTTTATAAATTAATGAATGGAGTGAAACAGGTAAACGTAGGTAGTTTACCCCATCAAAATATAGAAAGACTAGGGGACGTGCAATGAAGTTGCAGTGTAACCTATTTAGAAACATAGAAAAATGGCGACAGAAAAAGACCACATGGCCTATCTAGTCTGTCCTTCCATATCAACAACTACAACAGTCCCCTTTTAGAGATCCTCTGTGTTTGTCCCATGCTTTTTTGAATTCAGACACTGTCCTTATCTCTACCACCTCCACTGGGAGACTATTCCACGGATCCACCACTCTGTCCGTAAAGAAATATTTCCGAATATCACTCCTGAATCTATCCCCTTTCACTCTCATCCCATGTCTATCATGTCTCCTCATAGCAGAACTTGCTTTCAATCGAAAGAGGCTCTCCCCCCGTGCAGTTATGCCACAGAGGTATTTAAACATCTCAATCAAATCACCTCTATCCCGGCTATCCTCTAAGGCAGGGGTCTCAAACTCAAATTGCTTTGAGGGCCAAATGAGGACTTGTAAAGTAACCCGGGGGCCGCATAAGACGCGGGGCCTCATTTGCATAAGGGGCCTCATTTGCATAAATATTTGCATAATGTTACCATACACTAACTTTTAGTAAACATGCCTCTTTAATGAGTATGGATAAAGAAAGACTAAAAGATTTAGAAACAAGAAGACAATAATTAAACTGGGAACCCCAAAAGCCAAACTTGGAATGTACAACAACACTGTAGAAATAAAACTATAAATTAATTTCCTCTTGTACTAAACAAAGCGCAAACATTAATGATGCACATTTCCCAGAGCTGACATATTCCAGTTAATAAATTCAAAATAGAGATTTTTCTACCTTTTGTGCATTTTTTTCAGTTGCAATTGTTCCAGCCACTTTCTTCTGGTTTCTTCATGTCTTCTGCTAACTGTCCATCGTCTGCTGTCCATTTGCCCTTTCTTCTCTCCTAGTTTTTTTTCCATTCTCTCTCTACATCTGCTTTAACATACTAATCTTTCTCCTTTTTCTCTTTCCTCATTCCTATTTCATCCACTCAAATTTTACCCCTCCATCCTCAATCCCCACTTACTCTCCCAATACCTGGCCAATTGTAGATTTGTCTTCTCTCCCAGACAAAATATTTTTCCCCTCTCCATTTCACTTTCCCAGCTCCATCCCATTCTAATCCTCCCCCAACATCAGCTCCCTTCTAGTTCCAGCCCCACCCAGCATCCGCTCCCTTCTAGTCCCCCCATTAGTCCATTTCCAGTCCTATCCTAGCCTCACCATCAGCCCATTTCCAATCCTAGCCCCCCATCAGCCCATTTCCAATCCTAGCTCCCTCCCCTCACAGCCCATTTCCATTCCAAGCCCCCCTCCCCATCAGCCATTTGCAGTTCAAGCCCCCCTTCCACTCAGCCCATTTCCAGTCCTAGCAACCCCCCCCAGCCCATTACCAGTCCTAGACCCCCCATAGCCCATTACCAGTCCTAACCTCCCCATAGCGCACTTCCAGTTTTACCCCCCCATCACCCCATTTTCAGTCTTAACCCCCCCTGCCAATAGCCCACTTCCAGCCCTAACCCCCATTACCCCATTTCAGTCAGCCCCTCCATAGCTCATTACCAGTCCTAACTCCCCCCATCAGCCCACCTCCAGTCCTTCCTAACCCCCACCTGCCCATTTCCAGTCCTAGCCCCCACCATAGCCCATTACCAGTCATAACCCCCCTGCCAATAGCCCATCTCCAGTCATAACCCCCCCTGCCAATAGCCCATCTCCAGTCATAACCTCCCCCCCTGCCAATAGCCCATTTCCAGTCATAACCCCCCCCCCCTGCCAATAGCCCATTTCCAGTCCTACACCCCCCCCCAGGTAAATTTAAAAAAAACCTGGCTTCTGCTGCTGAAGCAGAAAATCAGCTGTCCCGCGGCCCCTTCCCCTCTGCGCGGAGAGCCCTGAGTGTGCTTCATCTGCGGCATGCTTTTTAAGCCGCGAAGAGAGTATTTCCCTCTCGTGCGGCTTAAACCTAGTCACTTTTCAAGCCTCGCGAGAGGGAAATACTCTCTTCGCGGCTTGAAAAGCACCCGCTGATGGAGCACTCTCGGGGATCTCCGGGCAGAGAGGAAGGGGCCGCAGGACAGCTGATTTTGCTGCTTGAGCAGCAGAAGCCATTTTTTTTTTTTTTAAAAATTGACCGTCGATTCTGCCGTTGCCACGGCGGCAACGGCAGCAGCAGCAGAAGCCGTCGCGGGCCGCACAACGTTCTCTCGCGGGCCGCGTGTTTGAGACCCCTGCTCTAAGGTGTACATATTAAGATCCTTAAGTCCGTCCTCATATGCTTTATAATGAAGACCACTAACCATTTTAGTAGCCACCCTCTGTACTGACTCCATCTTGTTTATATCCTTTTGAAGGTGTGGTCTCCAGAATTGCACACAATACTCAAATGAGGTTGCACCAAAGACTTATACAGAGGCACTATCACCTCCTTTTTTCTGCTAGCCATTCCTCTCCCTATGCACCCAAGCATCCTTCTAGCTTTCGCTGTCGCCTTTTCTACCTGTTTAGCTACTTTTAGATCATCAGACACAACCACGCCTAGGTCCCGCTCTTCTTTAGTGGACAAAAGTACTTCACCCCCTATACTATATTGCTCCCTTGGATTGCTGCAGCCCAAATGCATGACCTTTCATGTTTTAACGTTAAATCCCAGCTGCCAAATTCTAGACCATTCTTCAAGCTTAACTAGATTCCCTCCTCATGTTATCTACACCTTCCTGGGTGTCTATTCTATTGCAGATTTTGGTATCATCCACAATTTTATTTATTTATTTAGCTGCATTTATATCCCGCTTTTCACCGGGTCAAAGCGGTTGGGGGATACATTTAACACGAGGGGATGTGAGACACATACACTAATACTTACAGGGAACATGGGCAATGGAGGGTTAAGTGGCTTGCCCAAGACCACAAGGAGCACCTGCGGGACTAGAAACCCCAGTCCTTCCGGCCCAAGGTTGCTGTCCTCTAGTGGGATTTGAACCACTGTCCTTCCGGCCTGTAGTACCTTGCCCCAACCACTAGGCCACTCCTCCCTTGCCAAAGTGGCAAATCTTACCCGACAGCCCTTCAGCTATATCACTAACAAAGATGTTAAAAAGAATCGGACCAAGAACAGATCCCTGGGGCACACCACTGGTAACTTCCTTCTCATCGGACAAAAGCGGAAGTAAGGATGACGTTGAAAACTATAGGCCAGTTAGTCTGACTTCTGTGGTGAGTAAATTATTGGAAACACTGCTAAAAGGGAGAATAGTGAGGTTTCTGGAGTCAATGGATTGCAGGATTGAAGGCTGCATGGGCTCACCAGAGGCAGGTCTTGTCAGACAAATCTGATTGATTTCTTTGGGTGACCAGGGTTTTGGACCAAGGGAGAGCCCTAGATGTGTATTTAGATTTCAGTAAAGCCTTTGACACCATTCCTCACACCTACTGAGCACCCTAGGGATGGACCCCAAAGTTATTACTTGGGTTAGAAATTGGTTGAGTGGGAGGCGACAAAGAGTACAGGTAAATGGAGCTGACTCTGAGGAGAAGGAAATTACCAGTGGTGTGCCCCAGGGATCTGTCCTTGGTCCAGTTCTTTTTAACATCTTTGTTAGTGATATAGCGGAAGGGCTGTTGGGTAAAGTTTGCCTCTTTGCAGATACCACCAAAATCTGCAATAGAGTAGACACCCAGTAAGTTGAATATAACATGAGGAGGGATCTAGCTAAGCTTGAAGAATGGTCTAGAATTTGGCAGCTGGGATTTAATGTTAAAAAATACAAGGTCATGCATTTGGGCTGCTGCAATCCAAGTGAGCGATATAATATAGAGGGTGAAGTACTTTTGTCCACTAAAGAAGAGCAGAACCTAGGCGTGGTTGTGTCTGATGATCTAAAAGTAGCTAAACATAAATGCACAAGGGGAGAGCCTCTTCGAATTGAAAGCAAGTTCTGCTATGAGAGGACATGGGATGAGGGTGAAAGGGGATAGATTCAGGAGTGATATGCGGAAATATTTCTTTCCGGAAAGAGTGGTGGATCCATGGAATAGTCTCCCAGTGGAGGTGGTAGAGATGAGGACAGTATCTGAATTAAAAAAGCATGGGACAAACACAGAAGATCTCTAAAGGAAAAAAGGGGACTGTTGTAGTTGTTGATATGGAAAGACGGACTAGATAGGCCATGTGGTCTCTTTCTGTCGTCATTTTTCTATGTTTCTCTGTTTCTAATTTGGCAGCTGAGATTTAATGCTAAAAAAATGCAGGGTCATGCATTTGGGCTGCAAAACTCCAAGAGAACGGTACAGGGTAGGGAGTGAAGTACTGTCCACAAAAGAAGAGCAGGATGCTCAGGTCACTGCGGTTACCAGACGGACTACCATTCCCTTGGAAGGCGGATTGAACTTAAGGAATGTTCTGGGCTGCAAGGTCAATTCCTTACTGAAGAGCCAGGCTGCAGCTATTTTACAGCTGAGGTATGTACCAGCTTGATGTCTTGAGCCTTGCTCCAGTGGATTCAATCTCTTCTGCTTGATGCTATTTCTCTCTTGAAGTCTGCTGTGGCCTTCCTTTCTGATGTAATGTATGACCGTCAATACAAAAGGGGAAGGCCAGCAATGAATTGGTTCGATACAATAACAGTATTTATTTATTTATTTAGACAGTTTTTGTATACCGCCTTATCCTTCAATCAAAGCGGTCACAACACAATTGGGGGATACATTTAACATGTGGGGATATGAGACACATACACTAATACTTACAGGGAACATGGGCAATGGAGGGTTAAGTGGCTTGCCCAAGACCACAAGCAGCATCTGTGGGACTAGAAACCCCAGTCCTTCCGGCCCAAGGTTACTGTCCTCTAGTGGGATTTGAACCCCCGACCTTCCGGCCAGAAGTACCTTGCCTCAACCACTAGGCTACTCCTCAGTAGCTTTGGGTGCTACTCTATCAACAATGAGCCGCCTGACTGAAGACCAAACACAGTTTAGGTCAACTATCCAGAGGCTCGCTGTGAGTCGACACAGACTTGACAGCACTTAAAAACGACGAAGACAACAGCATGACCTGATATGTTTGGCGACCAGGGATGCTGCCCTGAAGACTGTCACAGCATTGAATTTGGCTCCTTCAATGGGCGACGGATACATCCTCCACAGCCCAGTTGACTCAACTGCCCTTTAAAGGGAAACCCTTGTTTGGAACCAATTTGGAGAAACTGGTGAAGGGCCTAGGTGAGACAAAACCTTACCACCTCCCGGAATACAGGTCCAGAGGGCTGTGAAGAGGGTCGGTGCTCCTATCTCGTCAGCCTCCACCTGACCACCAAGGGTATACCAGCTGGATTCACAGGGTCTCTGGACTATCATCACTACTGACCAGGGAAACCTTTCTTCCCCTCTGCTTCAGGACCTTGGGTTCGTTCTTGGCTCTTTCGTGGAGCACATGGATCCAGGATTCGGCCCCTCCTATTCCCTGGTGCCTCTGGTGGGCAGTGGCTTTGCCTCCTATTTCAGGAATGGACCCAGGTTACTGAGGGTGCTAGACATCATTCAATTCAGCTATGTCCTGGAATGCAAGAGCTGATTCCCAATGCCTTCATTTCCCTTGTGGGGGACCACCTTGGACAAGTTGCTTCACTTAAAGGCGCTGGTGCCCATCCCCCTAGACGAGCTGGCAGGGGCAGTTACTCCTCCTTCGTGGTGTCAAAGGAGGATGGTTCCTTCCAGCCCATCCTATACGCACTTTCGTATCCATGGAAACTTTGCACTCTATGATTTGAGCAGTGTGCGGAGGATAATTCTTGACTTTTCTGGATTTGGCCGAGGCATGTTTTCGTATCCTGATCTGGGCAGATCAACAGAATTATCTGTTTTGCTGTGCTTGGCTCTCGCTATCAGCTTGCTGTCCTTTCTTTTGGACTGTCCACCACCCCATAGACATTCTCAAAGGTCATGGTGGTGGCAGCTGCGGTGCCAAGAGGATCTGTATCTATCCCTACATGGACAACTTGCTTATCTGAGCCCATTCCTGTCAGAAGTATCTTGGGTGGTGTCCTTTGTGGGAAGCCTTATTTGGGTGATCGATCAGGAAAAGAGCCAGCTTTTGCCTTCCCAGTTCTTGAAGTTTCTGGGAGCATGTTTGCACACTTGACTGGGCAGAGTTTTCCTGCCAGAGGAGAAAGTCAGAAGACTGAATTGCCTGGCGATGTTCTGTGTACAGTAGGCCCCCAGAGTCTGGGATTATCTTTAGCTCCTTGGATTGATGGCGACAACCATAGAGATGGTCCCATGGGTGCATGCTCACATGATTCAATAATCCCAGAGTTCTCAGGAGTTCGAGTGCA
Organism: Ichthyophis bannanicus; assembly: GCA_033557465.1. Taxonomy (NCBI): domain Eukaryota; kingdom Metazoa; phylum Chordata; class Amphibia; order Gymnophiona; family Ichthyophiidae; genus Ichthyophis; species Ichthyophis bannanicus. The sequence goes on from CM066037.1 coordinate 152,872,128, forward strand.
GGATTCCACTCACAGTGAGGGTGAGAGCCAGCCTGCAGTGGTGGTGGCGACCCTGTCACCTGAGGAGGGGTGTACTGCTGGACGATGTCTCCTGAATCCTCCTGATGACAAATGCCAGTCTAGGGCTGAGGAGCTCAGTGCCAAAACCGTACGGCCCAGGGCTGTTGGAACCTCAAGTAAAGCAGTGTGGTCCATCAACTGCCTCAAGGCGAGGGCCATCAGGTTGGCTACTCTTTATTTCCGGCCCTTGGTCGAGGGTGGGGGGGGAGACGGTTCGAGTGTTTTCAGACAATGCCACAGCGGGGGGCTTATGTCAGTTGGCAGGGCAGCATAAGCACCAGAGTGGCCCTGGAGATGGATCTCCTGTTTGCCTCAGGAGAGAAGAACCTCCTAGCCTTGTCAGCTCAGCACATTGCCAGAATGAACAACGTGGAAGCGGACTTCCTCAACTGGCACTCTCTGGATCCCAGTGAGTGGGAGTTGTCAAAAGGCTTTTCAGTTGATTCTGTGTCTCTGGGGTCATCCCAAAATCAATCTGATGGTGACCAATCCATTGTCAAAGTATGCCTCCTCTTCAGTCACCTCACAGAGATGAGGTTAGAGGGCATTGATGCCCTGACCCAGCCTTGGCTCAGTCAATGGCTATTGTATATGTTTCCTCCATGGCCCTTGGTGGGGCATGTGATTTGGCGTATAGAGTGCAGCCCAGGCAGGGTTATCTGTCTCGGAGGCTATTGCAGCAGGGACAGATCATCCTAGATGATCCGGCTCCCTTCTCGCTTATGGCATGGCTTTTGAAAGGAGGTTGCTAGTGTGTAAGGGCTACTCTCTAGCAGTAATCTCTACTAGACTTTGTGCCCAGAGGAGGTCTACCAAGCTAGCATATGTACAGATATGGTGCCTCTGAGTGCTGGTGCGGTGCGCAGCACTTGACTCCTGAGGCGGCCAAGGTGTCCTGCCTGTTGGCCTTTCTGCAGGATGGCCTAGAGAAGGGTCTCTCACTTAGCTCCCTGAAGGTTCAGGTGGCAGCTTTAGCCTATTTCCATGGTCCAGTGGCAGGGAAGTCCTTGGTCTTACACCCGGACATCTCATGTTTTCTCCAAGGGGTTCGATGTCTGTGTCCTTCCCTTTGGTCTGTGATCTCTCTGGTGCTCATTGCCTTGATGACAGCCCTCTTTGAGCCAGTGAAGTGCGCTACCCTGAAGAATTTGACGCTAAATCCTGTCTTGGTCGCGATTTGTTCTGCAAGGTGGATCTCCGAACTACAGACTCTCTGTCCTGCCAAGATCCTTATCTGTCCTTTTCGACTGAGGCCGTTTCCATTTGGCCTGTACCTTCTTTTTTGCCTAAAATGCTGTTTCCCTTTCGTGTGAACTAGGTGGTTTGCCTGCCCTTTTTCTAAGGAGTAGTGTCAGGGGAAGGATAAGGATCTTCACCTTGTGGATGTCTGGAGGGTGCTTCTCCAGTACTTGCAGGTTACGAATTCTTTTCATAAATCAGATCATTTTTTGTGCTGTTTGCTGGCCCGTGCAAAGGTGAAGTGGTGGCCAAGCTGACTTTGGGGTGCTGCACTAAGGAGGCTATTGCCTCTGCATATTGTTACGGAACCAGCCAATTCCGTAGAGTTTGCACACCCATCCTACCTGAGCGGAAGCATCTTCATGGACAGAGCGGAGCTCGGTAGCCCCTGCAGACATTTGTCGGGCAGCAAGGTGGGCATCACTTTCCACTTTTGTCAAGCATTACTGCTTGGATGTCCACGTGCAGGCTTGCAAGCTGCTGTGTCGTCTTCTCGCCTAGTGGTAGGGTAGCTTTGATACATCCCATTTGTCTGGACTGGTCTAGCAGGACGATATGGAAGGTGACATTTAACTTACCAGATAATGTCCTTTCCTTGAGTCCTGCTAAACCAGTCCAGGTCCCACCCTTGTAGCTGTTTTTGCTCTGTTCTGCTGCTGCAGTACCCTTGGGTCCGCCATGATTCTATATTTGGCTTTGCAGGCTCATCTTCTACTGACAGCCTTCTCTTTCTATCTTCCAGGACATCGTTTTCTACTTTTGCTTACTCATTGTTGCCCACATTGTAGTTCTGTAAGGCTTGCACTGTCTCCTATTTGCTTTGGGCCACACACTGAAGGTATGTGATGTCATTGAAACCAGGGCTTTTCACTGTTTGTTTGTCTCCATCAATCTGCTGGTAGGAAAAAACAATCCACTGGTCTAGCAGAACTCAAGGAAAGGACGTTATGGTAAGTAAAACATCACCTTTTTGGAGATATGGGCTTCACTCTGGAGTAACAACTAAACAACTAAAAATATAGGCATAATCAAAATGTTTCTTTGCTGGGCTGCTTAATAGAGATTTGAGTTGCTGTTTGTTATACTGTTGTACTAGTTATGGAAACTGAGGTTATTACTGGAAATACTAAAAGTGGTCTCTGCTGCATATTGTGATCAATGTATGATGATTGTAGTTATGGTAAGGTAGTTATGGTTTATTTTTCTGCTAGGAGATGTATTCTAGAGTATGTGTAATGTGTGTACTTTACATGCATGTAACTCACCTGGGGCTACCAATGAAAAAGGCTTGAGTTGGAAACATAGAAAGCGACGGCAGATAAGACCATATGTCTAAGTTCTATAATCCGTTTCTTTCCTTCAGAGATCTTTTTATTTGTTCCATGTTTTTTGCATTCAGATACACTTCTTGTCTCCACTACCTCCATTGGGGAGGCTGTTCCACATATCCACTATATTTCCTTAAAGAAATATTTCCTCCGATTACTCCCAAGTCTATACCCTTTTACCAAAATCCCTTCCTCCTCCCTTCCCTTTTCATATAGGATGTTTAAGTTCTGGGAGATAGTGCTCTTTTGGTATGGCAAGTTAGTTGCATAGGCTCAGAGTGCATTTTATGCAGGGTTTTGTATTTCTTCACAAAGTATCTAGTAATGAAGATAGCTTGTATCAGCAAAATTCAAAAAACATTTTCCTATGGTGAGTAATAACAAACATACTTTTCAGTCATTGCAGTGTGGGCTTAATTTCTGGGGGAACAGCCTGGAATGCAGTTCCATCACTTTTTTAAAGATTCCAGCTAGGCACTCGCTTCCAGGCAGCCTGCAGGGAAGGGGGGGGTTGATCCTGGAGCACAGCAGAGAATGGTCACTATTCCCTAATCCATTCCCTCTTGCTGAACTTACCCCAGGTTTATCTGCTCCCTACCACAGCTCTACAGTTACCCTCTTCCTTTTTGTCTACAAATTAAGACCTCCATATATCTCTAAAGTTAAGCCAACTATTTCTACAGGCCAGCTACATGGATAAATTAGTCCATTCATTGGTTGAATTTCTTTTGATTTCTGTTTCAGGTATCTTTAGATCCTTGTTTCTGAATGGATAAATTTTAGCACCTGCCAGCCCAAAATCCTACTTTTTTTTATATAACCAAATTTTGACCATATGGTGACTTACATGACCAGAATTTGGCCATATATCCCCAATATTTTTTAATGCCCTTTTGTGGTTAGTGCTGTCACTATCACATAAGGACTTTTGAATAGTGGGCTGATGATGTTAAATCATAGATTTTTCAGGAAGTGTTGTAGTGGGCTATAATGAGTTTTTAATTATCAAAATCTCAGAGGGGAGCCATGGGCCTGAAAATTTTTTGGAAGGGTGTATAGCTTACCTAGGGTTCCTCCTAATACCCTAGTTTAGGTTCTGTCCATAGTATAAGGCTCCTAATACTATTCTGATACCAGCCCCCACAGCCCAAAGGGTAGAAGTCACTTCCTGCCACTCTTATTAGTCTGTATAGGCCAGAAAAAGGTAGCCGTGCTTATGTTGGCCCCTTTTGGGCCAGAAGGAAAACATGGTATATAGCTATCCTATTGGTCGGCAGTGAGGAAGAAAACTGTAGCAGGAGGCTGGCAGTATCAGATGAATTAGGGATGGGGGAGGAAGCTGGGTAGGAAAAGGTGTCAAGGGAGCCCATATACAAAGTTTGCCAGGGCCACTTAAGTGTGTAAAGCAGCCCTAATACAGTTCAGGGAAGCATTGCTAGACATTTGAAACATGTTTCTTGTCTTTTTATTATTTTATATTTACTGTATAATGCATAAAATAGTGTCAAGCATCAAACTCAACCTTGAGAAAGAAAATCTGAAAGGTGGTCATAAAAACCTAACATGCAGTTTGTGCCTTTGAGTCAATGCTGACTCCTGGAATAATAATCCAATTCATCACAAGTCCCCCACAAGGGGGACTTAAAATTCTGGTTATGCCATATGCATTTAGCAGGAAAGCTAACAAAAAGAATGCACCCAAGGTTACTGCTTTTACATGCATTTCCAGAAACCTTTCTTTCCTGATCGTCTCTCCGGGCCAGTACAGGAACAAGTGGGTTGTCAACCTTCTCCAGCAACTGAGGACTGAAATCTTAAAACTTTGAAGATCTGGCATCTGGCTCCCTCTGCTGGCCACTGTCAGTCTTTTCAACCTCTATCGTGTGGAGCTCCCTATCTGCGATTTTCGGAGGACGGAGTTCTGTTGCGGATGGTTCCCTCTTTTATTCAGACAGTAGTGTCTACCTTCCATGTCAATCAATCTATCGCTCTCCCCATTTTTTGGGATGGGGAAATCTTCCCATTAACAACGTACTCAGGGAGCTGGATTTGGGCAGATTGCTACGGAGTTTCCTTCGGAGGACTAATTCTTTCCAGAGGTCGGACCGGTTGTTTGTCCTTTTTGCCTGGCCTAGAAAGGACGAAGCAGCATCTTCGTCGTCTATTGCGCGTTAGGTGACGCAGGCGTTCGGGATGTCAAATCAGAACGCGGGGTAGTTGCCTCCGGTAGATCTTCTTGCTCATTCTACGCGCAGCCAAGCAACGTCTTGGGCGGAATATGCTTGGGCATTGCCGGTAGACATTTGTCGGGCGGCCTCGTGGTCGTCGCTTCACACGTTTGCGGAACTTTACAGGCTAGATGTCTTGGCCAAGGGAGATGCCTGTGTGGGGGCGTCAGCCGTCATAGCGGGCCTGTCGGGTCCCTCCCGTGGTTAGATACTGCTCTGGTACTTCCCACTTGTTCCTGGACTGGCCCGGAGAGACGGTCAGGAAACAGAAATTAGACCTTACCTGCTAATTGTCTTTCCTGGAGATCTCTCCGGGCCAGTCCAGGACCCACCCATGTTTTTTGTCAGATTTCAGTGTGGCGTGGGGGGGCCTAAGAATTCTATGTTGGTGGCGGTGGAGTCTGCGTCCTTGTTTCTACAGAGTTGTTTTGGTTCTCCTTCAGGGTTTGCCTTTTAGCTCGTTTGTTCTTGGCAAAAAAAAAAAAAGAATGAGGCTTTGTGGCTTTTAAGTCACGTCAAAGCAGAGCTGATGCGGTTCAGTAGATCCTATCAGCATCACAAGAGGGTACCACTGTTTGTTAATTTCACTCTTTTTTGTCTTCTTTTCTTTTGGATTAATGGAGGATGTTCATCTGCTTTGTTAAGGTTAGACTGACAGTGGCCAGCAGAGGGAGCCAGATGCCAGATCTTCAAAGTTTTAAGATTTCAGTCCTCAGTTGCTGGAGAAGGTTGACAACCCACTTGTTCCTGGACTGGCCCGGAGAGATCTCCAGGAAAAAGAATTAGCAGGTAAGGTCTAATTTCTGTTTTTTGGCTTCTATTTGATGACACAAATCAGGAAAAATTTGAACTCTGACCCATAAACTCGGTAAACTGATTCGTAAAATATGCCTTCAGAACCATAGTCCAAGCATTAATCACACCTCATTTCGATTTTTGTAATAGCATACTGCAAGGCACATCTAAAAAAAACTTAAACATACTCGAAATGGCTCAAAATGTCACCGCCCGTATAATAGTGAAAGCCAGACTATCTGATCACATTATTCCTATATTGTACATCCTCCACTGGCTCCTGGTCGCCAGTAGAATAAATATAAATTCATACTGACCATGTTTAAACTAATCAACAATATAGCACCTTCTCATCTTTCAATTTTGATCCAAACGCCCCCTGAAAACAGAACTAAAAGACTGAAGAGCGTTAATATTCTTTTAGTCCCTACCTCTATTCGAAAAACTAAACAAATAAGTAAGTAACAGTACGTTTTCATTTGTTGCACCTGCTCAATGGAATGCCCTCCCGGAAAGTCTGAGAGAAATTAAAGACCTCCAAGTTTTCCGAAAGGAATTAAAAACTTATCTGTTCATCCAATGTTTCCATAACCCTAATTTCACTCCTGATCAAATCCCACTAACCAACTTGACCCCTGCACCACGTAACTTTAGTTACACACCAAACCAACCATGATCCCCACACTTACACACTGTTTCATTTCACTTGCCATTACTGAAACCTCTGCGCCTACAATAAAAATGAAAGATTTATGATTGTAAATAGTTCTTATGTTAACTGTTTATTGTAAATAGTTCACTGGTTACATGATCTTCAATGTATTATGTTTTGTTATATTGTAAACTGCCCCTGATTGCTGGAAGGGGCGGTATAGAAAAGTATCCAAATAAAATAAATAAGACTAAGTCTGATCATGTGGAGAACTGAAGGAAACTAAAGTTGTACACTCTATATTTCAAATTGCTGAAATACCCGAACTATCGGATGTCTCCAGATACAGACACAATCGGATTCTGAACATTTAATCCCAAGGGCCTTGAAGGCAAATTGTAAATCTTCCCGATAGGTGCTAATCCCTTCTCTGGAATATGTAAGACTTCCTCCAGATATCACCAAGAGTTCGCAAAAGCTTCAAGAGGGCCAATTTAGGAAAGGTCAAGAGCTTCAAATTAAAAAAAAAAATCTTAGCACTTTCAGTATTTTCCAAAAGCCTATACCACCATCTTATCCTAAACAAGTCCCACTTGACAATTTTAAGTTGGCCTGAAACTTGTTCCAAATTTGAGCCTTCAAACTACCGTCACAGTGGTCTTTACTGAAACTGAGTTTTCCCATGCATAATTTCCTGCATATTTGCCATTATATTCCATAACAAACCCAGAGTGATAATAGGGGGGTCCTACCAAAAACAATCTGGTTCCTTAGGGAAGCAATGGCCCCTGCAACCTCAAGAGATGGCTCTCCTCTTCTTCCTAGTTGGACCCCAGGAACATTTTGCATTTCATCTACAGGAGACAAATTCATTAGGGTTGAGGCTCCCCTCCTCTCTTTCTACACCCAAGACAGTCAAAACGCTAGCAGCTTCCTTTTGGCCTGCAGACACAGCTTTTGCCTCTGGCACAAACCTTGGCAGAGAACTCCCCTCCACCATGGGCATTAAAAAAAATATTGGGGATATACGGCCAAATTCTGGTAATGTAAGTCACCATATGGTCAAAATTTGGTTATATTTAAAAAAAAAAAAAAAAGTAGGATTTTGGGCTGGCAGTTGCTAAAATGTATCCATTCAGAAACAAGGATCTAAAGAAACCATTACTAGATACTTTGGTCCATCAAACGTCAGGCATGCTGATTCCAGGAGGTACAGGGCCATCAGAGGAGAGTGAGGTATCTCTCTCTCAAGCTGCAACATTGCTTTCTAGTTGGTAGCAGAGCCTTTCCTCAGCAGGGAGTACAGAGCAACAGACACTAAGATCTCTGACAGATGCTTGCTGCAGGACAGGCGTTCCAGAGTACTTGGAGGATTTGGCTTGGATGCTCCCCTTGTGTTTCCCCATAGACGGAATCAAAGGTAACACCAAAAAGGAAACGTCACTGGAACTCACTCTGCAGTCTCCCTCATGCTGCCATACTGGCCTAAGGTTATTTCTTGTCTTAATTATTGTATTAACCTGGTACTTAATATGGCTGCTCTATGGGGGCTATCTTTATCTCCTTAAAGGATAGACTAATATGATGTAATTTTGAATTGCCACTGGACCAGATGTATCCTGCTTGTGCCAGTCTGACATGGTTTTGATTGGTTTACTTTTCATATAATAATGTCACACAACTTTCTCAGTTTATAGGCAATTGTCAACACTAAAATATCCATACAGATTTCTAAATGAAATCCCTGAAGCTTGATGGCAACAGCCTTGGTCTCTTTACGTCCTGGGTACTTGTACTTGCAGAAGGGTTGCAATTTTAGCAGCCGGTTTACCCAGTAACCGCAACATTACTGAAGTAAAATTGTGTAAAAATGGTCTTCAATGCGTACTGAGACATGTATGTTTTCAGAATAGTTTTGAACAATTAAATTCATAGGTAACAAATAAAATATGTGTTTTTCTCCTAAAACAGTTAGTAAAAGGACTTCTGCAGGAACTGAATCGGTTATATATGCTTTTCTGTTCACGGAATTCAGAATTTGAAGAAACTGGAGGAAAGGTCTCAATTGTATCACATTCCTTAGGATGTGTTATTACTTATGACATTATGACTGGATGGAATCCGGTTCAGTTTTATGAACAACTGATGGAGAGGGATTATGAAGAGCTGGAGGAGCGCTGGATGAGTTATGAAGAACAGCATCTGCTTCAGGAGCTGTACTTAACCAAACAGCGGTAAGATAAGAGTTCTTAATATAAATAATAATATTAAAACCCTCTTCCATGCTTCTGTTTCTTTGCTGCTAATCAAAATGCAGATTCCCAAAATAGACTAATAAGAGAAGCTGTTGGAATCTGAAGTCATACAAAGGAAGAGAAAATGTGTGGTCACATAGCACCTGCTCCAATCACATTTCCGGTACACATTAGTGAAAATATTTAAAACAAAAGGTGTGTGTTGAATATTTTTTTTCTTGATGACTGTACATGAGTAAGAGACTTAAATCATCAGTCATAATCACTACAGAATTTAGATTTAAAGCAAATGTGTGTTCTCCAGGACCAAGCAGGAAGTCAGTCCTCACATATGGGTGACGTCGGCGCCGACGGAGCCCTCGCGGAGCAATTTTCCCCAGCTTTCAAAGAAAGCCTTTGGGAATTGCAGCGCGCATGCGCGGTCTCCTTCCCGCCCAAGGGTGCCATCTTAGCCAGTCTTCTTTTTTCCGCGGAACCCTACAGACGTACCCGTCGTGTCCCCGCTGAAAAAGTTGATTTTCGTGATTTATTTCTCTTTTTTCCTTCGGTTCGACGCCGGTCTTTTTCCTGCCCGGACTCGCGACGCCGTTGCGAGTCCTTCTCTTATTTTTCGGTTTTTCTGATTTTGGTCAGTTTCGTTTTCGGTTTTTCGCTGGCAGCCCGGTCCTTTGACCTTGCAGGGGCCCTTTTTCCCCCGATGGCTGCCAGTGGTTTCAAGCGGTGTGTTCAGTGTGACAGAAACATGTCACTCACTGACACACACGATAATTGCCTCCGCTGCCTGGGCCCGGATCACGAAGAACTGATCTGTGGGGCCTGTGGCAAAATGTCCTCCAAAGCGTTAAGGAGTCGGCGGCGGCACCAGCGGGAAAGAATCTTCGCTGACCCCGGCCGTACCCGGACCTCGTCGGAGGCCTCGGCATCCAGAGGTTCCAGCTCTGACCATCGCCGAAGCTCCTCCGACAGGGGTTCTCCCTCCGGGGACCATCGACGGAAGGTAAAACCCGCGAGGGCGGCGTCGGTGGACGATCCTGGCTCCGCGAGGGCCAGGTCGCATAGCCCCGATAGCCGTCCCGGGTCTTTGGAGAAGGAGCACCTCCCGAAGCGACCTCGCCTGGAGTCGGAGTTGCCTGCTCGGGTAAGTCCTGTAGTCCTCCTGGACTCGCCTCCGAGAGTTCCGACGTCGGGCCCGACGCCGTCGGGGCCCGAGTCGGGGGCTGCTGGGTCACCTGAGGTCGGACTCAGGTTGACGGCCTTGGAGAGCAGACTATCTGCCTTCATGGACCAGCAGCGGGCACTGATCGCTAGCCTCGCTGGCGCCACTGCCCCGACCGCCGGGACGTCGACGTCTAAGTTGACCCTGGAGACCGAGCCGATCCTCGAGTCCATGCGAACTCGAGTCGATCCTCGGTCGAGGTCACCCTCGGCCTCCCGTTCGGGACCGAGGTCGTCGACGCCGACTCCCTCGGTGTCGGGGCGGCCGACGCCTCCGCCTGCCCGAGCCGACCCCACCGATTCCTCCTCGGAGTCGGCCTGGGAGTCTGAAGAGGAAGAGTCACCTGATTCGTTTCGGACTCGGTGTGTCCCCTCGGACTCACCTGAGTCCGAACCTCGGAAGCAGTCCCCTCCGGAGGATGCCCGGTTCTCGGACTTCGTCAGGGATATGGCCAAGGCTTTGGCCTTCCCTGCGGATCCCGAGGAGGAGCCTCGAGCCGAAGAGCTCGACGCCCTTCAGTACGACTCTCCCGCCAGGGAGCACTTTACTGTACCGGTTCCTCCCATGCTGGAACGACTACTCTTCCGCATGTGGGAGAGTCCGGCCTCGTCGCCGGTATTGAGCAAGCGGGTCGATTCCATCTATCGAGTCCGCAAGAGTCCTGGCTTCCAAAAAGCACAGCTGCCACACCATTCCATGGTAGTGGAATCGGCCATGCATAGGCTTAAGAGCCAAAAGATGCACTCCTCGGTGCCTCCTGGCAGGGAGGCCCGTAACCTGGATGGCCTTGGTAAGAAGTGTTTCCAGGGCTCTATGCTTGCTTGTCGTGTCCAGACCTACCAGCCTATACATGGGCATGTATCTCCGAGACCTGGCTAAAGAGATAGCCGGATTCTCCGCTGGACTGTCCGAGGAACCTTTGCGGAGGTTCCTGGCCTTGACAACTGGTATTCGGGAATGCTCCAAATTCATGTCCCGAGCAGCCTATGATGGCTTTGAAGCATCGGCTCGCGTGGCCGCAGCTGGCATCGGTGCCTGCCGACAAGCTTGGCTTCAGTCGTCTGACCTGGAACCCTGGGTGCAGGACAAGTTGGTCGATGTCCCCTACCAAGGTGAGAACCTCTTTGGCAAGCCCATGGCTGAAAAGGCTGCACAAATCGAGACGGAGACTCTCACCAGGACTAGGCTTTCTAGGAAGACCTCCGCCCCTTCCCAGAAAAAGAAGGGCTCGGGAAAGAAGTCCTTTTACCCGAGAAAGGCGGCTGCCTATAAACACTACCCACAATATCAGGCCTCCGCAGCTCCCCAACAGGGCCAGCAGGCCAAGGGACGGGGTAACGGGTCCCGTAGGCAGCAAGCCCCCAAGCCTGCACCACCAGCCCCTGCTCAGCAGGGTGGGGGTTTTTGACTTCCTCAGCATAGCCTCTCCCCCTCCGCTGGCTCCTCCCAGCACCGGAGGCCGGCTGGTTCACTTCGCACACAGGTGGTCCAACATCACTTCAGATGCCTGGGTACTTCAAGTCGTAAGAGAAGGATATCTTCTCCACTTCCATCAGGTCCCTCCCTCTTATTTCCCGGGAGAACCTCCACGACTCCCTCTGCACAGGGACTTACTCCTTCAGGAGTTAGCAAGTCTTCTCCAGGAACAGGCTGTGGAACCGGTGCCCCACCACCTGAGAGGTCAAGGCTTTTATTCCAGGTATTTCCTGATACCAAAAAGGACAGGAGGCCTCAGACCCATCCTGGACTTGCGCAACCTCAAGTTCCTCGTGAGGGAAAAGTTCAAGATGCTTACCCTTGGAATCCTTCTGCCCTACCTCCAGCAGGGAGATTGGCTATGCTCCTTGGATCTAAAGGATGCCTACACGCACATCCTCATCCACCCAAGCCACCGCCAATACCTACGGTTTGTGGTGGCAGGAAATCATTACCAGTACAGAGTACTGCCCTTTGGCCTATCCTCCGCACCGCGAGTCTTCACAAAATGTCTCGCGGTGGTGGCGGCCTATCTCCGGCTTCACGGCCTCTATGTCTTTCCGTACCTCGACGACTGGCTCATCAGAGCATCGTCCTCTCCGGCAGTCACCAATGCCACACACCGCACGGTGACTCTTCTGCAGTACTTGGGCTTTGTCATAAACTTTGCAAAGTCCACTTTGCTCCCGTCACAGGATCTCGAGTTCATCGGCGCAAGACTGCACACTCCTCAGGCACGAGCTTTCCTGCCTCTCGACAGGGCTCAACGGCTCATGGACCTAGCCGGCCGTTTTCGCAGCCAGTCCCTGGTCTCCGCCAGGCGCTTCCTGAGACTACTCGGCCATATGGCTTCCACCGTCCACGTGACCCCCAATGCCCGCCTGAATATGCGGCCTGCTCAATGGTGCCTTCGCAAGCAGTGGCAACAAGCCACCAGCGGACTAGCCGACTTAGTGCGCATCTCCGGGCCGCTGGCCTCTTCTCTACAGTGGTGGCTTCATCGGCCGAACCTGGTGCTCGGAATGCCTTTTCAGTCGCCTCAGCCGGCTCAAGTGCTGACGACCGATGCTTCCCTCCTAGGTTGGGGAGCACATTGCCAAGGGGCATGTACTCAAGGTCTCTGGACCGCGTGGGAGTCTGCTCAGCAGATCAACTTCCTGGAGCTCAGAGCAATTCGTCTGGCGCTCAAGGCTTTCTCCCACCTGACTTCTCACCAGTCCGTCCTTGTCCAGACGGACAATCAAGTTGCCATGTTCTACGTGAACAAACAGGGGGGCACGGGCTCCTTCCTTCTCTGCCGAGAAGCTCAGAGGCTCTGCTCTTGGGCCGTCAGTCACGGCATTCTTCTCAAGGCAGTTTATCTCCCAGGCCAAGAAAATTGCCTGGCGGACAAACTCAGCAGGATACTCCAGCCGCACGAGCGGCGTCTGGATCCCTTGGTAGTTCAGAAACTTTTTCTGAAGTGGGGCCTCCCCACGATGGATCTCTTTGCCAGTCCTCTCAACCGGCAGCTTCCTCGTTTCTGCTCTCGTCAGCCACATCCCCTTCGAGTAGCGGCAGATCCTTTTCTACTCTCATGGTCGGAGAGCCTTCTCTATGCTTTTCCTCCCATCCCGCTAGTCTCTCGAACTCTTTTCAAGGTTCTCCGAGACAAAGCTTCCATGATCCTGGTGGCTCCTCGCTGGCCCAGGCAGCCGTGGTTTCCACTCCTGTTGCAATTAGCGGTAGAGGATCCGTTCCCTCTGGGGTTTCAACCGGATCTCCTAACACAGGATCAGGGGTCCCTGCTACACCCCAACCTCAGATCTCTCAATCTAATGGCCTGGCGGCTGAAAGGGTAGTCCTTGCTCCCCTTCTCCTGTCGGCAGAGGTGGAAGAGGTCGTCCTAGCTTCTCGGCGACCTTCTACCCGCAAATGCTACGCCCTTAAATGGCGTCGCTTTTCCGTGTGGTGTGCCCAGCAGTCTCAGGATCCCTTCTCCTGCTCGGTGTCGGTGATCTTGCAGTACTTGCTCTACCTCTCTAACATGGGACTTAAGTCCAACTCCGTCAAAGTTCACCTCAGTGCTCTTTCAGCACATCATGTGCCGGTGGACGGCAGACCTCTTTCCAGCGACCCTCTCGTAGCGAGGTTTCTCCGAGGTCTCCTTCTACTTAAACCACCTCTGCGCCCGCCAGCACCTGACTGGGATCTGAATGTGGTTTTACAGCGGATCACCTGTCCGCCTTTTGAACCAATGGCTACCTGTTCTCTCCATTTTCTGTCTTGGAAAACCCTATTCCTGATAGCCCTCACTTCCGCTAGACGCGTAAGTGAATTGCAGGCCCTCGTGTCTGATCCCCCTTACACTCGGTTCTACAAAAATAGGGTAGTCCTACGGACTCACCCTAAATTTCTTCCAAAGGTGGTCTCCCCTTTTCACATCAATCAGGAGGTGGTACTTCCGACCTTCTTTCCCAGGCCACACTCCAGCCGAGCTGAAATGGTCCTGCATACCCTGGATTGTAGAAGGGCGTTGAACTTCTACCTTGACCGTACGCGGGAGCACCGCAAAGCTGCTCAGCTTTTCGTGTCTTTTGACCCCAATAAATTGGGGCTCCCTGTCTCCAAGCGTACTCTGTCCATCTGGGATGCTGACTGTATCGCTTGGGCTTATGGGGCAGCCGGACTCTCCTTAGAAAGTCGAGTCACGGCTCATTGTGTTCGGGCGAAGGCTACGTTAGTGGCTTACCTCCGCTCTGTTCCGCTGGCAGACATCAGCCGGGCCGCTACTTGGTCTTCGAGCCAGACTTTTGCGGTCCATTACTGTCTCGAGAGGGAGTCCCGCAGGGACAGTGCTTTCGGACAGGCAGTCCTCCGAAATCTCTTCGAGGTTTGAGCAACTCCTACCCTCCATCCCGGATGAGGGCTACCGGTGGGTAATAATTCAGTGAAGATTCCTTCCTTCTGTGCCGCTGGGCTAGAGGGAGCTCATTTTTGTGCTTAGGGTTTCCGGTAGCCTTAAGCTTGGGAGTCCCATATGTGAGGACTGACTTCCTGCTTGGTCCTGGAGAAAGCGTAGTTACTCACCTGTAACAGGTGTTCTCCAGGAGCAGCAGGAATCAGTCCTCACAACCCTCCCTCCTCCCCTTGGAGTTGCGATTATCTGCTTTAGTTGTTTTGCATATTTTTACGCTGTCTTTTTAGCTATGTCATCTGACTGGCTAAGATGGCACCCTTGGGCGGGAAGGAGACCGCGCATGCGCGCTGCAATTCCCAAAGGCTTTCTTTGAAAGCTGGGGAAAATTGCTCCGCGAGGGCTCCGTCGGCGCCGACGTCACCCATATGTGAGGACTGATTCCTGCTGCTCCTGGAGAACACCTGTTACAGGTGAGTAACTACGCTATCTGGTACTTGAATGTGGGACTCTTCTAAACTTTTGTTTTAAAACTGAAAAATCGCTTTATCAACAATGACAAGAGTTTCAGAGAAACAGCTTTCACAGTTTCCCTCTGTCGTCTTCACTTCTCTTCTTTGTAGGATGAACGTAACGCTTTTTCTTTTATTGTGGCCCTGTTTGTCCCAGAGCCAGTAGTGTTCCTGAATTTACTTCTCAAGGGTATCTGTTGCTTGAAGGAACTGAAATCAGAGCTGACGCTTCTCATTAGGTGAACTAGGCAGTCACCTAGAGTGACAGCCCTTCCCTGGCTGGGAGTGCGCCCATTGCCACCGCTGCCATCCCTCTCCGGGGCTTGCAGTAATAGCTCAGAAACCTTAACACAACGCTTACCTAAACATTTTAGTGCTCTGTCGCAGTTTGTCGTCTTCTGTCACTTTGATTCCACTCTGACGCAGATCTCTGGTTTGCGTAAGCTAGAAGTCTGCATCGGAAGAGGCAGAAGAGGCACATAGTAGAAGACAGACACCACAACACAGTGCCGAAGCATTTAGTTAAGTGTTGTGTTGTGGCTTCTGAGCCATTGCCACCACTAAAAGTCCCATAGAGGGGCAGCAGCAGTGGGGTGGCTGACTAGAGAGCTAGTCTAGGGCACCTCATGTCCTTGCCCCGGCTCTGAGATGCAGGCAGAAAGTCCCTGTGAATTAAGGTCTGCAGATGTAAAAATAAAACTAAGTAGTCCAACTGTACAAATACATAACCTGAAATGAATAGTGCTGCTGCAGGGTTCTTTCTTTTAACTTTGTGTATCGTATTATCTCCAGGAACAAGCAGGAATGAGTCTTCACATATGGGTTTCATCGGTACCGACGGACCCTGCGTGGGAATGCTCCCCAGCGTCCAATCAGAAAGCCTTTGGGAGTATCCCACAGCGCCTGCGTGCTGCCTTCCCGCCTTTCCCCAACTGTCTCTCCTCAGTTCTTTTTCCGCTGAGCCAGCAGGTCATGTTCCTGTCACCGCAGAAGAATTTCCTTATTTTTTTCTTTATTTCTTTTGTGTCGCGTCTGCCTTCTTCGACGCTCTACCGGTACCCGCCGGTCTTTGTTCTTTTCTTGTAAAAAAAAAGACTTTTCCTGAGCCGGGTGTCCAGTTTAGTCCTCCACATCCGGGTAGTGCACCTCCTCCTGCAGCAAGGAGACTGGACCAATCAACTCTTTAGAACTGCAGCCTGCTTACTGCTGGAACTCCCATGAGCCCTCCAGTGTGTCCAGTCTCCTTGCAGCAGGAGGTGGTGTGAGCCTGGAGCTAGGCTCACTTCTTGTTATTACTTGTGCTTTTTCTAGTTTTCATTTACTTTACTTTACTTTACTTTGATTTCTTTTTCTATGCTACTGTCTCTTTAATTGATTAAAAAAAAACAAAAAACAAACGCGTGTCCTTGGAACACGGGGATACCCGCGGTGGAGAGGCTGAACAGCACTGCTCTTCTCCCCTGGCTCCCTGCCTGCAGTCTCTACCGGCTGCTCTGATCGCTCCCCCAGGACAGTTCGGGGGCAGGGTCAGTATACCCGCGGCTCTTCTTCTTCCCTCTTATTGCCCTGCACTCGCGGTCAGGCATTCCGGCTGCAGCCCGGGGTTTGACTGTGCTTCAGCACTTCGGCTCTCGGCTGTCCTTCGGGCTGATTGAGCGCCTGTGTGAACGCTTGTTTTTGGCTCCTTTCAGGGTAAGTGTTCCTCTCATCGGGATATTTTGATTGTCGGGCTTTTTATTTTATTTCTTTTATTTCCCTTTTTTCTTGTGTTTTTGGCGCCTTTTTTTCTTCATCGCGCCTCGAGTCGCGGCGGCCATTTTGAATTTTCTCTTTTGGCGTTAAGTGCCTTTGCGGGCTCCCAGTTACTTTAATTTGGTGGCGGTTTTCCTTCCTTTCACTGTTTGGGCATGCCCTAACTGTTCCTTTTTTGTTTTCGTGTAAAAAAAAAAACGCGTTTAAGCCCGCGGGGCCTGTGGGGCGCGGGACAGTCTCTGGCTCTCTCACTTACTTCTCGGCTGTCTCGGGGTACCCTGTTTTTCTCCTTTCCCCGGCTTCAGCCCTGATTGCCGCTCAACATGTCCTCCAAACCTCAATGCCTGGTCTGCGGTTTGCGTAGGCGGTCCGTCTCTGCCGCTGGTTTCTGCTCCAGCTGTGCTGCAGTCTCCGCTGGCGTAGAACATCAAGGGGACTCCCTTTCTCCAGCTGAGCATTTGGTGACTCCGCTGCCTGCTGAGGGTGATCTTTCTCCGGGGTCGCTGTTGCCGCCTATGGCTACTGGCTCTCAGGCCCAGGGCTCTGGAGTCTCTGGGGAGCACGGGGATTCTTCTTCTTCTGCTCTGACGCATTTTTCTCCAGATTTTGTACTCATTATGCATCAGGTGTTCAAGTTGGGGCAGTTGGGCAAATGGCCTGAGTCCTCTCCCCCAGCTCTCGTCTCTCTGCCGCCGGAGCCGCCCTCCAAGGCGGCTAGGAAGTCGCCTTCTGTTGACTTAGTGCAAGACGATTTCGAGGTACCAGACCTCGAGCTGGATGCTGATCTGGAGGGCAGTGTAGATGACCTTGAAGAGGGTGAAATTCCAGACCCTGAGGATCAGGCTAGGATTGTTCGGGTCTTTTGTAAGGAGGAGTTGGTTCCTCTTATCACGGAGGCCCTTCAGATGCTCAATCTCTCAGCGCCGCCTCCGGGGGAGGCCGAGGTGTTGGAAGATCCGCTCATTCAGGCGGTTCGGGACTCTCAGGTGGTCTTCCCTGTTCACCGGGTGGTGGCTCAGATGATACAAACCGAATGGGACCATCCGGACGCGGGTTTGAAGGGCATCCGGACGATGCATCGTCTTTATCCGTTGAAGGACGAGGATAAGGAGAAATTCAAGTCCCCTCGGGTTGATGCAGCAGTATCTGCGGTGACCAAAAAGACCACCATTCCGGTGGAAGGCAGTGCTGTCTTAAAAGACCTTCAGGACAAGAAAGTGGATGGTTTGTTGAAGCAAGCATTCGAGACGAATGCCTTGTCTCTACAGGCTTCCATTTGTGCGGCCTGGATTGCTAGAGCTTCTTTGAGATGGACTCAGCGCTTGCGTCAGAATTCTTCCCTAGACCAGCAGGCGTTGCTTGAGGTTACTCGCCTAGAGTCGGGTTCCGCTTATCTGGCAGATGTCCATTATGATTTGATTCGTAACATGGCAAATAGTATGGCTTCGTTGGTGGTTGCGCGCCGGTCCCTTTGGTTACGTAACTGGGCCGCCGATCCTTCCTCCAAGTCTCGCCTTAGCAGACTTCCCTTTAAGGGTAAGTTGCTATTCGGGGAGGACTTGGACAAGTTGGTGAAAGACTTGGGTGAGTCCAAAGGTGGACGTCTTCCGGAGGACAAGCCTAAGTCGGTTAGAGCTTTTCCAGCCCCTCGGGATTCTTTTCGAGATTTTCGGAGATTTCGATCGACCCGCCTTTGGAATTCCCAGCGAGGCCGGTTTGCGTCTCGGGCTCAGTCCGTTCGTGGATTCCGGGGGGCTGGCAGGGGCTTTTCCATCGCTTCCTCCGGTACTTCCTCTTCCTTTAGCCGCAAACAGCAATGAAAGGAGGCGGGCTCCGGAGGGGATTCAAGTTATCGGCGGACGTCTTCGGAACTTTCTCCCCTCTTGGGCCCACATTACTTCAGACCGTTGGGTCCTCGAGATCGTCCGAGACGGTTATGCATTGGATTTTGCCATCCCTCCAAGAGACTCCTTTGTTCTCTCTCCCTGCAAGGGGTCGCAGAAGGAACTAGATATTCGGGTAACCTTGCAACGCTTGTTAGCGCTGGGTGCCGTAGTCCCAGTTCCGGCGAACGAGCGCGGTCTCGGTCGTTACTCCATTTTTTCGTGGTGCCAAAGAAGGGCGGCTCTGTGCGGCCTATTCTCAATCTCAAAGGCGTGAACCGCTGTCTACGGGTACCTCATTTCAGGATGGAGACTCTCAGTTCCGTCATTGTCGCTGTACGAAAGGGAGAGTATCTGACTTCTCTAGATCTCACCGAGGCCTATCTGCATATTCCCATTCGACCCGACCATCAGAAGTTTCTCCGCTTTGCGTTTCCCTGGGGTCACTTCCAATTCCAAGCACTACCTTTCGGCCTGGCCACCGCGCCTCGCATTTTCACCAAGGTGATGGTTGTAGTCGCGGCGGCCTTGCGCAAGGAGGGGGTTCTGGTGCACCCCTACCTCGACGATTGGTTGATAAGAGCAAAGTCCGCGGAGGAGAGCTTACAGGCCACAGACAAAGTTGTTCGTCTTCTGCAGAATCTCGGCTGGGTGATCAATGTGTCCAAGAGTCAACTGGTGCCGACTCAACATCTCGAATATCTGGGGGTTTGTTTCGATACTGCCACGGGGATAGTGTCTCTCCCGGCTCGCCGTGCCCAGACTTTGCGTCAGCTCCTGCGGGCGTTCCTAGCGGACCCCGCTCCGTCGGCCTGGTGGTATCTCCGATTGTTGGGAACCATGGCATCGACTCTGGAAGTGGTTCCGTGGGCCCGCTTTCATATGCGGCCTCTTCAGCGTGCTCTGTTACGTCGTTGGTCCCATCAGTCAGATTCTCTCAACCGCCGGTTGTTGTGTCCTCGCCGGGTCCGGCTGGCGTTGCAATGGTGGCTGTCCCCGCTATCGCTTCGGAAGGGAGCTCCCCTGGAACAGCCCCTCTGGTTGCCGGTCATCACGGATGCGAGTCTCTCCGGCTGGGGAGCCCCCACTGTCAGGGGCGGTTTGCACAGGGGACATGGTCTGCGCACGAGGCCCTGTGGTCGATCAACCGGCTCGAGCTGAGAGCAATACGGCTAGCGCGTCAAGCCTTCGAGGAGTCGGTCCGCGGTCGGGCGGTTCGCGTTCTGTCGGACAACGCGACGGCGGTAGCGTACGTCAACCGGCAGGGCGGCACAGGCAGCGTGTCCCTGGAAGTCGAAGGGGACGCGCTGTTCGTTTGGGTGGAAAGTCGTCTCCTGGCCATTTCGGCAGCGCATATCGCTGGAAAGGACAATGTCATGGCAGATTTTCTGAGTCGTGTGCGTATAGATGCCGGAGAGTAAGAGTTACATCCACAGATGTTTGCCCAGATAGTTCGTCGGTGGGGTCCGCCCATCATGGATCTCATGGCGACGTTCGAATCGGCCAAGACGAGTCGTTTCTTCAGCAGGCGAAGGGAACGAATGTCCGAGGGTATCGACGCGCTTCTCCAACCGTGGCCAGAGTTCGAGCTTCTGTACGTCTTTCCGCCGTGGGCTCTGATCGGCAGAGTAGTGCAACGCATCGAAGCACACCGCGGAACGGTTTTGTTGGTAGCTCCCGATTGGCCTCGTCGCCCGTGGTACGCGGATCTGGTACGGTTGCTCGACGGCGTGCCTTGGCGGCTTCCTCCCCTCGTCGATCTCCTGGTGCAGGGGCCTCTGCGCATGCCTCAGGTGGATCGGTTCTCGCTTACGGTATGGCCATTGAAAGGGCTCGGTTGAGGAAGAAAGGGTACTCCCCAGCGGTTATTTCCACACTACTGCGAGTGTGAAAGCCTTCCACCTCCCTCACTTATGTTCGGATTTGGAGGATCTTTGAGGATTGGTGTTCCCGGCATGCAGTCCGGGCCGCGACTTCTTCTGTTGCGATCCTTCTAAGCTTTTTGCAGGAAGGTTTTGACAAGGGTTTGGCCGCAAGCTCGTTAAAGGTCCAGGTTGCCGCTCTGGCGTGCTATCGCGGCAAGATCCACGACGTCCCTCTTGCTTCGCATATGGACGTTCGCCGTTTTCTCAAAGCGGTTTTTCGCTTACGTCCTGCTCGCAGGGTGGTATTGCCGCCCTGGGATTTGAACCTGGTGCTGCAGGCTTTGTCTCGAGAGCCTTTTGAGCCTCTCCGCCGTGCCTCGGTTAAGGACTTGACGTTGAAGGCGGTGTTCCTCGTTGCTATCTGCTCAGCGCGTCGTATCTCTGAGCTTCAGGCGCTGTCTTGTAGACCTCCCTTTTTATCCTTTCTTAGCGATAGGGTAATTTTGCGCACGGTTCCTTCCTTCTTGCCTAAAGTGGTGTCTCCCTTTCACGTGAATCAGCCCGTGGTCTTGCCAGTCGTGGCTCCTGAGTCGTCTACGGCGTCCGGCTCTGTCCTTCATAAGCTTGATGTGCGTCGAGTCCTGCGTCAGTATCTCAAGGTGTCCGCGCCTTTTCGAAAGTCGGATCGTTTGTTCGTGCTGTTTGGCGGGCCGCGCAAGGGAGAAGCGGCGGCTAAGGCCTCCATTTCTCGGTGGATTAAAGAAGCGATCGCGTCCGCTTATCTTCTGCAGGGGAAGACTGTTCCCTTGGGGTTACGAGCTCATTCCACTAGGGCGCAGGCCGCGTCTTGGGTGGAGCATAGTCTTGTATCACCGCTGGAGATTTGTCGCGCGGCGACTTGGTCATCTCTCCATGTCTTTAGTAGACATTACCGGTTGGATGTGGCAGCAGCTCGGGATACCAGCTTTGGGTCGGCGGTCTTGCGCGCCGCGTGTCAGGATCCCCCCCGTTGTTAACTGCTCTGCTACATCCCGGATGTGGAGGACTAAACTGGACACCCGCTCAGGAAATGGAAATTACACTTACCTGGTAATTGAAGTTCCTGGAGGGTCCAGTTTAGTCCTCCTTCCCACCCGGTACTTTCTTTTTGGTCAGTCTTAGCGGTGCGCTTTGCCCGTTCTGCTATGCGGTCATTTACTTTGAAGGCTTTTCTGCAGAAATACATACAACTCAAAGATTTACAAAAAAAAAAAAAAAAGACACCTCTATCCAGGATAGGTCCAGCAGGATTCGCGTCCCATGGATTTGCGTTCCTTCGAGTTTCTTCTCGGTCTTCGCTTTTTGTTTTCTCGGCTTCCGGTACGGGCGGTCGGGGTTCGGGACCGGGAATTGAAGAAAGGTGCAGCGTTTCAGCCCTCTCGTTTGGGGAGAGGGTCCTGCAACTACTTTATAAGTATTTTTCTGGTTCTCTGTTCTTTCCTTAATCTATATTTTCTTTAGTCTGCTTTGTTACTAGTTCACTGGAGGGCTCATGGGAGTTCCAGCAGTAAGCAGGCTGCAGTTCTAAAGAGTTGATTGGTCCAGTCTCCTTGCTGCAGGAGGAGGTGCACTACCCGGATGTGGAGGACTAAACTGGACCCTCCAGGAACTTCAATTACCAGGTAAGTGTAATTTCCATTTTTCCGTCTTTCTTCAGGTGCAAAACGTTTTTTTTTTTCCTTAATATGGAAAAGCCTGCCTCAGGATTTAAGAAGTGCACAAAATGTGGCGGTACCATTTCCGTCACCGACACCCATGACTGGTGTCTAAAATGTTTAGGTCCTGACCATTCCATAACAGATTGTATGTCCTGTTCTATGATGTCTAAAAGAGGTCGGCAGAACCGAGCTGCCAAGCTCAGTACCCTGTTTCCCTCTGATGCGGCTTCGGTGGCATCGACGTCTTCCAGGGCTTCTGCTTCCTCACATGGATCTCAGGTAACTAAACATAAATCCAGCCGGTCCTCGAAGGGTAGATCTCCTTCTAAGCATCGAGATGCCTCTGGCGTTGCCCTCGAGGATTCTGCACTGACAAAACTACCCCGGCGGGAGGCTTCGGCCTCTAAAGCATCATCGGGGTTCCAGGATGATCTCGATGGCATGGCCTCGACAGATCTCCTGGTGCCATGCTCTGGGGTACCGGTGGCTTCCACCAGTACCGACTTCCAAGCATTGGCAGTGTCGATGGATCAGAGGATTCTGTCCATAGAACGCAGCCTGGCGGCTTTCCTTGTGGCATCGACGCCCGTGGTACCGCAACAGACTACTCCGCCAGTACCGGCTCTAGCATCGCCATCGGTACCGATCCCGGTACCGGTGGCATCGGCATCGGTGTCTGCTATGCCGGTACTCTGAAGCCCTCCAGTACCGATACCCCAGTACCGGTTATTCCCGATACCGATCCCGGTCGGTACGGGTATCGGGCTTTGCAAGAGCATCCGGACAGACGATACTTCGATTCCTCTAAGGATTCTGAAGAGTCGGTCGATGCAGTGATGCTTCTTCCACAGGAGGAGTCCTCTCCTAAACGAAGGATGTCTCCTCCAGAGGAATTGTCTTTTCAAGACTTTATCAAGGAGGTGGCTCGGGGCCTCTCTATTACAGTGGCCCCTGAGACAGAGCCCAGAGCCAAGGAGTTATTTGTTTTACAATATCCTAAAACTCCTAAGGAGGCAGCTACCTTGCCTATTCATGAGAATTCTGTATGATCTCATGTTGAGGATGTGGGAAGCACCTCTAACCACCTCTCCTCATTCTCGCAGGTTGGATACCATGTATCGTGTCCCTCCTTGTCCTGGTTTCCATAAAACTCAACTTCCTCACCACTCTATTGTGGTTGAGTCTGCAATGAGAAAGATTAGAAGTGCCAAAAGACATGCCTCTAATCCTCCAGGACGTGAATGTAGAACCCTGGATGCTTTTGGAAGAAGAGTCTTCCAAGCTTCCATGCTTGCTGTGAGAATTAATTCTTATAGTCTCTACATGGGAATGTTCTTAAAAGAAGTTACTGACCATTTGCAGATTTAAGTCCTTTTATGTCTGAAGATAAAAGGCAGGACTTTCTCACTGGGCTCAAACATGCCCAAGATATCTCCAAATTCTCCAACCGTGCAGCTTTCGACTCCTTTGAATGCGTAAGCAGAGCCTCGGCTATTTCCATAGGTGCACGTAGGATTGCTTGTCTTCAAGCATCTGATTTGGAGATCTGGGTTCAAGATGAATTGGGAAATATCCCTTGTACAGGTGAGAATCTGTTTGGCTTTTCCTTGCCAATCTTTACCAATCAGATGGATGCTGAAAATTCTGCTTTGGATAGACTATCCAAATCCACAGCTGCTCCTGCTAAGAAAAGGTTATTCAAGAAAACACCTTTTTCTAAAAAGGGAAGATTCTATCCTGCTTATGGTCAGCGGGCATCTTCTGCAGCTCAGTTCCCTACTAAACGTCACCAATCATCCAAACAGAGCAAAGCAAAGGCTGCTAGGCCTGCTCCAGCCCAGCAACCTCAGCCCCCTCAGGGCCTTTGACTTTCCGCTAGAGAACTTAGCCATCCTGGCTCTAGAAGGACCAGAGCCTTCCACCATTCCAGGAAGGTTGTCACTTTGCTCCCAGGTGGGGGCAAATTACAGCAGAGCATTGGACACCCTCCATCATAAGAGAGGGGTACAAACTTCATTTTTCAAGCTTGCCCCCTCTCACAAGAGTGCACCAGTTCAATTCTCCAACCTCCCTCCTCAACCTGTTGGGGCAGGAGGTTGCCACTCTTCTCGCCCAGGGGGCAATTGAGGAAGTGCCTTTTCAACAACAGGGCACAGGTTTCTACTCCCCCTATTTTCTTATTCCAAAGAAAACAGGGGGCGTCAGACCCATCTTAGATCTCAGAGAGTTGAACAGATTCCTAGTCAAGGAAAGATTCAAGATGGTTTCTCTAGGAACTCTGCTGCCATACCTTCAGAGTCATAATTGGCTTTGTTCTCTAGATCTCAAGGATGCGTACACTCATGTTCTCATCCATCCAACTCACAGAAGGTTCCTTCGGTTCCTTTTTCAAGAGAAGCACTATCAATACAGAGTGCTTCCTTTTGGTCTGGCCTCTGCACCAAGGGTGTTCACGAAATGCATGGCAGTGGTAGCTGCTTTTCTGCGCACCCTGGGAATATTCGTCTTCCCTTACCTGGATGACTGGCTCATTCGAGCTCCCACTCAGAGGCCAAGAGTTCTCTAACCTGCACAATGCGTATCCTTCAGTATTTAGGGTTGGTAATAAACATCCCAAAATCCAATTTGATCCCTACTCAGTCCCTGGAGTTTATAGGGGCGTTGCTGGATACCACAAGGGCAAGGGCCTATCTTCCCCAGGCCCGTTGCCTTCGTTTGGTGCAGTTAGCTATTCAAGCAGAGTTGAAGCCCCTCCTAACTGCTCGAGAGATGTTAGTTGCTAGGCCACATGGCATCCACTGTGCATGTGGTACTATATGCTCACCTTCACATGAGGGCAGCTCAGTGGACTTTATCCACCCAATGGACCCAGGCATTAGGCTGCCTGTCAGACAAAATAGCAAACACAAGTCGCCTCATTTTGTCCCTCCAGTGGTGGATGTCCCCTCAAAACCTGTTGCTGGGGTCTCCCTTTCAGCAGTCTCTACCCCAAGCAACTCCCCAATGGGGTGGGGAGCTCATCTGCAAGACCTCTCCACCCAGGGCATCTGGTCCCCACAGGAGACTTGTCTACATATCAATCTCTTGGAACTCAGAGCAATCTTCCTTGCTCTGCGGGTTTTCCACACCCTGCTCAGTCACAAGACAGTCCTTATCCACACGGACAATCAGGTAGCCATGTTCTATGTGAACAAGCAGGGAGGAACTGGCTCTCTGAAGCTTTGTGACTGTTGGCCCTCGCCAGAGAGCATCACATTCATCTTCTGGCAGTTTATCTTCCAGGTGTTCAAAACTCTTGGGCAGACAGGCTCAGTCGAGTTCTGCTTCCACACGAGTGGTCCCTACATATGGACCAGGTGTCCAAGATTTTTCAAATTTGGGGAACCCCGGACATAGACCTCTTTGCAAGTCCGTGGAATGCCAAACTTCCCCGGTTCTGTTCCAGAACTCCGGCTCAGGGGGCTCAGGCAAGGGATGCTTTTCTCCTTCACTGGGGTCAAGACTTCCTCTATGCCTTTCCACCCATTCCCCTAATTCCCAAAACCCTGCTCAAGCTTCAGAGAGACAGAGGCCACATGATTCTCATAGCTCCACATTGGCCACGGCAAGTGTGGTACCCTCTGCTTCTACATCTCTCTCAAGCTCCCTCCCTGGAGTTAGGGTCTGCTCCAGACCTCCTCTCTCAAGAGGACGGAAAGTTGTGGCATCCCAATCCCCAGTCTCTGCATCTCAGGGCTTGGTTGCTGAAGGCCTAGATCTCCAGGATCTTCATCTTTCTCAACAAGTGAAAGATGTTCTTTATGCTTCCAGAAAACCTTCCACTAGATGTTCTTATGCTTTCAAGTGGAAGAGGTTTACTATCTGGTGTTCTGGGAAGGGTCTTAACCCCCTTGCCATACCTCTGGAATCTTTGCTGGAGTATCTCCTCCATCTGTCTAATGCAGGCCTTAAGACAAATTCTGTAAGGGTCCATTTGAGTGCTATTGCAGCTTCCCTTAAGCCTCTAAATCAGGGGTCACCAACATGCGGCCCGCGAGACTCTCCCCCGGTGCGGCCCGCCAAGGCAAACTCACAGACTCCTTCATGTCAGCTCTCTCCCTTCTTCTGCAGCCGCGGTTCCCTGCCTCTTAGGGAACCGCGGCTGTGCTTGTAACATCATCGCGGCTCCGTGCAGCATTGTCCCGCCTCTAAAGGAAGTGGTAAACAACTTCCTTTAGAGGCGGGACAATGCTGCACGGAGCCGCGATGATGTTACAAGCACAGCCGCGGTTCCCTAAGAGGCAGGGAACCGCGGCTGCAGAAGAAGGGAGGGAGCTGGCATGAAGTATAGGTACGAGCAGTTTTCTTTTGGGGGGTTTTTTTTTCGCGCGGGGGGGGGGTGCGGCCCGCGAGTCTGCCGGTAGTCGGCTGTGCGGCCCGCGGCCCTTTGGAGGTTGGTGACCCCTGCTCTAAATGGACAACCTATTTCCTCTCATCCTCTTGTAGCCAGATTCATGAGAGGCCTCCTTTTAACAAATCCTCCCGGTGGCATGGGACTTAAACTTGGTTCTTGGTCAGCTTATGAAGCCGCCTTTTGAACCTTTGGCTACCACCTCCTTGAAATACCTTTCTTGGAAGGTTATCTTTCTCATTGCAATCACATCAGCACATCGTATTAGTGAATTGCAAGCACTCATAGCTAATCCACCTTATACAAGGTTCCATCATGACAAGTGTGATAAGGAAGCTTATCATAGCTCAGGAAGGAGCTATAGAAAAGGTGATGTGACTCTGAACAAGCAACCTGTCAGTTCTGGTAGAAATAAGAAAACAGAATTTTCCCATAAAAGACTACCAGTCCCAGAATACACCGGTTTCCAACAGCCATTAGAGGAGCTGAAGTGGGGAAACGTGTGTTCAATCAGGAGGGCTATGAGGTAATCCCTAAGCACTCATCTCAAAGGGCAGGGCCTGATTCAGCACAGCTGCACTGTGTTAGGGAGGAGCACTCATCTAAGCAGAATAAAGGTAGAGTTTATTCTACAGAGAATCGGCTTGAGCTTGATCATCTTCATCAGGAGGATCATCAGAAGCAGAAGCCAAACCGGACGGACAGAGAGGGAAAGAAACCCTTTGGAAGAAAGAGGAGAAAAGCCTTTAAGAGGTATAGAAGAGTCCAGAACAGTACGTATACTGGGAGGCATTCCAAGGGCCAGCAATACACCATTGGACTGGGGAAAGCCAGAGGAATGGTGCTGCAGAGCTAGGAATCTCCAGACGGTACCTGTGAGGGAGACGGCTGCACGTGGAAGGGACCCTAAGACCCGTGCCAGAAGGTATGTGAAGAGAGATCCAGTGTCCAGGGATCTGGATTGGAAGGCTGGACATAAGAACTGGACTACATACTGGCCAGGCTATATAGAGAGGAACTCTAACAGCAATGGAAGCTCAGGTATGAACACTGATCTATGCCCTAGCTATAACCTTGAAAGACAGCAGGGAAACAAGTATTCTCCTGAAAGTGCTCCATTGGGAGATTCATCTGTGCCAATCCATGATATTGAACCCATGCTTGTTGAACAAGAGGGGGTGATAGCAGATGAAGAATCTGTTTACATGGACTGCTCTCTGTCTAAACTCCTTTGGTGATTTTCTGTTATAAAGTACAGCAACCATCACAAAGAAATACAAACTTGTTCTTTAATCTACTCAGAAAAGCTCCTGTGTAGGATTTCTAGCCACGCAGTAGAAAGCAAGCCAGCTAAGGGGTTTCAGCTGGATAACTGCTAGCAATTGAGCCTTACCTAATTGCTTGTGGGCTCTGAGAGAATCACTTCTGAATCTATGTGGGAAGATACAAGAAGTTAACCTGAGAAGAACAGTTTTTCCTTTCTTTGTGGCTTTTGTTTGTTGTTTGATATATTGCTAAGAGAATATTAGCTAAAGCCTACAGAAAAGACCAGTTTGTTGCCAACCAGGTCTTATTTCTTTTGCTTTGATTGCCTGACAAGTTCAAATGTTTTCTTAATTTTGTTTTTCCAAGTTTAACACTGAAAGCAAGTAACCTGATTTATGTGCTACCAAGCATATCTGTGTTGGGAGAAATAACCCCATAAATAAATATCTTATTGGCTTTACCCAAAAGCACAACTAATTATTGTGAGCAGCTGTGTCTGGTGTGAATGAACTGCATTGCCCACAATCCCTTGCAAATCATATAGATATATGCACTTGCCAAGACTGTGAAGATTCTCACCCAGGCAGCCGTCTGACACAAGGTGGTCCTTAGGACTAATCCACACTTTATGCCTAAGGTGGTCTTGCCTTTTCACCTCAACCAAGAGTTCTTACCTACCTGTCTTTTTTCCAGGACCTCATGCATCAAGTGCAGAGAGGAATCTTCATACCCTGGACTGTAAAAGAGCTCTGGCTTTTTACTTACAGAGGACACAGCAACATAGAAAGTCCTCTCAACTCTTTGTTGCTTTTGATCCTTCTCATTTGGGACTACCAGTCTCCAAGAGAACACTATCTAACTGGATTGCCCAGTGTATTTCTTTCGCCTATCAGAGCAAGAACCTTTCTCTGGAGGGCCATGTCACAGCTCACAATGTGAGAGCCATGGCAGCCTCAATGGCTCATCTTAACTCTGTGTCTATCGACGACATCTGTCGAGCAGCCACTTGGGCCTCGGTTCATACCTTCACAGCCCATTACTGCTTGGACAAGGACTCCCACCGGGATGCCTTGTTTGGTCAGGCTGTTCTTAAACACCTGTTCCATACTTAATCAACTCCTACCCACCATCCCTCATGGGATGCCAGAGATCCATGTGGGGAAGTGCAGCCCTGTCCCAGGGACACACAACATCTGGGATCTCTCCCTGGCATCTAAAGCTAGGGAGTCCCCATATGTGAAGACTCATTCCTGGTTGTTCCTGGAGATAGCACAGTTACTTATGTGTAACAGGTGATCTCTGGGAACAGCAGGAATAAGTCTTCACAACCCACCCACCTCCCCTAGGAGTTGTCTCTCTATCTCTCTCTTTCCTTTCCCCCTCTCTCTCTCTCTCTCTTTCTCTTTGTCTCAGCTCTAAAACTCAACTGAGGAGAGACAGTTGGGGAAGGCAGCACGCAGGCGCTGTGGGATGCTCCCAAAGGCTTTCTGATTGGACGCTGGGGAGCGTTCCCGCGCAGGCTCCGTCGATACCGACGAAACCCATATGTGAAGACTTATTCCTGCTATTCCCAGAGATCACCTGTTACAGGTAAGTAACTGCTTTATTTGTAAATTATATCTGTATGTTGTATATCGATGATATTACAGTAATTGATTTGTATGAGAGTGGTGCTGCTATTGTAAATGTAAACCACTTCAATATCATAATGAGCGCAATATAACAAATTGAAATAAACTTATATATACAAATTACAGTTGTAAAGAAATATTTGCCATTTTGATGGTGCAGATTGGAAGGTTCAGTAAAATGCAGGGTATAATGAATAGGTGGTTCTCTGGGAACAAGCAGGAAGACTGTTCTCACATATGGATGATGTCTACGCTGATAGAGCCCTCGCAGAAGCATCTCCCCAGCTTTCAAAGAAAGCCTTTGGGAGATGCCACCATGCATGTGTGATCCCCTTCCCGCCCAAGGGTGCATCTTGCCTCAGTCTCCTTTTTTTCTGCGGAGCCCACCAGATGTATGTTTCCATGGAAAAGTTTCAGGTTTTTGGAGTTTTTTCTCTTTCTCCGGTCTTGCACTGGTACTGTTCCCACCCCCGAGCGCACTACCTCGACATTGCGTCTCTGGTCTGTCTTTTCTTCTGTGTGGCTCATGCCTTTTTTTTTTTTTTTTACCACTGGCAGAGCCTCAGGTCTTCAACCTAGCTGGGGCCCTTCTTCCCCCCCATGGCTTCAAGAAGTGTGGTCAGTGCTCAGGGGTCCTGTCCCTCACCGACATGCATGACTGCTGCCTCCATTGCCTTGGCTAGACCTCGACCTGGTGGACTGTAGCCTGTGCAAAAAAATGTCACCAAAGGCCCTCGAGCCATCAGCAGCAGCATGACAAGTTCTTTCCAGAGTCTCCACTGACACCATGCACCAAGGTCCCCTCTAAGTCCTCAGACTCCCATGGTGACTCTGCAGGCCCCGAGCAAGACAGCAATTTCTCAGGACAGTGCTCCCTGGTCAGGGAACACAAGAAGAAAGAGACCCTTGAGAGCCACCTTTGTGGATGGATCCAGGAAGGCGGGTAATTCCTGAGCCAGATCTTGCATGCCGCTCGTCCAAGGGCACAGAGCGGAAACGGCCTACCAAGGTTGCGCAAAAAGAATCCTCTGGTGATCTCAAACCCCCAAGGTCATCCTCATCAGAGACTCTCCTTCAGGTGAACCAGCACAAGGCCAGAGTCCTTTGGTGCCTGCGTCGATGGCTGCAGAACCTTCTGGAATGGCAGCCTTGGAGCACAGCTTGTCTGCCTTCATGGCTCAGCAGCAGTCTCTGATGCCCGGCTCCACCGGGTCATCTGCCCATACCACTGGGCCCTTGATATTGAGGACAACCCCGGATGTCAAGCCAATCTTCGAGAGCATGCAGTCTTGAGTCGATCCTTGACAGTGGTCTAGATCCCAGTTCCTTTCCATGGGACCGAGGTCCTCCCCAGCAAGTGCCCAAGGCTTCAGCCATGGAGCCTACAAGGAACCTGAGCTGGGCTCAGGGCCGGATCATCCAGCCCTACCCTCTCTATTCCTCCACTGACTCGGATTGGGAGACTCACAAGGAGTCCCCAAACACCCGTTGCCACTGTGACATACCCCTCTGACCCGTCCCCTTCAGACTTGCCACCGATCCCCGCCCGAGGACATGACATTCCTTGACTACATACAGGACATGTCAAAGTCATTGTCATTCACCACTGAGTATGAGGAGGACTGTCGCATGGAGGAGCTTGAGATTCTCCAGTTTGAGGCCCTGCCGAGAGAAGCACTGACAGTGCCTGTCCCATCCATCCTGGATCGGCTGCTTCTCTACATGTGGGAAACACGGTATCAGTGCTAATCGTGAGCCAATGGCTTGACTTGATGTATTGAGTATGCTGGAGCCCGAGTTTCCAGAAAGCACAGCTGCCGCATAACTCCATGGTGGTGGAGTCTGCCGTGCAGTCTGCCATGCGTTGGCTTAAGAGCCAGAAGAAGCACTCTCGGTGCTCCCTGTGTAGTGAGGCCCACACCCTGGACGCCCTTGGCAGGAAGTGCTACCAGGCTGTATTCTCATCAGCTCGATCCAGGCATACCAGCTATACATGGGCATGTACCCTGAGGGACCTGGCGATGGAACTTGCTGGGTTCTCAGCTGATCTTTTCGAGGAGCCCCTACAGCAGTTCCATACTCTGGCCAAAGCCGTCCATGAGTGCTCTGTTTGATTCGAGCTCCACAGTGGCCCAGGCAACCGTGATTCCCTCTGCTTCTCTGCTTGGTGGCGGAGGCCCCCATCCCCCTGGCAAGTGCCCTGGGGTTATTGTCCCAGGAGGAGGGCTTTCCTCCTGCACCCCAATCTGGAGTCCCTGTCTCTGACAGCTTGGCTGCTGAGAGAGGGTAGCTTTGGCCTCTTTCAACCTTGTGGGGGAGGTGGAGGAGGTCCTTTTGGCCTCCCGTCAGACCTCCACCAGACGAGCTTATGCCTTCAAGAGGCATGGATTTTCAGTGTGATGCGCAGAGCGACTAGCGAACCCGTTCTTGTGCTCAGTGCAGCTGGTGCTGCAATACTTCATTTGTTGCAATCCGGGCTCAAATCCATTTCCATCAAGATACACCTGAGTGCCCCTGTGGCCCCTCGGTGCAGCCTTTCGTCACCTGCTTCCTGCGGGGTCTCCTGTTGTCTAAGCCCCCCACCTGCCCACCAGCGGCAGAGTGGGACCTCAGTGTGGTGTTATCTCAGCTTACTGGGCCACCATTCGAGCCCCTGGCTACCTGCCACTTGAGGTATCTTTCATAAAGTCATCTTCCTGGTGGCGCTTACATCTGCTCACAGGGTCAGCAAGCTCAAAGCTTTGGTGGCAGAGCCGCCCTACAACAGGTTCTACAAAAACAGGGTTGTGCTCCGCATGCACCCCAAATTCCTCCCAAAGGTGGTGTCCCAATTCCTCTTCAATCAGGAGGTGGTGCTCTCCACTGTCTTTCCGTGGCCTCACGCCAACTGGGTGGAGGCCGTCCTCCATACTCTAGATTGTAAGAGGGCTCTGTCCTTCTACCTTCAACGTACTAAGGGCCATCGGAAAGCTTCACAGCTTTTTGTTTGTTTCCTATGACTCCAGTCGGTGGGGGGAGAAGGTGACCAAGTGGACTCTGTCCACCTGGGTGGGGGACTGCATTGCTCTCGCTTATGAACAGGCTGGGCTCTTGCTGGAGTGCCAGGTCACGGCACACAATGTCAGGGTCATGGCGACCTCTGTGGCAAGCCTGCATTCCGTCCCTATGACTGATGTCTGCCAGGCTGCCACCTGGTTTTCAGTCCATACCTTCACAGCTCATTACTGCCTAGGGAGGGAGTCCTAATGGAACAGTGCCTTCGGCCAGGCCGTGCTCTGTAATCTTTTTGGGGTTTGGGCTACTCCTACCCTCTGACCCTTCTGTGTTCAGGCTACAAAAGCATTGGTTCCTCACTGGACACACGAGTCCTTCTAGAGTCAATATACTTGGACTCAATTGCTGCTGCTCACGGCTCCTCTCAGGGGCATCCGTGGTTTTCTATGAGCTTTCGGTAGCCTGTAGCTAGGGAGTCCCATATGTGAGGACTGACTTCCTGCTTGTTCCCGGAGAAAACATAGTTACTCACCTGTAACAGGTGTTCAAGGATGGCATGAATCTGTTTTCACAACCCTCCCTCCTCCCCGTGGAGTTGCTTTTCTATCCTTTTTGTCTTTAGCTATGTCATCTGACTGAGACAATATAGCACCCTTGGGTAGGAAGGGGACCACACTTGCGTGGTGGCATCTCCCAAAGGCTTTATTTGAAAGCTGGGGAGATGCTTCCGCGTGGGCTCAGTCTGTGCTGACATCACCCATATGCGAGGACTGATGTCCCTGGAGAACACCTGTTACAGGTGAGTAACGACACTTAACAAACAGTTCTTCTAAAATCTGACTCTTAAGATTTTCAGATCCTTACTTTAGTGACCATAACACTATCCCTTTATCACATTTTCATTATGAATTTGAGTTTTTCTTCAAGTGTGGCACCACCTTTAAGAATTTAACTTCCCTACTCCCTCTAGATTCATACAGATTATGAATATATAACATGACTATTTATAAGGTGCTAGAAATTGCATTCTTATTTTTGCAGTTGGTATTTTCTGCTTGTTTGAGTAACAAATAAGAAAGTAGCAAAATGTAGTTAGCTGAGTGCAAGGCCGGTGCAAGGACTGGAGGTGCCTTAGGCAGGCCCTCCATCCTGCCGCCCCTCACGCCCATTGCTGCTGCTGATGCTTCCCTGGGCTGACAGTGCCATTGCCCCTAAAACCATGGCACAGCACATACCCTCCGTCTGTAGTGCTGCATTATGCTTTCATCCTGTTCAATTTGCCTCTTTGGTCCCGGACTTCGGTTTTATATAAACCGTAAGTCTGTGACAGAGGGAGTTTCAAAGAGGCAATTTGAACAGAATGAAACTGCAACAGCTCCGGAGATAGGTATGTGCTGCGTTGTAGTTTCAGGGGTAATTACCACCGCTTTTGGCCCACCACCCCCAGAGGGCCAGCGCTCAAGACAACTGCCTAGTTTGCCTAATGGTAACGCCAGCACTGGCTGAGTGTATTATGGCATTGATTTTTCTTCTGTCAGCACTTATGAATACAAAACTGGTATAGTTGGCTCTTATCTCCAGGAACAAGCAGGAATGTAGTCTTCACATATGGGTATCGTCGGTACCGACGGAGCCTGCGCGGGAACGCTCCCCAGCATCCAATTAGAAAGCTTTTGGGAGCATCCTACAGCACCTGCGTACTGCCTTCCCACCTTTCCCAACTGCCTTTCTCCAGTTCTTCATTTTCCACGGAGCCAGCAAGTCATCGTTCCTGTCACCGCAGAAAATCTTTCCTATTCTCCTTTTTTTGTGGTCGTGTCTGCCTTCCTCGACGCTATACCGGTACCGCCGGTTCTTCTTTCTTTCTTTTAAAAAAAAAAATATATATATATAGTATTTTTTTCCAAACTTTTCTTTCTCAGGTGCACACGCCATTTTGGGCCTTAGGCCCAAAATTTCCTCTACTATGGAAAAACCCACTTCGGGTTTCAAGAAGTGCACCAAGTGTGGCGGTACCATCTCCGTCACCGACACCCATGAGTGGTGTCTCAAATGTTTAGGTCCTGACCACTCCATCTCGGAGTGTATGGCCTGTGCCATGATGTCCAAGAGGGGTCAACAAAACCGAGCTGCCAAGCTCAGCACCCTTTTTCCCTCCGATGCAGCCTCTGTGGCATCGACGTCTTCCAGGGCTTCGTCTTCCTCCCATGGATCTCAGGTAACTAAACATAAGTCTGGCCGGTCCTCATAGGGTAGATCTCCTTCCAAGCATCGAGATGCCTCTCGTGTTGCCCTTGAGGGTTCTGTACCGGCAAAATTGCCCCGGCGGGAAGCTTCGGCTTCCAAAGCATTATCGGGGCTCCAGGATGTTATCGAGGCCTCAACCTCGGCAGAACTACTGGTGCCATGCTCTAGGGTACCGGCTGCTTTCTCCGGTACCGATACCCAGGCATCGGCAGCGTCGATAGACCAGAGGTTCCTGGCTATTGAGCGCAGTCTGGCGGCTCTCCTTGCGGCATCGATACCCTTGGAACCGCGTCAGACAGTTCAACGGTCTCGGTTCCGGCACTGGTCTCGGCACCGGCACCGACTCCAGCAAAGGCACCGGTATCGGCACCGACAGCATCAGCATCGACATCGGTGTCTGCTTTGCCAGCACCCAGTCATGCTATGCCTTCCGGTACCGATACACCGGTACTGATCCCCCCCGGCACCGACTTCGGTCGGTACGGGTATCGTGCTCTACAAGAGCATCCGGACAGAAGGTACTTTGAATCCTCGGAGGAGTCTGAGGATTCTGACAGCTCTGTCAGTACTGGAATACTTCTCCCGGAGGAGCCTTCTTCTCATAAACGTAGGATGTCTCCTCCAGAAGATATCTCCTTTCAGGATTTTATCAGGGAGGTGGCTCGAGGTCTTTCCATTACTGTGGCTCCCGAAACAGAGCCCCGGGCAAAGGAGTTGGAGATTCTACAATATCCCAAGGCTCCTAAGGAGGCAGCTACTTTGCCTATCCATGAGATCTTACATGATCTCATGGTAAGAATGTGGGAAACACCTCTTACCAACTCTCCTCACTCTCGTAGACTGGATACCATGTATCGAGTCCCTCCTTGTCCTGGTTTCCAGAAGACTCAGCTTCCTCACCACTCCATTGTAGTGGAATCAGCTATGAGAAGGATCAGGAGTGCAAAGAGGCATGCCTCTAATCCTCCAGGACGTGAGTGCAGAACTTTGGATGCCTTTGGACATCGTACTTTCCAGGCTTCCATGCTTTCTGCCAGGATCAGTTCCTATATTTTATATATGGGAATGTTCCTTAAAGAAGTCACAGGAGATTTGGAGATTTTAAGCCCTCTCCTTCCTGATAATAAGAGGCAGGATTTTCTCACACTGGTTAAACATGCCCAGGATGTTTCTAAGTTTGTCAATCGTGCAGCTTTTCACTGTTTTGAGTGCATAAGCAGAACCTCTGCCATTGCCATAGGTGCACGTAGAATTGCCTGGCTCCAGGCATCCGATTTGGAGCTCTGGGTACAGGACAAACTGGGCAATATCCCTTGTACAGGTGAGAATCTATTCGGCAAAAATTGGCAAGAGAAAGCCAATGAGTTGGATGCTGACAACTCCACTTTGGGTAGATTATCCAAAGCCACAGCTGATCCTGCAAAAAAGAAATCTTTCAAGAAACCATTCTTCTCCAAAAAGAAGAGGTTTTATCCCTCTTATTCCCAGCAGGGACGTTCTGCTGGTCAATCTGCCCGAAAGAGTCAGGAACCACCTAAACAAAGGAAAGCAAAGACTGCTAAGCCTCAACTGTCTCAGCAGTCTCAGCCTCCACAAGACCTTTGACTTCCATCTAGAGAACTTAGCCTTCCTGACCCTCAACGGACCAGAGCCTTCCACCATTCCAGGAAGGTTGTGTCACTTTGCCCCCAGATGGGGGCAGATAACAGCAGAACATTGGACTCTCTCCATTATAAAAGAGGGGTACAAGCTTCATTTTCTCTGCATGCCCCCTCCCACAATGGTAAGACAGTTCAATTCTCAGACTTCTCTCATCAACCTGTTAGATCAAGAGGTCACTATGCTTCTTGCCCAAGAGGTAATAGAAGAGGTACCCATTCCTCAACAGGGTGCAGGGTTTTACTCCCCCTATTTCCTTATCCCAAAGAAAACAGGGGGACACAGACCTATTTTAGACCTCAGAGAATTGAACAAATTCCTTGTCAAAGAGAAATTCAAGATGGTTTCTCTGGGAACTCTGCTGCCATACCTTCAGAGTCAGGATTGACTTTGTTCTCTAGATCTCAAGGATGCGTACACTCATGTTCTCATCCATCCAACTCACAGAAAGTTCCTTCGGTTCCTTTTTCAAGGAAAGCACTACCAATACAGGGTGCTTCCTTTTGGCCTGGCCTCAGCACCAAGGGTGTTCACGAAATGCATGGCTGTGGTAGCAGCATTTCTTCGCACTCTAGGAATATTCGTCTTCCCCTACTTAGACGACTGGCTCATTCGAGCCCCATCAGAGTCAGAGGCCAGGATTTCTCTATCTTGCACAATGTGTATCCTTCAGTATTTGGGTCTGGTCATAAACATCCCAAAATCCAGCCTAACTCCCACTCAGTCTCTAGAGTTCATAGGAGCTTTGCTGGATACCAGAAAAGCAAGGGCCTATCTTCCTCAGACCCGTTGCCTTCGCATGGTGCAGTTAGCTTCTCAAGCAGTGCTAAAGCCTCATCTCACTGCTCGAGAAATGTTAAAACTACTAGGCGACATGGCATCTACCGTGCTTGTGGTTCCTTATGCTCGCCTCCATATGAGAGCAGCCCAGTGGACTTTATCCACTCAATGGACTCAGGCTTCAGGGTGTCTGTCAGACAAAATAGCAAACACAAATCGCCTTATTTTGTCCCTCCAATGGTGGCAGTCCACTCAAAACCTGTTGGTGGGGTCCCTGTTTCAACAACCTTTACCCCAGGCAACTCTCACAACAGATGCTTCACCAATGGGTTGGGGAGCTCATCTGCAAGACCTCCCCACCCAAGGCACTTGTACTCCACAGGGGATTCATCTGCACATCAATCTCTTAGAGCTCAGAGCAATCTTCCTTGCTCTTCGAGTGTTCCATACCCTGCTCAGCTACAAGACAGTCCTCATTCACATGGACAATCAAGTAGCCATGTTCTACGTAATCAAGCAGGGGGGGGGAACAGGCTCTCTGTCGCTTTGCAACGAAGCTTTGCGACTATGGGCCCTCACCAGAGAGCATCAGATTCATCTCCTGGCAGTGTATCTTCCAGGCATCCAAAACTCTTGGGCAGACAGACTCAATCGAGTTCTGCTTCCACACGAATGGTCTCTACATGCAGACCAGGTGGCCAAGATTTTCCAAATTTGTGGAACTCCGGACATAGACCTCTGCAAGTCCATTGAATGCCAAACTTCCCCGGTTCTGTTCCAGAATTCTGGCTCAGGGCTCTCAGGCCAGGGATGCTTTCCTCCTTCATTGGGGTCAAGACTTCCTTTATGCCTTTCCACCCATTCCCCTAATTCCCAAAACCCTGTTCAAGCTTCAGAGAGACAGAGGCCGTATGATTCTCATAGCTCCACATTGGCCACGGCAAGTGTGGTACCCTCTGCTTCTACATCTCTCTCAAGCTCCCTCTCTGGAGTTAGTCTGCTCCAGATCTCCTGTCTCAGGAGGACGGAATGTTATGGCATCCCAATCCCCAGTCTCTGCATCTCAGGGCTTGGTTGCTGAAGGCCTAGATCTTCATGATCTGAACCTTTCTCAGCAAGTAAAGGATATTCTTTATGCTTCCAGAAAACCTTCCACAAGACGCTCTTATGCTTTCAAGTGGAAAAGGTTTACCATATGGTGCTCGCAGAAGGGTCTTAGCCTCCTTGCGATACCTCTAGAATCATTACTGGAGTATCTCCTTCATTTATCCAATGCAGGATTTAAAACTAACTCAGTAAGAGTCCATTTGAGTGCTATTGCAGCTGCTTTCAAGCCTTTAAATGGACAGCCTATTTCCTCCCATCCTCTTATAGCAAGATTTATGAGAGGCCTTCTAACTAAGCCTCCCATTAGGCCACCACTGGTGGCATGGGACTTAAACCTGGTTCTTGGGCAGCTCATGAAGCCACCTTTTGAACCCTTAGCTAATACCTCCTTGAAATTCCTTTCCTGGAAGGTTATCTTTCTCATTGCAATCACATCAGCACTTCGCATCAGTGAGTTGCAGGCACTAGTGGCTGATCCACCTTATACAAGGTTCCATCATGACAAGGTAGTCCTTAGGACTCATCCACACTTTATGCCAAAGGTGGTCTCGCCTTTTCATCTTAACCAAGCGGTCTACCTGCCTGTGTTTTTTCCAAGGCCTCATGCATCAAATGCAGAAATTTATACTTTGGACTGTAAAAGAGCTTTAGCCTTTTACTTGCAAAGAACACAGCAACATAGAAAGTCCTCTCAACTCTTTGTTGCTTTTGATCCTTCTCATTTGGGACTTCCAGTCTCCAAGAGAACACTGTCCGATTGGATTGCACAGTGTATTTTGTTTGCCTATCAGAGTAAGAATCTTCCTTTGGAGGGCCATGTCACAGCTCACAATGTGAAAGCCATGGCAGCTTCAATGGCTCATCTGCACTCTGTGTCTATCGACGACATCTGTCGAGCAGCCACTTGGGCCTCGGTTCATACCTTCACAGCCCATTACTGCTTGGACAAGGACTCCCACCAGGATGCCTTGTTTGGTCAGGCTGTTCTCCAACACCTGTTCCATACCTAATCAACTCCTACCCACCATCCCTGGTTGGGTGCCAGAGATCCATGGGGGGAAGTGGAGCCTTTCACAGGGACACTCAACTTCTGGGGTCTCTCCCTGACATCTAAAGCTAGGGAGTCCCCATATGTGAAGACTACATTCCTGCTTGTTCCTGGAGATAGCATAGTTACTCACCTGTAACAGATGATCTCCGGGAACAGCAGAAATTTAGTCTTCACAACCCACCCACCTCCCCTAGGAGTTGTATCTCTCTCTCTTTCTCTTTCCCCCTCTCTCTCTCTTTGTCTCAGCTTTAAACTCAACTGGAGCAAGGCAGTTTGGAAAGGCGGGAAGACAGCACGCAGGCGCTGTGGGATGCTCCCAAAAGCTTTCTAATTGGATGCTGGGGAGCGTTCCCGTGCAGGCTCTGTCAGTACCAACGATACCCATATGTGAAGACTAAACTCCTGCTGTTCCTGGAGGAGCTACACTTTATTGTTAATCGTTTATTAAGCACTACAGAGCTGTACACAGTGCTGTACAATCCCTGCTCATAGAGCTTACAATCTAAAAGACAAAACAGACAAGGAGGCATTAGGTCAAAGGGAGAGGAAACTCAGGGAAACCAGGATTAGGAATTAAAAGCGGCCTCAAAGAGGTGGGCCTTAAGCAGTGATTTGAAAAGGGTAAGAGAGTAGACTTGACGTAGGAACAGAGGAAGCTTATTCCAGGCATAGAAAGCTGCAAGGTGAAAGGATTGGTCTAGAGTTAGCATTGGAAGAGAATGGCATTGAAAGAAGGAAACCAGAGGAGGAACGGAGATCATGATGCAGGGTATAGGGAGAGGTGTGAGGAAAGATAATGAGGGGCGATGGAGTGAATGCATTTAAAGGTTAGGAAAAGTAGTTTGATTTGAATGTGGAAACAAAAGGGGAGCCAGTGAGGTGATTTGAAAAGAGGGGTTACATGAATGTAACATGACTGTTTTTAGATAAGCCACACCGTAGAGTTCTGGACAGATTGAAGAGGAAAGAGATGACAATGAGGGAGACCAGCAAGGAGGAGGTTGCAAAACGGGATGTGACTAAAGAGTGAATAAGGGTTTTAATAGTGTGATCAGACAGGAAGAGGCAAATTTTGCTTATGTTATGCAGAAAGAAACGACAGGTTTTAGCAATCTGATGAATGTGTGAGGAGAAGGAAAGCGAGGAGTCAAAAATGACGCTAAGGTTATGGGCTGAGGAGACTAGTAGAAGAAAAGTATTATCAATAGTGATGGAGGAGAAAGGGAAGAGGGTTTAGGGGGAAGATAAAGAATTCTGTTTTATCCATGTTCAATTTCAGACAGCCGAGAGACATTCAGGCAGCAAAGTCAGACAAACTAATACATTTTGCATGTCAGCTGTGTGCAACTGAAACACCTTATCAAGATGATTAAAAAATAATAATGAAAGCAGCCTACCTTGAGATACTTTGGCATATGTACTTTGGAAAATAAAATTTTGTTTTTAGTGACCATGCTTCTGGGATTCTTAGCTTCGGTGCTGCAGAGGAGGACTGCATAGTTGGAGAAGCCCTTTCTTGAAAATATAATTTTTGATTTTACTGTCTTTTTTTTCCTTCATTCTTTACATAGAATGTTATAAAACAGAACTAATAAAATTGTTTACATTATGGCATAATTTGTTCTAGATCAAAAAAACTCGAACAACAGTTAGAAGGATTGATGGTATCAGCACTATCAAAGACACCCACCTTAAGATTTAAGGTATGTAAATTTTCCCTTCAGAAAAAGACTGTCCTTTTTCCTTGGTAACACAGGGTTAAGGGGAAGAATAGTTGCTTATCTGTAATGGAAGTTCTCCGTATACAACAGGGGTATGCAGCCACACTCTAGGTGCTGTCTCCAACAGTGCCTGCAAACTCCAAGCTCTGGTGCACTATGCTCCCAACAGTGCCTGTGCCCGGCTCTCCCCAAGCTCAGAAGTCCTTTGGATTTCTCTGAGCATGCGTGCCGCTTCCTGCCTTGCCACCAGCTCTGAGGAAATTGTCAGTGACCATGATGGATGGGTATATGGGTGTAAGTATCTTTGAGATCTAGAGAGGCGAGCCAGTTGGCCTTTTGCAGAAGAGGAAGGATAGTAGCTAAGGATGCCATCTTGAATTTCTCTTTCTTGATATGAATTGAGGTCTCGGAGATGGAAGACTGGATGAACTCCTCCAGACTTTTGGGAATGAGAGAGGACAGAGAAAAACCCTTGGTTGTGTTCCGATCATGGCACAGGCTCTATTGCAATGCTTTGTAACAAGGCCGATATCTCCTTTTCCAGGATGAACAGATGAAGGGGAGGCATCTTGGCAGGGGTAATCCCTGAGGAGGGGTGGCCATGAAATTGAACTTGTAACCGGATGTTATAATACTGAGAATCCATCGATCTGTGGTGATGGAGTGCCAAGCGTCCTGGGAGTGCTGGACTCGTCCTCCTAAGGGTAGATAATCAAAAACTTGGGGTTGCCTTGATGGGTTGCACTAAAGCAAAAGCAGATTGCTTCCTGTCTGTCTGGTACGTTGAGTATAAGCAGGAGCAGGTTGACACTGTAGCGGAGGTTGAACGTAGGGTTGAAAATGTCACCGAGGGTAATACTGTTGGAAGTACTGATAAGGATATGGTCTCCTGTACTGAGGATATGAAGGACAAAGGGACTGTTGAGATTGTTCCGGTGGCTGGGCTAAGAATTCCCGCACTGTGGAGGAATACTCTTTTATCTAAGTGACAGCCTCTTGCATGTTGGCCCCAAAAAGGCTGTCTCCTTGGCAGGGGGCGTCTGCTAAGCAGTCATGAAGATAGTCTCTAAGACCAGAGACACAGAACCAAGCAATGCATTGAGCAAAGATAGACCTAGCTGTGGTCTGGGCCGCTGAATCAAAGGCGCATCATAGGTGGCCCGGATGATATGATAAAGGGACTCCTGCAGATTGTCCTGAACGCTGTGATTCTCTGAAGCAGGAACAGAGTCCCGCCTCTATGAAAGAAAATTATGGTGATACTGAAGCATTTGAAGTTGGTGTGCTAAAATTTTCATTGTGAGCATACCGCTTTGAAAAGTCTTTCTCCCAACTGAGTCCAAGGTCCACTGATCCTTCCCTGGCGGAGTTTGGGTATGAGTCTTGGAGGACTTAGTTTCTGAAGTAGTCCTCAAAAAGGCTATCGACTGAAGTGGGAGTTGCAGGTGCTGGAATCTTGGTGCAGATAGTATTTTATATTTGAGATCAAGTCGACAGGACGTGGCATGTCCTGATACCGGAGTGGCCCAAATTTCCACAGGAGGATCCTGCAGGACCTGAGGGACTGGTAGAATTGGACTTCCTTTAGTATACTACAAGCCCTTAAGATGGATTGAAAATCTTTGCTATAGATGGGGGCCTGAGAGTCACCAAAGACCAATGCCCTGGAAAGCTTTTGGAGAAATTTAGGGTAGGGAAAAATCTCCAAGAGGTTCTTGCCCCATTGATGAAGAA
Source organism: Ichthyophis bannanicus (assembly GCA_033557465.1). Taxonomy (NCBI): domain Eukaryota; kingdom Metazoa; phylum Chordata; class Amphibia; order Gymnophiona; family Ichthyophiidae; genus Ichthyophis; species Ichthyophis bannanicus. Next base: position 152,914,562 of record CM066037.1, read on the forward strand.
GAGGGCACCTTGATGTCTCCCAATAGGGAGGGCTCTGTATGCCACTGATGGCAGTACGAGGGACTCTGCTGAGTGAGCTTCCTCACTTAAGGTCTTGGGATCCCAACAATCCAGGAGAGGTAGGGGACTCCCAGAGAGACTGGAGGAGGAGGTTGGTAGGAAGGGCTCTGTACCATCCTGGTTCTCCTCTTATTTCTCCCATCGCTCTTTCAGTGTTTGTTATGGTGGATCCTCCTCTGCTGCTATCCCGCTCTCAGTTGATGTTCCCCAAGGATATGTCTTAGGTCCACTCCTTTTCTCTCTATATATACCCAGTGCGCTCATCTCTTCCCATAGCTTTCAGTACCATCTTTATGCTGATGACTCCCAGATCTACCTCTCTACACTTGAAATCTCTTAGGCAATCCAGACCCAGATCTCTGCCTGCCTTTCTGACATTGCTCCTTGGATGTCTCACCGCCGTTTGAAATTGAACATGGCCAAAACTGAGATGCTTATTTTTCGCCCAAAACCTCCTCGCCTCTTTCTCCTTTCTCAGTCTCTGTGGATAGCTCTCTTCTCCAGGACCAAACAGGAAGTCAATCCTCACATATGGGTGACATCGGCGCCGACGGAGCCCCCGTGTGAAGCATTTCCCCAGCTTTCAAGGAAAGCCTTTGGGAATGCAGTGCGCATGCGCGGTCCCCTTCCCGCCCAAGGGTGCCATCGTGCTCAGTCTTTCTTTTTCCGCGGAGCCCAACGGACGTGAGTTCGTGTCATCCGGGAAAAGTAGATTTTTTTTTCGGCTATTTTGGCTTTTTCTGTTCACTTCAACGCCGGTTCCCTTTCTTGCCTGGGCTCGGTACATCGGTATCGAGTCTGGAGTTTTGATTTTCGTTTTTTGTCCTTCGTGACTAGTGTTCGCACTCTTTTTGTGTTTTCACTGACAGCCTGGTCTTTTGACCTTGCAGAGGCCCTTTTTCTCCGATGGCTGCCAGCGGGTTCAAAAAGTGTGATCGGTACAAGAAACTTATGTCTCTCACCGACACACATGACTGCTGCCGCCGTTGCCTCGGGCCCAACCATGACCCGCTGGCCTGTGGCCCGTGCAGAAAAATGTCATCAAAGGCGCTTCGGAGCCATCAGCATCAACGTGAGAGAATTTTCTCAGACTCCACGTCCGGCCGGGCCCGGACTTCGTCAGAGGACTCGACAATCTCGGGAGTCTGACCCCGAGAGCTGTCAGGGTTCCTCTGAGAGGGAGTCTCCCACCCGGGAGCAGAGAAGGAAGAAGAAGCTCGCGGTGGCGGTGGAGGCTCCTGGATCCTCGAGGGCCAGGTTGCATAGCCCTGACCACCGCCCCGGGCTCTAAGAGTCAGAAAGGCCGTCCAAGTTACCTCCTGTGAGCCGGAGTCCCCGAGTCACATAAGTGCTGTTGTCCTCGTGGACTTTTCTCCGGGGGAGCTGACGTCGGGCTCGACGCCATCGGGGCCCGAGTCGGCGGCTGCTGAGTCTCCTGAGCTTGGATTCAAGTTGACGGCCTTGGAAAGCAGCTTGGCTGCCTTCATGGAACAGCAGCGGGTGCTGATCGCCGGTCTGACCGGTGCATCTGCCCTGACCACCTGGACCTCGAAGTCCAAGTCGACCCCGGAGACCGAGCCGTTCCTCAGTCAAGGTCCCTCTCGACCTTCCGTGTGGGGCCAAGGTCGTCGACGCCGATACCCTCGGTGTCAGGGCGGGTGGCACCGAGGCCCACAGGGCCTTAGCCGCTCGATTCCTCCTCTGAGGAGTCGGCGTGGGAGACGGAGGACAAGGAGTCCCTGGACACCTTCCGGACCCGGTGCGTCCCTTCGGACTCACCTGAGTCCGAGCCTCGGAGACTGTCCCACCCAGAGGATACCCGGTTCTCGGACTTCGTGAGGGACATGGCCAAAGCCTTGGCCTTCCCTACGGACGCCTAGGAGGAGCCTGGAGCGGAAGAGCTCGATGCCCTCCAGTATGACTTTCCTCCGAAGGAAACCTTTACTGTACCGGTTCCTCCGATGCTGGAACGGCTGTTTTCCCGTATGTGGGAGGCACTGGCCTCGGCACCGGTTCTTAGCAAATGGGTCGATTCCATTTATTGAGTCCGTAAGACCCCTAGGTTTCAAAAGGCACAGCTACCGCACAACTCCATGGTTGTGGAATCGGCCATGCACTGCCTGAAGAGTCAGAAGATGCACTCCTCGGTGCCCCCCGGTCGGGAGGCCTGGAACCTGAATGCCCTCAGTACAAAGTGCTTCCAGGGCTCTATGCTATCTTGCCGTATCCAGACCTACCAGCTGTACATGGGGATGCACCTCCGAGACCTGGCAAAGGAGATTGCCGGGTTCTCAGCTGGCCTCTCCGAGGAACCTTTGCAGAGGTTCAAGGCTTTGTCAACAGGGATCCGAGAGTACTCGACATTTATCTCTCGAGCAGCCTATGATGGCTTCGAGGCTTCGGCCCGGGTAGCCGCGGCCGGCATCGATGCACACTCTCATGCCTGGCTGCAGTCATCAGACCTGGAGTCATGGATGCAGGACAAGTTGGTCGATGTCCCCTGCCGAGGTGAAAACCTTTTCGGTAAGCCCATGACTGAAAAGGCTGCGGAAATCGAGACTGAGACTCTCACCAGGACAATGCTGTCCAGGAAGACTTCTGCCCCCTTCTCAGAAAAAGAAGGGCTCGGGAAAGAAGCCCTTTTTCCCGAGGAAGGGTGCTGCCTACAAATCCTACCCTTAATATCAGGCCTTTCCAGCTTCCCAACAGGGCCAGCAGGCCAAGGGGCAGGGGCATGGGCCCCGTAGGCAGAAGACCCCCAAGCCGCCAGCTCCGGCTCCTGCACAGCAGGGAGCGGGGTTTTGACTCCCACAGCATAGCCTCTTCTCCACAGCTGGCTCCACTCAGCACAGGAGGTCGGCTGACCCTGTATGCCTATAGGTGGCCAGCCATCACAGGGGATACCTGGGTCCTCGGCGTAGTCCAGAAGGGCTACATGCTCCACTTCCACCAGCTACCCCCCTCCTACTTTCCAGGAGAGCCTCCCTCTGCACAGAAACCTCTTCCTTCAGGAGTTGGCAAGTCTACTAAAGGAACAGGCGGTGTAACCCGTGCCTCACCACCTGGAAGGTCAAGGCTTCTACTCCAGGTACTTCCTGGTACCAAAAAGGACAGGAGGCCTCCAGCCTATCCTAGACTTGTGAAACCTAAACAAGTTTCTGGAGAGGGAAAAGTCCAAGATGCTTACCCTTGGGATACTGCTGCCCTACCTTCAGCAGGGAGACTAGCTATGCTCCTTAGACCTAAAGGATGCTTATACTCACATCCTCATTCATCCAGACCACCGACAATATCTCAGATTTGTGGTGGGAGGAAACCATTTTCAGTACAGAGTACTTCCCTTTGGCCTAGCTTCCGCCCCCAGAGTTTTCACCAAATGTCTGGCGGTGGTGGTGGCCTATCTCAGGAATCAGGGAATTTTAGTCTTCCCATACCTGGATGACTGGCTCGTCAGGGGCCAGTCTCTCCAGGAGGCCAGACAAGCCACTCTTCGCACTGTCTCTCTTCTTCAGCATCTGGGCTTTGTCATAAACTACACAAAGTCCACTTTGCTCCCCGCACAGAACCTAGAGTTTATAGGGGCAAGATTAGACACCCTGCAGGCAAGAGCCCACAGACACACCGAGATTAGACACCCCGAGGACAGGGCCCACAGACTGATGGACTTGGCCAACCAGTTCCACAGCAATTCTCAGGTTTCTGCCAGGCACTTCCTGCGGCTCCTGGGCCACATGGCATCCACGGTACATGTGACGCCGAATGCCCGTCTGCCCATGTGGACTGCTCAGTGGTGCCTCAGAACTCAGTGGGCGCAGGCCACAGGCGACCTCTGAGACAGAGTAAAGGTGTCCAAACCACTTTTGGACTCCTTGAAGTGGTGGCTACATCTCCCAAACCTCCTCAGGGGGGTACCTTTTCAGGCCCCAGCACACACAAGGGTGCTGACGACCGATGCTTCCTTAAAGGGCTGGGATGCACATTGCCAGGGCACGTGCACTCAAGGCCTCAGGAGGCCACACAGCAGATCAATCTTTTGGAGCTGGGGGCAATCCGCTTGGCTCTACAGACTTTTTCTCATGCCCTCTCTCACCAGCCTGTCTTAGTTCAGACAGACAATCAGGTAGCAATGTTCTATGTGAACAAGCAAGGGAGCACAGGGTCCAGGCTCCTATGTCAGGAGGCGCAGGCCCTTTGCTCCTTTGCAGTCAAACAAGGCATGTTTCTCAAAGCAGTTTATCTACCTGGTCAGGAGAACTTCTTAGCAGACAAGCTAAGCAGGATTCTTCAGCTGCACGAATGGCAGTTGAATCCATTGGTGGTCCAGCAGATCTTTCTACGATGGGGACTTCCATCCATCGATCTCTTTGCAAGTCCACTGAACCGTCAGCTGCCCAGGTTTTGCTCCAGACAGCCGCATCCCCTGAGAATGGCAGCAGATGCTTTTCTGATCTCTTGGTCTACGTGCCTCCTGTATGCGTTTCCTCCCACGCCCCTGGTGGCCCTAACTCTGTTCAAGATTCTCCAGGACAAGGCCCCGGTGATTCTGGTAGCCCCCAGATGGCCGAGGCAACCTTGGTTTCCACTTCTGCTACAGTTGGCGGTGGAACTCCTTTCCCTTTGGGGTTACAACACGATCTCCTGTCTCAAGATCAGGGGTTCCCTTCTGCACCCCAATCTCGGGTCCCTCAATCTGATGGCCTGGCTGCTGAAAGGATAGTGCTAGCTCCCTTGCTTCTACCTAAGGAGGTTGAAGAGGTGGTTTTGGCCTCTAGGAGGCAGTCCACCAGAAAGTCCTATGCCCTCATGCCCTCAAGTGGCGTAGGTTCACAATATGGTGTGCTCAGCGCAATGAAGATCCTTTCTCCTGCCTTGTGCCAGTAGTACTGCAGTATCTACTTCACCTGTCAGACCTAGGCCTTAAGTCTAGCTCTGTTAGGGTCCACCTCGGTGCTCTATCAGCACACCACTCACTGGTGGAGGGACAGTCTCTGTTGGTTCACCCCTTGGTGTCCCGCTTCCTCAGAGGTCTGCTTCTTCTCAAGCCTCCGGTTCGTCCACCCGGTGACTGAGTGGGATTTGAACGTGATCTTGCAGAAACATACTCGCCCACCGTTTGAGCCGATGGCTACTTGCCATTTGCGCTTCCTTTCTTGGAAATCACTCTTCCTGGTAGCTCTTACCTCGGCCAGACGTGTGAGTGAACTACAAGCTACAAGCTCTGGTTTCTGATAGACCGTACACACGGTTCTATAGGAACAGGGTGGTCCTATGGACCCACCCGAACTTCCTTCCAAAAGTCGTCTCCTCTTTCCACCTCAACCAGGAGGTGGTTCTTCCGACCTTCTTTCCCAGGCCGCATACCAGCCGGGCTGAAACTGTCTTGCATACCCTGGACTGTAAGAGGGCGTTGTCTTTTTACATAGAACGTACGCGGGAGCATCGAAGGGCTACTCAGCTCTTCGTCTCCTTTGACCCTAATAAACTAGGGTTACCTGTCTCCAAGCATACGTTGTCCACTTGGGTAGCAGATTGTATCGCCTGGGCGTACAAGGCAGTCGATCTCCCCTTGCAGGGTCGAGTCACGGCCCACCGTGTCAGGGCAAAAGCCGTGTCAGTAGCTCATCTCCGCTCTGTTCCGTTGGCAGACATCTGCTGGGCCGCTACTTGGTCTTCAAGCCAGACTTTTGCAGCTCACTACTGCCTCGAGAGAGAGTCCCGAAGAGACACTGCTTTCGGACAGGCGGTATTCCTTAATCTCTTTGAGGTTTAGGCAACTCCTTCCCTCCGGCCCTTGTGTTGGGCTACCGTACGGGGATGTTCTCAGAGGATATTCTTATCACGGATGCTGAGGCTCTTGAGAGGGAGCCATTTTTTCAGCTTTGGGTTCCTAGTAGCCTAGAGCTGGGGAGTCCCATATGTGAGGACTGACTTCCTGCTTGGTCCTGGAGAAAGAGTAGTTACTCACCTGTAACAGGTGTTCTCCAGGAGCAGCAGAAATCCAGTCCTCATGACCCTTCCTCCTCCCCTGGAGTTGCAGTCATATACTTCATTTTGTTTTTTTGCTGTCTTTTAGCTATGTCATCAGACTGAGCAAGATGGCACCCTTGGGCGGGAAGGGGACCGCGCATGTGCGCTGCATTCCCAAAGGCTTTCCTTGAAAGCTGGGGAAATGCTCCGTACAGGGGCTCTGTCGGCACCGACGTCACCCATATGTGAGGACTGATTCCTGCTGCTCCTGGAGAACACCTGTTACAGGTGAGTAACTAACTATTCTTACTCATCCCTGTTTCCTCGGCTCGCAACATTAGGGTCGTCTTTGACTCCTCTCTCTTTCTCCAAATTCATCCATCCGATAGCTAAGGCTTGCTGTTTGTTTCTCTATAACATCAACAAAATCCGCCCATTCCTTTCTGAACACACTACTAAGACATTTATCCACTCCTTAGTCACCTTCAGTCTAGATTACTGTGACCTACTCCTTGTTGATCTCCCTCTGAATTATCTCTCTCCCCTTCAATCTGTTCAACACTCTGCTGCATGGCTAATCTTCCGCCAGCCTCGTCATTCTCATATTACCCCTCTTCTCAAGTCATTTCATTGGCTCCCTCTCCATTTCCACATCCAGTTTAAACTTCTCTTGCTGACCTATAAGTGCATTCACGCTGCAGCTCCTCACTACCTTTTCTCTCTTATCTCTCCCTACACCCGTCCTCGGGAACTCCGCTCTTCTGGCATATCGCTTCTATCTGTGCCCTTTTCTTCTATTGCTAACTCCACACTTCGCTCCTTTCACCTTGCTGCACCTTACGCCTGGAACAAACTACCCGAGTCTGTACATGAGTCATCTTCTCCTACCCTTTTCAAATCCAGACTGAAAACTCATCTCTTCACTGCCACTTTCGGATCTTGACTCACCTGATCTTGTTTCCTTACCATTTCCCCTAGATGTATCCCTGGCTACACCTACTGTGTTGTCTTACTATGGCGTCGATTTTTGGACGATGTGTTTTTCATATGGACTGGCAGCAGAACTGATCTTGACCTTTTTTTGGGATCTTTGAATTCATTTAAACCTAATGTGCAATTCACGGCCCAAGTGGAACAGCACAAGATTCAGTTTTTGGATATTACAATTGCATCTACTGCTGAAGGTATTTTGACTTCTCTATATCGGAAGCCTGTGCAAAGAAACACATTGTTGCGATTTGACAGTTATCATCCCCCTGCTCTTAAACGGGGCTTACCATATGGCCAATTTCTAAGGCTCCGACGAAATTGTACTGAGCTGTCAGAATTCAAAGTTCATGCTGCGGAATTGAGTTCTCGACTCCTCTCTAGAGGTTATCCACCCAGGATTGTTCGTTTAGCTTACAAACAGGCACGATACACCCATCGTGAATGGCTTTTGGGCCCTCGGGAATCTACATCTCCCACTGATAAAATAACGGGCATTTTTCCTTTCATGCGTGGCACCACTTCCGTTGTTCGTCTGATTCACAAATTTTGGCCGGTTTTAGCAATTCACCCCTGCTTCCAAAAACCACTGCAAATCGCCTATTCTCGCAAGCGTAATCTGCGGGATTTTTTGGTGAAATCCACGGCTTTTGTGGATCGGCCACTTTCGGCACATGATAATGCTGGCCATTTTCCATGTGGAAGGTGTTCTTTTTGTTTGAGTACTTTACCGGGTTTATTTTGGATTGATGGGCGTACACAAAAGAGTTATCACACCCGATGGCATACGGACTGCACTACAGTTGTTGTAGTTTATTTGATTGTATGCCCTTGTTCATTACCATATGTTGGAAGAACTTCGCGGATGTGTAAACAAAGGCTGGGGGAGCATGCTTCCCGCTTACGTACCCAATCACTTTCGGCACCTTTGGTCAGTCATTGTTTGGAACATACACATGATTTCGCTGATCTTCGTTGGCGAATCTTGGATCATATACCTCAGAACCCTCGGGGGGGTGATAGAATTCAGGCTCTACAGAATTTGGAACAGCGGTGGATTTTCCGTTTGCATTCAGTATGTCCTGAGGGACTGAATCAACAGCTTGACTGGCATACTATCTTTTAATTTTTTAATTCTTCAGATCCTGCAGGGTTGCCTGTTTGGTGGTTCCCCTACCTGGTTCTGATTGGCTTCTCAGTATGTGCTACACCTGATGGGTATGTCCCATTCAGAATTTCTGCATTGCCTTCTGGGTTATAAAAACCACTTCAGTTAGTTGTGTTTTGGAGGCTGACGTCTTTTCTACAGTGCTCTGACCTGAAGCAGGGGGTTTTTGGTTATACCCCCGAAACGTGGCACGTCGTACACATATCGGATACACTGTTGATGATATCAAGTTTTCCAGCCCATTGTCTTCAAAAGCTAAGTATCAGCGGTTTTCTGAATAGCGCTGTTTTAAATGAGTTTTTTCAAATAAATTAAAAAGGACAGGCCACAGTGGTAGCAAGTACTTTTTCTTCCTACTGTGTTGGCCATTTCCGACAAAACGTTATTAGCAAGTTTGGTTTTTTTCACTGGGTTTTTTTGTTTGTTTTGTCTGTCTTGACATTGTAAGCTCTGATGAGACGGGACTGTCTCTTACATGTCTGCAACGCTACATACGTCTTGTAGTGCTATACAAATGCTCAGTAGTAGTAGTAGTAAGAGAGCACCTCTTAAGTTAGTAGTTAGGAGTGGAGTAAGTTAGGAGTGGAGGAGTGGCCTAGTGGTTGGGGCAAGGTACTTCAGGCCGGAAGGTCGGTGGTTCAAATCCCACTAGAGGACAGCAACCTTGGGCCGGAAGGACTGGGGTTTCTAGTCCCACAGGTGCTTCTTGTGGTCTTGGGCAAGCCACTTAACCTTCCATAGCCCATGTTCCCTGTAAAATAGTTATCTCCAAGTTATAATTCCCTGTTCAATGTAATTTCAGTTTGTTCAATGTAAACCGCACTGATGCAGAATAGCACGGTATATAAGAGAATGTAAATAAATAAATAAATAAATAGATGATCTGCTGGAAGGGCGGCTCCCAGGATGGCAGTGGTGTCCTGGAGGAAGCAGCATAAGGCCTGTACTAAGGGGTCCCTAGAGAGGGATAGGTGATCCAGTGTGGGGATCGCATTTGTGTATGTATGAACTGGGTCCGAGTGCTGTCTGGCTTTTTTTTTGGCCGCGAGAGAGGAGGTCTCAGACTCACCCTCCAAATTACGCTTATGGGTACGCGACTCTTTGGATCTGTGGTTGCTGGCAGGGTCACTCTTGGCTATGCTTTGACTTGGATTTATATTTCTGACTTCGGCCTCAGAGAATGAGCAATAGAGGCAGGGTTATGAGGAGATGGCATTTGACCTGTGGCCTGACTCTTCAGGCTCTGGGTCATTATGTCCTCCTCATACCTTAGCCAGGACAGGAGTGGTCACAGGTGTAGACATGATCCAGTGAGAGAGAATTGCACAGATGATCTTCCTGTTATCAATGTTCCTCCTATATCTATCAATTTTATTTATTTATATATATATACATATATGTGTGTGTGTATATGTGTATATATATATATATATATATATATATATATAATATATATAATATATTTTCCTCCTATATCACGCAGAGCACAGGAGGTTTCTTTGATTCCTCTTTCAGGGAAGACATTACCAATACAGAGTTCTACCCTTTGGCATGGCTTCAGCCCCAAGAGTCTTCACAAAATGCATGGCAGTGGTAGCAGCATTTTTAAGGACTCTAGGGATATTTGTCTTCCCCTACTTAGATGACTGGCTAATCCGAGCACCAACAGCTCCAGAAGCCAGCTCAGCTCTTTCCTGGATGATGCAAATCCTGCAATATCTGGGATTGGTCATAAATCTCCCAAAATCCAATCTCACCCCTTCTCAGTCTCTAGAGTTCATAGGGGCTCTTCTAGACACAAGGCAGTCAAAGGCTTTCCTGCCACAACCCCGCTCTGCTCGAATAGTTCAACTATCGTCTCAAGCAGCTATGAAAACTTTCCTGATTGCTCGAGAAATGCTTCAGATGTTGGGGCATATGGCGTTCATTTGTTCTTGTGGTCCCCTATGCTCGCCTACACATGCGAGTAGTTCAGTGGATGTCAGGTTGGGGGGCTCATATGGACAATCTCTCCACTCAAGGTCTCTGGATCAAACAGAAGACTTGTCTTCACATAAATCTACTGGAACTCGGAGCCATCTTCTACGCTCTTTGAGTTTTTCAGGACCATCTGCACTACAAGACAGTCCTTGTCCAAATGGACAATCAGGTAGTCATGTTCTATGTAAACAAATAGGGTGGAACAGGCTCTCAGGCATTGTGCAACGAATCTCTACATCTCTGGTCCTTCACAAGAGGCCTTCACAGATTAACCTACTGGCGGTGTACCTCCCAGGCACACAGAATCTCCTGGCAGAGAAACTCAGTCAAGTGCTGCTGCCCCACAAGTAGTCTCTTCATTCAGAACAGATTGCTCAAATCTGGGGAACCCCAGATATAGACCTATTTGCAAGTCCTCACAATGCCATACTTCCCCGATTCTGTTCCAGAATTCCGGCTTGGAACAGTCGGACAAGGGATGCTTTCCACCTCCACTGGGGTCAGGACTTCCTGTATGCCTGCCTGCCCACCCATTCCCCTCATTCCCAAGACTCTGTTCAAACTCCAGAGAGACAGGGGCCATATGATCCTCTTAGCCCCACGCTGGCCATGACAGACGTGGTATCCACTGCTTCTACGTCTCTCTCAAGCCAGGCCTCTGGACTTGGGATGTGCTCCAGATCTTCTATCCTAGGAGGACGGGACACTTTTCACCCGAATCCTCAGTCTTTGCACCTGATGGCATAGTTGCTGAGAGCTTAGAATTCCAGGATGTCAAACCTCATTCAACAGGTTAAGGATATCCTTTTGACCTCAAGGAAACCTATCAGAAGGCGTGCTTATGCCTTTAGGTGGAGAAGGTTCTGTATCTGGTGTTCAAAGAAGGAACTTAATCCTTTTTCATTTCCTGTTGAGGCATTACTGGAGTATCTCCTCCATCTTTCATCCTCTGGTCTCAAGACCAATTCAGTAAGAGTCCACCTTAGTGCCATTGCGTCTTTCCACAAGGCCTTTGAAGGACAACCTGTCTCCTCTCAGCTGCTTGTAGCACGATTTATGAGAGGTCTACTCTTAACTAAGCCTTCCATTAAGACACCACCCGTGACATGGGACTTAAATCTCGTCCTCAGGCAGATCATGAAGCCGCCATTCGAGCCCTTAGCCACTACATACCTAAGGCTTCTTTCCTGGAAGGTAATCTTCCTAATTGCCCTCACTTCTGCAAGACACATTAGTAAGCTACAAGCTTTAGTGGCTGATCCTCCTTGCACAAGGTTCCACCATGATAAAGTAGTCCTTAGGACTCATCCTCACTTTATGCCAAAGGTTGTTTTGCCTTTTCATTTAAACCAGTTGGTTTATCTTCCTGTCGTCTTCCCTAGGCCTCATGCCTCGAATGCAGAAAGGAATCTTCACACTCTAGATTGTAAAATTAACTTTAGCCTTTTACCTTCAGAGAATTAGGCAGCATAGAAAGGCTTCTCAGCTTTTTGTTGCCTTTTATTCTAGCCACTCTCCAGGTGGATTGCAGACTGCATATCCTTTACCTATGAGTGTAAGAGACTTTCTCTTGAGGGTCATGTCACAGCTCACAATGTTAGAGCAATGGCCGCCTCTATGGCCAACCTTCGCTCAGTGTCCATCAATGACATTTGCAAAGCAGCCACTTGGTCCTCGGTTCACACTTTTGCGGCCCATTACTGCTTAGACAAGGACTCCAGCCGGGATGCCTCGTTTGGCCAGGCTGTTCTCCAGCATCTCTTTCAGACTTTGAACAACTCCTACCCCCCATCCTGGGTTTCGATACCAGAGATCCTTGGGAGGAATCATGACCCACCTGGGTTTAGCTGCTCTATGGGGTTGTCTTCCTGGCATCTGTAAGCTTGGGAGTCCCCATATGTGAAGACTACATTCCTGCTTTTTCCTGTAGATAGCGTAGTTACTCACCTGTAACAGGTGATCTCCGGGAACAGCAGGAATTGAGCCTTCATAACCCACCCACCTTCCCTAGGAGTTGTATTTCTCTCTCTCTCTCTTCCCTTCTCTCCTTTAGTCTTAGCTACAAACCCAACTGAAGAGGTAGAGTTGGGAAGGCAGCAGCGCAGGCACAGTGGGATGCTCCCAAAAGCTTTCTTATAGGACGCTGGGGAGCATTCCCGCGCAGGCTCTGTTGGTGCCGACTATAACCAATATGTGAAGACTCACTTCCTGCTGTTCCCAGAGATCACCTGTTACAGGTGAGTAACTACGCTTTATTGGACTAATACATTTGACTTGCCTTTGAGAGCTAACACACTCTTAAGTTGCAAGCAACTCAAAGCAAAAGATGACATTTGCCTCAATATAAAAGTGGATCTTACGAGGTATGACAAAAAAGAAACGAGACTGTCCCATAAATGTTTTATTACAAAATCTACAGAGAAATTACGCATTTTCCCCTTCAAAGTAATCCCCCCAGAGTTAATGCACTTCTGCATTCGCTTCTGCCACGTACGGAAGCACTTGGTAAAGTCCTCCTCCTTGAGGTCCCTCAGCTCCCTCATCAGTGGCCTTGATCTCTTCTACAGAGGCGAAATGAGTTCCTTTGAGCACAGCCTGGGGAAGAACCAGAAGTCGCACGGTGCGAGATCTGGGGAATAAGGAGGGTGGTCGAGAGCTTTGATCTGTCTGTTGGCCAAGAACTGCCTCACACTGAGCGCAGTGTGTGCGGGCGCATTGTTGTGGAGCAGCCATGACTTGTCTCTCCACAGAGCCCGCCTGCTGCGCTGAACCCAGTCATAGAGGCGATTGAGGACCTGCTGGTAGAAGTGCTGGCTGACTGTCTGACCCTCAGGCACAAACTCCCTTCTGATTGAAGAATGCGATCAGCATGACCTTGATCCTTGATTTGGACATGCGCGCCTTCTTGGGTCTGGGTGACAGTCGAGTCTTCCACTGCAGGTTCTGTCTCTTGTTTTCAGGGTCATATTGGAAGACCCAAGTCTCGTCTCCTGTGATGACTCAGCCAACGAAGTCTAGATCTTCTTCGATCTTCTCTAGCAAGTCTCGACAAACATTGATCCGGTTCTCCTTCTGGTCATCCGATAAAAGCTTGGGCACCATCGTGGCGCACACCTTCCGCATCCCCAGCTCCTGCATCAAGATGGTCAGCACTGACTCCCTGTTCAAGCTGAGCTGCTCAGCTATCATCCACACCGTCAATCTGTGATCACTCCGCACCAGCTGGTTCACTCTGTCAATGTTCTCAGCCGTCTTTGTCATGGAAAGTCATCCTGACTTGGGGTCATCCTCCACCTCCTCGCGGCCAGTCTTGAAGCCTTTATGCCAATCGAAGACTCACGGCCTTGACATTGCATCTTCTCCATAAGCCTTTTGGAGAAGTTGGAGACACTCAGTTGGGCCCTTCTCCAACTTAACTAGAAATGTCAAGTTGATTCTTTGCTCCATATTTCTGTCACCTCCCGTTACGTGACAAAGCGATGGAGCAGTGCTGCAAAAAAAACCTGAAAAAGAAAAACAGTGAGATGAAAAATATTATAGCAGAATAGTGGCGAGATGTTGCACAACACAGTGGCATAAGCGGTTAGCCAATTGGCATTGAGTCATGGGTGTGGCTGCCTCAGTCTTGTTTCTTTTTTGTCACACCTCGTATGTTACATTATATTACAGTAGTGGTATGAAGGGGTGTTAGTAATAAGATGACAGAGGTAACAGAATTATGTCTGGTAGTGAGTATGAAGTCCTTTTGTATTATTTTCAAGTGTTTGATCATTTTACAGTTGTGGTCAACAATATTAGCACCCTTGCATTTTAAGTATGCTATGTATAATATCTTGAGAAATAATTGGAAATATTCCAACTGTATGTTATAATATTTAATAGTATTTTCAAAAATATGCAATGACAAAAAAGAGATCTGTGCAATTTAGATGTAGTAATTTCTGAACAGAAAACAAAATATGATCTGGACAGGATTAATGGCACCCTTCACTAATATTTGATTGCACAACTCTTGGCAGTGATGACAGCCTCCAAATGTTTCTTGTAACCATCTATAAATTTTGTACATTTGTCTGCTGGTAGTTTCTCTCACTCTTCAACTGCAATTTGTTCCAGCTCATGAAGTTTTCCAGGATTCCTTTTACCGATGGAAAGAGCTGAAATCTACAAAAGGTTCAGCCAGTTTAAAACAGTTAATTTGTTCCTTTTTTTGTACTTTTGGATGTATGTTTTGGGTCATTGTCCTGCTGGAGGACCCATGATCTTTGACCCAGACCTAGCTTTCCACTAGGTAGCACATTTGACTCCAAAATAGCTTGGTAGTCCTCAGACTTCATGATTACTTTAATACATTCTAGGCCTCCAGTTCCTGAGGCAGCAAAACAGCCCCACAGCATTATGGAACTTCCACCATATTTAACTGTAAGAAGGGTGTGTTTTTCCGTATAAGCTTCATTTCTTCGTCTGTAAATGTAACACTGGTCTGCATTGCTAAAGAGCTCAAATTTGGTTTCATCTGTCCACACAACGTTTTCCCAGAAGGATTGTGGTTTCTCAAAGTGGATTTGGGCAAAAATCTTGCATGTCTTCTTTTTTTTTTTTTTTTTTTTTTTGTCTTTGAGCAGTGCAGTCCTCCTTGGCCTTTGCCCATGAAGTCTTTTATTTAGTGCACTGCATATGGTGCAGGTTGAAATCACCATTCTAGTTTGCTCTAGGTCAACCTTAAGCTCTTTGAATGTTGTACATAGTGTTTTTCCAACAGTTTTGAAGACGACTTGGATTAATTTTCCTCTTCTCACCACATTCTGGGAAGTTCTTCACTGTTCCATGAGCAGAAAACATCTTAACATTGTGAATTGTAGACACAGGAATCCCAAGGTCTTTGGAGATGGCCTTGTACCCTGTACCCCTGTAGAGCTTAATGTTTACTGATGATGGCTTTTCTGATGGTCTCAGGCTGCTCTCTTGTCTTCACCATTGTGAAAATGGAACAGTAAGTGAATGTAGTCATTTTAAACATTAGAACCATCATTCGTTGATTCAAGTCATGTGAGTACTGACAGTTGATCACAGATGTCTAATTTTACTGCAGTGGGAATGTGGTTCTTCTGTTCAAACTGATTTAAATTGTTTATAAGCGTGCCCATAATTATATCCTGGCAATGTCCCAGTTTTTATACTATTTCCTACTAGTTTTTAAATTGGTCTTGTTTTATTTGATTCTTATATGTCGAGTATGAGTGCATGTATAGTCCAAAGCCATTTCATGGCCACTTTCTTTTGGGAGATATTGGACATTAAGGGGTTAAACTGTAAGAGGGCCGGTAATGTTGACCACAGCTGTAATTTCAAATGTGTACCATTACTGGGCTGACACTATGAACTGTGATCTGGATATTTAAAAGGAAATTGGTTGTATTTGTATGCTTTGTAAACTACAATATGTAATTTGTAATAAGCATTTTAAAAGAGTGCTTCTTTTTAAATAAGCTGTCTAGAAAGGGCAGATGTGTTGAAACAAACTGTTCTTTTCTAAAGGTTGAGAATTTCTTCTGCATGGGATCACCATTAGCAGTTTTTTTGGCACTACGTGGCATCCGTCCAGGAGACAATGGAAGTCAAGATCATATCCTTCCTAAAGTTATTTGTAAGCGATTTTTCAACATTTTTCACCCCACTGACCCTGTGGTAAGTATTTATAACACTTTATATGCCCTCTAATTTTGGACAAGTCAATCAGGATGGTTAACAGCAAATTAAAAACATGCTTTTATTTTTCTCTTTATATCTAATATTAAGTAATCAAATCCATACCCAAGCAATGACATTTCCAAATTGCAGGCGCTCTTACAAAGCACCAGAAATATACAAAAAAATAAGAGAGCCATCTTTTACATTTTTACTTTACCTCCCCTCCAAACTCCCCTCCCTTTCAACCATGTATGGTTTAACCCTTTGAAGGCCTACTTTAAATTTTTAATCCACATTCTGCAGCCGGGTTAATTTTTGCATATTTCAGGAAAATTGTACCCGTCTTATTCAATATGTTCTAATAGTGATTTTCCTTCTGCTATGGTCATGTATTATATACTATTTGATAGGAAGATTTAGTCAGAATTTTGGATCCCGAGAGTTTTGGGCTCGGCCTGGAAAGGGTTAAGCCACTTAACAATCAGGTCCCAATGACCCAGGATACGAGGACACTTGCACATATCTGGGCAGTTGACATCCTCAGAACAATAATTAAACAATGCAGTTTACAGTATTAAATACAAATTTAAATTAAACCCCCATAGTTACAAAACGTATCCATAATTATGAAATTTATCCAAACTTAATTTAAGGATCCCATGTGCACGTAAGGAAACAAATATAGTTGTAAACCCTTATAAAACATAACTTTACATAAGGTCTTGGAGTGTGTTCCAAAATTCAGATACAACAACCTTAAATGCTCTCTTTCTCCATGTCTCAGATCTCATAACTTTTCTGTCTAGGACAACCAACAAAATTATTCCCTTCCTATCATAGAGTTCTCTGGGAACAAGCAGGAAGTCAGTCCTCACACATGGGTGACATCTGCACCAATGGAGTCCTAGCAGAAGCATCCTCCCAGCTTTCAAAGAAAGCCTTTGGGAGAGTCCATCACGCATGCGTGGTCCCCTTCCTGCCCAAGGGTGCCATCTTGCTCAGTCTCTCTTTTTTTTTTTCCACAGAGCCCTTCAGATGTCTGTCTGCCGTCCCCGGAAAAAGTTGATTTTCTTGACCTGAGTTTAATACTCTCCCCTGGTAGTGCACCGGTCCTTTTCCTGCCACCCGAGCCTGCTGCCTCAGCATAAAGTCTCTGGTTGTAGTCTTTTTTTTTTTTTTTTTTTCCTATTCTTGTTGGCTTTTTTTTCAACTGGTGGCACCACGGGTCTTCAACCTCGCTTGGATACTTTTTTCTCTCATGGCTACCAGTGGTTTTAAAACGTGTGATCAGTGTGCCAAAATCATGTCCCTGACCGAAACACATGACTGCTGCCTTCGCTGCCTGGGACCGGACCACGACCCCACAGCATGCGGTCTCTGTAAGAAGATGTCCACTGAAGCCCTCAAGAGCCCCCAGCAGCAGTATAATACGTTTTTCCCAGAGTCCCCAGTACCTCCAAAGGCCAAGGCCTCTTCCGAAACCACAGAATCCCAGGGTAGCCTTATGGACCTTCCTGACACCATGGTTCCTTGGAAAGGGAGTCTCCCTCGAGGGAACTCAAGAAGAAGGAGGACTCAAAGGCGGCATCCCTGGCGGCTCAGACGGGCCAGGTAAGTCCCGAGCCAGGTCCCGCAGTCCTAGATGCTCATCCGAGGGATCGGAGAAGGAGCGACCTGCAAAGGTCCCCCGAAAAGGCTCTACCTCGGGCCGGCCTCGGTCGCTTGACACCATCCTTGTCGAGGACTCCCCCTCGGGGGAACCGGTGGCAGGCCCGATCCCCTCTGCACCCGCGCCGATGGCTGCAGAGCCTTCTGGGCTGGAGTCCATAATGGCGACCCTGGAGTGCAGTTTGTCTGCCTTCATGGACCAGCAGCGGGCGCTGTTGTCCAATACCATCGGTTCCTCCGCCCAGACCACCGGACCCTCAATGTGAAGGATGTCCCTGCAGGCCGAGTTGATCCTCAGCCGAGGTCTTGATCCGGCTCCTGTTCCACAGGGTCAAGATCTTCCCCAGCCAGTGTGTTCGGCACCAGCCACAGGGCCTTCGAGGGCCACGGGTGGGGATCAGCCCCGGAGACCACAAGCCAGCCTTCCCTTGAGTCCTCAATGGACTATTCTGACTGGGAAACGGAGGATGAGGAATCACCTGACACCCGTCGCCACCATAACGTCCCTTCAGACACCCCTCCCTCGTAACCCCAGCATCTGTCCCCACCCGAGGACATGGCGTTCCTCGACTTTGTCAGGGACATGTCCAAGGCCCTAGCGTTCCCAACTGAATTGGAGGAGGACCCTCAGATGGAGGAGCTAGAAATCCTCCAATACGAGGCCCCTCCGAGAGAATCGCTTACGGTGCCCATCCCTCCCAAACAGGCAGGGCTTTTGCTGGACGGCCAGGTCACGGCACACCATGTCAGGGCTATGGCGGCCTCTGTTGGAAACCTGCGCTCTCTCCCAATGGTAGACATCTGCTGGGCCATCATCTGGTCTTCCGTCCATACCTTCACAGCTCTTATTGCCTGGAGAGGGAGTCCCAATGGGACAGTACCTTCAGCCAGATTGTGCTCTGTAATCTTTTCGGGGGTCTAGGTAACTCCTACCCTCCAGCTCTTCTGTGTTCAGGCTACTGGCATGCTGGTTTCCTTCTTACACACGGGTCCTACTGCAGACTGCACCTGCGGACTGCATTACTGCTGCTCACGGCTTTCCTTGAGGGTAACAGTGTTTCTTCTCTATGGGCTTTCAGTAGCTTGTAGCTAGGGAGTCCCATATGTGAGAGGATTGACTTCCTGCTTGTTCCCAGAGAAAGTGTAGTTACTCACCTGTAATAGGTGTTCTCCGGGGACAGCAGGAATCAGTCCTCACAACCCCCCCCTCCCCCCATTCTTCCCCTTGGAGTTGTTTCTTTACCATATTTTATTTTTTGCTGTCTTTTAGCTATGTCATCTGAGATGGCACCCTTGGGTGGAAAGGGGGACCACGCATGCATGGTGGCATCTCCCAAAGGCTTTCTTTGAAAGCTGGGGGGATGCTTCCGCGAGGGCTCCATCAACACCAATGTCGCCCATATGTGAGGACTGATTCCTGCTGTCCTGAAGAACACCGTTACAGGTGAGTAACTACTTTTTCTCTTTCAGCCTATATGCTTGTATTCGCTTCTGCAAATACTTTTGTCTCCCGTTTCTATATCGTAAATGCCATCACCAATATTCTAAGCAGGCATCGCTCCTTAATAGAGGAAACCAATGCAATTTCCACAATAAAGGTTAGCACTCTTTCCTACCACGTCTCGCAAAGTCTTGCTGCCATGTTCTGTGCCTCCTGCAATCTCTTTAATAGTCTAGTAGAGAAACTTACATAGAGTACTCCACAGTAGTGCAACACACTACCTATTAAAGCCGTTACTAGGGTCATCAAAGTATCCTCTTTTAAATACAGTTGTAATTTTCTAGCCATCTTCATCTTCAATGTTGTGGGCTTCACCTTAACCGGGATGGAACCAGGCTGCTGGCATTAACCTTTAAAAAGGAGATAGAGCAGTTTTTAAATTAGATAATAGGGGAAAGCCGACAGTCGCCCAAGAGCGGATGGTTCGGAAGAATGTATCCTTGAAGGATACTACCAAAAGCAGAGAGGTTCCAAAAAAGAGTAAAGTAGCCCAAATGCCCTCAAGTATGGAGCAGACAGAGCTTAAAGATCCCAAATTACCCATGTCTACCAATAGCCAAATTAATATGAATAAAATACAGTCTCTAAAATGCTTGTATGCAAATGCTAGAAGTCTAAAAATTAAGATGGGAGAGTTAGAATAGCACTAAATGAGAGGTTAGATATGATTGGAATATCAGAGACATGGTGGAAGGAGGACAACCAGTGGGACACACTGATACCTGGGTACAAACTATATTGTAATGATAGAGCTGATCAAATTGGTGGAGGGGTTGCGTTCTATGTTAGAGAGGGCATTGAGTCAGAAAGGATTAAAGTTTTGCAGGAAACTAAATTTGCTGTAGAATCTCTATGGATTGAAATTCCATGTAAAAAGGGGAAGGCGATGGCAGTGGGGGTGTACTATCGACCGCCTGGCAGAATGAACAAATAGATAATGAAATGCTCAAAGAAATCAAGGAAGCTTACAAAAGTTACAGCGAGGTGGTAATAATGGGTGATTTCAATTACCCTGGTATGAACTGGGTCAGTGTCACGGCAGGACATGCTAGGGAGATAAAGTTCCTAGATGACATAAATGACTGCTTCTTGGAGCAGCTGGTTCATGAACCGACCAGAGGGGAAGCCATATTAGACCTAGTCCTTAGTGGAACACCAGATCTAGTGCAAGAGATAAGGGTGTTGGGACCACTTGGCAATAGTGATCATAGCATGATCGCCTTTGATTTAATTAGTGGAGGAGGGATAGTAAGGAAATCCACAGTACTACCTTTTAACTTTCGAAAGGGAGACTATGATAAAATGAGGAAAATAGTTAAGAAAAAACTAAAAGGTGCAGTTGCAAATGTTAAAAACTTACATCAAGCTTGGGTGTTGTGGAAAAATACTATCTTGGAAGCCCAGACCAGCTGTATTCCACGCTTTAAGAAAAGTGGAAGGAAGTCCAAAAAACTGCCAGCATGGTTTAAAGGTGAGGTCAGAGAGGCTGCTGTTGCCAAAAAAGCATCTTTCAGGAAATGGAAAAAAGAGCCAAACGACAAAACCTGGAAACAGCACAAGCACTGGTAGGTCAAATGCAAGGCATTGAGAAAGCAGGCAAAGGGAGAATTTGAGAAGAAGCTTGCTGCGGAAGCAAAAACACGAAATAAAGATTTTTTTCAAGTACATTCGTAGCAAAAAACCTGAGAGAATCAGTTGGTCCATTTGATGATAGAGGAGTTAAAGGGGCACTAAGAGGCGACAAGGCAATAGCGGAGAGACTGAATGAATTCTTTGCTTCGGTCTTTACTGAGGAAGATGTAGGGATGTTACCCATGACTGAAGTGGTATTTAAAGGTGCGGAAGAATTGAAGGAAATATCGATACATTGGGAAGATGTATTACAACTATTAGATAAACTGAAGAGTAGCTAATCACCTGGGCTGGATGGTATACATCCAAGGGTGTTGAAAGAACTGAAATATGAGATTGCAGACCTGCTATTAGTAATCTGTGAACTATCATTAAAATCATCTCTTAATACCTGAAGATTGGAGGATCGCCAATGTAACACCAATTTTTAAAAAGGGTTCCAGGGGTGATCCGGGAAACTACAGACCGGTGAGCCTCACGTCAGTACCGGGAAAAATGGTAGAAACCATCATAAAGAATAAAATTACTCAGCATGTAGATAGTCATGGCCTAATGGGAGACAGCCAACATGGCTTTAGACAAGGAAGATCTTGTCTTACTAATCTGTTATGTTTTTTTGAAAGTGTGAATAAACAGGTGGACAAAGGTGAGTCGGTTGATATAGTGTATCTGGACTTTCAGAAAGCCTTTGATAAGGTCCCTCAGAGACTTTTGGCAAAACTAAAGAGTCATGGGATAGGAGGCAGTGTACTACTGTGGATCAGGAACTGGTTAAAAGATAGAAAGCAGAGGGTTGGGCTAAATGGCCAATTTTCCCAATGGAGAAAGGTGAATAGTGGTGTACCCCAGGGATCTGTGCTGGGTCCACTGCTTTTTGACATATTCATAAATGACCTGGAGAGTGGAATAACGAGTGAGGTTATCAAATTTGCAGATGACACAAAACTATTTGAAGTTGTTAAAACCCAAGAGGATTGTGGAAAATTGCAAGAGGATCTTGATAAATTGGAAGACTGGGCATCAAAATGGCAGATGAAATTTAATGTGGACAAGTGCAAAGTTATGCACCTAGGGAAGAACAACCCAAACTATGGTTACATGATGCAGGGTTCCACATTAGGAACCACCACCCAGGAAAAAGATTTAGGCGTCATTGTGGATAACATGTTAAAACCCTCGGCCCAGTGTGCAGCGGCAGCCAAGAGAGCAAATAGAATGCTAGGTATCATACGGAAAGGAATGGAAAATAAAACAAAAGATATTATAATGACACTATACCGTTCCATGGTGAGACCGCACCTTGAATATTGTGTGCAATTCTGGTCGCCGTATCTTAAAAAGGATATAGCGTTATTAGAAAAGGTTCAGAGAAGAGCCATCAAAATGGTAAAGGGGATGGAAGGATACTCCTATGAAGAAAGGCTAAAAAGGTTAGGGCTCTTTAACCTGGAAAAGAGACGGCTGAGGGGAGATATGATAGAAGTCTATAAATTAATGAACGGAGTGGAACGGGTAAACGTAGATCGATTGTTTACGTTATCAGAATATAGAAAGACTAGGGGACATGCAATGAAGCTACAGGGTAAACTATTTAAGACTAATAAAAGAAAATATTTTTTCACTCAACGTGTAATCAAACTCTGGAATTTGTTACCGGAGGATGTAGTAAAGGCTGTTAGTGTAGCTGGGTTTAAAGAAGATTTGTACAAGTTCTTGGAGGAAAGGTCCATAAACCATTATTAAGAAGGGACCCAGGATATCAGTGCTTGACCCAGTACAAGCATTGCGGAACCTGTGTCTTTTGGGGAAACTGCTAGGTACGTACGACCTAGATTGGCCACTGTTGGAAACAGGATACTGGGCTTGATGGACCTTGGTCTGACCCAGTATGGCATATCTTATGTTCTTATTTTTGCATGAACCTTTTGTGCCACTCCCTCCCTCCTCCTCTAACACTCTAAATGCCATCAACACCTTTATTTATGGGATATCCTGTCCACCTCCAATCACGTTCATATTTCATCTCCCCCTGCCCATCCTAAACACAAAAAAAGTGTTTTCACCATGTTCCACACGAAACCATTTTGCAGTAATCATCTATCTTATTGGTTGCTGACCAACATCATCTTCTAAGAGGAGTAATAATTGTATATAATCTACCTATGCAAAACAAAAAAAAATGTTTAGTTACCATCTTCCCTAACAGTGGCAGATATGTATTGAATAGAAAGAGAGGACAAAGTGGACCCCACTTCAGATTATATTCTCTCATCAAGTCCATTATAATGAACCCTAAATGTTCTTTCTTCCATAAGAGACTATGCACTGCAATACTACCCCCCCCCCATCCCTAATTTTGTACATTTCTTCACTAATAACTTTGATTCTACCAAATCGAATGCAACAGTGAGGTCCATAGATAACAACAACCACCTTTTCTTACCTTTAACTAAAAATAAATCTCGTCCACATAACGGTCAACATAGTGTCAGTTGCATTCCCCCCCCCCTTCTAAATCTTGCCTTTGCTATGCTGCTGATACCACATTACTGGCTGAAAGTTAAGACGATCTGAAACGTTTTCTTCTCAAGATCAAGGCATATTATCTTAAAATGAGCCTGCACCTTAATGTTAACAAGACAAGATACTGGCAGTTGACAAAATCAATAAGTTCTTCATTTATGGAGAAGAAATTGAAATAGTTGACAATTTTAACCAACTTAGATCAGCAACCAATAATGAAAGGACAAGCAGTCAAGAAATATGACAACACATTGCTCTTGGCAGAATGGCTATGAAGCACCTAGATAAGATTCTCAAGAGCAGAGATCTCTCTCTCTCTCTCTCCATACAAAGATTCAACTTGTCCAAGCAATGGTATTTTCAATAACACATGGATTCGAAAATTGGACAGTGAAAATGATAGGTAGAAAATTGATGCCTTTGAATTATGGTGCTGGCGATGAATACTGTGTATATCATGGACTGCCCAAAGAACAAACCAGTCAGTAATAAAGGAGATCAAATCTAAGCTTTACTTAGAAACTCAGATTACAAGACTTTGACTTTCCTACTTTGGACACATCATGTGAAGAGAGAGATCATTAGAGAAAGACAATGCTTGGCAAGGTAGAAGGTCAATGCAAAAGAGGAAGGCTGGCAATGAGATGGATTGATACAGTAACAGCAGCTATAAGTGCCACTCTAACAATGGGCGGTCTGACTGATGACTGAGCACAGTTTAGGTCCACTATCCAGAGGGTCGCCATGAATCGACACAGACTCGATGGCACTTAACAACAAAATCTTGCCTGACCCTCACCCAACAATGCCTTAATAAACTAACCTATTTATATAAACACCTCCTTCTCTATTAACTTAGGCAGATGTGAGAGAGAGCTAAAATTTTTACAAAGTTTAATATCAGCTCCCTCTTTTGGGACCTGTCACCACTGTCATCTTAAACTGGCATTATACTCTGTTCTAAGGAGGCATTAACTAAATCCCTTATCTGTGCCATCTGTTTTTCAGACCTGCTTTAAATAGAGATAATGGAGCCGGATCTAATGAAGAAAAGGTGACCCACATACAACTTTGTATACAGGCACATTATTAAATATACCACATGATCCGATTTACAAGTAGTATGCTGATAGGACTTGATGCTCTTTTGTGACAATAGGTTCTACCGTAAGGCGCCTTCTATTGCTATATCACAAAAATTACATTCACCACAAGAATGACTCAATGGCCCCCTGATTTTCCTTTTCAAATGACCAAGTTACAAATGGACTCTCAATATTAATAATATTTTGCCCTCTTTTATAAACTACAACTGGGGGTTCTTGAAAGCATTCATGCAATTGTAAGACCACCCAATATTTGTATACAGTAGATGCTGAGAAGTATATATAGAGAATGGTAAGGTACAGATGAGAAGATCTTCAGATGAGTCAGTATCAAGGAAATCTTTCAATCAATAATAGGTCATATTGTGCATGCAGACCTTGGGGATAAGCTTTTTTTATTACAGAATACGGATAACCTCTATCTGTGTATTTTTGAAACAAATGTTAAGCTTATTTGATATAATCTATACGTTCTGAACATAGACAACGTAGTCTCAAAAATTTGCTGATTGGAAAACCATTTTTTAATTTAACTGGATGATGACTACAATATTTCAGGAGATTATTCCGAGCTAGTGCTTCTTTTTTAATATAAAATGGTATGAAAATGGTTTCCTTCATATAAGATTAATACATAAAAAAAGCCATTTGAGTAGCATGATAAGTACTTTCAAATTGTATGTTAGGTTTGAAAGAATCCAACCATGAGGTAAATAGATCCAAAGTTTGTAAGTCACCTGTCCATATACACAGGATGTCATCCAAATATATTTTCCACAATAGAATCTGGGTCATCCAGTGCAAGACATATAAATAATGTTCCTCGAAGTGAGCCATGTAAAGATTTGCTACTGTCTGCTATTGTTTCACCCATGGCCACCACAATTTTTGAAGGTAAAATATACCATTGAAGCAAAAGAACTTTCTCTGAAATTGAGGATATGAGGAAGGGAGACTGCTACAGCTACTCTAGGGCCTGAGATTACTGAGGCTGTTTTTCTATTCCATGTCTAAGGGAAATGAAAGCTTGGTAAATCAGGTGCCTCTGCAGGCCACTGGCAGACATACAATCCCCATCCTGTTACCCATTCTCCCTCTTGTATCCCATCCCCTCCTACCAGTTTCCAACCCAGTTCCATCATCTCCTTCCTCTCTTAAATCAGCCAGCCTCTTAGCCCTAGCCCCAGTCCCACCTAACCTTTACTAGTCATCCCCCCGCAGTCCTCACTCCTGCCCCAGCTAGCCAGTCAGTACCCCCTTCCCCCCCCCCCCCCGTTCTTATCCTAGCGCCAGCATCAGCCTCCAGTTAACTTCTCCCAATCCCCATTCCAAGCTCCTGCCTGCCCCAGCAGTGCCATTGTGCTGCTACTCTTCGGGCTGCCCGCAGTTTTGAAACGCGAAGCAAGTCACTTCTTCCTGCAAGGAATAGTTAGTGCCTTGTTTCATGTTTTGAACCTGGTGTTTGAGCAGGAGCTGCCTCCTGCCTACACAGTACAGTTCTGTGAGGGTCTGAGCCACAGCATGAAGGAATTCTCCTGTTGGTCTCCGGTTCTCAAGTTTCATGAGACCAGTGAGAGGGTTCCTGCACAACCCAGTTCAGACTTGCAATGTTACACTGTTCAGGGAGGAGACAGTTCTTGCCCAAAACTGCAGCATTTGCGACAATAAGAAAAAAGGAGGAGTGAAGGGCAGAAAAATCAGGCACTAGATAGAAATATTTAGGAAAATCGTTTTTATTGGTTTCCAAACATATACAACACCTCCAATTACAAACTGACATGACAGCCGTGCATCACCCATTTCACAGCCGGGTTTAGCGATTCCACATCATCAGATATAATGAGGTATACAGATACTCTCTCATCCAACAGTAGGTGCCTAACAAATGCACAACATCTCTCCAAATACAATGTTCAAGTATCCATTCCCCCCCTCTCCCTCCTTCCCCACCCGTCCATTCCCCCCCTTCCACCCCATCCTCCCCAGCCCTCCCTTCTCACTGGGAGGCCCCGATTCTCCCCTCTCCTACCCAAGGGGACCATCACTGTGCATGGGACTCCACACTCCAATACAGCGCTCCCATGCACCTCCCCCTAACAGTCGCGCCTTGCGCTGCTCCATCTCCATTAACTCTCCCATCGCCCGCTCCCACTCCCCCACTGTGGGGGCTGTGTCTTTCAGCCAATACCACAAAATACATTGCTTTACTACCACAAAGCCTTTGGCACATAATTTCCGCTCATTCTCACCTAAGGGATGGTTTCCCTCGTAAGAGCCAAAAAGACACCACTCCGGAGTCATCTCCACCCTTCCTTGCAACCACCTCCCCAAATGTCGGCCTACACCCATCCACAACCCCTGTATATGGGTACAAAACCGATGCGCAAAGCCCCCCTTTTCCACCTTACAGAGACTACACACATCTGTCACTGCCAGTCCCACCCTAGCCGCCCACACATTATGCACATATGCCCTCCATAGAAACTTATATTGGATTTCCTGCAGCTGGACTGCTTCAGAAACCGATTTTATAGCAGTAAACGCCCCACGCAGGCGCTCCTCCGTCCTTTCACCATTTCTCCTCTAGTGCAGCCAACCTTGTCCTATCACCCTCCGGACAAAGGACCATCTCTAGCCCTCCGGACGTTATCTTCCCTTCCAAACCGCCAAACAACTCTAATATTCCTCCCGCCTCCAACACCCGCTCATTTTCCTTCCTCAGAGTAAAAACATAGTGACGCACCTGAAAGTAAAAGTTTTGGTCCCGGTGTCCCAGCTGATACCTCTCTCCCGTAGCGAGGAAAAGGAGTCCACCTCCCCACTCCCCTCCATTCGTAAGTGTCCAATATAACAAAGTCCCCTGTCCGCCCACATTTTTGCCACTGGCGATCCCAATTCAGGGGGGAAAGCCGCATTCCCCAGCAGGGGGATACAGTCAGACCTGTTCCATCGAACTTTCCTACACCTACAAAGGGACTTTCAGGCCACTCGCAGCGCCCTCCAAAAGCCGGACTGTTTGCAGGCCTCCGGAATATTCCCTTATGCCTCCTGCACTATTGCCATTCTGTGATGCGGAGCTACTATTTCATCAATAATTGGTAATGGGACTGCCTCTGACGTTCCTACCACCATATCCCGCAAAATTCTCGCCCAACATACCATATTATATCGCCGCACCGAGAGCAATCCAGCCCCACCACCTCTTCTAGGTTGCATCAGAGTATCTAACGCTATCCGGGCCCGCCGACCCTGCCACAAAAATCTGGACAGATGAGACTGCAATAGCTTAATTTCCCTCCGCAAAAGCCACACCGGCAGGTGTCTTAGTAAATACGCCCACCGTGGAAACTCCACCATATTAAACAGTGCTATCCTGCCGCTCAGCGATAATGGTAACTCCTTCCATTTCCTCAGCCGACCCGCAGTCTCCTCCAACAGAGGGTTAATATTTACTTGATATAGCTGGTCCGGCCACTCGGGAATCTGAATGCCCAAATAACGTATCCGTCCCTCAGCCCACTCCAACGGGAAGATGCCATCCCAAGACCCCCGGCTACACCTCCCCACGTCCAACCCCAAAGGCTTAGATTTATTAATTTTCAGGCCCGAAAAGGTACCAAACCATTCTATAATAGATAACGCCCTTTCTAAAGATCTCTGCGAGTCCGTCAAGCAAAGCAGCATATCATCTGCAAACGCGCTTACTTTCATCCCATCCGCCTCCCATCCAACCCCTGTCACCTCCTTGTGTTGCACCAGCTTTACCAATAAAGGCTCCAGGTGGAGTATAAAGAGGAGCGGGGACAAGGGGCAGCCCTGTCTAGTTCCCCTCTTCAAAGTAAACGCCGAGGAGATCTCTCCCCCATCGCAATAAACGCCCGTGGTTCCGCATATAATGCTCTAACCCAATCGACAAACTACCCTGCAAATCCAAAACGCTTCAGTGCTTCAAACATGTAATCCCAAGAGACGCGATCAAAAGCCTTCTCCGCATCTAGGATGGCCAGCAGCAGGGGCGTACCCCGCTAAAGGCATCGTTCCATGCCCAGCAGCACCTTAGCTATATTACGAGCAGCCACTCTACCCCGTACGAAGCCCGCTTGATATTGTCCTATAAGGCGCGTCAGAATGTCTTGCACCTGCTCAGCTAAAATCGATGCCAGTATCTTCATGTCAAAATTAATAAGCGAGATCGGCCTCTAAGATGCTGGATCTTCCGGGTCCTTCCCTATTTTGTGTATGAGCGATATGGAAGCAGTCCGCATGTCCCTCGGAAATCGCCCGGAATCTAAAACTTCTGTATAGACCGCTGCTAATGTAGGTACCACCTGCCGCTCCAAGATTTTATAAAACTCTGAGCCATAGCCATCTGGGCCCGGCACCTTGTGCAGCTTCCCTACTTTAATAGCCTTCTGGATCTCTGCCCCCGAAATAGGTCTAATCAACGCCTCCCGTTCTTGTGGCGTCACCTGCCGAAGCGCCACACTATCCAGAAAACGCCGTTCCTGCTCCCTGTCCTCTTGCTCTGGGGTATATAGCGCACTATAAAAGCGCTCAAAGACCTTCGCTATTTTCTTTGGCTCAGTTTATCTACCTTACTATCCCAAATCACCGCCACCAGATTGGTGCCATTCCAGTCCCTCACGAGGCGGGCCAGTAATTTCCCTGAGCGGTTTCCGAACCGAAAAAACTGGTGCCGATTAATACTGGATGTCATACATCGCCCTCTCTTGTAAATAACCATTCAGTTGCCTCTTAACCTCTAAATATTCCTGCAATGCTCCCCCACCTGGCCGTCGCAGTGACTCTTTTTTTTTTTTTTTTTTCCCTTGGAGCTCTCGGGCTAACTTCACCAAATCCTCATTTACCCTCTTTCGTTCCTTAGCCGTATATGCAACTAGCAACTTGGTTAGAAGACCACAACCTCTTTATTAACCACTCCAAAACCGACATACTGATTGTAACAAAATACAAATCTTTCACCCCCCCTACCCACATTACACTTCAGAATCATGATATCCACATAAAAAACGAAATAAAATACCTAGGGGTGATACTAGATACACACCTCAGTATGAACACACACATAAGAAATACAACAAAGAAAATATACTTTAAACTCAATGTATTAAAACAATTACGCCCCCTAGTCCACCTGCAAGACTTCCTAAGTATCATTCAAGCCATCATCACCCCACATTTTGACTTCTCCAACCTCTCTCTATTAGGCACAACTAACCAAAACATCAAAAGGCTCCAATTGGCTCAAAATGCTGCAGCCAGAACCATAATGAAGGTACACCCTTTTGAGCACATATCACCCTATCTAGCCAAACTACACTGGCTCCCCATTCAATGTAGAATAAACTATAAATTAATAATAACCACTTTTAAAGCATTAAACAACACTGCCCCAGCTACCCTAAATAAACTAATCACTAAAGACACACCCCAATGTGCACATAGAAGAGGCAACGCCAATAAAATAAGGATCCCAAAAGAATTCACAAAAACCAAAAAAAACAACCAATAAAAAAAGCATTCTCCCATGCAGCCCCTACACTCTGGAACTCTCTACCTGACGAAATCAGAGCCTTATCTGACATTAAAGACCTACGCAAAAACTTAAAAACTCACTTTTTTATCTCCCACTACGGTCCAATGACAAATTCTCAACTTCAAAACAAAAAGGGATAATCTATATAACACACGGAGACAAATACCGCAATGCCTCAAGATATTTTGACCTTGATACTGTCAATGATGTTTATACTGTTGAACTCTCTTTTACTAACTGTACATAGTTAGTTGTACATAGTTCTACAAAGTTTAATAGTGAAAAGTTCAATTGTTAATGCACATAGTTCATGATATTGTTTAATGTAAAAACAGAAATGCCTTCTGTCTCCTTAACTGTTATATGTAAACCGCTCCTGATCATCGGAAGGTTGCGGTATATAAAAGTTTGTTAAATAAATAAATATGCTATGATATGCCCCCTAACTACCACTTTCCCCGCCTCCCATAACGTAGCCACCGAATCTACACTCCCCTCATTGTCCTTCAAGAACTCGCCCCACTTCTCCCGCACAAATTCTCGAAACTCACTCCTGTTTCATATTTGTCGGGGGAAGGACCATCTACCACCCAAAATATGCCGCCCTTTCCAATCAGTACTCACCATTGCATGATCAGATACCGGGATCGGCCCTATCGCTGCTCTACTGACCCTGCCCAGATCCGCCTGTGTTACCAAAATGTAATCAATCCTGGACCAAGTCTGGTGGGCTCTAGGACAGATGTGTATAGTCTCGCTCTCCCCCATGCAATATCTGCCACACATCGAGCAGCCCCCCCATCTGGCATAAGTAGTTTACTCCACGTGCGGCCCAACCCCGCGCTCCCGGAGGTGAAGTCGATTTGTCCAACAGAGGATCATGTGGGCAATTAGTCCCAGCCAGGATTTATCGGTATTTTAGGTATATCGCCCAACTTGCGCACTAGGGACTTGAAGAACATATGGTTATACACATTAGGGGCATACACGTTCCCCAAAACCATTTCCTCCCCGTTAATCTGGACATGGATCCATATGAATCTCTCCAGGGGATCACTGTCTTCACTTATTTACCCCTACTTTCACCCGCTTGTTAAACAAAATCGCGACCCCCTTTTTCCGCCCCCCCCACCTCCGCTGCCACATGCACCTGCCCTACCCAAGATCTTTGGAGCTTGGCATGCTCTTTCCCACTAAGATGTCACTTGTAGAAACGCCACATGTGCTCCCTGCTTTTTCAGCGCCTGTAACACTTTAGTGCGCTTCACTGGTGTGCCAAGGCCTCCCACGTTCCATGATATAAATCGCAACTCGGTCCCCATTAGCCTATTTCTCCCCTCTCTCTACTTACCAAAACCCATATCCTTGGTCCACCGACTGAGAGCCACCCAGCCTCAGCTCCCAGCCCCGCTCGCACCTCTGGGATCCAGATAGTCCCCCACTGCCCAGGCCCCCCTCTTTGAAAGTTACACACCTCCCTCCCATGCCCTCCCCACCTTTGCCCCCCTCCCTCTCTCCCTCCCCTCTCTAACTTTATCCCTCCGACATACTGCCCCCTCCCCCCTTTCCCCTCTCCCCCCTTAAAATAACTATGTGTACCACTCCTGGCTCGCACCGCCAGGCTCGAGTCCCACAACCGTGCGCTGCAGGTTTGTCCCGCCCCGCCCACCATAATAATTCTCAAGACCCCCACATGCCCAGAGTTATACAGCATCTAATCAAGTACACACATGCTTATACTTTATACCTGCTTCGACATACTTAATGCATAGTGATCTGCCTCTGGTCCCTCTGGCTCATCTCCAGGAACAAGCAGGAATGAGTCTTCACATATGGGTACGTCGGTACCGACAGAGCCTGCGCGGGAACGCTCCCCAGCGTCCCAAAAAAGGAAAGCTTTTGGGAGCATCCCACAGCGCCTGCGCGCTGCCTTCCCGCCTTTCCTAACCGCCTCTCTCCTGTTCTTCTTTTCCGCGGAGCCAGCAGGTCGTGTTCCTGTCACCGCTGAAGAAGTTCTTTATTTCATTTTATTTCTTTGGTCGCGCGTCTGCCTTCTTCGACGTCGGACCGGTACTGCTGGTCTTTTCTTAAAAAAAAAAAAATAGTTCTTCCGTTCCACTTTAGTGTATGTTTTTGTCTCTTTGGGCCTTAGGTCTAAGAGAAATTTCCTCATGGAAAAGCTCGCCTCCGGGTTTAAAAAATGCACTAAGTGCAGCGGTACCATTTCTGTTACCGACACCCATGACTGGTGTCTTAAATGTTTGGGTCCTGACCATTCCATCATGGATTGTGCGTCCTGCTCCATGATGTCTAAGAGAGGTTTACAGAACCGAGCAGCCAAGCTCAATACCCTGTTTCCCTCTGATGCAGCTTCGGTGGCATCGACATCGTCCAGGGCTGCTTCTTCCTCCTATGGATCTCAGGTAACCAAACATAAATCCAGCCGGTCCTCGAAGGGTTATCTTCCTCTAAGCATCGATATGCCTCCGGGCTTGCCCTCGAGGATCCTGCACCGGCAAAAGTACCCCGGCGGGAAGCTCCGGCTTCCAAAGCTCCTCCTATGGGGTCACAGGTTGACATCGATGGCACGGCCTCGACCGATCACCTGTTACAATGTTATGGAGTACCGGTGGAATCTGCCGGTACCGACTTCCAGACATTGATGGCGTCGATGGATCCGAATATTCTGACCATGCAGCAGGCCATCACGGCATTCATACGAGCTGCAACACCGCTGGTACCGCAACAAGCTCTGTTGCCGGTACCGGCTCCGGCACCGATTTCGGTTCCGGTGCCGGTACCGATTGCATCGACATCGGCTTCGGTGTCGACTGCAGCGGTACCCTGTCCGATGATGCCCATTGGTACCGAACCGGTACCGATCACTCCCGATGTCGATACCACTCGATACGCGTATCGGGCTCTACAGGAGCATCCAGACAGGCGATACTTCGATTCCTCCGAAGACTCTGATGCATCGGAGGCTTCTGTCGAAGCATCGGTACTCCTTCCTCAAGAGCCTTCTCCAAAAAGAAGAATGTCTCCTCCAGAGGACTTGTCTTTTCAAGACTTTATAAGAGAAGTGGCCAAGGAGCTCTCTATCTCAGTGGCCCCTGAGTCAGAGCCTAGAGCCAAAAAGTTGGATATTTTGCAATATCCCAAGGCTCCTAAAGAGGCAGCCACTTTGCCAATTCATGAGATCCTTTATGATCACATGTTGGGCATATGGGAGACTCCTCTCACTATCTCGTCCCATTCTCGTAGGCTAGACACCATGTATCGTGTCCCTCCTTGTCCTGGGTTTCATAAGACTCAGCTTCCTCACCACTCTATTGTGGTGGAGTCTGCCATGAAAAAATTAGAGTGCAAAAAGGCACTCCTCTACTCCTCCAGGGAGAGAATGTAGAACCTTAGATGCTTTTGGCAGAAAAATCTTTCAAGCCAGTATGCTTGTTGCCAGAATCAACTCCTGTAGTCTCTATATGGGGATGTTTCTAAAAGAAGTTACAGATCATCTGCAAACTTTCCTCCCTTTTCTTCCAGAAGATAAGAGGGAAGAGTTTCTCACTTGGCTTAAGCATGCCCAAGATGTTTCCAAATTTTCCAACCGTGCAGCCTTTGACTCTTTTGAGGGTGCCAGCAGAGCTTCGGCTATTGCCATAGGTGCACGCAGAATTGCTTGGTTACAAGCTTCTGATCTGGAACCTTGGATCCAAGATGGATTGGGAAATCTTCCTTGTACAGGTGAAAACCTTTTTGGCAAGGATTGGCAGGCAAAGGCCACACAGATGGATGCAGAAAATTCTGCTTTGGATAGGCTTTCAAAGTCTACCTCTAATCCTGTCAAGAAGAGGTTGTTCAAAAAGCCATATTTTCCCAAGAAGGGAAGATATTATCCTGTTTATGGTCAACAGACATCTTCTGCAGGTCGTTTTGCTGCAAAGCGTCAACAACCTAAACAGGCCAAACCTAAGGCTGCAAGGACTCCTGTAGCCCAACAGCCTCAGCCTCCTCAGGGCCTTTGACTTGCATCTAGAGAACTTAGCCTTTCTGGCTCTAGCAGAACCAGAGCCTCTCACCATTCCAGGAAGGTTAGCTTACTTTGCTCCCAGATGGGAACAAATCACAGCAATGGATCCTCTCCATCATAAGGGAAGGATACAAACTACATTTCTCAAACCTTCCTCCTCACACCATGGTGAGACAGTTCAATTCTCAGACATCTCTCCTTGACCTTCTGGGTCAAGAGATTACTACCCTTCTTGCCCAAGGGGCAATAGAAGAAGTACCCCTTCTTCAACAGGGCTCAGGGTTCTACTCCCTACTTTCTTATCCCAAAGAAAACAGGGGGCTACAGACCCATATTAGATCTCGGAGAATTGAACAAGTTTCTATGCAAGGAGAAATTCAAGATGATTTCTCTAGGTACTCTCCTTCCATACCTTCAGAGTCAGGATTGGCTTTGTTCTCTAGATCTCAAGGATGCGTACACCCATATACTCATCCATCCAACACACAGAAGGTTCCTTCGGTTCCTTTATCAAGGGAAGCACTACCAATACAGGGTACTTCCTTTTGGTCTGGCCTCTGCTCCAAGAGTGTTCACAAAATGCATGGCAGTAGTAGCTGCATTTCTACGCACTCTAGGAATATTCGTATTCCCATATCTGGACGACTGGCTCATCCGAGCTCCATCCCAGTCAGAGGCCCAGACTTCCCTAACCTGCACAATGCGTGTTCTGCAGTATCTGGGACTGGTGATAAACATTCCAAAGTCCCAACTCACCCCTACTCAGTCTCTAGAGTTCATAGGGGCCTTGCTGGATACCACAACAGCAAGGGCCTATCTTCCCCAGGCACGTTGCCTACGCTTAGTGCAGTTAGCCTCCCAGATTCAGTTAAAAACCTATTTCCTCTCATCCTCTTATTGCAAGATTCATGAGAGGCCTTCTTTTAACTAAACCTCCCATTAGACCACCTCCAGTGGCATGGGACTTGAATCTGGTTCTTGGTCAGCTCATGAAGCCTCCCTTTGAACCCTTAGCCACTACCTCCTTGAAATTTCTTTCCTGGAAAGTTATCTTTCTTATTGCAGTCATCTCAGCTCGCCGCATCAGTGAGCTGCAGGCCTTAGTGGGTAATCCACCTTATACAAGGTTCCATCATGATAAGGAAGTCCTTAGGACCAATCCACACTTTATGCCTAAAGTGGTCTCACCTTTTCATCTTAACCAAGAGGTGTACTTACCGGTCTTCTTTCCAGGCCCTCATGCATCAAGTGCAGAGAGTAATCTTCATACCCTGGATTGTAAGAGGGCTCTTGCCTTTTACTTACAAAGGACACAGCAACATAGAAAGTCTTCTCAACTCTTTGTTGCTTTTGATCCCTCTCATTTGGGACTTCCAGTCTCCAAGAGAACACTGTCCAATTGGATTGCTCAGTGTATTTCTTTCGCCTACCCAGAGCAAGAACCTTTCTGTGGAGGGCCATGTCACAGCTCACAATGTGAGGGCCATGGCAACCTCTATGGCTCATCTAAATTCTGTGTCCATCGACCAGATCTGTCAAGCGGCCACCTGGGCCTCAGTTCATACCTTCACAGCCCATTACTGCTTGGACAAGGACTCCCGCCGGGATGCCTTGTTTGGTCAGGCTGTTCTCAAACACCTGTTCCATGCTTAATCAATTCCTGCTCTCCATCCCTGGTTAGATGCCTGAGATCCATGGGAGGAGGTAGAGCCCTTCTCAGGGTCTCACAACCTTGGGGATCTCCCAGGCATCTCTAGCTGGGGAGTCCCCATATGTGAAGACTCATTCCTGCTTGTTCCTGGAGATAGCACAGTTACTTACCTGTAACAGGTGATCTCTGGGAACAGCAGGAATAAGTCTTCACAACCCACCCACCTCCCCTAGGAGTTGTATCTTTCTATCTATCTTTCCTTTCCTCTCTCTCTCTCTTTGTCTCAGCTTTAAAACTCGAACTGGAGAGAGGCGGTTAGGAAAGGCGGGAAGGCAGCGCGCAGGCGCTGTGGGATGCTCCCAAAAGCTTTCCTTTTCTGGGACGCTGGGGAGCGTTCCCGCGCAGGCTCCGTCGGTACCGACGTACCCATATGTGAAGACTTATTCCTGCTATTCCCAGAGATCACCTGTTACTTTTAAGTAACTGTGCTTTATCAGCACAGTACCTTTAAGCCCTTGTGGGACCACACGCAACACAAGGTCCAGCATGGTACGATCCTTTGGAGATACCTTATAACTTAATATGACAGCTGTGCTAACACAGAACGTCTAAATCATCTAAGCACATCTTAAATACCTCTTACAACATCCTAGAGGATCTCAAAACGTCATATAACAGAACATAGGCCCCAGTCCATTCTGCTCCCCTCTTTAAGCGCTGTCCCTCCCTTCCAGCCGCCAGAGTTCTCTCCATCTGCTGCCGCTCGCTCTTCTCAGGGCACCCGATCTCTCTCTGACCCATTCTTGTCCAGCTCCTCTATGAATTTCTGCGCCTCCTCCACTGATGGTAGTACATGATTTTTACCTTCATGTTGCACTCGTAGTGTTGCTGGGAAGACCAATGTAAAGCTCAGTTGTTTCCTGAACAAAATTGCACACAGCGGCGAGAATTCTTTCCTCTTTGCTGCAACAGAAGCCGAATAATCCTGAAACAAAAGAACTTTCTGATTGTCCAGCGTCAGGTCACACTTCTTCCGAAACGCCTGCAATAACTGCCACTTATGTTGGAAATTCAAAATGCTTGCAATAATCATTCTGGGTCTCTGCCGATTCTCTAACTTAGGCCCCAGGTGATGCACACGCTCCACTTTCATTTTGCCAACCAGGCCCTCTAATCCCAGCTCCTGTGGTAACCAGGTCTCCATGATCGAGAGCAGCATAGCATCCGTTTTGGACTCCAGAATGCCTACAATCCTCAAATTATTCCGCCTTGAACGATTCTCCAAATCGTCCACTTTGTCCAACAAGGCCTCGACCTTTTTGCACAGTAGCTCCATTTCCCGGGCCTGCTTTCCCTCCTCGTCCTCTATCTCTGCGACTCGATGCTCCAATTCATCAACTCTCTGATTGAACTCCGTTAAGGTCTCTCCCACTGTTTCCAACTTGTTCAGAATCAAGTCAAATTTGGGTTCCAGGAGTTTCGCCACCTCCCGCGCCAGCTCCTCGGACTCCGATTCCACACACTCATTACACGGGGACAGCAGCTGCACCATGCTGGTCATCTGCCCTGCTGAAACGGAGGCCCCACTCTTCTGAGCTTTCTCACGCTCTTGTCTCGCCGGGAGAGGCATTTTCGGCTAGGTGTTGCAGGGAACACTTCCACACTCACACACCCTCCTAGTCGTGTGCTTTAAAATATATTACGTTGGGGTAATCCCTCAAAAAATGCAGAATAATAGCAGGGCAGCCCCGGAGCGAGTAGAGATACCTCTCACTCGCTCATATGTCACGTGGCACTCCTAGATAGAAATATTTAGCTACCATAATGACCTAGTGTCTGGAATTTGTCAAGCCCTTCAGAACAGTATTGGAACACTCTAGAGGTGCAGTAAAAAGCATATATTAGCTTGTCAATACTGAATAAGGAATTTGCAAATTTATAGAAATACCATATACGAGTAATACGTTAGAACAGGGCTCGACAAACCTCAGGCACCAGGTCGCCATGGTGGCTGAAAAATCGGGCTTGGGGTTTAGGGCAGATGGGGAGAAGGGCTGGAAAAGACCACCATCATGGCTAAGGCCGTCACTGTCTGCCTGCAAAGATCCCATTTCCTGCAGGCTGATAGCGCTGGACTCAGCTGCAACCACAGCCTTTTCCAGCACTTCTCCTTGTGAGAGATGGGATTCCCACGGGTAGATGTGCTGCAAGATCACGGCTGAGACCGGTGCTGCCTGCCCGTGGGAGATGGGATCTCTGCGGGCAGAAGTAATGCAACCACCGCTAGAGCCTGCAAAAAAAAGAAACAGTGTCGAGACTGAAGAAATTTTAAAGGGGCAGTGGTTTTTTGAGAGACTGGTGAGGGGGAATAGAGGGGAGGGAGAAGGGGAGAGAGTCTGGGAAAGAAAATGGGGGTGGGGGAGGGACAGCAGGAGAAGAGTTGAAGTGCTTGGGGGGGAAGGGAAGAGTGCAAATTGTTGGAAAGTGAAGCACCACAAGCACATAAGGCAAGCTAACATGTTTCTGCTGCACTAGGCAGCCCCTCTCCCATGCTACTCCATCCTGCCACTGCCGTTCCACTGCCCTCACCAAGCATCTATCTTCTCACCTGGGGGGGGAGGGAGGAGAGCAGCATGGCAATTCCTCCCTTCGTTGCAGCAGAGGTTTCAGAGCTGCGGTGAACCTTAAGGCAGCTACACGAGTGCTCTGTCTACTACTCCTGCCCCCTTAACACTAGAAGCCCCAAAGTGCGTCAAATGACGCAAATGTATTTTCGAAGTTGTATACCAGCGCCACTGCTAGAACCATGTCAGTCATGTTCCATGACTTTGTTAGCAAGGTCAAGATCTAATCTTCGTCCCACCTGGTGACACCAGCAATCTAAACCAAATCGAAGTATCCGTCACCCCTGTCCCCTGGTCCGACCATAACCTAATAGCATTTCAAATACCAACACAACCAACAACAGACTGCCACCCAATTGCCCAGAGACCAGAGAAACCATCCCGATTCAAACAGCTCGACAGAGAGCTTATCACTCAACATGTAATCCCCAAGCTATCTAAACCATCCTCCAACATCAACGAAATGCTCACAAGCTGGAATGACACCCTCACACAAGTTGCCCAACATCCAAAAAAAGACAAGAAAAATACAGATAATAAGCAAGCACCGAAAAAGCATAATGCACCATGGTTCTCCTCCAACCTACGATCCTCACTACTACATCTAAGAAAACTTGAGAGAAAATGGCGGCAGACCCGCAGCCCAGCAGACCAAAGCACCTATTTAGAACTTCTGAAAAACCATAGAGACTCAATGTGGGCAGAAAGGAAAAGATTCCATACTGAGCTGCTCAATCGCTCATTAAATAAACCGCGTGACCTTTTCAACTTAGTAAAATCACTGACCAACCAACCACCCCAACCACAAAGGAGTGTATCCAGCCGCAGGCATACGCTAACTACATCCAATCCAAAGCAATAAAGGTGACTATTACCACACCTTGTGAATCCTATCAGAACCACCACACTCGACCCCCACTTACGAATCTCGCACCCCCGCCAGTGAAAACCATCGAGGAAACAATTGCCAACATCAACACCACGACAGCTCCAAATGACCCTTGCCCTGCCCACTGGATCAAAACAATGCGCTCAGAACTAAGTCCATTCATAGCGGATATCGCAAAGCAATCCTTCATAACTGGAATCTTCCCGGAGGACCTGAAGAAAACATCCATACGACCATTACTGAAGAACAATCAGTTAGACCCGAATAAAGTATCCCTTTCCTAGCCAAAATACTGGAGAAAAAAACTCAGACAGATTCAACAGCATATAGACACAACCTCTCCGTTAGACCCGTGCCAACATGGTTTCAGGGAGGCGCATGGCGTAGAAACTCTGCTGACCTCATTAATAAACACACTCACAAACGGGATAGATAACATTAAGAAAGGCTTTGCTCTGATCTTCCTAGATATCTCTGCTGCGTTCGACTCAGTAGATCATGAACAACTCCTCATGAGACTCCATGCTAAAGGAATCCATGACCGCGCATGGGATTGGTGCAAGTCTTACCTTCAAGGCAGGTGGCAGCAAGTCCTGATCGGCAACAAAACATCAGAACCCTTCCGACAAAGACAGGGAGTCCCACAAGGATCATCATTATCCGCACTGTTTTTCAATATTTATATGCAGCCAATCTGCGACATAACCTGCTCTTTCGGCATATCCTGCCTCATGTATGCAGACAATGTTCTTTTATTCACTCCAATAACGGTCGCATGCCCAGATCTCACAATGTTAATTAAGTGCTTCGATGCATTAACTGATTGGCTCTTCAGCCAGAATTTACGTATAAATTTCAAGAAGACAAAAGTGCTATTTGTCACACGGAACAAAGACTTCTCCCCACCATCAACACTAAAAGTTAGAGACGCAGAACTTCTGGTTAAATCCAACATACGCTATCTAGGAGACCAACACTTGGACTTCAAAGACCACATCAAACAAACAGTAAAAGTTATCTACTTCAAAATAAAAACCCTCCGCCACCTGAGACCCATGATGGAAACAGACGACTTTCGAACAGTTTTCCAAGCCCTGGTAACACCTCACTTTGATTACGCGAATATAATACTGCATGGTCTCCCAAAGAATACACTCAACCCTCTGCAGTTAGAACACGGGCTGCTGCATTCATGGCTATGTGGAGCATCCAGGAAGGACCACATCTCACCTATATTAAAAGAGCTTCATTGGCTCCCAATAAACTGCAGAATCCTATACAAAACCCTCCTCATTACCTTTAAAGCACTCAATAAGATATCATCCTTCTCAATTGCACTTTTACTCATCCAGACCCCCAATAACAGATCCAGAAGAGCACTTGCTGAAAACACTCTGGTCATACCAAGAGAATCTATAAAACTTAACCAATCAACCATCAATAGGGCATTTACAAGCTATGCCCCCAGATGTTGGAACAAGCTCCCTTCTAACATAAGAGCAATCAAAGACCTCACGCAGTTTAGAAAAGCCATCAAACATCACCTGTTCCTCATGCACTTCACTCAGCCCGGGGATCCCCCCCACCCACACACTCACTCATATGTGGCAATTGAAACACCTCCACAATAAAACTAAAACCTAACCCTACCCCACATGACATTACAGCTTTCTATCTCCTCTTTACCAACAGAGTACAAACATGCTGTAGGCTAAACTGGGCAGCAAAACCTTATTACGAGCCCACCCTGTTAATTACATTTAGCTAAACTCAAATGTATATAGTTTCCCCAGTTAATCCAAGTTCAAATCCCTGTTTTCTGTAAACGTAGGACTATTTGTACGTCCAAGTGTTTATTGTTTCAATGTAAACCGCACTGATGAGAAATAGCGCGGTATATAAGAATTGTCAAATAAATAAAATAAGATGTTCAAATATGTGCTTCGAAAATTAATGACAGATGCACCACCTAGCAGGAAAATGAATTTATATCTAGAAGCCCCAAAGTACATCAGTTGATGCACTCAATTGTCTTGGATGCGTCAAGGATGCTTGGGTGCATACGGAGAGGAATGGCTAGCAGAAAAAAGGTGATAATGCCTCTGTATAAGTCTTTGGTGTGACCTCATTTGGAGTATAGTGTGCAATTCTGGAGACCGCACCTTCAAAAGGATGTGAACAGGATGGAGTCGTGCAGAGGGTGGCTACTAAAATGATTAGTGGGCTTCATTATAAAGCATATGAGGACAGACTTAAGGATCTTAATATGTGCACCTTAGAGGAAAGGCGGGATAGAGGTGATATGATTGAGATGTTTAAATACCTCCGTGGCATAAATGTTCAGGGAGAGAGCCTCTTTCAATTGAAAGCAAGTTCTGCTACGAGGGGACATGGGATGAGGGTGAAGGGAGATAGATTCAGGAGTGATATGCGGAAATATTTCTTTACGGAAAGAGTAGTGGATCCGTGGAATAGTCTCCCAGTGGAGGTGGTAGAGATGAGGATAGTAACTGAATTCAAAAAAGCATGGGACCAACACAGAGGATCTCTAAAGGTAAAAAGTGGACTGTTGTAGTTGTTGATATGGAAGGACAGACTAGATAGGCCATGTGGTCTTTTTCTGTCGTCATGTTTCTATGTTTCTAATTGACATACTTTGGGTCTTCTAGATATAAATTCATGTTCCCACTAGGTGGCGCATCTCAATCACTGTTTACAGTTTTACTCCGACATTACAAACAAACACACGACGTCATGTGATGATGTCACATATTGCACGTATTTAACAAATAAGTAACTTCACATTAATTCACATCTGCATTTCATGCTAAACGCAGTCGTGATGATGCATCAATTGATGCACTTTGGGGTTTCTAGGTAAAATTCCGTTTGGGGCTTCTATTGTTAAATTCAACTTCACACACACACCACCTTCACAATCATTGGGGATGGTGGGAGAGGGAGGAGGAGTGGGGCCTGATTTATTAAGCTTTTTCCCATGAAAAATGGGAAAACAGGCCTAACAAATCAGGCCCCTAAAATTTTAAATAAATAATCATGATATACCTTTTTGGGTGGGCACGGCATGCACTATGACCTAAGTTTCAGTGACCGGCCCCTAGATTTTTAGGCTGGCTCCTAGATTACAAGAAAATCTGTCAAGGCCTGCATTAGAATATTATGCTAAATGGATTAGAGCTTTATAACCAAATGAAAATACCAGTTTCTTTGACTAGATGTTTTCTGTCTTGTAGGCACTTTATGGGGGGGGGGGGTTGTTTTTGTTTTCAGCATGTTTAACCATTTCCACTAAGCTGTCTCACCTGTGGGACATTTAAAATTTCCCATTCTGATCATCTGAATAACATGCTAATTTGTTTTATGTCTTACCAAAATACGACATGACTGATTACTGTAGAATATGTATGTATATATAGAATAACCACAAAATTGCAAATAAATAAATCAATAATACAATACCATGTTTAATTATTT
The DNA here is from genome assembly GCA_033557465.1 of Ichthyophis bannanicus. Lineage (NCBI taxonomy): Eukaryota > Metazoa > Chordata > Amphibia > Gymnophiona > Ichthyophiidae > Ichthyophis > Ichthyophis bannanicus. The sequence continues at coordinate 152,957,091 of CM066037.1, forward strand.
CTTAAATTGATTTATTACATTATATTATTAAATAATATATCTTCAATCAACACAAGACACAAATAACAATCATTTATCCAACTATAAATATAATCCCACACACTTTTAAACAAAACACTATTAATCAGTATACCCGTTAGATGTTCCAAAACATATCATTCAAAACTTTTTACATTCAAAATTTAATAATCAATATTCATTCAATTACATATTATACCAGGGGTGTTACACAACCCATATTTAAATAAAATCTTGTAACATGTGAATATCTCCTCATTGGACAATATATCCAATATATCTAAATCGCCTATCGTCTTGTGGAAATGTCACCAATTCTCTTTTATATTCGATAGCTACATCCCCTCACGCTCCTCAAAGCGGTATCTTCTCATTGGACGATCCAATCAAATCGCCTACAGTGTTGCAGCCATATCCCGACTTTTTCTCATGATGCTTCACAACACACACTCATAAGAATCAATCATGTCTTTCCAAAACATCCTTATTTCCAAAACGGAAAAATATCCGCAAAGGACCTCCTAAAAAGGTAAATCAAAGCCATTAGGAAAGACATATAAGGCACAGTATAACCATTCTGAAAAAGATGTAAAACTCAGAAATATAATAAAAAAATACCACCTGTTATTTCGGTATACATCAAGGAGAGTCGCACTCCAAAAGTAATTATAATCCCAAGTCTTCAATCCAAACGAGAGAATACAAAACACTCAAAACTCCACACAACGTGCATCATGAGCGAGAGTTTCGCTGTCCAGCGGCTTCATCAGGGCAATCTACAAAATATAACATAAAATAAAACAAACTATCCAAAAAACAAAACAAAATTAACACACTGATCAAATACATTAAAAAAAACCCATATAATTGTATCGACTACTGACCTCAAGATCAAAAACCGATGAAACTTCTATCCACACAGTGGTTCCCGAAGAAAAACAGTCCTCCAAAAAGCGCCCACACATGTGCACTTATATCCAAGGAGGTTCCCCTCAATTTAAAAAAAACACTGCCATTCAATCTGGGAATTTAACCCATTAGGTACTACACTATTCCATCGGAAAATGTACTCTTGTTCCCTATGGCACAATCTTTTGTAATATGAATATCATTTTTGTAATATGAATTTTTTATTATTTATGTATGCGAATATGTATGTATATCATATTGGTTGTAATTTGGCCAGTTTCTTGTTAAAACATATTCCAATCTGGCATGAGCGACAGAAGATTTATCAGAGCGGAAAGAATTAAACTTAATTGTTAAGAATTACTGACCTTCAGAGCTATAGGTCTCAAAAGGATATTGCTCAAGAACGTTTTTTCCAGATACCGTCTCTCTCAACTTATGTAGACAAAGCAAAGAGCCAGCCCAAGAACACCATTAAAATCTATCTGTTGCCACTTACCTTTATCTGTAAGCTAGTTTATCAGAAGATTAGTTTGCATAAATAAGCTCAGACCTGTCAGTTCACTCAAGAACTGGAGATAAGCATTTGAAGAACAACACAGGAGTGGCTCGGTATCACTCAATAATTGGCATTAGCTGGTCATCTTTAAGGAAATGTATGAAAACACTCCCATATTAAGTAGGTTTGTGTAAAACTATTCAGGTATGCTTTTAATCAAGAAAAGGTAAAAAAAAATGTTTGGAAATATAGACACAACCTTTCTAGTCTTCTATCATCTTGAATTGCTTGCTGCCTTAGAGTCAACTTTGTGGCAACTTTGTGATAAGATCCACAGTTTGTTCTTTCTCCATCAAAACTGTCCTGAACTTTGTGACTCCACATACTACAGTACTCACATGTCCCTTAACAAAGGTTAATTCCTTATCGTTCCTCCAGTTCAGTCCTCTACCTCTGGGTTGTCAATCTCCTCCCTGTAGCTATGTCAAAATTCATGACATCACTGGATATAGTCTGCTGTAGTCTCTCTCTCCTCCCAGTGTGACCAGTCTCCATGCAGCAGGAAGACTTGACGAGCCTTGTGGAGGGCTCTTTGGAGGAATTAATAAGGAGTTAATAGGATAGGTTAGATTTGGTGGTTTGGAAATTTATTTGTGATATTAAGTACTATATCTTTAAAAAAAAAAAAAAAAGAAACAAAAGGAAAGCTATTTGTCGGCATTCTTGCTCCCTGGCCCTGCATACTATTTATTTATTGAAGGGGTACTGACTCACGATTTCGAGTTTAGTTTACCCTGCAGTGGCCCAGACGTTCTCTCCCCCCGGACTTTATGGGGGACAGCCCTTCTTACGGTATGTGAGTAATGTTTCAGGTCGTGGTGCCTGCCTTACCGGCTTAGCAGCTTTTGGTCGGTAAAGGCAGCAGCATTGGGGAGCCGGTACTGTTCACTGCACTGTTCTCCGTTTTCAGTGCCGGAGCAGCAGCAGTCCTGCCCGGTAAGTGTTTCGCCGGGGCGGGTGGCCTTCCTTAGCGGGAGCTTCATTAGTCAAGCGCCGGCAAGCCGCGGGGCAGTTTGGCGCCATTTTCGGCTTGTCAGCATTTCGGCGGCCATTTTACCTGCAGAGGTGAACTGCATGTAGCAGACAGCTTTGCGTTTCGGGGCTCCATTTAGGCAAGGGGGAGATCCTTTGGGTTTTTTCTTTTTGCTTCCTTTTCCTCTTGTTTGCTTTGGGGTTTTTTCTTTTATTTCCTTAGTTTTAGGGGCTTGCTGTGTATCTCCTTCCCGATTCAGTCTCACAGGGGGGAAGGAACGGCGAATGACTCTGCTGTCTGGGGGGGATAGGCTGGGAGTCAAATAATTGAATGTTTCTATAGTTTCTAATAAAAAACAAACAAACTCAGAGATAAGTCTCTAGGACAGCTGCTGCTTTGCTTGATGGTAGCACAGTCCCTTTGTATTGTGTGTGGCACTAGGAGGGGCGCAGTGGCGGATACTGGGGTGTGCCATGGCAGCGCTTCCCTCTCGTTCAAGGTGGAACAACAGATGAAAGTCAAGGAGAGCCCAGAGTCGCAGGGAGCGTCCATACGGATGAGGGCGGACTCTCCGTGTTCGCTGGCGCAAGAGTTGGCGTTAGAGGCGCTGGTGGGACCATCGGGCGCTTCTCTGGTGGCGCAGGCGTCGGGTCTCGGTGATTTCAGCCCTGAATTAATTTTGCTAATGCATCAGGCGTTCTGTCTGTGGCGCAAGGGTAGGAGACCAGGTCCAGAGGCGTTAGCTGGTGCGGTTCAGCAGCTGGAGGTGACTGTCGAGGTTAGCGAGGAAGCGCCAGTCCCTAAGCGAGCAAGACTGAAGGACTCGCCATCAGCGGAAGGCGAGTGGCCTGAGCTCCAAGAGGCAGATTGGGATCAGGAGGGCGGCCCACTGGATCTGGAGGAAGGAGAGATTCCGGAGCCCGCGGATCATGCTAAAATTGTCAGTCTTTCGCAGGAAGGAGCTTGCGGCTTTGATCTCAGAGGTAGTGCGGCCCTGAAGGATACTCAGGACCGTAAGGTTGACGGTTTGCTGAAGCAGACCTTTGAAGCGGATTCTCTTTCGCTGCAGGCCTCCATCTGCGGTGCGTGGGTGGCCAGAGCATGTCTGCGATGGGTCCAGCGACTGCGCCAGTCTTCGCACCTGGATCTCGAGGAGGTCAAGGAGTTGGATCGACAAGAGTGCGGAGTGGCCTACTTAGCGGATGTGCATTACGACTTAATCAGGGTGCTGGCAAATAGCACGGCATCAGTGGTGGCCGCCTGCCGGTCGGTATGGTTACGAAACTGGGCGGCAGATGGTCCGTCTAAGTCTCGTCTCAGCAAGCTTGCTCTTTGGAGAAGATTTGGATAAATTGGTGAAGGATCTGGGAGAATCCAAGGCCGGTAGACTCCCAGAAGATAAGCCGAAACAGGGGAAGTCAGTACAAGGCTTTCGAGGTCAGTTTCGGGATTTTTGTAGGTTTCGGTCGGCCAGGTTCGGGAGTTACCAACGCGGCCGGTTTCCAGCTCGCGTGCAGTGGTTTCGGGGAGCGAACAGAGGTTTCTCCTCCAACCCCGCCTCTGCAACCCGTAAGTCGCAATGAAGCGAGGCGGGTCCAGGTGGAGGGGCCTCCCATAGGGGGACGGCTTCGGGAGTTTCTTTCCGCTTGGACCCGCATCACATCCGATCAGTGGGTGTTAGAGATCATTCAACACGGCTATGCATTAGAGTTGGCTCGACCCGTCAGGGATTCCTTTGTTCGCTCACCGTGCAGAGGGCCCAAGAAGACCGCAGCGGTTCGCGATACTTTGGAGAGGCTGCTCCAGTTGGGAGCAGTGGTCGAAGTACCGGAAGCCGATTCCGGCAGGGGTCGGTACTCCATTTATTTCGTAGTGCCAAAAAAAGGTGGAACGCTGCAACCAATTTTAGACCTGAAGGCCGTAAATCGTTGCCTTCGGGTGCCACATTTTCGGATGGAGACTCTGTGGTCCGTCATCGTGGCGGTGCATCAGGGGGAGTACTTGACGTCTCTGGATCTGATGGACGCGTACTTGCACATCCTTATCCGAGAAGCTCATCAAACGTTCCTACGGTTCGCCCTGCCTTGGGGTCACTATCAATTCCAGGCGTTGCCCTTTGGCTTAGTGACGGCACCGCGAACCTTCACCAAAATTATGGTGGTGGTGGCGGCGGCGGCGGCGTTGCGCAGAGAAGGCATTCTGGTTCACTCTTACCTCGACGATTGGTTGATTTGTGCCAAGTCCGAGAAGGAAAGTATTCGGGTGATGGACAGAGTAGTGAAGTTTATGCAAGATCTGGGTTGGGTAGTCAACCCGGCAAAGAGTCAGTTGGAACCTTCCCAGGATCTTGAGTACCTTGGGGTGCGCTTCGACACCAAGAGGGGGCAGGTGTTTCTGCCAACCAGGAGAGCCGAAGCGTTGAGAATACCGATTCGCCAGTTATTGTCAGTCTCAGCACCAAAGGTGTGGGACTATCTCCGGGTGCTGGGAACGATGGCAGCGACGTTGGAAGCGGTGCCTTGGGCCAGGGTCCATATGCGGCCTCTGCAGAGAGTGCTTCTGCGCCGTTGGTCACATCAAGCCGAATCGCTGAGCAAGCGTCTTGTCCGATCGAGGTTTGGCGATCACTTCGTTGGTGGCTGCGCAGGTCGGTGTTGACAGCGGGCATGCCGCTGGAGCAGCCAGAGTGGCTCCTGTTGTTGATGGATGCCAGCTTAGTGGACTGGGGTGCGCGCTGCGGGAGCCGGTTTGCGCAAGGACTGTGGTCGCCCTTGGAGGCCTCTTGGTCGATCAACCGTCTGGAGCTTCGAGTGGTGTCCTGGGCACTTCAGGCATTCGAGCAGTTGGTGTTGGATCACCCAGTACGTGTGCTCTCCGACAACTCGGTGACAGTCGCCTACATCAATCGACAGGGCAGCACGGGAAGTACCGCAGTGGAAGCAGAGGCGGACCGGTTGTTCGCGTGGGTAGAAAAGCAATTGCCTGCAATTTCGGCGGCGCACATTGCGGGCAAGGACAATGTCACAGCGGACTTTCTCAGCAGGGTGCAAGTGGATGCAGGGGAGTGGGTGTTGCATCCCGATGTGTTTGCGCAGATAGTAGTTTGCTGGGAAACTCCCGTAATGGATCTAATGGCGACATTCCGGTCGGCAAAGGTGAGCCGGTTCTTCAGCAGAAGGCGAGAAAGCGCGTCTATGCTTTCAGACATCCTATTACATCGGAGGCTGACGGAAGGGCTGCTTTGTCTTGCCGCCGTGGGCATTGATAGGCCGGGTGGTGCAAAAGATCAGGGCTCATCCGGGAAGGGTGTTCCTGGTGGCACCCGACTGGCCGAGGCGTCCATGGTACACAGATCTGGTGTGTCTCTTGGATGGCAAGCCCTGGCGGCTTCCGGCGAGGGCGGACCTGTTGCTTCAGGGGCCGCTGTTCATGCCCCAGGTGGATTGGTTCTCGCTTATGGTTTGGCCATTGAGAGGGCTAAGTTGAAAAAGAAAGGATATTTGCCCGCGGTGGTGTCAACTTTGCTTAGAGCACGGAAACAGTCGACATCTTTGGCGTATGTGCAGGTCTGGCGTATCTTTGAGGATTGGTGTTCTCGGCACCAGGTTCGAGCGGCTTCTGTTTCGGTGTCTTCGGTATTGGAGTTTCTGCAAGATGGTTTTGTTAAAGGTCTAGCAGCCAGTTCCTTGCGCGTTCAGTTGGCAGCCCTTTCATGTTACCGTGGCAGGGTCAAGGGGGTGCCCATGGGGGTTCACCCGGATGTGTGCTGTTTTCTTAAGGCGGTCTCTAGGTTGAGGCCAGTGCGTCGGGTGTGCGTTCCGCCTTGGGATCTTAATCTTGTCTTGGCAGCGTTATCCCGGTCGCCATTTGAACCTTTGCGTCAAGCGTCTGTGAAGGACTTAACGTTGAAAACGGTGTTCCTGGTGGCGATTTGTTCGGCGAGGCATATTTCGGAGTTGCAGGCACTGTCGTGTAGGGAACCCTTCTTGTCCTTTTCTAAGGAGAAGGTGGTCTTACATCCAGTTCCTTCCTTTCTGCCTAAGGTGGTGTCTCCCCTTCATTTGAATCAGGCGGTCTGCCTGCCCATCCTGGGGTCTCTGGAGGACGGAGAGTCAGAGCGTGGTCTCCATTGTCTGGATGTAAAGAGAGCGTTGCGTTGGTATTTGAAGGTGACAGTCGATTCGCAAGTCAGAGCTGTTATTTGTGGTGTTTGGGAGAGTACGCAAAGGAGAAGCAGCGGCTAAAGCATCCATTGCCCGGTGGATTCGGGAGGCAATTGCTTCCGCCTATTTGATTCATGGGCAAGTTGTGCCTGGGGGCTTGCGGGCACATTCCACGAGAGCGCAGGTGTGTTCATGGGTGGAGCACAGTTTGGTGCCTCCGGGAGAAATCTGTAGGGCGGCAACTTGGTCGTCTTTACATACGTTCAGTAAGCATTATCGGTTGGACGTCGCGGCTTCTGCTGATGCCCGTTTCGGGTCGGCGGTTTTGTCTGCCGGCTTGAAGGGGCCCGCCATTAATTACTGCTCTGGTACTTCCCAGAGGTAGAGGACTGAACTGGAGGAACGATAAGGAAATGATAATTACACTTACCTGGTAATTGTAGTTCCTTGAGTGACGACAGTTCAGTCCTCCTTCCCACCCAGGTTATTGAAGATGGATCTGGATGACTAGCGTAAGAGGAGTGTTATAGGTAGGTCTGGAGGAGTTCATTAAAAAAAAAATGTTTGTAGCTTTCCCTCTGTCAGGGCCGGGTGTAAGAAAGCCTTGTGAAACAGGGGGAGTGATTTTACATTTAGTTAAATGTTCTTGCCGGATTTGTTTGGTTGACTGACTACTTATTTATTGCTCCTTTGAGTCTGCTTTGTTAATAGTTCACACTGGGAGGAGAGAGAGACTACAGCAGGCTATATCCAGTGATGTCATGAATTTTGACATACCAGTCTCCAAGCTGCAGGAGGAGATTGACAACCCAGAGGTAGAGGACTGAACTGTCGTCAGTCAAGGAACTACAATTACCAGGTAAGTGTAATTATTTATTTATTTATTTAAACAGACTTGGTATACCGCTTTATCATGAAATCAAAGCGGTGGCACAGCAAACAATCAATGAAGGGTGAGTTGTCATTAGCATGCAGTGGGAGAAATGTCAGTGTGCTGCGTGAGTACGTGTGTGCGAGCATAAATTATCATTTATGCTCTCATGCAGTAATGTCTCTTCCACTCAGCAGTCACACCCATACAGGAGATTGTGGGGATCTACTTCTGGCTGTTCTGCTTCTGTGTTGTGTAAAAGCCCTTTCTTTACTATTGTTAAAATTGGTCTATTTTACCTGAATCTTTGCCATGGAAATGTTATATCTGGAACATGCATATATCTTCATTTTGCTTTCTGTTGTTTCTGTATTTTGTTTTGTAGGCTTACAGGGTAGAGCCTTTAATATTGAAACATTACAGCAACATTGCACCTGTCCAGATCCACTCATACAATACAACAAATCCTATGCCTTACAAGCACCTCAAGACTAGCTTTCTAAACCCATTCAAAGAAACTACCTCAGTCTCTGATAACGAAAGTATACCGAGTCCAAGCACTTCACCAGTCCTGCCTCGACGACATTATGGCGAGTCTATAACGAATTTAGGCAAAGCAAGTATATTAGGTAAAGTATAACAAAGCAATTATCTTAAATAACATTTGGTTTGTTACTAGTTTAACACTAGAAGCCCCAAAAGGAATTTTACCTAGAAACCCCAAAGTGCGTCAATTAACGCATTATCATGATGACTGCGTTTAGCATGAAATGCAGATGTGAATTAATGTGAAGTTACTTACAGTGGTGTGCAAAAGTCTGCAATCACATGTAAATTTGACGTTTTTTCAACTTCGTGACCTTATATCTTAATTTCTTTTTCCTCCCAGTGGCTTTTTCTGTGTATCTTAAGATAAGTGATAGATTTGGCTATTAGGGCCAACTTTTAGTATTGGTTTGGCCCTTATTTTCTGAGTTTGTTCCCCATAGTTGTCCTGTTGATAGATTTTCTGTGAAAATCACGTAATGTACATAGTTGGCCAACGATATATTATTGTAAGTATGCTTTAAAATATTATGGACACATGCCAGGTTTCCTTCAAATTAACGTATGTGGCCTTGAAAAAGGCCGTTTTTATGTCAGTGATGGCTCAGTATTTGATGGGCCACCCTTTGTTCTTGATCACCCGACTGTACCTTGTCAGCATTGAATGAACCAGTCTGACAAGGTGATCGTTGGTGACAACGCGGTTCCAAGCTGCAATGAGTGACTCAATCAGCTCACGCTTTGATGTCGGATGCCTCTTGGATATTTCCAAGGCCACCTTGTGCCACAGGTTCTCGATTGGATTCAGATCTGGAGACTGGGCAGGCCAGACCATTGACTTGATGTTACTCTGCTTCCAGCTGATCACCTGTTTGGAGCGATGGCAAAGTGCATTGTCATCTTGGAACAGGAACTGGCCAGGAAATAGCTGGTGTGCTGATGGCACCATGCACTTTTGCAGTATAGTGATGTACTTGGCCCCATTGACCATTCCATCGATGATGTGAAGACGTCCAACGCCACTGGCAGCCATGCAGCCCCAGAGCATGACCTTCAAAGGATGCTTCACAGTGAGGTTGAGACACTCAGGCTTCAATTCCTCTCCAGGAAATTTCCTCACATAGGTGTGGGCCTGGTTATCAAACAGACAGAAGGTGCTTTCATCACCGAATAGCACCTTTTCCCACATTTCAGTCGACCAGGTTGAGTGCTTTCTCGCCCACATGATCCGGTTGCGCCTTTGAATGTCAGTCATCAGTGGCTTATTCCGTGCTTTGCAGCCTTGGAGACCAAACTGTAGGCACCGGCAACGAACTGTTGATGAGCTGACACTGACCTCACTCTTTGACCACTCTCGAAGTAGCTGAGGAGAGGTCAACTTGCAATTAGTCAGTGAAATGCGTCGTAGTGCATGGTCCTGGCGTGATGTTGATGCATGTGGACGACCTGAATGAGGCTTGTCCACCACTGAACCCGTTTCTTTCTTCTTCTGTACAATCTTAACAGCACTCTGACTGCAACCAACTTTCCTGGCTATCTGATGGTTTGAAAATCCTTCCTCACTCATAAAGGACACACGAACACGCTCCTCCAACGTCAGGGTCCAAGTCATCTTCATGGTCGATCCAGAAAGCGTATGAAATTTTAAAAAATTCCACATGTTTTTATAGCTGTACTGTTGGCTAGATATCTGCATTGTGATTGGTTAGTGAAACCAGCCTCCTGATTGATCAGAAATAACATGTGCATATTGGATAATCTCGATCCAGTTTTGACGCAGGATCCACAAAAATCGTAGTAGCTATCTCCAAGTGTCTGTAAAGCATTTAAATTGGAAGCAAGGAATGCAAAAAAGTCAACTATTAATAGCCAAATGTATCCCTTTTAACGTGGTAGAAAGATGAATATGCTGGGCTAATGCAAAATTTAAAAAAAACAGAAAAACGCAAAGCTCACAAGTGATTCCAGACTTTTGCACACCACTGTATTTGTTAAATACATGCAGTATGTGATGTCATTACATGACGTCATCGTGTGTTTATTGTTTGTAATGTCGGAGTAAAACTGTAAACAGTGATTGAGATGCGCCACCTAGTGGGAACATGAATTTATACCGAAAAGCCCCAAAATACGTCAATTGATGCATCCAATTGACGTACTTTGGGGCTTCTAGGTATAAATTCATTTTCCCGCTAGTTGGTGCATCTGTCATTAATTTTCGATGCACATATTTGAACATCTTGACCTTGCTAACAAAGTCATGGAACATGACTGACATGGTTCTAGCAGTGGCGCTGGTATACAACTTTGAAGATGCATTTGCGTCAATTTGGGGCTTCTAGTGTTAATTCAGTTACCTTTAAAATATTTTGATAGTTGTCTTATTAATCTAAAGGCATTCAATTTGCAAAGTTGCATCAGTCATATGACCATATTCATCAACAAACTGAGAATCTTCCACCAGCCTCATGCCCATTTTACCCCTCTTCTCAAGTCACTTCTTTGACTCCCTATCCTTTTCTGCATCCATTTCAAACTTCTGCTGATCTACAAGTGCATTCACTCTGCAGCTCCTCAATACCTTTCTTCTCTTATCTCTCTTTACCCCCCCTCCCCCCTCGGGAACTCTGCTCTTCTGGCAAATTGCTTCTGTCTGTGCCCTTCTCTTCTATTGCTAACTCTAGACTTCGCTCCTTTCACCTTGCTGCACCTTACACCTGGAATAAACTACTTGTGTCTGTATGTCAGGCACCTTCTCTGACCCTTTTCAAATCCAGGCTGAAAACGCACCTCTTCGCTGCTACTTTTGGATCTTGACTCACCTGATCTTGTTTTTTTTACCATTCCCCCTTATTTTATCCCTGTCTACACCTTCTGTGTTGTCTGTCTTGTGTAGATTGTAAGCTCTGATGAGCAGGGACTGTACTGTCCCTTGCATGTCTGTGCAGCGCTGCGTAAGTCTTGTAGCGCTATACAAATGCTCAGTAGTAGTAGTAGATTTATTAAAAAAAAAAATCCTTACACTCAATGCACTGAAGTTTCCATCCTGCAGCAACCAGCAGCTTCCCTCAATTCATTGTTGTCTGCCAAGGCCATTGGATATATTCTTTTCTCTTGCTGCCTTACAGAACTCAAGAAATTGATCTTGTATTTTTCAAACTTTGTCTAACCTTCCTAGAGTGCCTTAGGTTTTGGGACCTTTAGCTTAATTTTTCTTACATAATTTGCAGAACCAGCCCACATTTTACTTCCGCACAGCTGTCCGGTACCGACACCCAAGCATTGGCAGGCTCTATGGATTAATGTATCCTCGCCATCAAGCGCAGATTGGCGGCTCTACTAGCGGCGTCGGTTCCGATCAAACCCATACCGGTGGTACCACCAAAATTGGTACCATCCACGGTACCGATGCAGTCTGCATCGGGGTTTATAGCGATCGAATCGCTACCACCCATACCTGCCCTCGAGTTCATCCCTGGTACCGGTGGCTCTTCCAGGCAACCTCCTCGATCCGATACCGATTTTGATCAGTACCGAGCATTAGCGGGGTGCAGGCATCAATCTCGTCGATACTTTGAATCTTCTGATTCATTCGATCGATACCCGAGGAATTCAAAGTACACCTTTCTGTACAATTCAATGTTTCGTTTAATGTAAACTGTATTTGAATATTGGATAATGCGGTATAAAAATTTTAAATAAATAAATAAATACCACAAGGTCCATCTTCCTCTCCGGAACGCAGCATGTCCCCTTCTGAGGATATGTCTTTTCAGGAATTTATTCGGGACCTGGCCATGGGCCTTTCCATTACAGTAATATCTGAAAAAGAACCTAGGGCTGAGGGGTTAGAAATCCTCCAGTACCCTACGGCTTCAAAGGAGACTGCCTCCTTTCCAGTTCACCGCATCCTCCAGGACCTTATGCTCCGGATGTGGGAGACGCCCTTTACCTTATTTCCCCATACTCGACGACTCGATACCATGTATCAAGTATTTGGAGTCTCCTGGATTCCAAAAGACTCAGTTGCCTCATCACTCAATGATGGTGGAATTGGCAATGCAGCAAATTAAAAGTTCAAAGACACATTCTTTGAACCCTCCCGGTAGAGAAGCGAGAACTTGCAATGCTTTCGGTCGTCTCTGCGTTCATGCCTCCATACTTTCAGCCAGAATAAGCTCATACATATTCTATATGGGTATGTTCCTTAAGGAGGTTACTAGAGATGGCTCCACTTCTCCCTGATAAGAGAGCTGACTATCTCACATTGTCGGAGTTTGTAAATAGGACAACTTTTGACTGCTGTGAGTGTACCAGTAAAGCCACCTCAATCTGCATTGGAGCACGCAGGATTTCTTGGCTTCAAACATCAGATCTTGAACAGTGGTTTTGGGATAAACTGGGTAATATTCCTTGCACAGGTGAAAACCTTTTTTGGCAAGGATTGGCAAGAGAAGGCGTCTCAGTTGGAATCTGAGAATATTACCCTAAATAGGCTTTCTAGAACCACTGCCAACCCAGCTAAGAAGAAAGCAGCTACAAAGACGACTTTCTTCAGTAAGAAGAAGTTTTACTCTTCTTACACCCCTGCTTCGCAGTACCAACCTCAGGGTACTCAAGAGGCAACAGCCTTCCAAGCAGCAGAAGAAGGAACAGACAGGGAGGAGTGCCCTAGTGGTTAGGACAAGGTACCTCAGGCCGGAGGGTCAGGAGTTCAGTTCCCACCCGGGATAGCATTCTCAGGCTGGAGGGACTGGGGTATCTCCAGGAACAAGCAGGAATGTAGTCTTCACATATGGGTATTGTCGGTACAGACGGAGCCTGCATGGGAACACTCCCCAGTGTCCAATTAGAAAGCTTTTGGGAGCATCCCACAGCGCCTGCTTGCTGCCTTCCCTCCTTTCCCAACTGCCTCTCTCCATTTCTTTGTTTTCCGTGGAGCCAGCAGGTCGTTGTTCCTGTCACCGCAGAAAATTTGTCCTTATTCTTTTTCTTTTTTGTGGTCGCGTCTGCCTTCCTCAATGCTATACCGGTACCGCCGGTTCTCCTTTCTTTTCTTTTAAGAAAAAAAAAAAGGATTTTTTTCCAAACTTTTCTTTTCCAGGTGCACATGCCATTTTGGGCCTTTGGCCCAAAATTCCCACCACTATGGAAAAACCCGCTTCGGGTTTCAAAAAGTGCACCAAGTGTGGCGGTACCATCTCCGTCACCGACACCCATGAGTGGTGTCTTAAATGTTTAGGTCCTGACCACTCCATCACAGAATATATGACCTGTGCCATGATGTCCAAGAGAGGTCGACAGAACCGAGCTGCCAAGCTCAGTACCCCGTTTCCCTCTGATGCAGCCTCGGTGGCATCGACGTCTTCCAGGGCTTCGTCTTCCTCCCGTGGATCTCAGGTAACTAAACATAAGTCCAGCCGGTCCTCAAAGGGTAGATCTCCTTCCAAGCATCGAGATGCCTCTGGCGTTGCCCTTGAGGATTCTGCACCGGCAAAATTGCCCCGGTGGGAGGCTTCGGCTTCGGCTTCCAAAGCATTATCGGGGCTCCAGGACGTTCTCGAGGCCTCAACCTCGGCAGAACTACTGGTGCCATGCTCTGGGGTACCGGCTATCTTCTCCAGTACTGACACCCAGGCATCGGCAGCATCGATAGACCAGAGGTTCCTGGCTATTGAACGCAGTCTGGCGGCTCTCCTTGCGGCATCGACACCCTCGGAACCACGTCAGACAGTTCAACCGGTACCGGCACCGACTCCGGCACTGGTACCGGTACCGACAGCATCGACATCGGTGTTTTCGCATTGCCAGCACCCAGTCATCCGATGCCTTCCGGTACCGATACACCGGTACCGATTCCCCCCGGTACCGACTTCGGTCGGTACGGGTATCGGGTTCTACAAGAGCATCTGGACAGAAGGTACTTTGAATCCTCGGAGGAATCTGAGGATTCTGACAGTTCTGTCGGTACCGGAATACTTCTCCCAGAGGAGCCTTCCTCCCCTAAATGCAGGATGTCTCCTCCAGAGGATATCTCCTTTCAGGATTTCATCAGGGAGGTGGCTCGAGGTCTGTCCATTACTGTGTGGCTCCTGAAACAGAGCCCAGAGCAAAGGAGTTGGAAATTTTACAATATCTCAAAGCTCCTAAGGAGGCAGCTACTTTGCCTATCCATGAGATCTTACATGATCTCATGCTAGGAATGTGGGAGACACCTCTTACCACCCCTCCTCACTCCCATAGACTGAATACCATGTACTGAGTGCCTCCGTGTCCTGGTTTCCAGAAAACTCAGCTTCCCCACCACTCTATCGTAGTGGAATCAGCTATGAGAAGGATCAGAAGTGCAATTCTACAATTCTAAAGCAATTCAATTCACAAACCCTTGCAGACAATCTGCTAAATCACGAGGTCTCCACACTTCTTGCCCAAGGGACAATAGAGGAAGTACCCATTCTTCAACAGGGTGCAGGGTTCTACTCCCCCTATTTTCTTATTTCAAAGAAAACAGGAGGACACAGACCCATTCTAGACCTCAGAGAATTGAAAAAATATCTGTTTCGAGAGAAATTCAAGATGATTTCTCTAGAAACTCTTCTGCCATACCTTCAAAGCCAGGACTGACTTTGCTCTCTAGACTTAAAGGATGCATACACTCACATTCTCATCCATCCAGATCACAGGAAATTTTTATGTTTCCTTTTCAGGAGAAAACATTTCCAGTACAGGGTTTTTCCTTTTGGTCTGGCTTCAGCACCAAGGGTATTCACGAAATGCATGGCAGTAGTAGCTGCATTCCTACGAACCCTGGGGATTTTCATCTTCCCTTACTTAGACTGAAAGAGGCCAGCACTGCACTGTCCCATACAATGCGAATCCTCCAATACTTGAGATTGGTAATAAACTTCCCAAAGTCTCAACTAGTTCCTTCCCAATGCCTAGAATTCATAGGAGCCTGTCTGGATTACCAGACAGGCAAGGGCTTTCCTTCCGCAAGCCCGGTGTCTTCGCATAATGCAGCTAGCTTCCCAAGCAGCAGGCAAATTCTCCCTTACTGCTCAGGAGCTACTGCAGTTACTGGGACACATGGCATCCACAGTCCATGTAGTCCCATATGCTCACCTCCACATGCTAAGCAGCTCAGTGGACCCTCTACACACGGACACAGGCCACGGGTCATTTGTCAGACAAAATAACAATCTCTCAATGACTAATTTTGTCCCTCCAATGGTGGCAATCACTAAAAAATCTGACAGTGGGGTCTCCTTTCCATCAACTCCTCTTTCAGGCCACCCTAACAACAGATGCATCACAGGTGGGTTGGGGAGCACACCTGAATCATCTCGCTACCCGGGGCACCTGGACTCCACAGGAGGTTGGTTTACACATAAGCCTCCTGGAATTAAGAGCAATTTATTTAGCTCTTCGAGTGTTCCACGCCCAGCTCAGCTACAAGACAGTCCTAGTCCAGACGGACAATCAGGTAGCCATGTTCTATGTGAACAAGCAGGGCAGAACGGGCTCTCTGTCGTTATGCAACAAAGCTTTACGACTATGGGCCCTCACCAGAGAGCATCAAATTCACCTTCTAGTGTTATATCTTCCAGGCATTCAAAACCTTTGGGCAGACAAACTCAGTCGAGTGCTGCTGCCTCACGAGTGGTCACGCCACCTAGACCAGGTGGCAAGGATATTTCATCTCTGGGGTACTCCAGACATAGACCTCTTTGCAAGTCCACTGAATGCCAAACTTCCCCGCTTCTGTTCCAGAATTCCGGCTCACAACTGTCAGGCAAGGGATGCCTTCTTCCTTCACTGGGGTCAGGACTTCCTTTATGCCTCCCCACACATTCCCCTCATCCCCAAAACACTCTTCAAGCTTCAGAGAGACAGGGGTCGCATGATTCTCGTAGCACCACGATGGCCACGCCAAACGTGGTATTCCCTGCTTTTGCATCTCTCTCAAGCGGCGCCTCTGGAGTTGGGGCATGCTCCAGATCTCCTCTCCCTGGAGAACGGGACGCTATGGCACCCGAATTCCCAGTCCCTACATCTCACGGCCTGGTTGCTGAAGGCTTAGACCTCCAGGATTTCAACCTGTCCCAGCAGGTAAAAGATATTCAGGCTTCTAGGAAACTTTCCACAAGAAGATCTTATGCCTTCAAGTGGAAACGTTTTACTATATGGTGCTCCAAGAGGGGATTAAACCCCCTGGTCATACCCTTAGAATCGATACTAGAGTATCTCCTTCACTTATCGAATTCTGGTCTAAAGACCAATTCGGTAAGAGTCCATCTTAGTGCAATTGCAGCTTCTTATAAGCCTCTGAATGGACAATCAATTTCCTCTCATCCATTCCTATCAAGATTTATGAGAGGCCTTTTATTAACTAAACCTCCCATCAAGCCACCACCGGTGGCATGAGATCTAAATCTAGTTCTTGGGCAGCTCATGAAGCTGCCTTTTGAGCCTTTAGCCACTACAACCCTTAAGTTTTTGACCTGGAAGGTCATCTTCCTAATTGCAATCACCTCTGCCCGTCGCATTAGTGAATTGCAAGCTTTAGTGGCTGATCCTCCTTATACTAGGTTTCATCATAAGGTTGTTATTCAAACTCACCCACACTTTATGCCAAAGGTGGTTTCGCCTTTTCATTTAAATCAATCGGTTTATCTTCCTGTATTTTTTCTTAATCCTTACGCCTCTAATGCAGAAAGAAACATTCATACTTTGGATTGTAAAAGGGCCTTAGCCTTTTACATACAAAGAACACAGCAACATAGAAAGTCCTCACAACTTTTTATAGCTTTTGACCCTAGTCATTTGGGACTTCCAGTCTCCAAAAGGACTTTAAATGTATTGCCCAATGCATATCCTTTGCTTATGAGAGTAAGGGTCTTCCTCTCCATGACCATGTCATAGCTCATCATGTGAGAGCCATGGCAGCTTCTATGGCTAATCTCCACTCTGTCTATCGATGACATTTGTCGAGCAGCCACCTGGGCTTCGGTACACATCTTCACAGCCCACTACTGTCTGGATAAAGCCTCCCGTCGGGATGCCTTCTTTGGCCAAGCTGTTCTTCAAAATCTCTTTCAAACCTAAACCAACTCCTACCTACCAATCCTGGTGGGATGCCAGAGATCCATGGGAGAAAGGATTCCCACCTTCTAGGGTGACACCTTCCTGGGGCTATCTCCCTGGCATCTTCAGCTAGGGAGTCCCCATATGTGAGGACTACATTCCTGCTTGTTCTTGGAGATAGCGTAGTTACTCACCTGTAACAGTTGATCTCCGGGAACAGCAGGAATTTAGTCCTCACAACCCACCCACCTCCCCTAGGAGTTGTCTCTCTATCTTTGTCTCTTTCCTCTCTCTCTCTATCCTTTCACTCAGCTACAAACTTAACTGAAGAGGGACAGTTGGGAAGGCAGCGCACATGTGCTGAGGGATGCTTCCAAAAGCATTTCTATTGGACGCTGGGGAGCGTTCCTGCACAGGCTCCGTCGGTACCGACGATACCCATATGTGAGGACTAAATTCCTGCTGTTCCCGGAGATCACCTGTTACAGGTGAGTAACTACGCTAACTTTAAAAACAAAGTGTTATCACTAAGCTGTAGTCTGCAGAAAGAGAAGCATTTCCTAAGCTGCTTATGGAATCATTTGTTTGGCTTTATGATAAACAAGACAGAAAAATTGCATGCTGCTGAGTGGCACAGTTAACTTTTTTTTTTTTTTGGATATCCTTGATTTATGTATAATTCTTCAAGAGCAGAAATCTGTGGCTGGATATACGGTTCATTATTATTTTGTATGGCTGTCTTTCCTAAGAAAACCAGTCTCTAGTTTAAGGATTAACTGTCACTGCATCTCTTTATTGTTACACTGGTCAGATCAGTATATCCATAATTCAAATTAAGTCTGTCTAGTATA
Organism: Ichthyophis bannanicus; assembly: GCA_033557465.1. NCBI lineage: Eukaryota > Metazoa > Chordata > Amphibia > Gymnophiona > Ichthyophiidae > Ichthyophis > Ichthyophis bannanicus. The sequence goes on from CM066037.1 coordinate 152,975,065, forward strand.
CAGTGTATATGCATATCCTGGATATATATCAACTGAAGGTTGATGTAGGAGAGTGCTCTTTTGGTTAATCGAGAGAATACTTTCCTCCATTCTCCTAGGGATTCCTGAATAAAGCAGTATTCAGTGTTTCCTCCTCTTTTCTTTGTGGATGGATAGTGGGCTCAGTTCAACCAGATTCTTTTTAGCCTTTGAAAGGTGAGTAGTGGAAGAAGCCCTAAGAGTAGCATATTTAGTAAAATATATATATATATTCAGGAGACAGCAACAAAATAAAATATTCTGCTACGTCTTGGTTGTTCTTGATAAGGTCCTCATGTAAATTTCTCCAAAACGTTTCTGTTTCAGTTTTAGTTGGTGGTATTTAGTTGGTGTATTGATGCTGTCTCCCAATTCCTTGGGTTCTCTGTAAATAGTTTTTGATATCTCCTGTTTCTTTCATATCACCACAGTTTTGATGTTTCAACTGTTACTTTCAACTTATTGTGTATGTGAATTTCAGGTAGTTGTCTGTGTCAATATATTTCAGTGTGGTGTGTTGGATATTTCTTATCTCTGGTAATTTGAGCCTTTGAGATAAGAACAATAAGATATGCCATACTGGGTCAGACCAAGGTCCATCAAGCCCAGTATTCTGTTTCCAACAGTGGCCAATCTAGGTCATATGTACCTAGCAGTTTCCCCAAAAGACACAGGTTCTGCAATGCTTGTACTGGGTCAAGCATTGATATCTTCGGTCACTTCTTAATAATGGTTTATGGACCTTTCCTCCAGGAACTTGTCCAAACCTTTTTTAAACCCAGCTACACTAACAGCCTTTACTACATCCTCCGGTAACAAATTCCAGAGTTTGATTACACGTTGAGTGAAAAAATATTTTCTTTTATTAGTCTTAAATAGTTTACCCTGTAGCTTCATTGCATGTCCCCTAGTCTTTCTATATTCTGATAACGTAAACAATCGATCTACGTTTTCTCCAGGACCAAGCAGGAAGTCAGTCCTCACATATGGGTGACGTCGGCGCCGACGGAGCCCTCGCGGAGCAATTTTCCCCAGCTTTCAAAGAAAGCCTTTGGGAATTGCAGCGCGCATGCGCGGTCCTCTTCCCGCCCAAGGGTGCCATCTTGCTCAGTCTTCTTTTTTCCGCGGAGCCCTACAGACGCCTGTGAATCCCCGCAGAAAAGTTGATTTTTCTCTCTTTTTCTCTATTTTTTCTTCGGTTCGACGCCGGTTCTTTTTCCGCCCGGACTCGCGACGCCGGTTGCGAGTCCGTTCTTTATTTTTCGGGTTTCTTTTTGTCCTTTGTGACAGATTTCGCGTTTTTTTTCCTTTTTTCCCTGGCTGCCCGGTCGTTCGACCTCACAGGGGCCCTTTTTCCCCCGATGGCGGCCAGTGGTTTCAAAAAGTGTGACCTCTGTAAGAAACTTATGTCTCTTACAGACACTCATGACTTCTGCCTCCGCTGCCTCGGCCCAGATCATGACCCCATGATCTGCGGGCCATGCGGCAAAATGTCTCAAAGGCATTGAGGAGTCGGCAGCTCCAGCGGGAGCGTATCTTCTCTGACTCCGGCCGGGCTCGGACCTCGTCAGAGGCTTCGACGTCTCGGGACTCTGGTCCTGAGCATCGTCGGAGTTCCTCTGAAAGGGGGTCTCCTACCCGGGAGCATCATCGGAAGAAGAAACCCGCGAGGGCGGGATCGGTGGACGCTCCTGGTTCCTCGAGGGCCAGGTCACATAGCCCCGATTCCCGTCCCGGGTCCTTGGAGTCGGAGAGGCCGTCGAAACATCCTCGACTCAAGGTGGACTTGCCTGCTCACGTAAGTACTGTTGTCCTCGTGGACTCGCCTCCGAAGGACCCGACGTCGGGCCCAACGCCGTCGGGGCCCGAGTCGGGGGCTCCTGGGTCTCCTGAGCTTGGACTCAGGTTGACGGCCTTGGAGTGCAGTTTGTCTGCCTTCTTGGACCAGCAGCGGGCATTGATCGCTGGCCTTGCTGGTGCTTCTGCCCTGACCGCCGGGACGTCGACCTCCAAGTCGACCCCAGAGACCGAGCCGATCCTCGAGTCCATGAGGGCTCGAGTCGATCCTCGGTCGAGTTCTCCTTCGGCCTCCCGTTCGGGACCGAGGTCGTCGACGCCGACTCCCTTGGCGTCAGGGCGGATGGCATCCGTGCCCGCCCGACCGGAAGGTCGACTCCTCCTCCGAAGAGTCGGCCTGGGAATCTGAGGACGAAGAGTCACCTGGTTCCTTTCGGACTCGGTGTGTCCCTTCGGACTCCCCCCAAGTCCGAACCTCGGAGACGGTCCCCCCCGGAGGATACCCGGTTCTC